>CM065816.1:44885504-46085504 GCA_033398695.1 Orobanche coerulescens
GGATCCCTTTCCGTGCTCGAAAATCCCCTCCCCTCTTCCACTCTATCCCGAAGAGTAACTAGGACCATTTAGTCACGTTTTTATGTTCCAATTGAACACTTTCCATTTTTTATTATTCTCAAAGTATCTGATTAATTTTTCGATCAAAAGTACTATGTGAAATTTTCGGTTTTTCCTCTTCCTCTATCCCATAGGTACAGAATCAATAGAGAACCTTTTCTTCTGTATGAATCGATCTTATTCCATTCCAATTCCTCCCGATACCTCCCAAGAAAAATATCGAATTTGATCCCAAATTTATGGGTTAGTGTGAGCTTATCCATGCAGTTATGCACTCTTCCTACTCCTTAACAGTCTCCTCTCCTTAAAGTCGATCAATCAAAGCTATAAATAATAGACTCTGTTGGCTACTGGGAATGGTCTCACTCTGCTGAACGAGCTGATGGCATGGACTATGCGGATTACGAGCTCATGAGATACACTCGTAGAGGAGCTCCAAGCAAGTGGTATAGAAGATTCAAGGAAAGATAATTAGCGGAAGGAAAAGTACTTTACGCAGTCGAAGGGAACTTTGACTATTCACTATTGAAGACAGAAAGGTGGTCAGCCCACTGGCTAGGGCCTCTCAATAGGAGGAATTCTTCATGCTCGGACTGAAAGGAATGGAATCGCGTATCTGTGTATTGTATATATGGCGCGGTTGGCTTCCTAGTGCATACCTCCAAAGTGGGTACCTTTTGCTTGATTTGCAAATGTATGCCCGGACGCAATGTATCCTATTTGAGTCCTAGTTAATGCCGAAAGGTCTTGACCACCCGAGCTTGCACCGCCTCGCTTCTTTTTCCTCAAGTCATCAAGCGTCGTGCCAAAGTCGTGTTGCGTAACGAGTCTATAAGTTTGTCGGTCATTGCAGCAGTCATTTCCTTTACACTTAGCCACTTGCAAGAGCACACACACAAGGCACCCAAAAATCTAACCAAGCGCCGAACCAATCGACGATTCGTCCGTCGTCAGTCACGATAAACGATAGGCTAGCCGGCCGGCTTTGCTCATGGCAAAAGAAGAAAAGAAGCGAAGGGCACTCCAAACACATCCAATCTTCCAAAGGGCTAAGATTGGAGCCCGGTCTGCAACAATTACGGAGGAAGGTGGTTGGTTGTTCTCTTCCCTCTTCCAGAGCCTCGTATCTTGAAACCGGTCTCCGGTCCGCTCTCATCATTTCATTAGTCGGAAAGCACGCCCGCCGTATTTCTACTTTCTTCTATTCCTCTTTGAATCGCTTTATTCTTAAATGAAAGCCAAACAAACCGATCTGCCTCACTTCTTTGGTCCCGAAATAGCCTCTCATGGTTGTCTTTCGTTCTTGGTCTATGCTTCCTAGTATAGTAGGTATGATGCCCGGCTACGGGCACCAAACTGAAATGCTCTTGTTCTCTTGTCTTCGATCTATTCGACCTCCGGTCCGCTATGCTCTTTGTAACTATACCCCCTTCTCTGGTAACTCAACGGAGATCGCTACGCCCTCGCTTTTGAACGCCGTTTGTCACTCTTTTTAGCAGTGGAGCGGGAGGAAGGAGCCTAGCCTATATAGTCGAGTATTCGGCCTAACTCACAGTGCATCTAAAGGCTATTAAATATAAATAGTCGCATAAGCGAGACGATGGACGAGACTCGAAGAGTGGCTTTCACTGAGGTTGCTTGACGGGCTTGTGACCAATTCGGTAAAAACCCCTAGTGAAAACAATGTCCGTATGTATAGTATAACCGCCGCTTCAAATCAATTGAATCAATGCAAGCAATGTTGTTCCCACATGCTTATTCATTCCTATTTGGTTGGATTCCTCGGTTCATCTTCTCATTGCCCGTTCCCATCCATCCGAAGGGGATGTGCATCTTCATATCAACCCATCATTAGCAACAATTGGAGAATCTGGGGATCCGGTGCCGATAGAAGCCATTAAGGTGAGCTATCGGTCCATTGCCCATATCTTTATTCCGAATCCATCAATCCTTTCCATCAATCGATCGAGGTAAGCACTATAGGCGAACTATTCATATCTTCCAACCGGTTCAATGGTCAAATTGGATTCAAATCCACGAGGCTCTTGCCATCGGATGAACCACCGGAGTTTGAGAAACCTACTAGTACTATCCCCCGGTCTCTTGCTCTGTGTGGCTACCGAGCGGAGCAAGCCATGAAACTCCAAGATCTAAAGCGATCTCGAAACCCGGTAAGAACATTCAACTAGGTCCGATGCCTCTCAATCCGCAGAGTTGTATCCGAACAAGAGAAAGGGGGCCCCATTATCTCTATCCATTGAGACAATTCCTTGATTCCGGGTCCGATCCTCCTATTGATCTCCTTTCAACCTCGCCTTGCTAGGCCTGTAATGACGCATCGACTCGATTATTATTCAAATCCAACTATCAAGGAATCCGCCACGGAGTGCCGGAAAAGAACTCCTTCTCCTAGGATTCCCAATCCCATTACTATGGCTATCCTTTATAAGCGGATCTCGAACCTCTTTATTTCATTCCCTTCCGTGTGGGCTCTTTCAACAAAGAATAGCAGGAATAGTAATCGAATCACCGGCAATGCTAGAAGCACAAGTCGTTGCATTAGTGGCATGAGTAAGATCAACGGAGCAGTGGAAAGTAGAAGGAAGTCTTTTCTATATAGAAAGAAAGACGGGCTGATCAATCAAGAAGGCCAACCAAAGAAGAAGACATAGGTCTTGAAGAGCCTTTACGAGTAGACGGTGACTTTTTCTCCCCGTGATCTTGAAGAAGGTGTACGATACCGGTTCTACCACAAAAAGTATGTAGAGTGAGAGTGAAGTCTAAGTCGAATAAGCCTAATTGAGATTCGTTCATCTACCTTCTTCCCTCGCTCTCGACTCTTCAACTTGAGATAAGATGCATTGATTTTTGCTTTCCTAAGGAAGAGAAGAACTGGATCACGTAGGCGAGCGAAGGGTAGTCTCCTTCACATGGCAGATCTTGGATCTCGGTTCGCTCTTTCGACTCGCATGCTGATCAATTTTGTATTTTTGATCGACTCCCATCTTTCATTGTTCTTGGCCTCGGTGGTTTTGAAGCCTAGTAGGTAGTATTTCGATCCAAGACAACTCTCAGCAACTGAAGGTCGAAAAGAAGATCTCGTCCCACGAAGGACACCCAATTCCGATCTTGTTTTGTATGGTCCATGACTCATAGAAAGCCACCAGATTGATGTTAAGGTGCTTAACGCCCTTCTTTGACAAAGAAGCCATAATGGGAGATCAAATGTCTCAATCAAGTCCAAGCGAGTACCGACTGTGCTCGAGACCGGAAAGGCGTCAAAGTTGGCACGGTTGTTTTGTTTACACGGATATTGAAAGATGGGATCAAAGTCGAGTAGTAGCCTTTTTTTCCCGTAGACTTTAGAGTCATATGAGCAAGTCTCGTGCCGGAGTCCCCGCTTTGAAGTGGTCAGCACTGGTGGTGCTAGTCCCGGTCCCGCCACTTCTTCCTCGTATGCTTTGATCGCTGTCTATACCTTTTATTACTTTGCTCCCTTGGTCTCAAAGAGTCGAAGTGGCTGATGCTAGCCTTCTATCCCCTTATATTAGAACAAAAGATCCTTGCGGCAAGAGGTGCGTAGCCTTTTCTATGGGCCTTTCTTCTATCTTTCGCCCTACCACTGGTGTAATTATCTCTGGAAAAAAAGAGGAAATACGAAAATGAACTTCTTCTTCGTTCCCCTTCTGAGCCAAGATCCGTTACGTGCTTGAGGACAAGCTTCTAGCCATCTCGACACGTCCCTAACTAAGGAAAAAGGTAAAGGTCTCTTTCTGCTTGTGCCACTGCCCCGACCGAATGTTCGACTCCGGGGTTGGCTTTGGCGAAACTTTTTTCTATGAGTCGCTTTGACGCTTTCTTCTGGACTCGGATATGAAGAAGCCTCGAGTTCCATCGGGTTCACTCATTGCCTCAGCCCTTCAAGGTGCACCGCCACCATACCCGATTGCTTTGATCGAAGCTTAAACAGGCTGCTATCAGAGTGCTTTACTGTGTCGAGCGGTTCCACTCCTCCCTACCGGTCATAGTGTGAATCGAACTCCCGCCTTCGTGATTGCTTGTGTCATAAGAAATAGAGCTTTTAGTTGGGCAATGAAAGTAGATTACGTATCCTAAAATAGAAAGAAGGGCTCTCTTTACTACCCGGAAGTAGGCATACCTAAGATTCTCCCATAGATGCTTGATCCCACTCTCATTATTAGTGAAAGAAAAATGCATATACAAATAGAGTAGGATGAGGCCTCCCCCGGCGCTAAGTACACATTCTATCTATCTTTCCCTTCCCCTCTTTCTCTGGGGATTAGAGAAAGCTCTAAACTCTAAGAATCAGATAGCAGTGAAACTCTGCAGGGGCACTTGCTCGATGAGCTTCGTTCCTATATAGTTGGTATGCAGAAAGTCCCGGTACTAATTGTAAAACGTGGTACAAAATGAATTGAATTCCGAAGAATGAAATTCAAGGGTGCTGGGGAAGGTTGGAACAGAGGCATCTATAAATAGTAAAGGTCAAGTAGTAAGCAGAGCTCTATACCTTCCATCAACCAACCGTCAGCTTATTGTGTATTCCGAAGAAAGACTTCTACTAGGGGATATCCAAAATTTGTCATCAATACGACTTGATCGGGCTTTCATTGTATCATTTTCATCGATTGGCCGTTCCAAGGCAATCGAGGTGTTCAATCATTCATTGTATCATTTTCATCGATTGGCCGTTCTAAGGCAATCGAGGTGCTCAATCATTCATTGTATCATTGTCATCGATTGGCCGTTCTAAGGCAATCGAGGTGTTCAATCATTCACTGTATCATTGTCATCGATTGACCATTCTAGGGCAATCGAGGTGTTCAATCATTCGTGGTATCATTGTTATCGATTGACGATGTACTTCCAGACGAGCTACCTAGTTTACCTCCACCGAGGGATGTAGAATTCACAATAGAGTTGGAGCCTGGTACGCCCCCATTATCGAAGGCACCATATCGGATGGCCCCGACCGAAATGCAGGAGTTGAAGATTTAACTTGAGTAATTGTTCGAGAAAGGTTATATCCGACCGAGTGCGTCCCCGTGGGGATCACCAGTGTTATTTGTCAAGAAGAAGGACGGTTCGTTTCGTGTGTGTATTAATTATCGGAAGTTGAACAAGGTGTCGATCAAGATTAAGTATCTTCTACCCCGTATTGATGATCTCTTAGATCAACTTTAGGGAACTTCAGTATTCTTCCAAGATCGACTTAAGATCTGGATATCATCAGTTGCGAATTCGAGAGTCGGATATCGCAAGGACGGCGTTTCAAACACGCTATGGTCATTATGAGAGTGGTAATGCCGTTTGGTTTATCTATTGCATCTGCGGTATTCATGGAAGTAATGAATCGGGTTTTCACCGACTTTTGGGATCAGTTTGTGGTTGTCTTCAGTGATGATATTTTAATTTATTCTCGTGACCAGGAAGAACACGAGGTTCACCTTCATCAGGTTCTCGACGTGTTGAGATGGGAGCAACTCTATGGAAAGTTTTCCAAGTGTGAGTTCTAGATGTCCGAAGTGTCATTTCTCGGGCATGTAATTTCATCAGACGGTGTACGTGTTGATCCTCAGAAGACGGAGTCTATCCGAGATTGGTTACCTCCGAAGAACGTTAAGGAAATTCGAAGCTTTCTCGAAGTATCCGGTTATTATCGGCGATTTGTGGGAGGAGTTTCTAAAATCGCTCAATCAATGACGAACCTTTTGCGAAAGGATGAGAAATACGCGTGGTCCGATGCGTGTCAGCGGAGTTTTGAGGAACTCAAGAGCCGGTTAATTTCAGCACCTGTCCTTTCCTTGCCACAAGGGACGGAAGGATTTGTGGTTTATAGTGATGCGTCCGGACAGGGTCTCGGATGTGTACTGATTCAGAACGGAAAGGTTATTTCCTATGCTTCACGGCAATTGAGACCTTACGAGGTTAATTATACGACCCACGACCTGGAGCTAGCAGCCGTGGTTTTCGCGTTGAAAATTTGGCGTCATTACCTTTATGGCGTCACCTGTCAGATTTTCACCGATCATAAGAGTTTGAAGTATATATTTATTCAGAAGGAGTTAAATATGCGACATAGGCGGTGGTTGGAACTAATCAAAGATTATGATATCGAGATCCTGTACCACCTGGGTAAGGCAAACGTGGTTGCCGATGCCTTGAGTCGTAAGTCCGTTCAGGAGCAGATGCTTGCTCGTTTAACAATTCAGAAGAAGCTTCAGCAGGAATTCCTTAGACTCGAGATCGAGGTCTGGCTTCAGCGAGTGCAAGGGCGACTTTGCATGTTAGAGATTTCATCGCCACTTGAGGAGGCAATCAGAGTGAATCAGGGTTCAGACCCATCATTGTTACGCATCCATGAGGATGTGGCTCAGGGAAAAGCCCCTGGATTTGTGGTCCACGAGGATGGACTATTGCGATTTAAGAATCGGTTATGCGTACCGGAGAATGACGAGTTGAAAAACTCGATTTTGAGAGAAGCTCATGCTACCCCTTATTCCATCCATCCGGGGTCTAGCAAGATGTACAAGGACTTGAAACAAAATTACTGGTGGAGTAATATGAAGCGAGAAGTCGCGGAATTTGTTTCGAGATGTTTAACCTGTCAGCAAGTCAAGATAGAACATCAGCGACCGGAAGGTATGCTGAAACCGCTCCCTATTCTAGAGTGGAAGTGGGAAGATATTTCTATGGACTTCATCACGAGTTTGCCGACGAGTCGTTGTGGCATGAATACAATATGGGTGAATGTGGACCGCTTAACTAAATCAGCTCATTTCCTTGAGATTAAAGATACGTGGGGTCCCGAGAGACTTGTCCAGTTGTTCATCAAAGAGATAGTGAGACTGCACGGTACTCCTAAAAGTATCGTTTCCGATCGTGACGGACGATTCGTGTCTCATTTTTGGAAATCAGTTCATCATGCTATGGGAACTCAGCTTAATCTCAGCACAGCTTTTCATCCTCAGTCCGACGGACAATCAGAGAGGAATATTCAGACATTGGAGGACATGTTGAGGGCATGCGTCCTCGATTAGAAGGACGATTGGGAAGCCCAACTACCATTGATTGAGTTCACGTACAATAATAGTTGGCATGCTTCGATAGATGGCACTTTACGAGGCCTTGTACGGTCGTCGTTGTCGATCTCCTTTGTGTTGGGATGACTTATCAGAATCAATCGGCACCGAGCCTGATATGCTTATAGCCGCCCGTGAGAAGGTAGCTTTGATCAGGAGTCGTTTGTTGACATTTCGAGTCGGCGTAAATCATATGCGATAATCGCCGCCACTACTAGAGTTCGAGACAGGTGACCACGTGTTGGTCAAGGTATCCCCGAGTCGAGGTGTTTTCCGTTTCGGAAAACAGGGGAAGTTGAGTCCGAGATTCATTGGACCGTTGGAGATTTTGGATCGAGTAGGCGAGTTAGCTTATCGATTGGCCTTACCTCCGGCGTTGAGCCGAGTTCATAATGTGTTTCACGTCTCTTAGTTGCGGAAGTATGTTTCCGAACCGAGCAACATACTCCAGTTCGATGAAATCGAGATCGTGGATGATCATTCATACGAAGAGCGTCCTATACGAGTTTTAGAGTGGCGAATCAAACAGTTGAGGAACAAGACGATTCCTTTGGTCAGGATTCAGTGGTCTACACACTGAGTCGAAGAGGCTACTTAGGAAACCGAGGAGAGTATGCGGGAGAGTTATCCCGAGTTGTTTGACCCTTAGTTTCGGGGACGAAACTCTTTTTAAGGGGGGGAGTATGTAATACCCGGTTGTAATTCATTCATTATCATTCAGTGATTATCAGTCAGTAATTGTCACTCAGTAATTTTCACTCATTAATAATCACTCATCATTCATGATTCATTCATTTGTGTTCATCGTTGGCATTTTGTAACCGTGTATCAGTTGCCGATCGTCAATTCATCTCCGTTTGAGTTTCGAGACGAGAGTATTATCATTATCATCGGGATTGGTAGTACTGTGTTGGAAGTATCATCTTTGGCATGTGTAGGACCTGTTCACTTTCACATACGTATGGTATGTCAGATCATTCATCGATCGTAGCGAGGAATCGGAGTTGTCGGATTTTCATCTTGTCCAGCAATGAGTTACGGCCGTAAGGATTGTCGGATACGGCCGTAACAAGTGCTCGTTGATTTCAGGCCAGTTCGGACGAATGGGACTTACGGCCGTAAGGGTTTCGGCATACGGCCGTTAAATGAGGAGTTACGGCCGTAAGGTGGGCAGGCTACGGCCATAAGGAGTGTTCGTAATTTTCAGGATTTGTCGGACGAGAAGGACTTACGGCCGTAAGGGTTGCGGCATACGGCCATAAGATGAAGCAGGTATGGCCGTAAGGCTTGGCCGGATACGGCCGTACGTTGCAGGCAGGGTGCCTGGTCAGTTTCGACGAAGTGGGCTTACGCCCGTAAGATTGGCCGGATACGGCCGTATTGTTCGAGTTACACCCGTAAGGTGTGCGGGTACGGCCGTATGGATGTCGGCAGGTGTTTTGGACGAGGGCGAGTTACGCCCGTAAGTCAGGTGCGGGTACGGCCGTATGGCTTTCGGCAGTTTCTGGACGAAGCCGAGTTACGGCTGTACGGGATGGCTGGTTACGGCCGTAAGGCCGTTGACCTGGGATGTTACGGCCGTAAGTAGGCCGAGTTACGGCCGTAACTTCCGGCAGTTTATAAAGGATTGGACTGGACTTTTTCCTCATTTTCTCATTTCTTCAACTTATATCCGAGAGAGAGGGCTTGAGGGAGAGATTTTCCATCATCTATCACTTGGGTGTTAGATTTTCATCATCTTCATTCGTTTGGGAAGCTCGGATAGTCGATCTAACGTGTGTTCTTCGAATCAAAGTGCTTGGATCTTCAAAGGTAATATTCTTCAAACATCTTGTATTTCGATTTTGGGTTGAGATGTGATGTTTTGGACGTTATTATCATGTTTTATGAAGAGATGTACGTATGATTACGAGTGTGTATGAATATTCATTGGATTATTGAAAGGTTGTTCAAGAACACTTTGAATATTGAGTTGGATTTGGGGGGTTTCGATTAATTGTTTTTGTAATCACGAATTTGGATATTCATATTGGATTATTGATCGTATTGAAGATGTTTTGTTGGTTTGAAACACTTCTTGGGGATTTAATGTTGGTATAATTGAGGATTGATTGTAAACAATCGAAGTTTGGTCACAACGTGTTTGATATAATGCCCCAATGAACTTGGTTTAGTCGTATCGACGTTTTGAGTTAGTTATCATCGTATTTGATTCGTATGTTGAACGGATTGTTGGTAATTGTGTTATTCAAGGTTTTTCGAGCAACCGACATCTCATTTAGGACGTTTGTTCGTGGAAGGACATTCTTCATCGGTGTTGAGTAAGTTAATTCTTACTCGGTTAAAAGGATATTCATTCCTTTTGTTGTTGTTCATTCATAATCATAACTCATTCATCATTGTATTAACCGTATTGAGACTTGTAATTGTCGAATAATCACTTCATTCACGAGGAACGACGGTTCCAATCATTTCATTGAGCTATCAATCACTTCACTATTATTTTCATCTCGGTGAGTCATTCTTGACTTTGTCGGATTATTATTCATTGATATTCATTATGGTCATTCTCGTTCATATGACTTTCTGGGTTCATATTGCGTGGCCGGGTGCGGATGTGTGGAATTTTTAGTCGAGCACGCGATGGTCATGTATTGGGTCACCGATACATTGGACTGTGCACACGGTAACGATTACCTCCATGAGACTAATTAGGTACAAGGACGAGTGTGTCCGGTCATTCGTCTTGTACACTTACACAGAATATTACGGGCATACTATGATGCTCCTCTTCAGCTTAATTCATAAATAAGGATATTTCATAACTAAAGATATATCATGATTGTGTATTATCAACCCTTAAGGATTGTTGTTCTGTGTAACTGACCCCGTTGGGGGATTTTGTTTTCAGGTCATGGCAAGGCAAAAGCACGAGAATAGAACGTTGACGGCGAGGAGTCCCAGTGATACTAGTTGGGGGCCCCAATCCTTTCAGTCATTCATGTTGTTGTCATTTATTTTTTCGCTGCAGATTTTCCATTTGGATACTCCATTTCATTCAGTGTTGTATTTTTATCTTCATATAAAATATACACGTATTCGGTATTATCTTGGGTGTGTTATAATGAAACTCCTCATCGGAGTAATTGATGATATAATGTGGTTCGGTACTACAATTATATTATCTAATTCATTAATTTTCATTCGCCTGGTGGGTCCCAGTCGGGGGTCCACGGCACTGTAATTACCGCCTAGTTTGGGGTGTTACACTAGACTTGTGTTATGGTTCAGTAAGAACCAATTGTCCAACTCGCTTTCTACAGCTGAAACGTAATATTATGCCATTGAAAGTTACTGTATGCAGAGCAACAGCAGTTACAAGATTATGGAATCAGCACTAGAGAGACTCCAATCATGTGCGATAGCACCAGTGCAATTGCAATCACACACAACCCTGTATTGCACTTGCGAATTAACCATATTGATATGAAGCATCATTTCATCAGGAATCATATTGAGAATAAAGATGTTCGGATCTAGAAGATTCACAAAGATATTCAGTTTGCCGACATCTTTACAAAACCTCTCAGCACAACTAGATTCTGCATGCTTCGCCAAGAATTGGGAATGCTACAGCCGGACTCCCTGTAAGTTTTTTACATTTTACTCATCAATTAAGGGGGAATGCTGTAAGACCCAAGAATACAATATCCATTTTGATTAACTGTACACTCAGAACAAGTCAGATCTTATTGTAGGAAAAAGAAGGCATAAAACCTCCCTACAGCTAATGTGTGCATTAATTAAGGGGAATACAGTACAACCCATGAATACAGTATTAATCCAAATATTGCTGTAAGAATTGAATCGTGTATGTACCTTTTAAGGAGGAACGAAGTATTTCGTGGATACGGCACATACACTGTAGGATATCAATTAATATTATAATAATATCTAATTCGTATGCCTTCTCACAGTGAACTGTTTTCAGTCCACGTGCGCTGCTGAATTTAAAACTTTTTATCCTTTAATGGATTTAAAGACACCTGAACTTTACTGCCTCAAATATCGCAATTTTAAATTTCAAACCGCCATTTCATGCAATAGTGGAAGACGAACTGTCAGAAGTGGGACCGGTCATCATTTCAAAAGTGATGGATTAGACGTACAAGTTACATCTGAATCCATCATATACGTTCTTTCAAAGACGGTTCCCATCCCTTAAATCTGACCATTCACTGTTCAACCTAATCTTCCCTGCACCCTATGAAAGTGTAACACCCCCAAGTTATTCAGGGAATATTACAGCGCCGTAAGCCCCACCGTGGGACCCACAAGGCTAAACATACGCGGAACTATAATTTTTGACCGATAAGGTCTACATACAATGGAAAGAAGAAAAGTACAAAGGATATTCAAAACATAACCAATGTATCCAAAGACATCACAACACGAATCAATACCTCGGCAAACACAGGCCGGAACATCAAGGAAAAATGGAAAACAATACTCGAGTATTCAATAACCATTCCAGTACAACAACACTGAATGGAAAACTCAAAACATAAACGGAGGAAAGACACAGTATCACTCTTGCCCACCATCTTCATGCCGACCCGATACCTGCCTGTCCGCTCTCCTGGAACCTGAAATACATAAAAAGTATTTCCCCCGTAAAGGGGTTAGCCGTCGAATAGCTAGTGCAAGTATATCAAGTATGAAACACAATACTCCACGACAATAAAGTAAATGTAACCGTCAATTCATCAATTCGAGACTAGTATTCCCGAATAACTAAATCTCATAGCGTCACATCAAGACGTATATGAATGCCGTAGAAACGGTTCGTTCATATCATCCGTCAATACATGTATGAATGCCGTAGAAACGGTTCGTTCATATCATGCCATCAATACATATATGAATGCCGTAGAAACGGTTCGTTCATATCATCATACCATCAATATTTCTTACTTTCAAAGTCGAGAACGTACAATCATAAATATATACTTGCCTTAGAGACATCGAGAAATCGAACGGAAAAAGGGTATGAGTTCGGTAGGTCCAAGAACGCGCTTCCAGCACCTAAACGATTCGCAAGGAATATGATAATCAATTATCCATATTCAAATTACACGAAGAAACTCCCGAAACCCGTCTATGATTCATGAAAATACACGGATAAACAACTAGAGGTTGGAAAATCGTCCAAACTCTCACAAGTCCGAAAACGGTACAATCCAATCCGTAAAATCGTAGGAAAAGTATGTATACGGTATAGATATATCATAATCTCAAGGTTCTTAAGCTTCAAAACGGATAAATCGGACGAATCTACGAAAAACCCCAAAATTCCCAAAAAGTAGGGTTCTAAGGATATTTACCTTGATTCGGACGATAGGATGGATTAGATGTTGTGAAATCCTTGTTCTCCAACCAAAAATGTTGTTATTAGAAGGAAGATCGCTGCCAATCACCCAAGATCGTCTCTCCCGAGCGATTCCCGTCGAAAAGGAGTGAAGAAGGTGAGAAATGACGAAATAGAAGTCAATTGTCATATATATCTGTCCAGTCTAGCGCACGCTACGCCTCCTTCATTAGCGTGCGCTAGCGAAGTCACCGGGTAGTCCAGTGTTTTCTGCCGGCTCCGTTAGCGCGCGCTAATCGTCTATCTCTAGCGTGCGCTAGCCCAAAAAGTGGCATTCAGTACTGGAGTCCAGAACCTACTGTCTCTGCCCTGCTCAAACCTTAGCGTGCACTACCGCTATGGCTTAGCGTGCGTTATGCAACAGCTTTAGCGTGCGCTAGCCGAAGCCTAGCGTACGCTACCTGATAGTCCAGAAAACCTGGCAACCTCACTGCCTCTGTTGACCAGCCCGGTAGCGCGCGCTACGGACGGATGTTAGCGTGCGCTACTAACCACGAATAACGCGCGCTAACAACTCCTAGCGTAAGTTAATCCGCCAGTCCAGAGAGCAGTCCGAGTTACTGGTTCTGACCTGACTGAACTCCTTAGCGCGCGCTACGGCTCAAAGCTAGCGTGCGCTAATTAAGCAGAATTAGCATGCGTTAGCCTAGGCCTAGTGTGCGCTATTTCTCTGGCCCAGAACACTTCCGCAAGGTCTAAAACAACACGATCAAGACCCAAACAAGATACGAAACTCAAAGAAAATATCAACAACATCTCCAGGCGTTTACAAAGCGACAACATAAGATAAACGGCAAGGTCAAACAGTCAATAAAAGGTACGGGTATTACATTCTCCCCCTCTAAAAAGAAGTTTCGTCCCGAAACTTAAGGAATAAATAGTTCGGGGTATTCCACCCGCATCTTCTCTTCCGTCTCGCAAGTTGCCTCCTCGACTCCATGTCTCGACCATTGCACTTTAACTAGTGGAATGGTCTTATGCCGAAGTTGTTTCTCGCGACGCTCAAGGATCTTCACAGGTTTCTCCGGAAAGGTAATATCCTCGGCTACGTTAATCTCACTGTAGTCGATGATGTGGCTCGGATCCGGTACGTACTTTCTCAACTGAGACACATGAAAAACACTATGGACGTGACTCAAAGCTGGAGGCAACGCTAAGCGATAAGCTAAATCTCCAACTCTGTCCAAAATCTCAAAAGGTCCGACATACCTCGGACTAAGTTTCCCCTTTTTCCCGAAGCGGAAAACTCCTCTGGTCGGCGACACCTTGAGTAAGACATGATCCCCCACTTCAAACTACAAGGGTCGACGAGTGTCGCATAAGATTTCGACGACTGGGCAGTCAGCAGTCGGTCCCGGATAATAGAAATCTTTTCCTTAGTCTCCAACAACATATCCGGTTCCGTTCCAATTAGCTCAGAAGCCTCGTCCCAACACAATGGCGACCTACACCGCCTACCATAAAGTGCCTCGAAGGGTGCCATTTTGATCGACGCATGCCAACTATTATTGTAAGCAAACTCGATCAACGGCAAGTGAAGCTCCCAATCATTACTCCAGTCTAAGGCACAAGCCCGCAACATATCTTCCAACGTCTGAATCGTCCTCTCTGTCTGACCGTCCGACTGAGGATGAAAGGAAGTACTCAATCTCAACTCAGTACCCAAAGCCTGATGAACGGCCTGCCAAAAATGCGATACGAAACGGCCGTCTCTATCAGAAACAATGGTCTTGGGGGCACCGTGTAACCTCACGATCTCAGTAATAAAGGTTCGAGCCAGTCTATCCGGTCTCCAAGTATCCTTAATACCCAAAAAGTGTGCCGACTTGGTCAACCGATCGACAATTACCCAAATCATATTCATTCCGGCCCGAGTTCTCGGCATGCCAGTGATGAAATCCATAGAAATGTCTTCCCACTTCCACTCGGGAATGGGAAGCGGTTTCAACAACCCCGCTGGTCGTTGATGTTCGATCTTGACTTGTTGACACGTCAAGCACCGTAGTACAAACTCCGTAACATCCTTCTTCATGTTATTCCACCAAAAATTGCGCTTCAAATCTTTGTACATCTTACTCGTCCCGGGGTGGATTGAGTAAGGCGTAGCATGAGCTTCTCGGAGAATTCTCTGCCTCAACTCTAAATCATTCGGAACACAAAGCCCGCCCGAAATCTCGTAATACTATCCTCGTGAACCGTAAAGCCAGAGCTTTTCCTTTAATTACATCTTCCTTCGGTTGAGAAATCATCGGGTCACTCCACCGCTTCCTTTGATATCATCAACCAAGGACGAAGTAATTTCGAGAGTACACAACCTGTCCTCGTACTCCAAGCCAAACTTCGATCCCTTGTTCAATTAAATCCTGACGAATCTTCGTCTGAGATGTAAGAACCTCGAGCATTTGAAGAGATGCCGATTTGCGGCTCAAAGCATCTGCAACGACATTGGCTTTTCCGGGGTGGTAAAGAATTTCCAAATCATAATCCTTTATCAACTCTAACCAACGTCTCTGTCTCATATTTAGCTCCTTCTGACTGAAAATATACTTCAGGCTCTTGTGATCGGTATAAATCCGACACGGTGAACCATACAAATAATGCTGCCAAATCTTGAGTGTGAAGACAATTGCGGCCAATTCCAAATCGTGGGTAGGATAATTCATCTCATAAGGCTTTAATTTTCGTGACGCAAAAGCTATCGTCTTATCATACTGCATAAGTACACAGCCCAGGCCTTGACCCGAAGCGTCACTATAAACTACAAAGCCCTCGCTACCGTGTGGTAAAGTTAAAATCGGCGCTGAAGTCAATCGTCTCTTCAGTTCATCGAAGCTCTGTTGTCTCTCATCCGTCCAAACAAACTTTTCGGTCTTCTGGAGTAATTTCGTAAGCGGCCGAGCGAGTTACGAGAACCCCTCGACGAACCGACGGTAATACCCAGCAAGGCCCAAAAAGCTACGAACTTCCTTAACATTTTTAGGCGGTGCCCAATTCAGCACTGCCTCAATCTTCTGCGGGTCTACACGAACCCCTTCGGCCGAAATCATATGGCCGAGAAACATAACTTCTTCCAACCAAAACTCACATTTCGAGAATTTTGCATAGAGGTGCTCGGTTCTCAAAATGTCTAATATCAAACGCAAGTGTCGGGTATGTTCCTCCTTATCTCGAGAGTAGATCAAGATGTCGTCATTAAAGACGACTACACACATGTCGAGGTACTCGATGAATATCTTATTCATTAACTGCATGAAAACTGCCGGTGCATTAGTCAACCCAAAAGGCATAACTACAAATTCATAATGCCCATATCTCGTCCGAAATGCCGTCTTCTAACGTCCGACTTTCACCCTGAGTTGATAATACCCGGATCTTAAATCAATTTTCGAGAAAACTGCAGCCCCTTGCAATTGATCAAATAAATTGTCTATACGAGGCAAAGGATACTTGTTCTTGATGGTTACTTTGTTCAGCTCACGGTAGTCGATGCACAAACGTAGTGAACCATCCTTCTTCCTTACGAAAAGAACAGGCGCGCCCCAAGGCGAAGCGCTCGGTCTGATGTACCCTTTCTCCAGAAGTTCTCCCAATTGATTTTTCAATTCTTGCATCTCGGAAGGTGCCATCCGGTAAGGTGCTTTAGAAATCGGAGCTGCATCTGGCTCTAAGTCCACGGTAAATTCTATCTCTCGATCTGGCGGTAATCCCGGGAGGTCATCCGGAAAAACATCGGGGTACTCACTAACAACCGGAATCGAAGAGAAATCGATTTCATTTCCTTCCGTTTTCAAGGCATAACACCAATAGCCCGCACAACCTTTATTCAAAAGTTTTACGGCCTTCATGGCACTGATAAGTAACTTGGATAGTCCCGACTTACGCCCCAAAAATGAGTACTCAGATCCGTCTTTAGTCATCATGGTGATAACCTTGGTACGGTAGTTCATAATTGCTTGATGACTATCAAGCCAATCCTCGCCGAGGATCACGTCCTCGCCTTCCATATCAACTACAATTAAATTCGATAACCAATCCATACCGGATATAATCACCGAAAAATCTCTAATCTCCCGGTTCCCCACAATTTTATCCCCGCTAGGCAGTTTCACGATGAAAGGATCGCAAACAGTCAAACATGTTATATTCAAGCGGCGTACACACTCCAAAGAAATAAAAGAATGTGTAGCACCCGTATCAAAAAGTACACGGACTGGATGAGATAAAATATGAATGGTACCTGAAGCTACCACCGCGTCGGGTTCATCTGTTCGACGCATCTCATAAACCCGTGGTTGTACCGAACCGATGCTAGAGTTTCCCCCAGCCGCTCGACTCCCGCCCCGCCCCTGCCGAAATTCTGCTGAGGTTGACCAGCTGGGGCAGAAGCCCGAGTGTCCAAAGTCTGATTCGGATCGGAACAATAAGCTGCTCTATGTCCCATCTGTCCGCACGTGTGACACTTCAATGGTGGAAAGTTGCATTCCAAATTAACGTGGCCTGAACGGCCACAATTATAGCAAGTCACCGCGCGATTTGTGGTACCCGGAGTAGGACGATAACCCCTCTTTCCTTTATTAGAACGTGACGGTGTCCGTGAGCAGTTAGCCGTTTGCGACCTCTGAAAGTTGCCACTCTTCGAGTTAGAAAAATTCCCCGCTACTTTCTGCTTCTTCGATTCTTCCACGGTATCGTTGTCGGGGCTCAACATATCATGGGCTAAAGCTCTGTCCTGGTATTCCTTCAGTGTGGTGCAAGCAAATCCGGACATGTACCGCCGTAAGTCCATATTCATACGCATATCAAAGTAACGGATCTTGTCACGCTCGTTACGCACTTGATCCTTCACATGGATCAATTGTTGGTTGTACTCCACGATCGCCTGCGAAACGGGAATATTCTGTGGTTTAGCCTCGAAAAAGGCGCGGATTCGGCCTTCTCGTACCGGCCAAGGACAAAACTCGGCCTCCAAAAGTTCTTTAAATTCATCCCACATGGCAACACGATCCTGTGGCTTGACGACTTTCCACCACGTAGCGGCCTCCTTGGTAAGGAAATACTGAGCAATCGGTACTTTCCTCACTTCGGGGCAATCAACCGCTTCGAAGATCTTTTCCAATTCTGCTAGCCAAACTTCCCATCCTAACGGGTCTGTGGCACCGCCAAATTGTGGAGAGTGCATACGGATTACGTTCTGAAGCAAAGCGTCCATGTTCGGGTTCGGATTATTCAGCTGAACAGTCTGGGCTAAGATGGTCATCTGGGTAGCCAATTTTTGAAGTGCATTCGCCACTCCAACATCCGCGCTGTTCTCCTGGCCATTCGACTGGTCGTGCTGACTTTCAGTGTTAGGATGCACCGAGTTTGACAAGCTGGGGTTGATCGACCCCGCAACAGAACTGATGGAAACAGCCGCGCCACGACCTCTTCCACGTCCACGACCACGGCCCCTACCAGCTGACATACTGAAGAACACACAAGTCACGTAAGCACAATTCAATCACGCGTCATCAAAGTGTCTGATTCTCAAGAATACCGATAAAAGGAAGCAAAACGAATAAGGAAACACCAGAAGAGTGAGAGGTCTTACAAGTACCGGTCGCACTGTGATGATGGCAGAGTAGTGATACTGCGGACAAATAACGACTCGATCGACCCAAAAGACCGACAGCCTAGGTATCCATAGACCTAAGCTCTAATACCATATTCTGTAACACCCCCAAGTTATTCAGGGAATATTACAGCGCCGTAAGCCCCAACGTGGGACCCACAAGGCTAAACATACACGGAACTATAATTTTTGACCGATAAGGTCTACATACAATGGAAAGAAGAACAGTACAAAGGATATTCAAAACATAACCAATGTATCCAAAGACATCACAACACGAATCAATACCTCGGCAAACACAGGTCGGAACATCAAGGAAAAATGGAAAACAATACTCGAGTATTCAATAACCATTCCAGTACAACAACACTGAATGGAAAACTCAAAACATAAACGGAGGAAAGACACAGTATCACTCTTGCCCACCATCTTCATGCCGACTCGATACCTGCCTGTCCGCTCTCCTGGAACCTGAAATACATAAAAAGTATTTCCCCCATAAAGGGGTTAGCCGTCGAATAGCTAGTGCAAGTATATCAAGTATGAAACACAATACTCCTCGACAATAAAGTAAATGTAACCGTCAATTCATCAATTCGAGACTAGTATTCCGGAATAACTAAATCTCATAGCGTCACATCAAGACGTATATGAATGCCGTAGAAACGGTTCGTTCATATCATCCGTCAATACATGTATGAATGCCGTAGAAACGGTTCGTTCATATCATGCCATCAATACATATATGAATGCCGTAGAAACGGTTCGTTCATATCATATCATCAATATTTCTTACTTTCAAAGTCGAGAACGTACAATCATAAATATATACTTGCCTTAGAGACATCGAGAAATCGAACGGAAAAAGGGTATGAGTTCGGTAGGTCCAAGAACGCGCTTCCGGTACCTAAACGATTCGCAAGGAATATGATAATCAATTATTCATATTCAAATTACACGAAGAAACTCCCGAAACCCGTCTACGATTCATGAAAATACTCGAATAAACAACTAGAGGTTGGAAAATCGTCCAAACTCTCACAAGTCCGAAAACGGTACAATCCAATCCGTAAAATCGTAGGAAAAGTATGCATACGGTATAGATACATCATAATCTCAAGGTTCTCAAGCTTCAAAACGGATAAATCGGACGAATCTACGAAAAACCCCAAAATTCCCAAAAAGTAGGGTTCTAAGGATTTTTACCTTGATTCGGACGATAGGATGGATTAGATGTTGTGAAATCCTTGTTCTCCAACCAAAAATGTTGTTATTAGAAGGAAGATCGCTGCCAATCGCCCAAGATCATCTCTCCCGAGCGATTCCCGTCGAAAAGGAGTGAAGAAGGTGAGAAATGAAGAAATAGAAGTCAACTGTCATATATATATATGTCCAGTCTAGCGCACGCTACGCCTCCTTCATTAGCGTGCGCTAGCGAAGTCACCGGGTAGTCCAGTGTTTTCTGCCGGCTCCGTTAGCACGCGCTAATCGTCTATCTCTAGCGTGCGCTAGCCCAAAAAGTGGCATTCAGTACTGGAGTCCAGAACTTACTGTTTCTGCCCTGCTCAAACCTTAGCGTGCGCTACCGCTATGGCTTAGCGTGCGTTATGCAACAGCTTTAGCGTGCGCTACCGCTATGGCTTAGCGTGCGTTATGCAAAAGCTTTAGCGTGCGCTAGCCGAAGCCTAGCGTACGCTACCTGATAGTCCAGAAAACCTGGCAACCTCACTGCCTCTGCCGACCAGCCCGGTAGCGCGCGCTACGAACGGATGTTAGCGTGCGCTACTAACCACGAATAGCACGCGCTAATAACTCCTAGCGTGCGTTAATACGCCAGTCCAGAGAGCAGTCCGAGTTACTGGTTCTGACCTGACTGAACTCCTTAGCGCGCGCTACGGCTCAAAGCTAGCGTGCGCTAATTAAGCAGAATTAGCGTGCGTTAGCCTAGGCCTAGTGTGCGCTATTTCTCTGGCCCAGAACACTTCCGCAAGGTCTAAAACAACACGATCAAGACCCAAACAAGATACCAAACTCAAAGAAAATATCAACAACATCTCTAGGCGTTTACAAAGCGACAACATAAGATAAACGGCAAGGTCAAACAGTCAATAAAAGGTACGGGTATTACAGAAAGGACAATACTTTGCTCTCATAGACTCTTTACGCTTTCTGCAAAATAACGAGTCTGGAGCAACCTGTCTACAAACTTTCTGCAATTTCTCTGTATTTTCTTTGTTTAATTCCCTGTTACTTCACCTATTTTCTCTTGAAAAATGTCTACCTAACAGACATCTTCCCTATCACTGAAGAAGAAGGAGACCTGTTGGCCCCTACTAAGTATACTGGATACAGTTTGGGAAGTAGTTTAAACAACAAACTGTACTGATTTTAAATCTGAGTGCGTAGCGGAAGTCTTAAAACAGTAAGTTGCTAAATACTGCGTACACAACTATGTATTTATAATCAAACCTATCATTGTATCGTTCACACAGATAGATACAAAGACTGTCGCTTTCAACCGTTCACACAAATTTGGTTGAACCTTCCTTCTTGACTTGCTTCTTCACATACAGTTTCAAAGATTCGTCCTTATTCGTCCCACACAGGTCAGAATAACTTGTTGAGTTCACACAGAGCTCAGTTTTTACACAAAGGTAAAAGGTAGGTAACCAGGTAAGAACAACAGCTTTGAATATGAAGTTCTTGAGCTGATGATGGCTGTTCTTGATGTTGAGCACTGTATATATCTCTTTGATATGAATTGCAGAAAGCTTCTGGAGATATGTTTTGCTCTGATGTATATAATAATAGCTTTTTCACTTGGTAACTGATCTTCAACACTTTGATGAGATATATATAGTCTTCTGAATAATATATCCGTTGAGATAGATCCGTTGAACAAGATTTTGTGACAACTTGATAGTTGACTTGAATAGACCAGGATCCGGATATTGCGGGATTTGAAGATCTTTGTCAGCTTCAGTATTTAAATACTTTATCCTTTCAGTATTTAAATACTTCTTTTATCAAACGGGACTTGACTTTATCGAATACTAAAGATTCCTTTCCAAACGGTCTTCAGTCCGGTTTCGATGAATGCTGTATCCAATTATGCTGTAGGCATATTGGAGTAGTCCGATGCTGTATGGAAGGATGCTGTATTGAGGTGCAGCTTCCATATTTCACTAAGACTTTGTTGTTGTATCTTGGTAGCGCGAGAGCTTGCTGTATGCTGGCGCTATGAGAAGGTCTTCGATACAGGATTGACAACTTCGATTGGACTTTTGATACAGCGGCTTGCTGTATGCTGGGCATTGTTGTTTGGTAATTATCAAAACAACATTATTTATCCCAACAATTTCCCCCTTTTTGATAATTTCCAAATCTTCTTGATGATTCCAAAACTTTGATGCCAAAACCTCTTTAATCTAAAACAATTTCTCTTTCTTTTTTGATAACCACTGTTGGCAATTTGAGAGGACTTCGATACAGGAGATGTTTATCCCCGATGTTTCCCTCTCTTTTTGATAATGTCTTGAGCAGACTTCTTGATCTTCTGTCCAATGATCTGGTCTTCAGCACTTAATCTAAAAGAAATGTAAACTGCTCGCAGGCAAGTTCTAAAATGATAGCATCTAATAGGGAAGTGTGTTACATCTGTTGGGATTCCGAAAATAAAACGAAATACGCAGCGGAAATAAATACGAATCCCAAACAGGATCGATCAAGTAACGTATATACGAAAAAAAAATACGAAGAAAGGTAAAGATTCATACCCTTGAAGCCTTTGAAATAAATCTTCGTAAAGTGTAGACGATGATCACGATCCCGTCCCGAACACGAAATCCCTTCGTTCCAAGCACCGAAAATTCGAAGCCTCTACTTCACACGCGTCGGAAGTTGCCCGGAAAAATCTACAACACTCCGTTCTATGAAGAACACGGCTAGGAAGTATTTTAGGAATTTTTTCTCTCTTAATTTTTCTTACTTCTTTTCACCTCAAAGATGAACAAAATGAAGAAGAAAAATTTTTCTCTCTCCTCACTCAAAGAACTCACGGCTGGCAGCATACATGAATGAGTATGAATTGTTTTTTTTTTTTTTTTGTTATCTCATCTCATCTCATATATAATGTAATGATATATATATTATAAAGGAATAATTATTCCTTTACAACTATCATTCACAATTATGTGGGAATCTCAACTCTAAGTGAGTTCCCACACACATGCAAGATGATGCCATGCCATGAGGAGTGGGTGGCCACAAGGAAGTTTCCTAGAAAACGAGCCGAGCCACTCGGCTCGTGTACCGGACGTTCACAAACGACTGCTAAATACACTCCTTTAATCATCAATGTATTTATATTAATTAATTAATCTAATTAATTAATTATATCAAATACAAATATATATTTCTCTAAGAAATATAATTTATGAATTAAATTAATTACCCAGAACTTAATTTAAATTCATAAGACCGATATTTGATTTATCCAATAAATCATAATTAGATATCCAATATCTAATATTAATAGAGAGATAATAAATTCACATTTATCCGTCAACGCTCCCGATGCGCGACTCGTAGGTCCGTCTCACCGGCATTGGGAGGAACTAATGAGTGCGGGCAAAGACTTAGCCACTTAGCGGCCGCATCAGAAACCCCCGATCGAGAACGAATGAAGGGATCATTCCGTAACCATTATGTCGTGAATACTATATACGTATAGACCCTTCATCGATGTCCCGGTCAAGTCTTCGGGTCACGGTAAAGTCAAACCCTCATCGTTGACTAAACTCTATACATGTGTTAATGCAAATCAAAACCGATCGATTAATAGTGTATCTAATACGACTATATCGTAATGCTTTGCCAAAGACTTATGATCTTATTTGCCATTAACCGTATAGACATTCGCCCGCTCACTAACAGAGATAGAATCCTTTCTTGGCGTACAAAGAAGATTGCTACCCGCCCGTATAGTCCGCACTTCGAGGTCGACTCAAGAATTAAGCAAATGAGTCTAACTACTCTAATGACAAACTAAACGTCACAGCACATCTTCTACCGAACCCTCAAGTCAAAGGTCCACGTATACTATCACAACCTTTCGATTCGTCATCGACTCTCCGAGAGTGAATACCGTGTGGTGACCGAATCGAGTATGAGTCGTGTTCGAGTATACTTGGTCCCACCAATATACTTATAACTATGCTATCAAGACGTGCACACGTCCTAGCATCGATTATACAAGTCATATTAAAACTTAATGCCCATTTTAAGTTTATTGACTTGCGAACAATTTACGTAAATAAACTTTAAACACTTCCAAGACATTTTCTCTTATCCCATAACGAATGGAATGTTCGATTTATTTACATGGACTTCACTTCAATGTTTACCAAGTCAAGAATGCAATTGAGATACAATAAAAAGTGAATGAATCGTATTGCCTTTTTATTAATTATTCCATAATTACAAGTATAATGCCCTTACTCTCTCATCCCGAGTGGCATTCGAGGGCATATTCCTAACAATCTCCCACTTGCACTCAATGCCACACATCATGGTATCCAATACCCATGCTCTTCGATGTCTTTCTAAGACGGCTGAGATAATGGCTTAGTCGGGTCGAGACATTGTCTTCTCGAGTCTACTCTTTCCAATGAAACATATCCTTTTTCCACCATCTCTCGAACGATGTGGTACTTTCTCTCTATATGCTTGGTGTTGTGGTGAGCCCTCGGCTCCTTGGCTTGGGCGACACTCCATCATTATCACAGAATAGTGATATAGGCAACTCCGCGTTAGGCACCACTTGAAGTTCTTGTATAAACTTCGCATCCAAAATGCTTCTTTGCTAGCCTCTCGAGGCACTTGATACTCGCTTGGTGTGGAATCTGCAGAGCGGTTTGCTTGGAGCTTCTCCAAGATACTGCTCCTCCATTGAGAGTAAATAAATACCTGGATGTCGACTTAGAGTCGTCATTGTCTCCTTGAAAATCGAATCGGTGAATCCAATCACCTTCGCTTCTCCACCACCATAAGTAAGAACTAAATCTCTAGTTCTTCTTAAGTACTTAAGAATGTTCTTTACGGCAGTCCAATGTTCCTTCCCGGTTTGCTTGAAATCGACTTACCATACTCACAACGTAGGCTAAGTCTGGTCTCGTACACAACATAGCGTACATGAGGCTACCCACCGCCGAGGCATAGGGTACCTTACTCATCTCTCTCTTGTCTTCCTCACTTTGAGGACACATTTTCGTGGTGAGATGAATTCCATGTCGCATGGGAAGGAACCTCTCTTAGATTCATCCATCTTGAATCTTCTCAGATTTTATCGATATAAAGGGCTTGGGAAAGTCCTATCATTCTTCGGTCTATCTCTCAAAGACGGATCCCTAGAATATAGGAAGCTTCTCCCAAGTCTTTCATGGAGAACGCTTTTAGAAAGCCAAGCTTTCACAAAGGTCGAGCATTGCTATGTTATTTCCTATAAGTAGAATATCATCTACATATAGTACTAAGAACGCAATGTTGCTCCCACCGATCTTTTGTAAACACACGGTTCCTCCTCATTTCGCTCAAGTCAAAGTCCTTAATCGCTTCACAAATCAAGGTTCCAACTCCGAGAAGCTTGCTTGAGACCATAAATGGCTCGTTGGCTTACACACTTTATGAATATTAGCTTTGGACACAAAACCTTTAGTCGTTCCATATAGATTTCCTCCGAGGTATCCATTTAGAAAAGTGTTTTGACATCCATTTGCCATATTTCATAATCATAATAGGCAAAGAATGGCAAGCATCATGCGAATCGACTTTATCATAGCTACGGCGAGAAGGTATCATGATAATCGATTCCTTCCCTTTGGGTATAACCCTTTGCCACAAGCCCGGCCTTATAGGCATCAACCTTGCCATCCCCATCGGTCTTTCTCTTATAGATCCATTTATTTCCAATAGTCCTCATGCCGGTTGGAAGATCTACTAGAGTCCAGACTGATTGGTATGCATCGAGTCTATCTCGCCTTCCATTGCTTCTTTCCATTTATCGTAGTCTACATCCACTATCGCTTGGTCATAGGTGACAGGTCGTTTTCATCGCATCGTGTGTGTCGTGGAGACCCGGTTCCTCGACATGTGTATAGCCATACCTCTCGTAAGTGAGATACCCTATCGACCTTCAAGTGGAGGTTGTGTTACAATAGGTTCGGTTCTTGATCCCCGATCGGATGTCTCCTTAGGAGTTTCATTATGCTCTTCCAAAGAGATATTTCTACCCGAGCCACCTTCCCGAATGAATTCATCCTCAAGGAAGTGCGCTTGTAATGCCACAACGACCCTATGGTCTTCTCGGCATGTAGAAAGATAACCCATCGAGTCCTCTGGGTATCCTATGAAACGTCCTTTTATGGACCTCGCTCAGCTTTGTCCACCTTAGCCTTTTTGACATAGGTGGACATCCCTGCATCCTTATGTGATTAAGGCTTGGTTTCTTACCCTTCCACATCTCATGCGGAGTGATAGGAACAGATTTGGAAGGACATCTATTTAGGATATAGGCAATGGTTAGTAAGGCATACCCCACGGTAAATAGGTAAATCGGTGTAATTTAACATGGAGCGAACCATGTCCAACAAAGTCCGATTTCTCCTTTCGAAACACCATTTAACCGTGGGGTTCTGGAGGCGTGAATTGTGAAACTATTCCATGTTCCTTAAGGAACTCATCAAACCTGCTCATATATTCGCCACCTCGGTCCGACCAAGTGTTTTGATATGACATCCAGTTTGTTTTTCAACTAGGGCCTTAAATTCTTTGAATTTAGCAAAGGCTTGATTTATGTTTCATTAAGTACACAATCCCATACCTAGTATGATCATCCGTGAACGTTATGAAATATTGATATCCGTCTCGGCTACTTCTAAAGCACCACAAACATCGGTATGCACCAATCCAAGTTTATCGGCACCCTTTCAAAAGTCCCCGTGAAGGGGAACTTAGTCATTTTGCCTCTAAGGCAAGATTCACAAGTTGGATAGGGTTCTACACCCAATGGACTTAAAAGTCCATCTTTCTCCATTTTCTCGAACCTTGGTCCACCAACATGACCAAGTCTAAGGTGCCATTTAAGAGCTTGATTAGTATCTTGCCTACCACGTTTCCTAGTTATAGTGTTCACTGCTTTTATTTTGCATGTTCGATGATATAAACCATTCAACAATGTATTGCTCCAACCAATTTATTTGAAAATAAATTTTACAACCGCCATTGCCAATGAAGAAACAAAATCCTTTCCGGTCCAAGATCGGAATGGATACAATGTTTTTATGCCCCTTGGGCAAAACAAGTACTTCATCTAATGTCAAAATAAAACCAGATTCTAAACCCGAAGGATTGATCCAATATCGGTTGCCTCGACACTTTGTCCGCTCAACGGTGATCATTATTTCCCGACTTCAAGTTTTCTACTGTTCCGCATCCCGATTCATAGTACAAATGTGAGAAGTGGCACTGAATCTTAATCCATGAAGCGTAATATACAAGAGCGGAACAATTAGTTTCAAAAACAAAAGTTCCGCACTGATGCGCCATTAATCTTGGGACAAGTCCTTCGCCAAAGGGCCCACTCACCGCATTCAAGGCATTTGTCCGTAGGTTTTGGACCGCCTACCTTTTGAACCTTTCGGCCTTGCCCTTTCCTTTTGCACCCTTTCTTGGGTTTGTCTTGCTCGTAGGTCTTTTTCTTCTTGTTCTTGGACCTCTTAGGCCCGTAAGAAATCACAAGAGCAAACCTCTCTCGGTTTAGTCTTCATGTTAGATCGTGCCGTCACCAGCTTTATTCATTAGCCCACTAATGTGCATGTAATTTCATTACGGTTGAAATTCATTACAAATCGCGTGAAAGAGTCAGTAGAGATTGAAGGATGAGATCAATTTGAAGGGATAAATCCATATTAAAGTTGAGCACCTCGAGCCTCTCAATCATAGAGATCATCTTAATGACGTTGTCTCCAACTTTCTCCCCTTCTTTCATCCTAAGATCGAACAACCGCTTTGATATCTCATATCTAGCAATCTACTGTGCTCTCCATAAAGTTCGGTCAAGTGTGCGAGAATCTGCCTAGCAGAAGTCATTTTCTCGTGCGCTCTCTGCAGCTCATTAGTCATTGAGCCCATCATAAAACCACGAACTAGAACATCATCCTTGACCCATTTTTCATGGACGTCAATGTCTTCCTGATTACCCCTAGTCCGGATTGGAGTCGGTGGAATGTCCGCCTCCAAGACGTATCCCAGAGACTCCATACTGAGTACAATCATCAGATTCCGCAACCAGTCAACAAAGTTAGGGCCAGTTAGGAGATTCTTTTCAAGTAGTATTGCAAGTGGGTTTTTAGCCATTTTAGAGAGATTCAATTTTGTTTTCTGCAAAGATTTAGACAAGATTAAATTAGTGACTTGTTTAATTATGACCGAGTATAAAACTTAAGGGCTTGTATAATTCTTGTCTCGGCTCCCACTAATTTTATCGGAATTATACACTCCCATGTTATAATCCGGAAATCATGGTTAGATCGACTTCTTAGTGGTGATCAAGTTCTTTACAAATTTTAACAGACGCAACCTATCAGGTTCTTGCCAATTAATTTTTGTAAAGTGGTGTCTAACACCAACCCGTCGACGGATGATTTGATCTTCTTTTACCCCTAGTCTTCATGCCCTCAACCTATCGGTTTCTTGGCAATCCAGGACTATCTAAGTTGTTGACCATCAACGCTCATCGCTTTGACTATCAATCTCACCCGCAACCTATCGTGCTCTAGGGGCGAAATTTATCACCAACCGAAGGCATCTAATGCACTCAAGAATTTTTCAACCTCTACCAAATGTACTACCCCGATAACTCGGAAGCATAGCACACCAGCTCGGGTATCAATTTTCTACGAGTTTGATGGAGGGTAGGAAACCTCGTAACCTTTTTCAAACTTAGTCTGTTTGTAGTCGGGAGAATTTCGCGATTAATGTTACACTTTGCACATTAATTCAATTATACGCGCGTTTGTATGTTTGTCAATCATTCAAAATGAAAATCAGTAAATAGTAACATAGTTACTACCAACATATAGCTCATGGACCTAATTCCTAAATCTTGGGCCAAGCGAATGACCCAATAAATAAAAAAAAATACAGTCTTCGATTCTTCGTCTTCTCGGTCGGTTGTCTTCGGTCTTCGTCATACCCAAAATAATACTTACATCATTGAAAAAATGCATCCTATACAAATTTTCTAGTAAAAATAAATAGGCTCAAAACGGCCTTTACAACCCAATCGAATCGAACAAATCAAAAACTAAGTCCACGAGCTATATCACCATCACATAAGGATTCCATACAACATGTAATGGCAACGAAATTAAACAATTAATTTTAATATAAATTAATCTATTCAATTTCTACTATATTAATCCAATTAATATAAAGTGGCATTAAAATTAAATAATCAATTAATATATTAATCCAATCAATATAAAATTAATCTATTCAATTTTAATGATATTAATCAAATTAATACTAATAATCATCATTTTAATTGCTCAAGTAATCCGCCAAAATAATATTCTCGTTTAATTTATTTCCTTAACTCAAAAATATTCCAAATATTAATTTAGTCAAATTAAAATCCAATTTAAAATTCGGGAAATAATTACAACGAAATATAAACTTAAAACGGAGTCCCGGACAATCCGATTTTAGGCCCAGCCCGCTGCCCGATTCAAAATCGGGCCAAAACCGAGGGCTGCCTGGCCGAGCCACTGCTCGGCAGACTGGCCGATCATGCTCGGCCCCCTGGCCGAGCACTCTCAGCTCCTGGCCGAGTCATGGCCGAGCACGCTCGGCAGCCTGGGCAGGCAGCCCAGGCAGTGCTGCCGCACCACTGCCAGCAGCCCCGCTTTCTTCGTTTTTCGCCCGCTTTCCAAAACGTGATGCTACAACGAACAATTTAAAATCTAAAATTATTCCAAATATGATTCTAAATCATAATCATCATCCAAAAGCATTCAAAATGCACAAATAATCGTATATACGATATCATTGACTCGCTCCGATACCACCGTTGGGATTAGAAAATAAAACGAAATACGCAATGAAATAAATACGAATCCCAAACAGGATCGATCAAGTAACGTATATACGAAAAAAATACGAAGAAAGGTAAAGATTCATACCCTTGAAGCCTTTGAAATAAATCTTCGTAAAGTGTAGACGATGATCACGATCCCGTCCCGAACACGAAATCCCTTCGTTCCAAGCACCGAAAATTCGAAGCCTCTACTTCACACGCGTCGGAAGTTGCCCGGAAAAATCTACAACACTCCGTCTATGAAGAACACGGCTAGGAAGTATTTTAGGAATTTTTTCTCTCTTAATTTTCTTACTTCTTTTCACCTCAAAGATGAACAAAATGAAGAAGAAAATTTTTCTCTCTCCTCACTCAAAGAACTCACGGCAGCATACATGAATGAGTATGAATTGTTTTTTTTTTTTTTTTTTTTGTTATCTCATCTCATCTCATATATAATGTAATGATATATATATTATAAAGGAATAATTATTCCTTTACAACTATCATTCACAATTATGTGGGAATCTCAACTCAAAGTGAGTTCCCACACACATGCAAGATGATGCCATGCCATGAGGAGTGGGTGGCCACAAGGAAGTTTCTAGAAAACGAGCCGAGCCACTCGGCTCGTGTCTGGACGTTCACAAACGACTCCGTTAAATACACTCCTTTTAATCATCAATGTATTTATATTAATTAATTAATCTAATTAATTAATTATATCAAATACAAATATATATTTCTCTAAGAAATATAATTTATGAATTAAATTAATTACCCGGTAACTTAATTTAAATTCATAAGACCGATATTTGATTTATCCAATAAATCATAATTAGATATCCAATATCTAATATTAATAGAGAGATAATAAATTCACATTTATCCGTCAACGCTCCCGATGCGCGACTCGTAGGTCCGTCTCACCCGGCATTGGGAGGAACTAATGAGTGCGGGCGGACTTAGCCACTTAGCGGGCCGCCTCAGAAACCCCGATCGAGAACGAATGAAGGGATCATTCCGTAACCATTATGTCGTGAATACTATATACGTATAGACCCTTCATCGATGTCCGGTCAAGTCTTCGGTCACGGTAAAGTCAAACCCTACTGTTGACTAAACTCTATACATGTGTTAATGCAAATCAAAACCGATCGATTAATAGTGTATCTAATACGACTATATCGTAATGCTTTGCCAAAGACTTATGATCTTATTTGCCATTAACCGTATAGGACATTCGCTGCTCACTAACAGAGATAGAATCCTTTCTTGGCGTACAAGAAAGATTGCTACTCGCCCGTATAGTCCGCACTTCGAGGTCGACTCAAGAATTAAGCAAATGAGTCTAACTACTCTAATGACAAACTAAACGTCACAGCACATCTTCTACCGAACCCTCAAGTCAAAGGTCCACGTATACTATCACAACCTTTCGATTCGTCATCGACTCTCCGAGAGTGAATACCGTGTGATCGAATCGAGTATGAGTCGTGTTCGAGTATACTGGTCCCACCAATATACTTATAACTATGCTATCAAGACGTGCACACGTCCTAGCATCAGTTATACAAGTCATATTAAAACTTAATGCCCATTTTAAGTTTATTGACTTGCGAACAATTTACGTAAATAAACTTTAAACACTTCCAGTACATTTTCTCTTATCCCATAACGAGAATGGAATGTTCGATTTATTTACATGGACTTCACTTCAATGTTTACCAAGTCAAGAATGCAATTGAGATACAATAAACAGTGAATGAATCGTATTGCCTTTTTATTAATTATTCCATAATTACAAGTATAATGCCCTTACTCTCTCATCCCCTGAGTGGCATTCGAGGGCATATTCCTAACAACATCTTAAACTTATGATTGGCGCGCAGGCATAATCTTACAGTGTGATCTAGTTGAGTACAACTCAACCTATGAACTGTTCGCATACGAGTTCTTACAGCAATACACAATAAAATAAAATTATCAATCATAATTGATGTCCTGTAGTGTAAGTATTGTATCCGAGAATAATACAGCGTTCCCCCTTAAAAGGTACATACAGGTTTCAATTCTTACATTAATGTTAGGATTAACATTGTATTCATGGGTCGTACTGTATTCCCCCTTAATTAATGAGTAAAAGCATAAAAACTTACAGGGAGTCTGGATGTAGCGTTCCCAACTCTTGTTGAAGCATAGAGATCAAGTAAATTTGGGTCCTGGTGTGATAGTGCCTTTCGATACCCAAATTTGCCGGACAACAATTGGTTTGTTGTAGGATACTTTTGGTCCATTATTTCTATATCTACGTGGGGCAGGCACGTAGTCGTTGTAATCATGATAATTATAATGCATGAAAAATCGAGAATTATAGTTGTTATTCCAGTACGATTGTCGTCTCGGAGGTGGAGCCATTTTCTTTGGCCTAACAGCTTGCCTTCTGGGTCTCCAGTTGAATTCCCAACGCTGTTGTTGATACTGCGCTGCGACCTGTTTTCTTGATGGATAACGGGGCTCCTGTATCCAATGTCTAGGCACGCTGTACTGAGAGTACTTCCGTACGGGCCTTGGATAATTGGGTACAGCCTTTCTCCTGAATGGCTGCTGGCGCTTATGATATGCTTGTGGAGCATGCTGTGGATTGTGCCTTACAGGTCTAAATGGCTGAGGATTCCGCTGTCTTGAATAGGATTGCGGGGGCGGAATGGCAGCTTTTGCTATTTGCGGTGCAACGGGTTCCTTCACATGACTTGGAACTTCCTTCGATACAGGAATGGGTTCCTCACTCCTGGCGAATACCGTACTAGATTTTTCTTTGTTGGAGAACGAGTTGTACCCTAAGCCACGTTTATCATGAGCATATTGCCCAATGCTTAGGATCTCTTCCATTCTATTAGAGGATTTCTCGAAAGAATTCAAGATTGTCTCTAATTCGCCTTCACGTTTCTCGAGAGATTTTACTTTGGCTTCGAGTAGAGCCAAATCATTTGTCTTGCTTTCAAGATGAGACTTAGTCTCATTTAGATCGTGAGGAAGTTGATGATTGCTCTCCATGAGTTTTTCTAAATTGACTTTGATCTTTTCGCAATCGACTGACATATTTTCGTAATTATCCTTCAGCAAGTCGTTTTCTTCATTCAGCTCTAAGTTAGAAATTTCAAGCTGGATGTTTTCTCTTTTCAATATCTCATGGGCCTTTTGAATGTTATTAAATTCATTCAACATATTTTTAAAAGTATGAGATGCATTTACAGGAATAGTTGAGGTAGAGCTTACCTCATCATCATCGCCGTCTTCATTTTCCTCTTTAACTTCGGCCATAGAGCACATATAGGCTCTATCTTCTAGCTCATCATCTGACGAGTCACTATCAATGACCACCTGAAGACATTCTTCGGTCTTTGTTGATGCGGGCGGAGCTTTTGATTCTCCAATGAAGGCCTTGAGTTTGTTCTTCATCCTGTTTCTCCAGTCATCAAACTCGTTAATGTGAAACATAGATATCTTATTTGACATAAAGGTTTCCATATTAGAAGATGGGAAATACAAAGACTGTTTTCGAAAATAATCGTTTTTAAGGATCTGATTCAGTTAAAAATACGACTGATTCTTTTTAGAATCAACCGCTCCGATACCAATTGTTGGCCCCTACTAAGTATACTGGATACAGTTTGGGAAGTAGTTTAAACAACAACCTGTATTGATTTTAAATCTGAGTGCATAGCGGAAGTCTTAAAACAGTAAGTTGATGTCGATACATCAACTCGGTCTAATCTCCTGTTAGCTTGGTGTGTACAGGGTTTTGCAGTGTATACTTGTATAAATCACAGTTATGAAAACAGTAACGGCGAAAGGTAAATAACACAGTATTTAAAGTGGTTCGAGGTAAATCCATCTACGTCCACTGGTCCTCCACACAGGAGTAAAACGTTTATTATAAATACTGCGTACACAACTATGGATTTATAATCAAACCTATCCTTGTATCGTTCACACAGATAGATACAAAGACTGTCGCTTTCAACCATTCACACATATTTGGTTGAAGCTTCCTTCTTGACTTGCTTCTTCACACACAGTTCTAAAGCTTCGTCCTTATTCGTCCCACACAGGTCAGAATAACTTGTTGAGTTCACACTGAGCTCAGTTTTTACACAAAGGTAAAAGGTAGGTAACCAGGTAAGAACAACAGCTTTGAATATGAAGTTCTTGAGCTGATGATGGCTGTTCTTGATGTTGAGCACTGTATATATCTCTTTGATCTGAATTGCAGAAAGCTTCTGGAGATATGTTTGGCTCTGATGTATATAATAATAGCTTTTTAACTTGGTAACTGATCTTCAACACTTTGATGAGATATATATAGTCTTCTGAATAATATATCCGTTGAGATAGATCCGTTGAACAAGATTCTGTGACAACTTGATAGTTGACTTGAATAGACCAGGATCCGGATATTGCGGGATTTGAAGATCTTTGTCGGCTTCAGTATTTAAATACTTTATCCTTTCAGTATTTAAATACTTCTTTTATCAAACGGGACTTGACTTTAGCGAATACTAAAGATTCCTTTCCAAACGGTCTTCAGTCCTGTTTCGATGAATGTTGTATCCAATTATGCTGTAGGCATATTGGAGTAGTCCGACGCTATACGGAAGGATGCTGTATTGAGGGGTTGCTTCCATATTTCACTAAGACTTTGTTGCTGTATCTTGGTAGCGCGAGAGCTTGCTGTATGCTGGCGCTATGAGAAGGTCTTCGATACAGGATTGACAACTTCGATTGGACTTTCGATACAGCGGCTTGCTGTATGCTGGGCATTGTTGTTTGGTAATTATCAAAACAACATTATTTATCCCAACAAGACCATTATTGATGGGCGTATCTTCGCCAGATCTGTGTTACTTGAGAGGATTGCTTTTGAAGGGGAAGATGACATCGGCATGGAACTGGTTGTTTATAGAGTGAAGCAACAAGGACTGTATCGCCTTGGAAGCCACCATGCTGATATTTATGGCGAAAGATTGTGGAGAATTTCTACTTGGACACCTGATTCAAATATTCATCACCGAGGAAAAGAGCTGAAATTACTAATATAATCGGAACAGTGCAAGGGATTGAGATCCCTCTGAATAAGGATATTCTGGAGAAGATCTACAAACTGCCTTCAGATGGCCTGAAGATGGAGGAACTGGAGACCTTCGGTTCTGAAATCTTACCGTCGGAGTACTGGAAATTATTCACTAGCAATTCCATGGCTACCAACCTCCATCCTTCGTGCCACAAGAAGAATTTCACTTTAGCGTATGTCTACCTGCACGATTTCTGCTGCCAGCTTGTTGAGAATCGGACAGGTGCATTTGAAATGTGCACCAACCTGAGATTGAGAATGATGGTTGCCATCATGTATGGAGAAAAGGGAAATTGGTGTCAACTAATTCTGAACGTATTCAGGAAGAGGCTTCTAAGCCTGAATCTGCCAAGAAGTCATTTGGCCTCGTCCTGAATCACATTCCCACTCGTTGAGGAGTGAAGAAATCAACTGATGCCAAAAAGATCGACACCAGAAAATTCATCAGTGGAATCCGATCCACCGTCTTCAACAAATCACCGCTTGTTGCTAAGAGGCGCAACCCTCACAGCATGCCCACTTCAAGTGACCCGATGGACGTCACTTTGAAAAGCTTGGGCAATGGGAAGGAAAGGAAGAGAAATATTCCCAACATCAACTCTCCTCAAGTTGTCGAGAAGAAAAGAAAGAAGACCAAGAAGTCTTCTAGGGCTGAGCCTATAGTGGCTACAGCGGTCACTGTAGAAGTCCCATCAGTTGTTCCTGTCTCTGAAACTCTCTCATAGGGTGCAACCCCTATGGAAGAAACAGTTGCTACTCGTACAGCAGATCTTGATCCTGTGGCGGCTATGACAGATGATCAACTGTTTTCCAATCTGGAAGGTTACAGTGAATCGGATGCCCCTTTGGAGGTGAAAGTCTCTACTCCAAACAGGGTACCCACTCCTGTACAGAGTCCCTCTTCCCACAGGGTACCAACCCCTGTTCGGGATCCCTCTCCACAACAGACTCACATACCTGTTGAGGATACCAACCGGACAGTATATCCCACTACTGTACGGAGTCCCTCCCCCATCGATATAATTAATAACACTCTTCTCCAGGTCCAAATAGAGGAAGCCATCGAGCGCTTCAAGGTCTGGAAACCCTACAGGGTCGCCCCATACGACACCCTGTACAACTGGTAGGACTGGAAGGACGAGGAGTTATTCGCTTTGAAGGTCATGGATACCCAAAATGTCGAGGTCCTAATCTGCTGGGACGATCACTTTTGCCTTAAGTTCATCTCAGATTACTTCATGGTAAAAGAAAAGGCCAGAATAAAAGGGAAGTCACAGTCCGGTGACAAGGCTCCATCCCCAAGCCACCACTCCGACCCTGACTCTGATGATGATGATGATGCCTTATAGGGAGGTCTTCGGATAAGCATCGAAGAGGCTAGGGAAGGAGAAATGGCCAACCATCAATCCCAACAGGGCCAGGGTACATCTGATAAACAACAGTCCTCGCCCCCGCAACATGAGGTAGCTGAAGAAGAACAGCAACAGGAGGAATCAGTCCCTCCTGTCATCATTCAAGAGCAAGCTACTTCTCCCATACAGGAAGCCCATCCTGTACAAGAAGAACAAGACACCGCCCGCGCCATCCACCAAGAGGAATCAGTCCCTCTTCCAGAACAGTCGAAAGCAGAGCATCGGCGGGAGGATTCAGTCCCTCCTGTAGTTCCGAATATAGAAAATCATTCAAGGTAGGAGGAATCAGTCCCTTTAGTCTATTAGACTGGCCCAGCAGCACAATCTTCTTAAGCCCCTGCTTCCGAAGTCTGAAGGTTCTAAATCCGAATCTGATGACGGCTTCCTCCCTGATACAAAAACCCCATCATAATGTGGTTCTTCGACAGCTTGGAGAACTAGAAGACTCAAAGATTGCACGCCTTGGATCTCCGCGCACTGAAGCACGCGTTATGAAACTGCAAGCCATCGGTCAACAAACAGTATTTCTGCAGGATGCTATCAAGGCCCTGTATGATGTTGGAAAAGAACTAGACTGGATGCGCGAAACTGCTCAGGACGAGCTCCCAAAGCTGACATCTGCGATAAATGATGTGGAAGACGCATTTTGCCTAGTGCCAACAGCATTGTGGCAAGCGCTAAACCAACTGAAATAGTATCAGGAGCGGCTCCTAAGGCAAGAACAAGAAAAGCTCTGCGTTGCCTAGGCTAAGACGGTTGTCGCCCTTGAATACATCGGCTGCAAGCTGACTGACCATGATCAAAAGATCGATGATCTGAATATAGTGGTTAGGAGGCTGGTCGACAGCGTCAATGATCTAAAGACCCAACAGGCCGAATCAATGAAACTCTTTAGGAGAATTCACAGCAAGATATCGGATCTTGATGATGCCAAAAAGGGGGAAGAGTCCAAAGAGGTTGCCCGGAAATGGAGGCTAGAGAGAGAGATAAATGGAGGCTGCATTGGAAGAGAGTGTTGCCACTGGTATCGGACGACTGGCCAGACCCTGGCCAGGTCAAGGAGCAAGAGGATACAGGGTGACTGGTTCTCGACCTGAGTTCCAAGACCCTAACTACCTATGGAAGAGTAATGTGTGAAAGCCTTCTGAGATTTTGCTGCCAACAGACCAACAACCTTCAGCAAAGTATTTGAAGAACTAGAAGAAAAATGAAGTGATGAGAAACTTTTGTACTCTCATCAGAGAATCTGCTATGTTTAACAGATTTAAAACTTTGGAGCATGCCGCCAATGAATTCTCAAGGCTACTGGCAGAAGGAAAGCTTTCTCTACAACTTAAGATGAAAGCCAAGCACTAGAAGGGTGGATGAGTCACCCATCGGGAAGACTGGATCCTTGCCTACGATATATCCCACGAAGGACGAAGTATCTACAGGGATCCAGGAAATGACTCCTTAGTCAACTGGTAGAGTGGAACTGAAAATGATCCTTCTCGGAGGCCTTGGAAGCATTCTCACTATAGGAACTAGCATCTGTCAGTTATACACTGTATTTCCTTCCTACTGTATGCTTGCAGATGCCGTATTTATCATTGTATTTTTGTATCTTTCAAGTCATGTAATTTTCCTAATCATCAATAAAATTTGATTTTTTGAAAGATTACAGCTCGTAATCTACTCTTACTGTTTTAATTACGAAGTATCGTCATATATCTACAAGTACAAACTTGTTAATGCACAAGCTGTAAGAACTTGTCTGCGAACAGTTCATAGATTAAGTTGTATTCAATCTAGATTACACTCTGTAAGATTGTGCCTACTTGTCAATCATAAGTTAAGTTGTAATACACTTAGTCATGTAAGATTTTCATTTTAGAACTTGCCTGCGGGCAGTTTAAATTTCTAGACCAAGTCATGAAGATCAGATCTTTCGAACAGAAGACTTGAAGACAGCATCTCTGTATCTAGAGGAAGTTTTGGAATTATCAAAAAAGGGGACATTGTTAGGATGAATACTCATGTTTTGATAATCGCCATCGTACAAGCAAATAAGTCTTCAGAGTCATAATTTCGCTAAGTATGGAAGCTGTTAAGAAACTCCGTACAGCCTAACAATACAGCAAGAGATATTCCTACAGAGTCCAATCCTACAGGGCCTACATCTTCATACAGCAGAAGTTAAGTACGTTGGATACATGAGTCTGGTTGTAGGTGTTTTACTTAGGAAAAGTAAAACACATCCAACATGACTGAAGAATAGCTTTAAACTGTTGTTAAATAAACATTGTTTATTCATAAAGTATTCATGGTTAAAGCAGCATTTATTGCTGATAGGACATCATTTAATGCGGCTGAAAGAGAAGAGTCTGAACACGCTGAAGAGCATTTAATGCAAAGTCAAAAAGAATGTCTGAAGCATTAAATGCGAGCTGCTTTTAATTTAAACATTCTGCAGCTGCCAATCAGAGACGTCTAAATCTCACCAACCGGCCAACGACTATATTTATAATGGATCTATTTCCAAGGTCATAAATAGCCTCAAGCAAGAGGACATTGCTAACTTACAAACTTACTCTCGCGCATACATCTCTGACAATCTAACTAAAGAAAGAGCAGTATATTTCCTGAGCATACAGCAGTATCTAAGCGAAGAAATATACAAGTCCTCAATGCAAACAGCACAACATACAGCAAACACTCGTCAAAGCATATAATTGGTGTTTGGAATCTTTCTACCATCTTTACCGTTGATATCAACCTTAGCCATGTGTGGACTAAATCCTTGCATATTCCGACCTGTGTGGGAAGAATAGCATTGAACATAAAGCTTTGATCTGTGTGAGAAGAAGCAAGTCAAAAGAGCTGAAGCCGATCTGTGTGAATAGCCAAAGCAGTGGTCCCTGTATCAATCTGTGTAAACGATACAGAGACAAGTTTAGTTAAAATCACGTAATTGTGTACATAGTGATTTAAATAAACGCTTTACTCATGTGTGGAGGACCAGTGGACGTATAGGGTTTACCTTGAACCACTTAAATCTGTGAGTTATTTACTTTCTTTCCCTACTGTTTTCATTCGTAACTGTGATTTATAGTATATATTATGAAAACCCTGTACGCATCAAGCAAACAGGAGAGTATCCAGTTGCTGTACTTACAACAACTCACTATCAGACTTCCGCTACGCAATTAACTTCGAAAATTATATAGCTCATTGTATTGTTATCTTCTAAACTGTTTACTATACTTTGTGGCCAACAATCTATTTATAGATGATGATCAAAGTGTTCAAAATGTAAAGAATCGGGCCTAGGTGGCGGTCATGTGGCGATCAGTGGTCGTGGATGGCGGCCATAGGGTGACTCGGAGGGAATGTCTGGCGGTCACGCGGCGGCCATACACGACGATCATAGGGTGATTCTATCATTCCTGCCAGCGCTCGGCTATGGCCATGCGGGAGAGCTCTCGGCAGCATCTCAGCAGGCATGATTCGGCTGTCATGCTAAAATATTTTCGGTTGTTCCGAGTGTTCCACCTATTGCTTTTATTAACCTGTTTTTGCACATAGACCGCTTCGTTCGTTACCTAAAAATTGCATAAAGCCCATAAATGTACCAAAATATGGACCCTAAACTTAAATAACTAAAACTCAAAAAATGACGGAAAAATAATACTCAAATAGAATATCACACGACTAAAATAACACAAAAACACTAGCAAAATGGCTAAAACAACCCCCCGCCACTTGACCATTTGCTTGTACTCATGCAAAAAAATTGTTCGACGAAATTTAAAAAAAAAAAAAAGAAATGATATTTAAATTTATAGTAATCTGTAGCCCAGGTTACTTATCTAGACAACTTAACTCATACCATTGAGAAATGAAAATAATGTAAAATTAACTAGTGGAACACTAGGCTAAAATAAATTGTCATCTATGCAAGTGTCCACTCGGTATAAAAGTCGCACCTCAAGCTCGACTACGGCAGCATATCTACAAACACACTAGTCCCCAAACTACTAACTTTATACTTAGTATTTTACAAACATATTTGAGGTGCAATGCTTGCACCACTGTTCCACGTAGGGCTAAGCACCAGGCCTGACTCGGTCCGGAATGGACAAGAATATAAATGGCCGGACTTTATCGACCCGAAGCCCGGACCTGTTCAGAACCGGGCCAACCCGGTCCGGACCGATAAAACTGGGTCGGTCCGGCTGACCCGGTTCTAGCCCGATTTAGTAAAAAAAATCTTTTTGCGTATTAAGTGTCCTGTTATTACATCCAAAATGCTTACTCCCATAAAATATAGTTATCAATCTTAATATCTTCATTAGTCACCAAAATCCCAAGTTCAACAATATTTTAGGATAAATAAACTTAATTAGAATAATGTGCAATCATAATCGAGCCATTAATCATCATTATTTCATCACCATCAAGGGTAAATTACAATAAAAAATATTTTTTATGCATTTTTATTTTTACCGGGTTGTTCCGGGCTGGACCCGAATTTTCCGAGTTCTGACCCGATTTGGCCCGGAAAACGGATTTTGTAAAAATGCAGACCCGGGACCCGAACCTGATTAACAGGTCCGGTCCGGGTCCAGGTAAAAACCGGATCCGGTCCATTTGTGTTCAGCCCCACGTACTAGGGCCACAACGTGTTTTAACCGTTTTATTTCCTCATTGGCAACAAGCTCTCAACCTATTTATAGGTGTCTCATTGGAGCTTTAAAGCCGATACTTATCATTGATGACCATCTATTTAAAGGCTTCAAGCCGATACTTATCACTGATGACCTTCTATTTAAAGGCTTCATGCGTCAGGATGTTTTTCATGTAAATAATTTTCAAAAGTATTTTTTTTATAAGCATATTTATTTTCTAAATCCAAGGCATAGTGCATCCGAAAATACAACCGCCAAAAATCAAGAGATAAAGTATAACAGATCACTTCATGAATCACAAACTACTTTAAGCCCCACAATCTAAACTAACATGCACCTTTGCTAATACATACATCAATAAGCCTTGATCCTTATTAAATCTATAAACCAAGTAATCATAGGAAACTTCATACACATTAACCTAAAAGTAAATACTCTTTTGAATTTAAATCCTAACACAAAAGTTAAATAGCCTAAGGGCCAGTTTATTTTTTTTCATTAATCTCTGAATGGATTAAGCTGTCTGAGTGGATTAAGCTGTCTGATTTGGAAAAATATCTTGTTGTTTCTTTCTTGTCTGAATGAACTATCTGAATAACAGAAATGACCATTTTATCCCTCAGTATGAAATAAGTGTTGTTTGATAAACTGTTCGTTATTTTTTAAGCCGAATAGTATTTTTGAATGACATAAACTAGTTAAACATCAAAACATAATGTCAAACTTTATTGATATCATCAAAAACAACAATAATAAGTACTTATAAATAAAATACTTCAACATCTTATTTTGAACACAATTCTTAAAATTAAGCATTAGAAACCAAATATATTCTAGTTTATATCATTTCTTTTCTGTAATGCTGTGAGTTCATTACATAGAATTAAACACAAACAGTATAAAAATAGTCATAACAGCATTAAAAATTGTCATCATCAATTTCTTTCACCAAAACATCATTACAAAATTGTTTTGCTCAAATACATCAAACAGCAAACAAGAAGTGGATTCCTAAACCAAACAAGCCAGGACATAAAACAAAAACAGTCCCAATAAAAAAACAAGTCCCAAATATCATTCAAAAACAGCAAAACAGATTCAAAAACAGCAAAACAGGTCTGAAATCATCAAAAACAGGCCCGAAATCATCAAAAAAAGGCATATCCCTCGAAGAAATGAAAAAAAAAAAACAATATACATCAAAACAAGATGAAATCAGCAACTGAGCTTTATGTCTACCAGAAACAAGATGAAATCATCTGTTGGGAAATAAATCTGAAAGCAAAACAAGATGAAAATTGAAGAGCTAAGAACCTGGAGAAATAATCTAAAAAAAAACAAGACCACCATGTAAATTTGTAGAAATCTTAAAAGCCAAAAATCAGAAAACGAACCTGGATGGCGACGGCGAGAAAGGCGACGGCGATGGCGATGGCTACGCGAGGCGGGCGACGGTGATGGCTACGCGAGGCGGGAGTGAGCGACGGCGACGCGATTTAGGGTTATGGAGGCGACGGCGAGAAAAGGAACGGGAGAACGGGAGAGAGAAGTGGAGAAAATAAAGTGGACAGAGAAAAAATTAGGGAGCCGATCGTGCAAGGGTATTAGGTGTAATTTTTTGGGCTGAATGGGAACAAGAGCATTTTTTTAGCTGAACCACAATGATGACTTTCAGCCCGTTCAGCAAAAAGTAAACACAAAAAAAAAATCTGAGCGATTCAGATTATTTAGTATTAAGCCCACTAAGTAAAAAGTAAACAGGGCCTAAGACAAACTAGGTAAGCTACGCGCACATACTAATCACACACTCAGCATAAAAATTCCAATTTTACCCCCTCCCCACACTTTAAGACTAGCAATGCCCTTCTTACTGCTAACTGAAAAGAGAAAATAACGAGAAAAATGCAAAATCAAGCTCCCATATTATTTTGGCATGTTCAATAATCCACTTTGCTCGTTTGGCTATCAACACAGGTGAACCGCAAATGACTAGATAGAGAGAGTGCAACCAAACAATAAAAACCTACACATAAAATAAAAACGAACGTACCAAATTCCATGGAACGAACAAGTGAAATCAAGTAACAACCAAATAAAGTATGCAAAAAAAAAAAGAACCCAAAACACATAACACAATAAAAGTAAACATAAGAGCATACGCAATGCCTCAAAACCCATCCGTGGTGACATCTTCGTTCTCACCACCACGGACGCACACCACTGCGTGTGGTCTGTGGTGGTCCGTTGTCGTTGGGTCGAGTGGTGGTGAGCACGGGAGTTTTATTGTTTTTTTTTTTTTTAATACCCACCGCATGGCAGGGCCATTACGTGCGCGGTGATCACGGACACCCAACCATCATGCTTGAGGCGGTTGCATCGTACGATTTATGGATTTGGCATGCGTTTTTTGGTGCGGCTGGTTCAAATAACGACATCAACGTTCTTAATCAATCAAATTTGTTTAAGGACCTTATTGAGGATAGGGCTCCAGATTCTTCATTCACCGTCAACGGATCTAATTACCAAAAAGGTTACTACCTTGCAGATGGGATTTATCCAGAGTGGGCGACCTTTGTTAAGTCGTTCACGTGTCCGCGAGATCCAAAAGGAACAAAGTTCAAGCAATATCAAGAAAGTGCAAGAAAAGACGTGGAGCGAGCCTTCGGAGTTCTTCAAGGTCGTTGGCATATAATTAAGAACCCGGCAAGAGCGCATAGCGTCAACAAGCTTCGGCGAATCATGTACACATGTATTATATTACATAACATGAATGTTGAAGATGCGGGAAACTCCATAAGCCCCCTCGAGGAAGACTATCTTGCCGATCCAACTAACATGCCTACACGAACTTTCCAAGAAAGAATGACAATTCACGAACGAACAAATAAAGAACTTCGCGACCGAGACGTACACCATGGACTACGACATGATCTCGTCGAACATATTTGGAGGCTCCCATGATTTTATTTATTTTAGTATTGATCCACGTTTTTAGTAGTGTAATCGTTTTTATTTTTTAATTTTTAGTATTTGTAATGTTTTTTATTTTTAAATTTTAGTATCGCAATGTATTTTTTATTTTTAAATTTTTGTTTCGTAATGTATTTTTTTTATTAATGAATGTTTTTTTTAAAAGGTTGGTATAATATTTTAGTTTAATGTATAAGTTATTTTTAGTTTTTAATGTTTAAATGGTAAAATTAATTAAATGTTGGGGTGGGTCCTACATTAGTGGTGGGTTTGTGGTGGGTTGTGAGTAATTTGTAGGGTTAGTGGTGAAAAGGAATCTTTCTGATGTGGCGCTGAGGTGGCGCTGAGTAGGATCTGTGGTGAGAATGGAGGAGGAGGGCATTGCTAATGGTCTAATGCACATAAAAGTAAGAGAAAAGGTAAAAAGGAAAATGAACGAGGGGTTGGATTATAGGGGGCCCAATGGCGCGTCCAGTCTCCTCCTAACGGTTTCATAATGAAGCTATGATCAACTGTCTCTCTAGATCGCTCCTTCTCTATACGTGCAACATGCTCCATTGTCTCATCACACCTAGTGATCGTATCCGTGTAAAGTGTATCAATACCAAATCAGAGTGAGTTCATGACCATGTGAAGGCTACTAGCATTGGGGACGTTGACCCTGGGAGGTAAGAGTCTCCTCGGATGTAGTAAATCATCTCAGCCAAGTGTAAGGGCAACGATTATCTCGGGGAGGGACCGTTAAAATGAGGATCATTGTGTGGTTTATCGCCTGCTTGCTGCTTATGTTGTTTATTTGCAAGGCCCCTTCGGTCGGCAAGAGATAATTAATAATGTCGATCATGTTGGAGTGACAAAAGGACTCGGCATCGAGCACCTTCACACTTATTTCCTTGAGCTCGCTCTTCTTGATTTTGACCTTATAGTACTTGGCCACCAATGTGAAGATGTTGATGGCCATTTTGCAAGCATGGTAAAAATAATAAACCTCAAAGTTTTGATTGGTCGGCCATTTTGCAAGCATCACAATACAAATAGGTCAATTTTTTGACTTTCGGACTCATCTTTACCATAAATAGGGTGGGAAATCAACTTATGACATATTACCAAAATCTGGTCGCAAAAATTTTGGTTACTAGTGGTGTTGGGGATCTACGAGAGAAGACCAATTTGCACCCTTATTGTAATCTGGGTCTTCCTCTTCCAGTAGGAATCCGGTCGCCTCAAACCCAAAAATGTCTTCACGCACTCATCATTTATGTAGACCTTCTTCCAAACCATTCGACAAGCAATACCATCGGGGATATCATTTCCAAGCCGGATAGTAAATTGACATTCAAGAACAAACTCCGCATAGCACACCGACGCACTTTAACTTTGAAATAGAAGCTCGGATATCATCGTAGCAACCCACCCTTGACATCTTGTCATAATCAATGCTCCGGTCTAGGTGAATGGGCGTCCACAAATGTGGAAGTACCACTAACATTGTTCGGCGGAGTAAATAGGAAAAGTAGCACCATAATCATTATCAATGTCAATCTGAGGTGAGCCCATGGTAAAATAAGCATGCTTTGTCTAAGATATGGTGTGAGAATGTAAGAGAAGTCGGTGGCATTGGAAAATCGAAGGTTTATTTGACAATAAGTGGTTAAGGAATTTTGTCGGACACCTTGCGTGCCACTTTGAGTCAAAGAACTTCTGGAAGTTTGATGAAAGATTTGCCCCTCTCGAAGGTGGAGCTATGGAGGTCTAAGTTAGAATCCCAGGGCTTGCGTGTTGTTGTGTCAAGAATTAACACCTTCCGACCGGCGATCGCCTAGGAGGACGGGCGACCGAGTTACTGCCGAGCGGCCAAGGCGGATCTGCCGATCAGCGACCTGGCGACCGAGCCTCAGCCCAGCGGACAAGCTGCATCGACCAACCGAAGGTCCCAGGACAAGTCCCGGTATCGAGCGATCAACCTCAGATACGATCGCCTCTCGATACTCGGCGACCGACTCCTGGCGATCTACTAATGGACGATCATCTCTCGGTACTCGGCGACCGATCCTTGGCGATCGTCACTCGGTACTCGGCGACCTACTCCTAGCGACCGACAGTCGGGCGACCATCCTTCGGCACTTGCCGACCTACCCTTGGAGACCGACCGTCTCTCGGCACCTGGCGACCTACACTTGGTGACCGATCATTGGCGACCTCCATCCACCGGCCGATGACGACCTCGGATGATCAGCTAGAGACGACTGCCTCATGTCGATCTCCACCGATGGCCATCCAGTCGGCGAAGGCCGAACCTTGAGACTCGCACCACGTGCAAGGACCGAGACAAGATCCGCGAATCTCGGGCCATTGACCACAGTCTGGCAGATTCTCTCCACCAACCGACAAGCCGCCGAAAGCTTGTCAGTAGGGCCGCATGTTGACTGACTCCGGACGCGTGTTGGTCCCTTACTGGACCGCCCAGCTGTGGCAGCCTCTTACTTGGACTTTAGCCCGACAGCCCAGGAGATCGGCACATTATTATATTGGCCGGCGGGCGATCGGCACCTTATTATATTAGCCGGCAGGCGTCGGCCACTACAGGACAGGACCCGGCTGCCCCTATATAAGCAAGGCACCCTGCACTTGGACACTTCTTCAACTCCCTTCGGATTTCACACTATACAGAAGCAAACATCAAGCACTTGGCTAATCTCCAACTCTTGGCAACAGCTATCATTCGGTCTTACTTCTCTCGGCCTTTCTCCTCGAGCAGATTACCGGCAGGGACGAAGAACACCGAGCTTCGCTCAAGAGCCGGATTAACAGAGTCTTTTTACACTCATTGTATTTAGATTTCTCACATTAATACTTGTATCCACGAATATTTGTATTAATAACATCTCGCGAGAGCATTCAAGCCCGGGCCTAACAAACCCGGCAAATCTTGTATTATTTATCTTCTCTCGGAAGTGCTCCCGCAATTGTTGTTTGTTGTCCGTCTTCCAGCAGTATTAATCTTCGGATAAATATTCTGGGCAACAACACGTGTGAGCCGGTCTAAGACCGAGTATCTCTGGTGTAACTTTAGTGGTGAGGCCAACGAGGAAGATGTCGAGGTAATGATTGCGGATCAGATCGTACCCCGTACGGATAAGTTCAAATATTTGGGTTCGATCATTCAGAAAGAAGGTGAGTGTGAAGATGATGTCACTCATCGTATCAAGTCAGGGTGGCTAAGGTGGAGAGCAGCGACAGGGGTCATGTGCGACAAGAAAGTCCCTCTAAAGTTGAAGGGTAAATTCTATAGAGCGGCAATCCGACCTGCAATGTTGTATGGCTCCGAATGTTGGGCAATGAAGAAGTCGCTTGAGAGCAAGCTGGAAGCAGCTGAAATGAGAATGTTACGTTGGTCGTGTGGTCGCACAATGTTGGATAGAATCTCGAACGGGGTTTTCAGGAACGCGCTAGAAGTGGCACCCATTTCTGCGAAAGTTAGGGAAGGGAGATTGAGATGGTTTGGCCACGTCCGCAGGAAGCATGCATCTGCTCCGGTGAGAAGGGTCGAGAGTTTATTGGTTGTCGGGGAGAGGAGGAGAGGCAGACCGAGGAGGACGTGGGAGGAGCAGCTGAGATTAGATTTGAAGGCCCTTAACCTTTCCGAGACCATGACTGTTGATAGGTGCGCTTGGAGGCACCAGATCAGAGTTGTGGATTCTTTTGTAGGGAATGGTGTTGTAGTTGATGTTAGGAGTATGCCCTCGAATGCCACTCAGAGGTTGTTGAGTGAGGGCATTGTACTTGTAATTATGTAAACCATTTATATAAGGCAAATGAATGTTTCTTTATTTACTGGTAGTTACTGGCATTCCTAACTCGTAAATAAACATATAGAAACTAGTCCATGTATTTGAGAGCAAAACGTTCCACTCCTTATTGGATAAGGGGGTCGGCACTGGAAAGGTTATAGCTCAAATACTTAATCGTTCGCAAGTCGATGAAACTTGACTGGGCGTTAAGTTTATGTGAAGACTTGTATGACGTGTTCTTTGACATGGAGAGTGCCTGTCTAACACTAATGGTTAGTGGGAGCACACGTTATAGGTATGCTAATTGGATTAGTATACTCGAACCGACTCACCCTCAATTCGTCACATGGATTTCACTCCGGGACAGTCAATGACGGAATCGAAAGGTTGTGATAGGTATTCGTGAACCTTCGACTTGAGGATTTAGTAGGGATGTGCTTGTGACGTCAAGATTTTCATTAGAGTAGTTCGACCCTGTAAACCGGAAGGCGGGGGTCAACCTCGACATGCATCTTGACAGGCAAGTAGCAGGTCCTACTGAATACCAAGATAGAATTCTTTCTCCCGATAGTGAGCGGGTTATATGTCCTATGCGGTTATTGGCAGATGAGATCATAAGTCTTTGGCCAAAGCATTGGAGCTAGTTGTATTAGATACACGACAGCTCGATGATCTCGATTTGCATTAACGCATGCATAGCATCAAGTACAGATATGGTTTGACTGACCGTGACCCTATAACTTGATCGGGACATTTGAAAGAAGGGTTTATATGTATACTGGTATTCACGACAGAATGGTTCTTGAATGATCCCAATCATTCGTTCTCAGTCGGGGTACAGTGTAGGCCACCAGGCTGGCTAGGTGGTGCTACTACTCTTTGGTTCCTCCCATTCCGATCGAGACGGACCTACCGAGTCGCGCATTAGGATTGACAACGGAATGAATCGAGCTAATTCTCTCATTATGAATATTAGATATTGGATATCTAATTTTGGAACATTGGATGTTTAAATCGATTTATTGGATAAATTGATTTACGGCCTAATGAATTAAATAAATTACTGGGTGATTAATTTAATTCATGAATATAATTATTTCTTGGAGAAATTAATTATGTTATTTTGTATTTGATATGTTTAATTAATTGGATTAATTAAACGACATAAATACATCGGAACGGAATAGGAGTTTATCTGTTTGGACTCACGGGAGTTCGAAACGAACCGAACTCGACCGTTTTCTAGCATGGGCCAACCCCCCACTTATTACCATGTGTGTATTGACTTGTCCCCATCATGGTTTTGGAATCTCATGTGATTGAGGGGACAAGTATCATATACATTATATGGGGAATCAAATCATGATATATGTATTTGTTTTCATGTGGGTTGAATAAGAATATATAGAAGACTTTGATCTCTCATCCTTACAACACTTCTTGGCATTTACGTATCATTGAGTTTGAGAGAGAGAGAGAAAATTGTTTTCTCTTTAGTCATCTTCTTCTTCAACCTTGTTCTTGTTTTTCTTAGAGAAAAATATCAAGACATAAAGAGAGAGTAAGATTAAAACACTTAGAGTGTAGTAATCTTTACATATATAGCTTCATCACCTAGCTCTAGCCGTATCCTCGGAGGATAGCAAGGTGTTGTCATTCCGTTCGTTTCTCCGGTGCGTGGCAAGTAGAGACGCGGTGCTTTCGGCGTTGGATCGTTCAAGAGCTTGGGGAATAGCTCAAGAGAAGGTTACCATTTAATCAACGGACTTCGAGGGTTAGTTTCTTACAACTCTTGCTTTTCGTTTATATATTCGTATATACGTAGCTCGATCGATCATCGTAGGGATTCGGATCGAATTAATTTTCGTTTTACCGCTTCCGCTGGGCCTTCGTTTTAGGCACCGAATCCCAACAGTGGTATCGGAGCGTAGGTCTTGCGATCGTATATACGATATTAGCGTTTGGAATGCTTGATTAGATGATGAATGATTTGGAATCATTTTAGTCATAATCGTGGTATATATATTTTTACGTTCGTTGTAGTTATATTTTTCGTAAGTTTATGTCTAAATATAAATCTTAATTTCTTGGAAATATGATTTATATTGAAGATATGAATGTTGAAAAATATTGATATTGATATCCTATTTCGAAAATCGAGCTCGAATCGTCATCGGACGATTTTTCGGACAAAGGGCGTGTTGTCGCCAGGTGACTCGGCCGTGTCCGTGACACGGCCGTGTCAGATCCCAGCCATCGCCGGGCAGACCCGACCGTGTCGAGAGACAAGGGCCGTGCCCGGCCACCGCCGATCGTGATCGGCCATGCCAGCATGTCTGCCGGCATGTCACGGCGATGACTCGCCATGGCAGCTAATTTCGCCCGCTCGATTTTTCGTGTATTCTTGAAAATTAATCTCCCGCATGTTAACTTGTATTTAATATGATTAAAATGATTTATGGTATTTCATTTTATAAGGGAAATTTGATTAATTGGAATATTTATGGTCGACCGAATTATTTTGAACGTTATCATATTACCGATTGTGTGAATCGATTGGATCGGTTCGAATTGTTGATTGGATCAATGTATCTCTACGCTTTCCATTTATATAGTATTTATTGGATGAATGCTTTTGAATGGGGATGTGGTTCGTGGACTTAGATTTGAATCGCTCGCTTTTATTCGATTGGGTTGTAAAGGCCGTTTTGAGCCTATTTATTTTACTAGAAATGTTTGTATCTAGGATGCAATTTTCAATGTAAAATTTATATGTAATGACGAAGACCGGAGGAAGATCCATTTCGAGAAGACGAAGATTCAAGACGAAGACTTGTAATTAGATTACGAAGTTTTTGTTTTCTAAGAACGGTCCATGAACCACATGTTGGTAGCAACTAGGTTGTGAATGGTTGTTTCATATTGTATGAATGCCACAAACGCGCTAATATGATTAATGTGCAAAGTGCAACGTAAATCGCGAAAATTCTCCCACAATAAATTATTAAGTTTATAAGGTTTCAAGGTTTTTCTTCCCTCCATCGAGTTTTCGGGAAATTGAAATCCAACCCGGATGTGCTATGCTTCCGAGTTATCGGGGTAGTCGTTCGGGGAGGACGGATAAATTACCGGGAGCGCATTGGATGCCTTTCGGTTGGAGCAAATTTTATCCCTAGAAACCTGATAGGTTGCCGGATAAGATTCAATTGTGAAACTGATTTGCGTCGATGGTATAAACTTAACTTGTTCACGAACCATAGAAACCGTATAGGTTGAGGGGAGTGAACAAGGGGAAAAAGAAGATCGAATCATCCATTAGATGGGTTGGTGTTGGACACCACTTTATGAAAATTAATAGACTAGAAACCTGTTCGGTTGCCCTCTATTAAGATTTATAAAGAACTCGATCACCACTATGAAGTAGAGCGACGATACTTCCGGATTTCACATGGGAGTGTGTTATTCCGATAAAAATAGTGGGAGCTGGGTAACAAGAATAGAAAAGACCTTAATTCTATACTCATAACATAATAAAATGAGTCACTAACTAACTGTTATACTTAATGCGACAAATCTCAATATGACAATGAATCCACTCGCAATTCTACTCGAAAAGAACACCTTAATGGGACCTAACTTTGTGGATTGGCTCCGCAATCTGATGATTGTCCTCAGTATAGAGGCACTGGGATACGTCTTGGAGACGGACATTCCGGCGCCTCCTGTGCGGACCCGAGCCAATCAGGAAGAGATTGAAAACCACGAAAAGTGGGTTAAGGATGACGTGAAAGTCCGTGCTTATATGATGGCTTCCATGTCTAATGAGCTTCAGAGAGCTCATGAGAAAATGACTTCTGCTAGGCAGATTTTATCTCACTTAATCGAGCTTTATGGTGAGCATAGTAGAACTGCTAGATATGAGATATCCAAGCAACTATTCGGTGCAAGGATGAAGGAAGGTGAGAAGGTTGGGGAACACGTCCTCAAAATGATATCCATGATCGAGAGATTGGAGGCTCTTGATTTTAAAATGGATACTTCTCTCCAAACCGACCTTATTCTACGCCTCTCCCGATTCCTTCTCAGCTTTGTTATGAACTTCAACCGCAATGAGATTGCATGTAATTTAGTTGGTCTAATGAACAAACTTGTGACTCGATCTCGGATGAAGACTCGCGGATGAAGGAGTCTGCTCTTGTGATTTCTTACGACTTGGAAGTCTAAGAATAAGAAGAAAAAGACCAAGAAGCGGATCGGACCACAAGCTAAGGACCTTAATGGTAAGGGCAAGGCCCCGATGGTTCCAAAGAACAAGAAGAAGAAGGATGCTTGTCTCAAGTGCGGTGAGTGGGCCACTGGGCTAGAGACTGTCCGATTCTTCATGGCACTTAGTCTGTAACTTTTAGTTTTGGAAACAAATTGTTCGCTACCGTATTTTCTACTTCTGGATAATTGGATTCTCGTGCTAGTTCTCATATTTGTACCGTGAATCGGGATCTGGAACAAAGTAGGAAGCTTGGAGTGGAGAAGTTATGATCACGGTCGGAAGCGGGCATAGTGTCGAGGCGACCGACATAGGATCACTTCTTTTGGGTTTAGAATCCGGCTTTGTTTTGACTTTAGAAGATGTACTTGTTTTGCCCAAGGGGCACAAAACATTGTATCCATTCCGGTCATGGACCGAAAAGGCTTTTCATTTTTCATTGGTGATGGTTCTGCAAAATTTATTTTAGAAATAAACTAGTGGGTACTGCTACGGTGTTGAATGGATTGTATCATCTAAATCTCGGCAACAAAGTAGTTGTGAATACTATAACTAGAAAACGCGGTAGGGATGAAACCAATCAAGTTTTGAAATGGCATCTTAGACTTGGTCATCTTGGTCGACCAAGGTTTACAAGATGGAAAAGATGGACTTATGGGTCCATTGGGATCGGATCCCTTTCCTACTTGTGAATCTTGCCTTAAAGGCAAATGACTAAGTCCCCTTCACAGAGGACATTTCAAAGAGCCGCCGATAAATCGGGATTAATCCATACCGATGTATGTGGTGCTTTGGAAGCAAGATGTGACGGATATCAATATTTCATTACGTTTACGAGATGATCATACTAGGTATGGTTATGTATACTTAATGAAACATAAATCCGAGGCCTTTGAGAAATTCCAGAATTCAAGGCCCTAGTCGATAAACAAACCGGTAATCATATCAAAGCACTTGGTCGGACCGAGGTGGCGAGTATATGAGTACGGAGTTTGACGAGTTCCTTAAGGAACATGGAATAGTTTCACAACTAACACCTCCAGTACTCCTCGGTTAAATGGTGTGTCGAAAGAAGGAACCGGACCACGTTGAACATGGTCCGTTCCATCCGGGCTATCTTGACTTGCCGATTTACTGTGGGGTATGCACTGATCGCCGCGTATATCTTGAACAGATGTCCTTCTAAATCCATTCCTAAAACTCCACATGAGATGTGGGAAGGAAGGAAACCAAGTCTTAATCATATTAGGATTTGGGGATGTCCCGCCTATGTCAAGAAGACTAAGGTGGAAAAGTTGGAAGCTAGGTCTGCGAAGGGACGTTTCATTGGATTCTGCCCTGGGACGATGGGATATCTTTTCTACATGCCCTAATTTCGAAGGATCATTGTTGCTTTACAAGCACACTTCTGGAAGATGAGTTCATTCAGAAGGCGGAGCAGTAGAAGTATTTCTTTAGAAGAATACAATGAAACTCCTCGAGAGACACTGCAAGAAACTTGAACCGAACTTTCTGAAACACAAGTACAACCACCTCGTAGGTCTAGTAGGGTGTCTCATTTACCTGAGAGGTATGGGCTTGTGCACTTGGAGGAGCTGGGTCTCCATGAGGTTCCAAGTGATAGCCAAGAGACCGACCCAACAACCTATGACCAAGCGATGGTGGATGTAGACTCCGCGAAATGGCGTGAAGCTATGGAAGCTGAGATAGACTCGATGCATGTCAATCAGGTCTGGACTCTAGTAGACCGCCCCAAGGGCATAGTGCCTATTGGGAACAAGTGGATCTACAAGAGAAAGACTGATGGTGATGGCAAGGTTGACGCCTATAAGGCCAGGCTTGTGGCAAAGGGTTATACCCAAAAGGAAGGGATCGATTACCACGATACCTTCTCGCCCGTAGCCATGATCAAGTCTATTCGCATGATGCTTGCTATAGCTGCCTACCACGATTATGAGATATGGCAAATGGACGTAAAGACGGCTTTCCTTAATGGATTCCTCGAGGAGGAAATCTATATGGAGCAGCCTAAAGGCTTTGTGTCCGAAGTCGATATTCAGAAAGTGTGCAAGCTTCAGCGTTCCATTTATGGACTGAAGCAAGCGTCGCGTAGTTGGAACCTTCGTTTTGACGAGGCGGTCAAAGATGACTTCGTGCAAAATGAAGAGGAACCTTGTGTATACAAGAAGGTTAGTGGGAGCAAGATCGCATTCTTAGTACTATATGTAGATGACATTCTACTAATAGGAAATGGTGTGGGAATGCTCAGTTCTGTGAAAGCTTGGCTTTCGAGTAATTTCTCCATGAAAGACTTGGGAGAAGCAACCTATATTCTTGGTATTCGACTCTACCGGGATAGAGCGAAGAGAACAATAGGCCTTTCCCAAGCCCTCTATATAGATAAGATCTTAAAGCGATTTAAGATGGATGATTCTAAAAGAGGGTTCCTACCGATGCAACATGGAATAAAACTCACCTTGAAGATGTGTCCTCAAAGTGAGGAACAACGCAAGGAAATGAGTAATATACCATATGCTTCGCCGTGGTAGCCTTATGTATGCTATGTTGTGTACAAGACTGACATTGCGCATGCCGTAAGCGTGGTGAGTAGGTTTGTGCAAACCTGTAGGGAACATTGACTGTCAGAAAGAACGTTCTCAAGTACTTGAGAAGAACGAGAGATATGGTTCTTATGTATGGCGGTGGAGATTTGAATGTGGTGGGATTCACCGATTCGGACTTCCAAGGATCAAGGACGACTCGATGTCCACTTCGCTACATATTTACTCTTAATGGAGGAGCGATCTTGGCGTAGTGCCAAGCAAAGCGCGATCCGATTCCACTGTCAGCCGAGTATCAAGCGGCCTCGGAGGCTTCCAAGGAAGGGTTACGGATTAAGAAGTTTCTAGGAGAACTTCAAATGATACCATGTCCGAGCCGCCTGTCTACTGCATCGCGACAACGACGGAGTGTAGCATAGGCCAAGGAGCCGAGGTTTCACAACAAAGACCAAACATATTGAGAGGAAGTATCATCTCGTAAGAGAATTTGTTCGCAAGGGATACATTGTCCGCATAGAGTAGACTCGGCCGACAACGTCGCCGATCCACCGACCAAGCCACTATCTCGGACTAGCTTGGAGCGTCATCCGGAGAACATGGGTATTAGATACCATAGTGTGTGGCATTGAGTGCAAGTGGGAGATTGTTAGAGTATGCCCTCGAATGCCACTCGAGGTTGTTGAGTGAGGGCATTGTACTTGTAATTATGTAAACCATTTATATAAGGCAAATGAATGTTTCTTTATTTACCGGTAGTTACCGCATTCCTAACTCGTAAATAAACATATAGAAACTAGTCCATGTATTTGAGAGCAAAGCGTTCCACTCCTTATTGGATAAGGGGGTCGCCTTGGAAAGGTTATAGCTCAAATACTTAATCGTCGCAAGTCGATGAAACTTGGTAGGCGTTAAGTTTATGTGAAGACTTGTATGACGTGTTCTTTGACATGGAGAGTGCTGTCGAACACTAATGGTTAGTGGGAGCAGACGTTATAGGTATGCTAATTGGATTAGTATACTCGAACCGACTCACCCTCGATTCGTCACATGGATTTCACTCCGGATACCAATGACGGAATCGAAAGATTGTGATAGGTATTCGTGAACCTTCGACTTGAGGATTTAGTAGGGATGTGCTTGTGACGTCAAGATTTTCATTAGAGTAGTTCGACCAGTAAACCGGAAGGCGGGGTCAACCTCGATGTGCATCTTGACAGCAAGTAGCAGGTCCTATGAATACAAAGATAGAATTCTTTCTCCGTTAGTGAGCGGGTTATATGTCATATGCGGTTATTGCGATGAGATCATAAGTCTTTGGCCAAAGCATTGGAGCTAGTTGTATTAGATACACGGCACTCGATGATCTCGATTTGCATTAACGCATGCATAGCATCAAGTACGTATATGGTTTGACCGACCGTGACCCTATAACTTGATCGGGACATTTGAAAGAAGGGTTTATACGTATACCGGTATTCACGATGAATGGTTCTTGAATGATCCCAATCATTTGTTCTCGCCGGGTGCAGTGTAGGCCACCAGCCGCTAGGTGGTGCTACTACTCTTGGTTCCTCCCATTGCTGACTGAGACGGACCTACCGAGTCGCGCATTAGGATTGACAACGGAATGAATCGAGCTAATTCTCTCATTATGAATATTAGATATTGGATATCTAATTTTGGAACATTGGATGTTTAAATCGATTTATTGGATAAATTGATTTACGGCCTAATGAATTAAATAGATTCTTGGGTGATTAATTTAATTCATGAATATAATTATTTCTTGGAGAAATTAATTATGTTATTTTGTATTTGATATGTTTAATTAATTGGATTAATTAAACGACATAAATACATCGGAACGGAATAGGAGTTTATCTGTTTGGACTCACGGGAGTCCGAAACGAACCAAACTCGACCGTTTTCTAGCATGGGCCAACCCCCCACTTATTACCATGTGTGTGTATTGACTTGTCCCCATCATGGTTTTGGAATCTCATGTGATTGAGGGGACAAGTATCATATACATTATATGGGGAATCAAATCATGATATATGTATTTGTTTTCATGTGGGTTGAATAAGAATATATAGAAGACTTTGATCTCTCATCCTTACAACACTTCTTGGCATTTACGTATCATTGAGTTTGAGAGAGAGAGAAAAAATTGTTTTCTCTTTAGTCATCTTCTTCTTCAACCTTGTTCTTGTTTTTCTTAGAGAAAAATATCAAGACATAAAGAGAGAGTAAGATTAAAACACTTAGAGTGTAGTAATCTTTACATATATAGCTTCATCACCTAGCTCTAGCCGTATCCTCGGAGGATAGCAAGGTGTTGTCATTCCGTTCGTTTCTCCGGCGCGTGGCAAGTAGAGACGCGGTGCTTTCGGCGTTGGATCGTTCAAGAGCTTGGGGAATAGCTCAAGAGAAGGTTACCATTTAATGAACGGACTTCGAGGGTTATTTTCTTACAACTCTTGCTTTTCGTTTATATATTCGTATATACGTAGCTCGATCGATCATCGTAGGGATTCGGATCGAATTAATTTTCGTTTTACCGCTTCCGCTGGGCCTTCGTTTTAGGCACCGAATCCCAACAGTTGAGAGCCTCAGGGTTGGGTTGTCTCGGTTAACTCTGACCTAGAGCATTGCATTTGTCTTTTTACTTTTATTGTATATTTTATCCTGTTGCCTTTTGCGTGTGGTATATTTTTGACAGGGAGCTGTGCGCTGAGTCTACCTCTCTTCTGTTGGAGCAGCGTGCATCGAGAGTGCAGTTGCCAAAGTCCACTTAGGTAAATCTCATGTGAATTAAGTCATGGGCTCAGGTATGGTTTTGAGCTTTCTCGCATCATATGCTTCTTTGTATATATCACTCAATACTTTGTTTGTGCACTAAGCTGGGGGTCTCCACGGAAACAGCCTCCCTACCGTAAAAAGTAGGGGCATGGTCTGCGTACATCTTACCCTCTCCAGACCCTGCTCTGAGCGGGATACACTGGGTTTGTTTGGTTTGGTTTGGCTTAAGTAAAAAAGGAAATATAATAAGATAGATTGCGTCAATACAAACTCATAGGAACACAAATTAATATATGATTGGCAATTAGTGGTGCCACATTTTAACCGGAACCGGCGGTTCCGGCCCGGACCGGATCGAATCGGCCAGTCGGGTCGGGCGAGAACCGGACGGTTCGAACCGAGGCCCCATTGTCTTTGCCGGGCGATTCTGGATCGAAGGTTCTGAGCCCGTGAACCGGCGATTTGGCCCGGAACCGGCGGTTTTCCGCCCGAATTCAAAATTCAAATTTTCAAATTTCAAATTTTTTAAAATTCAAATTTTTCCCAACTCCCCCCAATTTTATCTATAAACAAAATTCAAATTTCCCAACTCCCCCCAATTTTATCTATAAATACCCCCCTTCTTCCACATTTAAAATCACCCCATTGTGTTAACAATATTCTAAACTCTCTTCTCTTCTACTTCTATTCTCCTCCATTCTTTAAAATTTAAATTGCTCTTTTTGTTCTTGCTCTATAATTCAACTAAGTAACTAAATACTAAAATTAAATACTATCTACTAAGACTACTATAATTATAATATATACTATCTACTATATATATATATATACTATCTACTATAATATATACTATCTACTATACTATATATAAATACTATCTACTATATTATATACATACTATTTACTATACTATATATAAATACTATCTACTATACTATATAAATACTATCTACTATATTATATAAATACTATCTACTTTATTATATATATATACTATCTACTATACTATATATAAATTATATCTACTATACTATATATATATATATATTATCTACTATATTATATACTAAATACTATCTACTATAATATAATATATACTATAATTCTAATATATACTATCATGTTTCATTCTCGTGGTAATCGTGGCAAGTCTATCAATGTCGACACCGAGGAAGATATTGATAGCACTCCCACTTTTCCTCAAAATGTTCCTCTTCCTTCATCCTCAAGGAAAAAAGTCCGTTGTAGAAAGCCGTCACGCCGTGAGGCCGAAGAAATGATGAATGAACAATATGCTCGACAACTTCAAGAAGAGGAGGATGAAATGTATGGTCGACAAATGCATAGCCAAGAGTTGGAGGAGGAAGCCGATCAAGCAAGACATGATGTGGAGACGGACCTCCCCATCACTAGAGGTAAGGGTAAGACTAAAACACTTTGTTCTAACATTTTCGTTAAACATTTTAATAAGGTTCGTAGAGAAAAAGATCCAAATGATGCTCCCGGTGCTCCCGAGAAGTTTATGGCATATTGTAACTATTGTCCTGCCGTTTACAAATGGACGGCGGGAGGAGGTTATGGCACCCTCCAAAGGCACATGAACAATTTGCATAAATCCGAGGCGGGAATTCCTACAACTCAAACTCAACTAAATCCCCAAGCCTTCAAAGGTAATCAACAAGGTAATGAACAAGGTAATGTTTTATGGAAATATGATCATTTAAATGCTCAAGAAGTAATGGCTCGTTTTATTTCTATGGAGCATTTGCCTTTTATGTTTGCCGATAAAATGACTTTTGAATATGCTATGCAAAATGCTTATAACCCCGCCGCAAAAAAAATTGGTAGAACTACTATGTGCAAACGTATAAGACGACAAGCCGAAGAAAGAAAACGTGATTTAATGAAATATTTTATACGTTTAAATCAAAATGTTTCTATATGTTCCGACATATGGAGTGATTCTTATCAAAAAAAAATCTTATATGGGAATTACTTGTCATTGGATTGATGAAAGTTGGTTAATTCAAAAACGTTTAATTGCATTTAGAGATTTTAATGAAATACATAATGCTACTAATATTGCTCAATTGATTATTTCCGTTTTAAATGAGTATAGATTTTTAAATAAGATATTTTCGGTTGGATTCGATAATGCATCCGCTAACACCGCATCCATTCCCGAGTTAGTTGCCGCATGCTCACCCTCTTTTAATGGTAAGTATTTTCATGCTCGATGTATTTGTCATATTTTAAACCGTTGTGTACAAGATGCTTATGCTCTTATTAATGAAAGTGTTGAACCCATTAGAAATGACGTTAATATGTTGCATCGAAAAGCGTCAATTGGAAAAAAATGGCAAAGATATTGTCGTACTAAAAAGATTAAATATACGAATTTTGTCTACGAATTTTGTCAAAGATGTTTCTACACGTTGGAATTCAACATATACCATGCTTGCTTCTATCTTGAATCATGTTGATCATTTATGTGATTTTTTTAGAGCCATTCCCGAGGCTAACTTGCTTTTATTGCCCTCTTATTGGCAAAAATGTGCTAAATTATTTGAACTTTTAAAAGTTTTTGATAGTGCAACTAGAGATTTATCTGGTGTTTATTATTGCACTAGTGTTAAAGTTTTAGAACATTGTATGTATATTGCTATTGATTTAAATGCATGTAGTCATAACCAAGATTTAAGTAAAATAGCATATGAAATGGTCATTAAGTGGCTTAAATATTTTCTAGAAATTCCCGATGTTTTTTTAATTGCCAAAATTTTAAATACTACATTTAAACTAGTCGGTGTTAATCGCATGTTAGAAATTTATTATGGTGCCTTTAAGGAAATGCCTTTTTTATCCAAGCATTAGCAAATAATGAACCAATGGAATTTTACATTCCCAATGTAGATTACATTAAAGTTAGAATAGAAAGCACAATTAGGGTCTTATTTAGTGAATATGATCAAAAATATACACTAGCAAACCCATCATACTCTTCAAATGTAAGCACTAGTAGTAGTTTTTAAGACCAATTTCATGTAGGCTCATTAAGAGGTACTTCTTTTATCGACAACCAATTCGCTCAAGTCGCCTATTCATTTATGCAAACACAAAGGAGTCATACTTCTAACGAATTAGATACATATTTGTCTAGCACATGTGCTTTCAAAAATGTAGGTGGTCAAAAATTCAATATCTTGAAATGGTGGTCCATGCACGAGAAGGAATATCCCATCCTCGCCACCATGGCCAAGGAGTTATTCGCGGTTCCGGCCTCCACAGTCTCCGTCGAGCAAGCATTTAGCATTGGTGGACTTGTCTTGGACGAAAGAAGAAGCAACATGGATCCTCAAAACATGGAGGCCACCATGTTGCTTGATGATTGGTCCAAAGCCGAGTTGCGCGCTCAAGAGAACCAATGGGATCAAGCCGACGAGAGCCCAAACGATTCATACACCGAGTCCGAAAGATCCGACGTCGAGGCCTACGACTAGGTAAGTTAAGGTAAGAGAACTACGTGGGCTTTGATTCTTCATTATTCAATGAAGATACGTAGGCCACTCAATTTTAATATTCGTCCCAACTAGCATTTTATAAAAATTATAAAAACATTTCAAATTTTTATTTAAAAAAATCAAATTTTTATTTCAAAAAAAAAACATTTCAAAATTATATTTTTAAAAAAAACATTTCAAATTTTTATTTAAAAAAAACATTTATAATTTTTATTTCAAAAAAACATTTAAAAAAAAATAACATTTCAAGCTAGTTGAGACGGATTAAATATTAAAATTGAGTTCAAGCTCTTTATTTATTCATTCTTTTTCCCCTTGTAAAAAAAGATTGTATCATTGTAACATTGTAACATTGAGAGCCTCAGGGTTGGGTTGTCTCGGTTAACTCTGACCTAGAGCATTGCATTTTTCTTTTTACTTTTATTGTATATTTTATCATGTTGCCTTTTGCGTGTGGTGTATTTTTGACAGGGAGCTGTGCGCTGAGTCTACCTCTCCTCTGTTGGAGCAGCGTTCATCGAGAGTGCAGTTGCCAAAGTCCACTTAGGTAAATCTCATGTGAATTAAGCCATGGGCTCAGGTATGGTTTTGAGCTTTTTCGCATCATATGCTTCTTTGTATATATCACTCAATACTTTGTTGTGCACTAAGCTGGGGGTCTTCACGGAAACAGCCTCCCTACCGTAAAAAGTAGGGGCATGGTCTGCGTACATCTTACCCTCCCCAGACCCTGCTCTGAGCGGGATATACTGGGTATGTTTGGTTTGGTTTGGTTTGGTTTTTAGTAATTAGTTAGTTTACTTATTCAATTTTAAAGATTGTATCATAATTGTAACATTTCTTTTATATAGTGAATTAGTTAGTATTAGTTAGTTTACTTATTCAATTTTAAAGATTGTATCATTGTAACATTTCTTTTGTACATAGATAGAATTATAGAAATCAATGAAGATATCAATTTTTATGCATTATTTTGATTGTAAATGTTTTAGAACTATTTTTACTTTATTGCATTTCAAGTTTTCAATATTTCAAATTTTCAACACAAATAATTTAATTTAAAAAAAGTCATAAAAAATATTACAAGTTACTATAAATTATATAAAAAAAATGCACAACATAAAGAATTTCTAAATTTCTAAATTATTTAATAACTTATTAAATTTTTATTAAATTAACTTAAGTAATTTCAAAGTTTCAACACTTGTAAATTACAAAATTTAGAAATTTCATCATTTAATTTAGAAGAAAATAAGATATAAATAATATTACAAATATTATAAATTACAAAAAAAAAAAAACGGAACCGGCGGTTCAGCCTGGGAACCGTCGGTTTTCGGCCCGGATCGGAATCGGTTCCGGTCCCGAGAACCGGCCCTTTTACAGAATACCCGGGCCGGTTCAGGTTCACCTCTTCTGATGAACCGGAACCGGCGGTTCATGACCCGGTGGCAACACTATTGGCAATAGGATTGGCAACTCCGAATATTAGTTACCCATGTGGGTACCTCTCCCACCACACCCCTCATAGTTTTTTAAAATTTAATACTATATGATATATATATATATATAAATTATATAAATATGTAATTCTTATATATATATATATAAATTATATAAATATGTAATTCTTATGCACTTATTAATAGATTACCTATGTACTTAAGTTTTATGAATATTATGCATCAATTAAAACAAAGCACATGACAAAAAAAATGTATAAGTTTTTATTAGTTTCCAAATAATACTTTATTATACACAATTCAATTCATCCCGTCACACAATACATGGGTGACCCCAACCCATCCATTCCACATGAAAAGTAGGATTTTTCTGATACCTTTCTTGACCAACCACATTGCTATTCCTACTATAATTGTATTCCTACTATATATTATATATATATAATATATGTATGTTTATGTATACATTTAGCATAATCCAAGCTTTAAATACCTTTATTGCATGAAACCACTACTACACTTAGGAACTGAGTTGTTATATTATGGACTCGAGTTAATGATGCAATATGGATCCAGAAAAAATACATAAAATATAGGTAAAAGGATTGACCGATATATTTATGTTTTTTTACTCATTATTTTTATATATTTATCATAAATTCATGATACATCACAAACTCGAGCTCATGGTATAAATTTGCCTTCAAAATTCTACCTAAAAAGTCATAAACCAGTTGATGGTTGATGAATATCAACCTTTTACAAGTTTCTCCTTCATATTCATTATCCCTCCAATGGTCATAAATATTCACAAAAAGTCAATAACATTTCCAACATCTCAATTAACAATGTTCTTAGTTATTTTCGAGGAAATGTGAAATATTTACTTTATACAAAAAAAAAAAAAGAAAAACAACAACGAATGATTAAATATAGAAACTATATCATGGTAAAAAAAAAAAAAAAAATTAACCTGCCGCGTAAAAGAAAAGTATTTATGTTATGCTCCCAACAATAGGACACATCATAAAGAGCTTTTGGGGTTTTAAAAGAGGGAACAACATGATTTCACACTTCACCGTACATCAAGAGAGATTAAATGACATCCCAAAATCCCCAAAATACCATCACCTCCATCTCATTTTCCCGCCAAAAGTCCACAAAAAAATAAAAACTCGAAAATAATTATTTCGACAGACTTTGTAATAATACTCAATCCGGCACAATCACTATCACACTAGAGCATTGCTCCGCTCTGTTGGCCGATATTAGGATACATGTTAGCGACAGCGTACATATTTTATTGGCATGGCAATAACGAATAATTCTTTCTCTATAGCAGCCTATATTTTATTTGGTATAAAAATAGTGTATTTTAGGAGAATTATTGAATTTAATACATAGGTAAATATTGTGAGTATTGATCGTGAGTATATGGTGAAGATTGCAAAAATGTGAGTGCATGCTGGATTTTAAGTGAGACGATTGTGATTTTTGATTTGATTGTGTGAAAGTTAGAAATTCTAAGCTTATAAGTCAACATTCTTTTAGTGAAATGTTATATTGTCGTGGGATGGAGGGAACATTTATATTTTGGTGTTGTTGATTTCATTGCGACACACACACATATATATATAAATTTATAGTTTCTGACTTTTGATTAAATATTTTAATACAATTACTTGTGATACACTTGCGATATGCTGAAACACATGGGACAAAATAATAAATATCACTATCTCCGTTCCACCTTAAGTGGATATTTTTAAAACATAATTTTGTCTCGTAGAATAATTTATCTTCAAAATTAAACTGTAATATCTAATTAATATTCTTGTCATGTTCCTTAAAATTAAAGTTTTTGTTATATAAACTACAATAGTAGTTGAATGGTTAAAAAAATCAAAATTAAATGAGAATAAATGGTTTAAAACAAGTTGTATCTTTGTTGAAGTGACTAAAATTAAAGAGTTGTACCTTAACCAAGTTATACTCTTCAAGTGAGACGAATGAAGTATAATATTTACTTGCATTATACTAAACATATCCCGCACAAAGGTTTATCCTTCACTAAAAAAAATCGTCCATTTAGAATGTTTACATCTATTACTTCTACACAATCAAATCAGACGATCACCTCTTATTTTTTAATCTTCAACCCACTAAACATCTATACTTTTTATTTTAATCTCAACCACACACTCAATAATTATATTTACAATCTTATTAATCTATCACATTCACCACTTTACCAAGAAAATATGTGAAAATACACAACTATCAACATTTGACTCAAACAGAGAGAGTATGTAACAAAAAAATAAAGGATAATACGTTGAATAATTTCGGTCGATCCGAAAAGGGGGAAATAGAAATCTACTGAGTAGTATTTCTATTCCTACAAGTCGATTATAAGATATTAAACTGAAAATATAAAATAAAATACATGAATTTTTACTGCAAAAATGCAGAATAGTCGAGGCCGGAAACTCTTTTCGTAAGACAATTACATCTCAAATAGTGCTGATGGATCTAACTTATTGTTTAAAAAGATACAGTGACTAACATCTTCAATTCTATAGCACACTAGCAAATAGAATCTCTGGCGAACTAGAACACATGTAGCAAAATACTTTTGCACGTGTGAGGCTATGAAAAACGTTTGTAACTGGTTGTGAATGAAATACATCATAGAATGCTACTATTTATATTATTCCAGGTGCTTCTTCTCATGACTAGACTTCCGCCTCTCCAACAGAAGAAAAGCTCCCGTCGTGCTTTCTAGGCATTCCTAGCCAGCATCTCCCAAAATGCACTTCTCCGAGCAGCTTCCCTTAATAGAAAGATCATACTTGCTCACTAGTATCCACGAGAAGGCACTGGCAAGGGCATGATCAAATGATACAAGTCTTGGATAAGAATTTACAACACACTTGAACGCCCTTGTCTCCATCATTAGAGGTTGTAAATGTTGGGCGTCAGTAGCATATTTATGATGTTTAATGACTACGTTACCAGAATAGAACTCCTTAGGACCAGAAGCGGAACTGTAACAAGAAGCGTAACTCTTCTAAATTTTCTTCACACGCCAGAAGAGATAATCTATCTATTCTTACGAGGAGATGGGTAGAAAAAGTAATATTTGGGCCAAGCCCAACTCAGTTCCCTAAGACAACCCAGTCTAGCCCAAAGTATGATTGCCAAGAACCAAGGCATAAGGCCCATGACCCACGCCGAGGCCGAGCTGAGCCGAACAGAGCTGAGAGGGCTGGATGGGCACGCGCGCGCGCACTTGTTTGTCTGAGCCAGCTCTAAGACCAGGGTCATAGTCTTACTCAATAATGCACACTATCTAGCCATGTTCAACTTATTAAGTGTCCTAAATTTCATCACATACTCAATGTGGGATGACACTTTCACACTACCATTCAAATTAAAATGCTCTTTCAAATAGTTAATTTTACTCATTTATTTCTCAATCAGCAAAAATTATCTTCAAGAAGTATATATACCACCTACGATGATTTACCTAGAATGTAGATTAATTTAAGACCATTTAATTTTACACAAATTAAATTCTTAGTCATCAGAAAATCAAATAAAAACTGTTTTATCCAACAATCTACAACATGAGTGAAAACTAATGGAAATATAAATGCAGATTATTTTGCCCAGTCCCCAAAAAGTTTTATTACATCAGGATAGATAGTTTATAGCTTTAAACCTTCCTTGATAAATATCGTTGGACATACTGACGGCATAGTGGAAATGACGTCTTGAATTATTCCTTCATATTGTGTATCGAGATAGTGATACTGACACAATAAAATGTCAACACAATTTTTATTCTTCAATTGTGTCTTTTTGACCATGGACATCACTTTGAACTCATAAGTATTTACATTCGAAGCGGCCCTCATTTCACACTTATGGTGGTAAGCTCTCTTTAAGAGTACCCTACAATACTCTACCTTTAAATCGGCTGAACTTCAAAGTTGGTCGACCGCAATTCCTTGTCAAGAGGCTCACGATTTTCTCTCTATTTTTCTAAATATGTTTGGTATTTTAGAAAATTTAATGTATTATCTAAATTTAAGAGCAAGTTACACAAGTCAAGATCTCCAATTAAACATAATTGGACAAATCATTTTCTTGCTCTTGCATTAGTGAGTTAAGCCGCCCTCTTATAGTCCTATTTATAGGGTTTGGGCTACTCTAGGGATCTTAAGGAGAATTAGAATTATGACTCCTAGTAGGGATCAACCTTCCACATTAAGCCCTTCCTAATATGATTGATTTTGCTAATATCAATTTAGTCCACTAAAGAATCAATATTCCACTTTCTATGCAAATCCCAATTTACGAAATCAAGATCCTTATTTAAATATATTATTCTCTATTTTTAAGATATAAAATGTCCATTAGTTAATTTAAGCTACTGACAGTTTTAATTAATTAATTGCTTGCAAGAATAGTATCATTATAACCTTATTATATCGAAATTAAAGCCACCTGCAGGTTCAATATAATAATCATTATTCAACTCCTCAAGGAGACATTATCAACACGAACGAGCCGGGCATGATTTCAAAAAATGATATTAATTGTCATATAAATAATATTAGTGCCCAAAATACGAATCATATTGAGCCAATGAATATGACTCTCACCCATCATAATTCAAAGCAATAATTATTATAAATATACAATTAAATATTATACATTAGAATTAAAAAAATTATGTATCCACGATTTACGTTTTTCTTATAGTGAGTATAGAAGAATATGTCTCATGAATCAGTTTAATGTATTCAAATACTCTAATGTATGCTAATAGTCAGTACCAACTAATCTCAAGCACACACTACAACCTTTCATGTAACACCCCCAAAACCAACCGGGAATATTACAGCGCCGTGGGCCCGCGCCGGAACCCACCAGGCTAAAGTCATTTTCACAACCATTTCAAACACGCCAACATGCAAAGACGGTAATAACTTTCAAATACTTAAATACTTTCCGAAATATATTTTTCCAAATACCGTCATAAAATTTCATTTGAAAGTACAAGGCAAAAATACCAAATTTCAACAGCTTCAAAACATATGTTAAGTCATTACTTACACACACCGATAAGATAGTTTAGGAAAAAGGTTTTACGAAATAAACCCAAGTTTGCAAAATACCAAAAGGCCATTTTAAAATACACACGCAGTCGATATAAACATAGTTCAAAATATACATTTGCAGTGGAATATAATGAACAGTAAAATACTCGGTACCCAAAATCTATGCCATAACCAGTATCACCCGGAAAGCTCGTATCTTCACGACCGCTACTAGCTCGATCTCCGAGTACCTAAAAAAAATAAAGCCCAAGATGGGCTCAGCCACAATACTCAACAATGATAACGATCACATCATCATAAACAATTACATATCAATGTAACTACAAAGTAAGAATACTACCAATATCACAGATAAAAAAAAAGAATACTACCAATGTGATCTTACCGTAATAACCTTATCAACTCATGGTAATCCATATCAAATCAAATCTTACCTCAATCCACATCTCACATCCTCAAGTGGCGAATGAATTCAAATACAACCATCTGTATTGTATTCAAACAAGGCCAAGATTCTCAAAACGTCGAAAAATTAACATCTACAACTAATACTCGGGTTGCCTCCCGAGAAAGGCTAAGTTTATAGTCTCCAGCCGGACTTTTCTAGCATTCACTCTGCGGTGGATAGAACGACGCTCGTCTTTTGCGCGTCTATTAGATTACCCGTGTAGGCCTTCAACCGCTGCCCATTTACTTTAAATTTTCGGTCATCTTTTTGTACTTCCACTGCTCCGTGTGGGAATACTTGAACTACAGTAAACGGTCCCGACCATCGTGAACGCAATTTCTCAGGAAACAACCTCAAGCGAGAATTAAATAATAACACCTCTTGACCCGGAACGAACTCTCGATGTGTAATGTGCTTATCGTGCCAAATCTTTGTCCGCTCCTTATAAAGCTTCGCATTCTCGTACGCATCATGACGAATCTCCTCCAGCTCGTTCAACTGCAAACAGCACTTTTCACCAGCAGATTTAAGATCAAAATTCAATTTCTTTATTGCCCAGTATGCACGATGCTCCATCTCTACTGGCAAATGACAACTTTTTCCAAAAACCAATCTGTACGGTGACATGCCTATAGGTGTTTTGTACGCAGTACGGTATGCCCAAAGTGCATCATCGAGTTTAAAGGACCAATCTTTTCGAGACGAGCTGACTGTTATTTCTAAGATCCACTTTAGCTCTCGATTTGATATCTCAACTTGACCACTCGTCTGGGGATGGTAGGCTGTAGCAACACGATGAGTGACTCCGTATTTTCTTAAGACCGCATCAAGGAATTTGTTGTCGAAGTGTGAACCACCATCACTGATAATAGCACGTGGAGTCCCAAAACGCGTGAAAATATATTTTTTTTATAAATTTGATCACGACATTAGACCCATTTGTTGGTAGTGCCACCGCTTCGACCCACTTCGAGACGTAGTCTACTGCTACTAGGATATAGAGGTTCTTATTTGATGGAGGAAATGGACCCATGAAGTCAATCCCCCATACGTCGAACAACTCAACCTCAAGTATTGTGTTCAATGTCATTTCGTGTCGTTTTGAGATGTTTCTCGTCCGTTGACACCGATCACACGTGGACACAAATGAGTGAGCATCTTTGAATAACTATGGCCAATAGAAACCCGATTGCAAGACCTTTGCCGCTGTTATATTTCCGCTAAAATGCCCTCCGTAGGGTGATGCATGGCAATGACTCAGCACACTGCGGATTTCCTCATCCGGAACACATCTGCGAATGATTCGATTAGGGCATCTTTTAAACAGAAAAGGATCATCCCACAAGTAATACTTAGCGTCTGAAATCAGCTTCTTCTTTTGATGACGAGAGAGATCATTCGGAATTATTTTGCTCGCCAGATAGTTCACTAGATCAGTGTACCAAGGCGCATGTTGCGAACCCAACTTGTAGAGTTGTTCATCGGGGAAGTTTTCCACAATTTGTGGATGACTCTTCCCCTTCTCAAGGGTATTCTCTAAACGTGAAAGGTGATCGACAATAACATTCTCAGTCCCCTTTTTGTCGCGAATTTCCAAGTTGAATTCTTGTAGGAGAAGCACTCACCTAATCAACCTTGGTTTAGCATCCTTCTTCTCCAAAACGTATTTGATCGCCGAATGGTCAGTCCACACCACTACTTTCGTCCCCAATAAATACGCCCGAAATTTATCAAAATCAAAGATCACATCTAACAATTCTTTTTCTGTTGTGGCATAATTTATTTGGGCGTCGTCAAGAGTTTGGCTTGCATAATACACGACGTGGAACACTTTCCCTCGTCTCTGTCCCAAAACAGCCCCAATGGCAAAATCGATAGCATCACACATCAACTCGAATGGAAGGCCCCAGTCTGGAGCGATTATGACCGGGGCGGTGCTTAGAGCTTTCTTCAATAGGTCGAAACCTTCTTTACAAGACTCGTCAAAATTAAACGGAACATCCTTCATGAGCAAATTGCACAACGGCTTCGTGATCTTCGAAAAATCTTTAATAAAACGGCGGTAAAAACCGGCGTGTCCCAAAAAGCTCTTTACCCCCTTTACAGAAGTAGGCGGAGGCATCTTCTCGATTGTTTCAATTTTTGCCCGGTCGACTTCAATTCCATGGGAGGATATGCGGTGGCCTAGTACAATGCCCTTCTGGACCATAAAATTGCACTTCTCCCAGTTCAAGACCAAATTTGTTTCTTCGCATCTTTTGAGGACTTTCTGCAAATTCTGCAAACATATATCAAACGAATCACCGAAAACAGAAAAATCATCCATAAAAATTTCAATGCAATGCTCTACCATGTCAGAAAAAATAGCCATCATACACCGTTGAAAAGTGGTCGGCGCATTACATAAACCAAAAGGCATGCGCCTATAAGCGAAAATGCCATAAGGACATGTAAACGTCGTCTTTTCTTGGTCTTCTGGGGCTATATAAATCTGATTATACCCAGAATAACCATCAAGAAAACAATAGAAATCGTGTCCGGTTAATCTATCCAACATTTGATCAATAAATGGTAAAGGAAAATGGTCTTTTCTAGTGGCTTTATTTAATTTCCTATAATCTATGCACATACGCCACCCCGTAACAATTCTAGTGGGAATTAATTCATTATTATCGTTTTGGATAACCATTATCCCACCCTTCTTTGATACAACTTGAACCGGACTTACCCACTTGCTATCAGAAATAGGAAAGATCATACCTGCGTCGAGAAGTTTTAAAACCTCGACTTTTACCACCTCTTTCATATTTGGATTTAAACGGCATTGATGCTCCACAGATGGTTTGTAGTCTTCCTCCATCAGAATTCTGTGCATACAAATGGACGGGCTGATTCCCTTGATATCCGTAATAGACCACCCAAGGGCAGATTTGTACTCCCACAAAACCCTCAATAATTTCTCCTCTTGATCCCCCGCCAAAGTGGCCGAAAGAATGACTGGCAGGGAATCGTCGGGTCCCAAAAATGCATATTTTAAATGATTCGATAGCTGCTTGAGCTCCAGCTTTGGGGGTTTCTCGATTGATGGGACGGGTCGAGTTGGTGAACTTCTGAGCTCCTCACATGGTCGATGAGTGAAAAATGGTGGGGAAGCATCCATGTGTCGTAAATAGGCTACATGCTCTGAATTCAATTCGGAAGCGGACCCAACTAAAACGGACTCCAATGGATCTGGTGGATAGCTCTCCCGAAAAGCTCTACTTACACACGAGTCAATGACGTCAATTTGAAAGCATCTCAACATCACTAGGATATTGCAAGGATCAAAATATATTGAAAGTAACTTGCTTCTCTTGAACTCGTAGAGTAAGCTTCCCTTTTTCCACATCAATTAAAGTTCGGCCGGTTGCTAAGAATGGTCTTCCCAAGATGATTGGAATGTAATGGTCCTCCTCCATATCGAGTACAATAAAATCGGCTGGAAAGATGAATTTATCGACTTTGACCAAAACGTCTTCTATTACTCCCCTCGGATACTTGTTAGATCTGTCAGCTAATTGCAAAGACACCGTCGTCAGCTTCCCAATACCCAGCTTCTTAAAAATGGAAAGAGGCATAAGGTTTATGCTGGCTCCTAGATCACATAAGGCTCTGTCAAAGGACGAATTTCCAATAGTGCATGGAATAGTAAAGCTTCCCGAATCCCTCAATTTAGGTGGGAGCTTCTTCTGTAGAATAGCACTGCACTCTTCCGTCAATGCCACTATCTCATACTCTTCGAGCTTCCTTTTGTTCGATAAGATCTCCTTCATGAACTTCACATAGCTCGGCATTTGTTCCAAGGCGTCGGCAAATGGAATATTGATATGTAGTTTCTTGAAGACGTCAAGAAACTTGGAGAATTGCTTGTCCAAGTTTTGCTTTTGCAGGCGTTGTGGGAATGGAATTGATGGAGTGGGATGACTAGTCGACACTGCTTTTGGCTTGGGCTCCTCGTCCTTTTTTTTATCATTGTGGTTGCTCTTGTCCTTGCTATTCTTAGGCTGCTCTTATAGCTCCTTTCCACTTTGTAGCTCGATTTCTTGCACATTTCCCTTGAGGTTCATCTCGGTGGCGCTGGGTAATACACCTTGAGGTCGAGAAGACAATAAATTTGTGATCTGCCCCATTTGTACTTCCAAGTTTCGGATAGAAGCGGAATGATTTTGTAGAGTAGTCTCCGTGCGAGTCATGAATTGGCTCGTATTAGCCGCCATTTGAGCAAGAGCATCTTCCAAAGATACCTTCAGTGGTTGAGGGGGCTGCTGTGGGGGCTGCGCGAATTGAGCTTGCGGAGGTTTATTTAAAGCTTGCCCGTTCCTCCACGAAAGATTTGGGTGATTTCGTCACCCTTGATTGTAAGTGTTGGAATATGGGTTGTTCTGCCGATTTCCGTTCCCCACAAACTGAGCTTGTTCCATCGGAAATTTCTCGAAAGGATTTCCGACTTGGCACTCAGCACTAGGATGAGACCCGTTGCACCAATTACATGTTTCCATGGTAACGGTAGAAGGAGCGCGTGATAAAACTTGAAGTTGTTGAGTCAAGGCAGCAACTTGGGCCGATAGCGTATATATTGGATCATTATCGGAAATTTCCATAACTCGTTTCGGATTCAGACGCTCTGAAGGCCATTAATACGCATTTGCCGCCATATCTTCCAATAGAGAATGAGCTTCAGCCATCGTCTTGCCCATTAAAGCTCCTCCAGCGGCTGCATCAACAAGAGTGCGTGTAGAAGCACTCAGTCCATTATAGAATGTTTGAATTTGCAGCCAATCCGGTAGGCCATGGTGTGGGCATCTCCTTAGTAAATCCTTGTATCGCTCCCAAGCTTCATGAAGCGATTCCCATCTCAAATTGCCCGAAGGTCGTTATTTCATTCCGAATTCTCGTTGTCTTTGCCGGCGGAAAGAACTTAGCCAAAAAGGCTTGTGCTAACTCCGCCCAAGTCGTGATAGAGCCCGGCGGAAGTGAATTCAATCAAAACTTGGCTTTATCCCTCAAAGAAAATGGGAAAAGCCGTAGACAAATGGCGTCATCAGAAACTCCATTATTCTTGAACGTATCGCATATCTCGAGAAAGGATGCAATATGAGCATTAGCGTCGTCATTCGCTAGTCCGTAGAATTGACTTGCTTGTACCATATGGATTATAGATGGCTTAATCTCGAAATTGTTTGCTTGGATAGTTGGACGCCGAATTCCCGAAAAATTCGCGTTGATTTGAGGCAATGCATAATCCCGGAGTGCCAATGCCGGTTGAGCTTGCTGAATAGGGTTGTACACCCCGTGATTTTCTGTGTTATCGGCCATGGTATCCTTTGTTGACAGCTCACGCCTTTCCTTCTTGTTTTTCCGCAAAGTGCGCTTGAGTTTAGTATCCAAAGGTAATAGACCTTCGTCACCGAATTTTCTCATGCACTAAACGAAACTCCTGAAAGGAACACAAATAAAAAAATTTACACAAAAATAAAATAATGTTCAAATTAAGATTAGAAATACTGAAATTGATATTAGTTAAACAATCAGTCCCCGACAACGGCACCAAAAACTTGTTACGTATTTCGGTGAACGCAAGTGCACGTTATCGTAAGCAAGTAATAAAGTGATAAGTAAGATATCGTTCCCTCGAGGACTGACTTACTAATTACCAATTTATTTGTATTCTAATTTTATCTGAACGATCGAATTTGGTGGTGCAAGGAATATTAAAGAAAACTAATAAAGTGATAACTAAAAACAATTAATAAAATCGATTATTCGAAGAAAGAAGATCAAATAGGAGAATAATCTAGGATTGAGAATCCGCCTCGATTAATCCGAATTACTCTTGATTTATATAAATAAAGCAATTTCCCAATTTATTGAAGGCGAAGATTTCTAAGATACTCTAATGCCTATCCCGAGGTCAGTAGAATTCTCTAAGGTGAATAAATCACTCTATTCCTAGGTGAATTAATTCAACAATAGGCAAAAAGTACAAAATCTTCAGACGGACCACGTAATTCCTATGAGTATATTCCTATCTCATAAGATAAAACGTTTCTCACCAATTTTTCCTACTAGCTCTCCTCTCCCGATTCGAGTTGCGTAATCAAAACACTTCAATCATAGGCCACATAATTGAACGCATTAAGAACAATTGGGGAAAACTCAATAGAAAAGGGAAATATATTAATAATGCAAAATCAAAAGTTAATCCGTCAAAATCTTGGTTTCATCACAATCCTAGAAAAGGGTTCTATCCCGACATGCTAGAAAATAATACACAAAGAATTAAAGAAAGCATAAGAAAAATCAAACACAGTTTAGGAACTTGAATTGCACCGTTCTCTGGCTTCTGCTCTCTGCTCCCCGGTATTTTCTCCTTCTGTTTGATGATCATATCTTCTGACCTTCAATGCATATTTATAATCTTTCATCTGCCTCAAAAACGCGTCCAGAAATTAGGTCAAAAACAGACTTCCAAACCGCCGAAATCGCGAGCTGCGAGTATGAACCCTGCGCGGCGGGCCGCGGCCCGGCTTTAGTGTGTCGCGGCCCCTGTCCTCACCCGCGAGGCCTGGGCGCTCGCCTTCCTTATGGGCCGCGGCTCAGAGCTTGCGTGTCGCGGCCCCCGGTACAGTTTGTACCGGGTCCTTCTGGGCGCCTCCTGTGCCGCGGCCCAGCGTCTGTGTGCCGCGGTACCTGACCAAAAAATGTCGTTTTGGCCCGTTTTTCTTCGTTTAAGCTCCCGGACTCGAATTTCCTTCAGAACATATAAAGATAATGCATTAAAAGCTCATTTACGCAGATTTAAACTAAAAATGGGTATAAAATAATGATGATTAAGCGCATAAAAATACATCTAACAACACACTTGGAAAAATTTGTATCGCTCTACACAATTAAGAGCATTACATTTCATAAGCTTGCTCAGTTTTCGATTCTCGTTCAGTTCGCCGGAGCTCGTAGGACTTGTAGTGCTACATCCGTCGAGAAGAAGCCGTTTTACCTTTGGGAAAGGACTGCCAAACCGAGAGCACTACCGGGGCGTTTTCCTTCTTGCGGGCAGAGATTTTATCTCGACTCGGCAATATTTTACGGTCTTTTTTTTTTGTAATTTCAATTCAGTTTTGAGTTTTGTAATTTCTGGTTTTCGAGTTGTAATTACTTTTCCAATTGTAATTTATTTTCGCCCGGCAAGTTTTACGAACAAAAATTTTCCAACACGGTTTCCTCTTCGTCTTCTCCGATCTGATTTTGATTTAAAGTTGTGCATGTGATTACGTGTGATTTTTCCTCTTATGAGCTAATTTAACTGGATTTATAAGTACGACTCTTTTCATTTTGTTCCTTTATTGTGCTGATATTAGGAAGATTTAGTTCCCCCAGTTCTTTCTTTTTGTTGAATCCTCTTGTGTTTGAATCGATGCTGAGTGTCCGACTGCCTATGGAATGAGTGTAAATTGGACGTTAGTGGTCTATGAAGTATGAATGTGTTTTGATGATTTTATTTATAGATTGTTTTATTTAACTCTGCCTGTGGGTGTCTTCTTGACATCCATTGCCGGTACCAAGCCCGGATAAAAGAGGAGGGTTGTGGTAGGTTAGTGGCAGCCAGCGTAAAACTCGTCACATTCCATGGACATGAATCAAACATTGCAAATTGTTGGGGCGTCTCCTCAGAAGCGACGCGCTGCATTTCATAGGCCCGGGTGCAGTGATAAGTATGCGAGGGTTGCTAGGTCGTCGCCCAGAAGCGGCGCACCACCTTTACATCTGAGGGTGGTGTCAAATGAGCAAGGATGCACTACACTTCATAGGCCCGGGTGTAGTGGAAAATGTGCAAGGGTTGCTAGGTCGTCGCCCGGAAGCGGCGCGCCACCTCGAAGTATGGGTGTGGTGTCAAATGTGCAAGAATCCTTGCAGCGTGGACGGGGACAGACAGAGAAGTTAGTTCTTGCGGCTAGTAAGGGTAGTAAGGTGCGGTTTGGAACTTGGAATGTTGGCTCTTTGACGGGGAGATCAGCAGAAGTGGGGGAGGTTATGAAAAGGAGGAGAATTCACATAATGTGTCTACAGGAGACTAAGTGGGTTGGCGAGAAGGCAAGAGTGTTAGCTCCTTGGGGTTACAAGCTTTGGTACTCTGGAAAGGATAGAAGTAGAAATGGAGTGGGTATCGTCATTGATAAAGAATTCATTGATGATGTGGTGGAAGTGTCAAGAAAGAGCGATAGAATAATGAGTATTAAGCTTGTGATAGGGGATGAGTTTCTAACTATCATAAGTGCTTATGCACCACAAGTAGGATTGGATGCATCGATCAAACAAGAATTTTGGGAAGATTTGGAAGAGGTTGTCGAACGAATTCCTATGGGTGAGAAATTGATCATTGGTGCTGACCTCAATGGGCATGTCGGTGTTAGCAGAGATGGCTTTGAGAGCATTCATGGTGGCTTTGGTTTTGGGGACAGGAATGAAGCAGGAAATGATATATTGGATTTCGCATTAGCTCATGACTTGGGTATTATGAACACTTGGTTCGAGAAAAGGGACTCTCATTTGGTGACATATAGAAACGGAGGTAATGCAAGTCAGATTGATTTCTTTTTAATAAGAAATGTTTGGAGAAAAAGTTTTACTAATTGCAAGGTAATACCCGGTGAGAGTGCTGCAACACAGCATAGGGCTGTGGTGCTTGACTTTCGAGGTAAGAGGCACTTAAGAAAGAGAAGACCACAAGTTGACCCTCGAATTAAGTGGTGGAAGCTCCAAGGGGAGAGTCGACATACTTTTGTGGCTAAGATTGCTGATAGTGGTATTTGGTCTGATTGCACGGAGATGGATATAGATTCGATGTGGAACTTGTTGGAACACAACATAAAGGAAGTTGCAAAAGAAGTCCTAGGAGAATCTAAAGGAAACAGACCATCAAGTAAGGACACATCTTGGTGGAATGATGAAGTTAAGCAAGCGATAAAGACCAAACGTGAATGTTAGAAGGTAATCGGGTAAATGCTCGAGCGATGAGAATTATGAGAAGTACAAGAAAGCTCGAACAGAAGCTAAAAAGGCAGTGCGAAATGCCCGATCAAAGGTCAATCAAAAATTATATGCAAGATTAGATACTAAAGAAGGGGAAAAAGATATCTATAAACTTGCTCGAATGAGAGAGAAGAAGACGTGAGATATTGGAAAAGTTAAATGTGTAAAAGATACTGACCAAAAAGTTTTGGTTCAAGATAAAGAGATAAAAGAGAGATGGAGGTCATACTTTGATACCCTATTCAATGGCCATCAAGAATAAGATATTGGGAATTTAAACATCCCCTCAAGTATGGTTAACCGAGAGTTTAAGAGAAGAATCCAAAAGGGTGAAGTGACAATTGCATTGAAGAAGATGGGATCAAAGAAAGCAGAAGGACCAGATGGTATACCTATTGAAGTTTGGAGGTGTTTGGGGGAGAGAGGGATCGAATGGGTAACTATGCTTTTCAATAAGATTTGGAGAAGCAATAAGATGCCGTCAGCATGGAGGAAAAGTATTCTCGTCTCTTTGTATAAGAACAAAGGTGATGTTCAAGATTGTTCTAATTATCGCGGAATTAAACTAATGAGTCATACCATGAAGTTGTGGGAACGAGTGATTGAACAAAGGATCAGGAAATGTGTGAAGATAATGTAAAATCGGTTTGATTTATGCGGAAGATCGACTATGGAAGCAATTTATCTTATCCTAGCTTGATGGAACATTATCGAGATAAAAAGAAAGATCTCGCATATGGTTTTTATTGATTTAGAGAAGGCATATGATAAAGTACCAAGAGAAGTACTTTGGTGGGCCTTAGCAAAGAAGGGTGTATCGCGGAAATATATTGACATTATAAAGGACATGTATGAGGGAGCTAGTACAAGTGTACGTACTAATGTTGGGAGGACGGAAGAATTCCTATTACGATTGGGGTGCATCAAGGATCTGCTCTTAGTCCTTTTCTCTTTGCCATAGTCATGGACGAATTGACAAGAGAAATTCAAAATGACGTCCGTGGTGTATGATGTTCGCGAGATGATATTGTGTTGATTGATGAAACGAAGGTTGGAGTGCAACGAAATTGGAACTTTGGAGGATACTTTGGAAGCTCGAGGCTTTGGTGACGAAGTAAGGCCGAATATATGGAGTGTAGGTTTAGCAGCTTGATGATAGAGAGGCGGGGATGATCACATTTGATGGGAAAGTTGTTCATGGATCCACTTTCTTTCGGTATCTTGGATCTATTATCCAAAAGGATGGAGAGCTAGATGGCGATGTGGCTCATGAGACTAAAGGCGGGGTGGTTGAAGTGGAAGAGTGCCACAGGGGTTTTATGTGATCGGCATGCCTCATAGATTAAAGGGTAAATTTTACCGCACGGCAATTAGGCTGTCTTGTTATATGGCACCGAGTGTTGGGGTGTAAAAATAGTGTCGTTCAAAGATGAATGTGGCGAGAGATGCGTATGCTACGATGGATGTGTGGTCATACAAAAAGGATCGGCTCGAAATGAGGTGATCGGAGAGAAGGTAAGAGTTGCGTCTATAGAAGACAAGATGATGGAGAATCGATTACGATGGTTTGGTCATGTGAGAAGAAGACCTATGGATGCCCCAGTGAGGAGGCTAGAAAGTTGGGGAGCAAGTAATGTTGTGAAAGGTAGAGGAAGACCCAAGAAAACTTGGATAAAGATGATTGAAAATGATATGCGGTTTCTTGGAATTGGAGAAAGTATGGCGATGGAGAGGCAAATGTGGCGGGAAAGAATACGGATGGTGGATGGAGTCTGATTCTTTTTTTTTTTTATTTCATGTTATCTTTTTTTTTTTTTTTCTTTTTTTCTTCTTTTTTTTTTCATTCATTCTTTTTTTTTATTTGCTTTTTTCTCTACTTTTTCCCTCTTTTTTCCTTTTATGTTGTTTTTGTAACGATTATTGACGGTTTCAAAGTTTGATTCATGTTAGCCGACCCCAAATCATTTTGGGACTAAGGCTTAGATGTTGTTGTTGTTGTTGTTGTATTGCTTTATTTATTTATTTTTTGTGTTTGTGTCCTTATATTTGGAGGGTAAGAGTAATGTTACTGCAGATGCCATATAGGACTCTCTTGCCTTGGGTGTTAATCATTAGTTTCAAGGTTACTACTGTGGGCATTTCTGTTAATGTCTGGTGTGCTTCTGTACTAACTTGGATTCTGTGGATTACTGAGTCTCTGTTTATTTATAGGGAGGACCGATTGAGTTTTTTTATTCTCTATGGCTGTTCAAGTAACTAATCATAGTTGTATTCAGTCATAGTTCTCTTGACTTGATACTCAAGAGACATGGAAGACAATCGGGTCAGTGGCTGTTGAAATCTAGCAACAGTAATGGGACTTTGAAGTTGATGCAAGTAACTTGTTAGTTTATTTGTATATATATGAGAGATTCGTTCTTTTTGATGGATTCAGCTGAAATGATAGTGAGGGAGGAAATATTATTTGTTTCTATTTGAGTCTGCACAAGAGCAGCCACAAAACAATGAGAATACTGATTTTTATATTTTTATTATGTATATACTGATGGTTTTATATTTTTATTATGTACATATAAGCTATGACACTGATTTTTATAAATTGTTTCTATAGGTAAAATATGTCGACTCCAAATGATGGCGAAAGTGATCGAGCACCAGTTGGTCCGTCTCTTGGTACGGAATCTCAACGGTGGTAATGGTATAGCATCAAATCACAACAACACTACCCCAATGCCTCAACGGCTCCCGTAAAAAGCGGGGTAAGGGGGGATCGGATGTACGCAGCCTTACCCCTGTCTTAACACAGAGAGACTGTTTCCGGATGATCCAAAATGAAAATCGCATCGAGAATTGCATGGAACGACTAGTACTTCATGAGAAAAAGAAGTGCAGCCAGTTTAGTGAGTCATTTTGTTTTATTCCATTATAATCCAGAACCAAAGAATAAGGAGTCTTTGGCTCCATCAGAAACAATGGAAAAAGTATAGCATCAAATCAAACTCCTTCAATTAGGGTAGATGATAGTGACAATGTTGAGGTACAATCACATGGAGATGGTGTAGAGGATTCAAATTGTGAGGAAAATTCTAATTTTAAATCGGTTGCTTGGACTCATTTCAAAAGGCTAAAAGTTAATGGGTCTTGGAAAGCAGAATGTCATTATTGTCATAGGAAACTTCGGGGCGATACTAAAAATGGGTCATCGCATCTACTTAAACATTTTAGTATATGTCCTTTAAGGAAATCACGAGATATAAAGCATGCAATCTTAAATCCTATTCGAGGGAGCGATGGTAAGACGGTTATTAACACTTACACTTTTGACCAATAAGCGGCAAGAAATTCTCTTGGAAAGATGATAATATTACATGAATATCCGCTTTCTATGGTAGAACATCATGGTTTTAAAGAATTTTGTAATACTTTTCAACCATTGTTTAAGAAGGTTTGTCGAAACACGGTTAAAGCGGACATTTTGAAAATTTATGAACATGAGAAGAGTAAGACAATGGAGTTGCTTGACCGAAATTCAAGTCGATTTGCAATCACCACCGATATGTGGACTTCTTCTAATAAGAAGAGGGGATTTATGGCAGTCACTGCACATTATATAGATGACTCTTGGACTTTACAAAGTCGAATTGTGAGGCAACTTATATCGCATATAATGTTTTTTGTACGATTTTTAGTTTGTCAAAATATGCTAATTGATGTAATGTTATTGTATTCATAATAGGTTCATATGCGTACCTTGCCCTCACACGTCTGAGGTGCTTGCAGATGCTTTGATGGTGTAATATCCGCGTTTTTCCTCTTTCCGGTATTTCCATTTTTGGTGTAATTTTCGTTCCTAGTGACTCGCTTGTAACCGTATGAGTATTTTGAGAATATGTAATATTAAACTCCTCATCATCCGAGCTTGTTTCGAACTTGTTTTACTCATTTCCCTGTTGGATGTCATTTTTGTCGCCGTTGGGTTCAATTATCGTAATCACTGTTTGGAACCACCGTTTGGGGTTCCCGCAAATCCATCTCATGTTATTATGTATGTTGTGAACTTTTATTGGTGTTTCGATCGAGTATCGTGTTGGGCCATTCCGTTATATTCCAAAGTTTAGGGTTTTCATTGCGTTTGTTCTCTTTTCGAATCATTTGATGTTACCGTCGTGTTGGGACCGACCGTGCTTGACGAGAAGTCACCATATGAGGTTTCGTGATAGTTCTTTTAGGTCTTTAAATGGTTGGGATTATGCGTCGATCGATTATATCATGTTTTGGGGTCGTTTTTCATCAATTTCGGGCTCAAATAGTGTGTGCCGCGGCACAAGTTACTATGAGCCGCAGCACAGCCTTAGCATGAATGATGGCCAGGTCGGCTGTACTACGTGTCGCGGCACGCAACAGTCCGGGCCGCGGCCCCAGTCAAAATCCTGCTCTTCATTTTTAGCCGCGGGCCGCGGCACACTCAACTCGGGTCGCGGCACGCGGGTCAGTCTGCACTATTTTAGCAGGGTTTCTGGGAGAGGATTTCATTTCCTCTCCTCTCTTCTTCTTCCTCTCGTTTTGGGCGATTTAGGGGCGAGTTCTGGGCGATTTTGGCATCATCAAACTTGAAGAGATCATCCACCTAGAGTTTTTGTTGTAGATTATCGACCTCTACTTGAATCCTTCATCCTAATCCAAGGTAATCTCTTAGAACCCTACTTTTGGGTGATTTGGGGGTTTTTGTTGTTAGTGTTCGATTCATTCCATGTTACTGATTAACTCATAATGAATATGATTAGTCTTATTGGTATTCTTGTTTTCCTACGAATTCATGGTGTATTTCGTGGTATTTGTGTAATCGAGAGGGTTTGGTTGCGATCCGCCCTCGTTGTTGTTTTGTACGAATACACATGAATCGTAAGCGGGTTTTTGGGTGTATTCCGTTTCCGTATTCGTTTAGAAATGGTTGTGATTGTATTCTTCGAATCGTTAGGTTCGGGTTCGTCGGTTCCTAGTGGTTATGTTTGATTCTTCCTTTCCGTTCGTGTCACCGTCTACTGACCGAGGCAAGTACCCTTATGAACTTACAATCTTAACATGGTAGTATTGCATGAGTAAAGTGTGTGTGTGTGTGTATGCTCACTGCGGGTTAGATCCGACGGGGTCTCGGTAGGGGTCCACAGAGACGTGGATCGATGAGATTGCTTTTAACCACTATGGGTTAGATCCGACGGGGTCTCGGTAGGGGTCTACAGAGACGTGGATCGACGGTTAATTGTGGTGCATTTTATAAATGTGTTTTGAATATTGGCGTTTCCGAAATGTGTGTTTCAACTAATGTTTTCTAGATTGCATGCTTTGATTATGTGTAAGGTGTAAGTTGTTCATTGGTTACTTGTACTAGCGTAATTGCTAACCCATTTGGGGACCCGTTTTGGGGAAATTCTTGTTATGGATTTCAAGTTATGTTCAGCCGGACGAGCGGGTGATGGGACAATACGAGGATGCTGGCTAGGGTCGTTGACGTGTGCATTGGGGTCTCCTTATTTATGTTGTCTCTTTCGATATGGTTGTTTTCCAAATTGTAAACTTATAGATGTACTCGCGAGTACTTTGGCTTTTCACTCCGGGTTGTGGTTTGTATTCGTTGAAGTTGCTATATTTGTCGGTTGATGTTTATTACGCCGGTTGCACCGGGCGTGTTATTATACGTTTGTATTGTTAATATATATTGCCTCGCTAACGGAGACGGTTAGTCGAGTGGTGTTTTTCTTGTTTAGCCTGGTGGGTCCCATGTAGGGATCCACGGCATTGTAATATACCTCGAATATCTCGGGGGTGTTACATAAAATGGTATCAGAGCACTAGGTTTATGGATACCTAGGCTTGTCGGTTATTTGGGTCTAGTCGTGTTTTATTTTGCACATCGTCACACCGCTGCCAGCATTTCGGTACTTCCAGTGCTCGTAAGTTTCCTTACTCGATTTCTTGTTTTCTCGTACCGTATTTCCATTTCTTGAACTGTAGATGTTTTTTCTCTCTTACTTATCATCGAGATGCTTTTGCTACCTTTCAACGCCAGTATGGATGCTGGAAGAGGTTGTGGTCGTGGTCGTGGTCGTGGATGCGGCCGGGGACGTGGGGCAGCCAGTGGGTGGCCAAGTCGCATTCTTCGGGAGCCGGCAGCACCGGTAACCGTCATAGCCATTCTACTTCTCAGGATGGCACTGATCTTGGTGTTGCAGCCGTGCTGCAACAAATGGTGAACCAAATGGCTGCGATAGCTCAGGCGGTTCAGAACCTGGCTCCGGCCCACGCTAATCGGGGTGGAGCAGATCGTTGGCTTCAGGATATCATCAAGATGCATCCTCCTCAGTTTTCGGGGGCATCAGACCCGGTCGGCTGGGAGGGGTGGATCAAGGAGATATCCAAAGTGTTCATCGCCACCAACTGTCCCAAGGACCGCAAGGTCCCTATTGCACAATACTTTCTCACTGGGGACACTACTGATTGGTGGGAGGCTGTTGAGCCTAAGGACCATGCTGCTTCGTGGATGGAATTCAAGGACCTGATGGAGACCGAATATTGCCCGTGTCCGGTTAGACAGGCTCGAGTCCATGCCTTCTATGATGCACAACCACGGGATATTCCTATCTCTCAAGCTATTACCGATTTCAACCGGGAATTGCGCTTTGTGAAGGCCCAAGTTATTGAGGAGAGCGACAAAATTTTCCACTTTTCCAGGCAGATGAAACTGTCGGTTCGGGATTACATGTTTGGGCTCGTTTGCACCACTTTGAATGACTATAAGAGTAGGGCTCTTGCATATGATATGTCTGTGACGGCCAGTGAGGCGGCTCGTGGGAGCAAGAAGCAGAAGTCTGCTGGAAATTTTTCGGGCCATAAAGGTGGAGGTCAGCAGAAATCTCAGTCTGCTAACTTCTCCGCTGGTGGTGGTCCAGCTCGTTCTACTGGGGGTTTTCGCGGGGCTGCCAGTACTCCTTCCCGTGATGTGAAGTGTTTTAATTGGGGCCGCATAGGCCACGTCAGTCGTACTTGTTTGAGTCCTTTGCTGACATGTAATCGGTGTGGCCAACCGGGCCACAAGGCTGCTTTCTGTGCTGAGAGAGAGAGAATTCTTGGTGCCCAGGCTTCCCTTCCAGCGCCTAGGGAACCAAGTGTGAATCAAGGGTTGTTTGCTTCTCAGTCTCCGCCGAGTGCCAGTCGAGGGAGAGGTCGGGGTCAGCCCGCTAGAGGGGAAGCTTCCAGTGTCGGCTCCACCCATCCGCGTGTCTATGAGATGAGGACGGCCGTTGATACAGCGGCCACTGTGGCGATAGGTACCATTCACATCTATTCTCATCCTGTCAGTGTACTTTTTGATTCGGGCGCTATGCATTCATTCATCTCTCTGGAGTGTGTACGCCGTTTGAGTCTTGACTGCTTGTCACCTTGCGAACATTTCATCATTAAAATTCCTAGCGATGATAGAATCGTTGGTGATCGAGAGGTCCGAGACTGTCCCGTGTTTATTTGTGAGAGGGCTTGACTCTCTAATCTTATTGTTGTGAGTATTGAGGGCAAGGATTTGATTCTCGGGGTTGATTGGCTGGAGCGGCATGGTGCAATCATAAACTACCGCACGAGAATCATCACCATGTTAGCCGAGGACGGCACTAAGCACTCTTTCGCGGAGTGAAAGAGAGGAAACCAGAAGTTCGTAATTAACGCCTTGAAGGCAATGAGACTCCGATGGTAGGGGTGTACTGGTTATTGGTGTTATGCCTTGTAGGTGGAGAGTGGTGGGGTCGAGTTGTCATCGATTCCAGTCGTTGGTGAATTTCCTGATGTCTTTCCTGACGAGTTACCGAGGTTGCCACCAGACCATGAGGTTGAGTTCGCTATCGAGTTAGAGCCGGGTGCGGCTCCGATTTCGAAGGCGCCATATCGCATGGCACCTTCAGATATGGCCGAGTTGAAGAAGAAATTGAGTGAGCTTCTTGAGTCGGGATATATTCGACCGAGCGCTTCGCCTTGGGGCGCACCGTTCCTATTTGTACGGAAGAAGGATGGTTCGCCGCGTTTATGTATCGACTATCGCGAGCTAAACAAGGTAACCATCAAGAACAAGTACCCTTTGCCGAGGATTGATGACTTGTTCGATCAGTTGCAGGGAGCTGCGGTATTCTCAAAGATCGACTTGAGATCGGGGTACTATCAGCTTCGGGTGAAGGAGTCCGATGTTCCGAAAACAGCTTTCCGGACGAGATACGGACATTATTAGTTTGTGGTTATGCCCTTCGGGTTAACTAACGCGCCGGTAGTGTTCATGCAGTTGATGAACAAGGTCTTATCGAGTATTTGGATAAGTGTGTCGTCGTCTTCATTGACGATATCCTCATTTACTCGAAGAACGAGGAGGAGCATGCCCTTCATCTGCATGTGGTGTTAGACATTTTGAGGACCGAGCGACTCTATGCGAGATTTCAGTCGATGGGGTCTGTATGGATCCACAGAAGATTGAGGCGGTATTAGATTGGGCACCGCCTAAGAATGTGAAGGAGGTCCGTAGTTTCTTCGGTTTCGCTGGCTACTACCGTAGGTTCGTCGAGGGATTTTCGAAACTAGCTCGGCCACTTACACAGTTGCTCCAGAAATCTGAGAAGTTCGTCTGGAATGACGAGAGGCAGTCGAGTTTTGAGGAACTGAAGAGATGTTTGACTTCAGCCCCGATTTTGGCGTTGCTGTGTGGCAACAAGGGTTTTGCCGTTTATAGCGATGCTTCAGGTCAGGGTCTTGGGTGCGTGTTGATGCAGCACGACAAGAATATTGCTTTTGCGTCGAGACAGTTTAGGTCGTATGAGCTTAACTACCCTACTCACGATTTAGAGTTAGCAGCGGTTGTTTTTGCGCTCAAGATATGGCGTCACTATCTTTTTGGCTCTATGTGTTAGATTTTTACTGATCATAAAAGTCTGAAGTACATATTTACTCAGCGAGAGTTGAATATGAGACAGAGGAGGTGGTTAAAATTAATTAATGATTATGACCTCGAAATCCTGTATCATCTGGGCAAGGCGAACGTCGTGGCCGACGCCTTGAGTCGGAAACCGGTTACGTTATGAACGCTTGAGATCCTTACGTCTCAGTCTGAGCTTCAGTGGGTTTTGATCGAATTGGATGTTGAGATTTTGTTGTCGGGAACTGTCGGGCAACTTTTAGCTTTAGAGATTTCGTCGTCTCTGATCGATGAAATTAAACTGAAGCAGTTGGAGGACCCGATGATTTCTCAAATCCGAGAGAATGTTATTAAGGGAAAGTCTCCTGAATTTGTGATTCATGAAGATGGGGTATTGAGATTCCAGAGTCGGCTATGTGTACCGAACGAATCGAAATTGAGGCAGGGTATTTTGCGCGAGGCCCATGCTACACCTTACTCTATTCATCCTGGTTCGAGTAAGATGTACAAGGACCTGAGGAGGAATTTATGGTGGAATGATATGAAGGAAGAGGTCGCACAGTTTGTAGCGAGATGTTTGACTTGTCAGCAGGTCAAAATCGAGCATCAGCGATCGGCTGGGTTATTGCAGTCGCTTCCCGTTCCCGAATGGAAATGGGAAGATATTTCGATGGACTTCATCACGAGCTTACCGAGATCGAGATCGGGCATGAATATGGTTTGGGTGATCATGGACCGTCTGACCAAGTCAGCACATTTTCTGGGCATCAAGGATACTTGGGGTCCGAAGAAATTGGCTCGTGTGTTTATTGCGCAGATTGTGAGGCTTCACGGTACTCCGAAGTCTATTGTTTCGGATCGGGATGGCCACTTTGTATCGCACTTTTGGCAGGCGGTGCATTAGGCGTTGGGTACTCGCTTGCATCTGAGTACCTCTTTTCACCCTCAGTCAGATGGACAGTCGGAACGCACTATCCAGACGTTCGAGGATATGTTGCGCGCTTGTGCTCTTGACTGGAGCAGTGACTGGGAGGAGCATTTTCCATTGATCGAGTTCACATAATGGCACCGTATGAGGCACTTTATGGGCGGCATTGTCGATCACCGATTTGTTAGAATGAGGCGTCTGATTTGGTCGGGACCGAACCGAATATCGCTTTAGAGACGAGGCGGAAGGTATAATTGATTTGGGAGAGGATGTTGACTGCTCAGAGCCGACAGAATTCATATGCTGACGTCCGTTGTCGACCTTTGGAGTTCGAGGTAGGAGACCACGTTTTGCTAAAGGTGTCGCCGACGAGGGGAGTTTTCCGCTTTGGGAAGAAAGGGAAGTTGAGTCCGAGATTTATTGAGCCTTTTGAGATTCTCGAGAGAGTCGGCGAATTGGCTTACCATTTAGCGTTGCCCCCGACTTTGAGCCATGTTCATAACATTTTCCATGTTTCCCAACTGAGGAAATATGTCCCGGATCCTAGTCATGTCATCGACTATGGTGATATCGATATTGCCGAGGATATTACTTTCGAGGAGCGTCCCTTGAAAATTTTGGAGCACCGTGAGAAGCGACTGAGGCATAAGACCATCCCTTTGGTCAAAGTGCAGTGGTCGAGGCATGGTGTCGAGGACGCAACCTGGGAAACTGAGGATAGCATGCGTGTTAGGTACCCCGAGTTGTTTGTTTCTTAAGTTTCGGGACGAAACTTATTTTTAGAGGGGGAGAATGTAATATCCGCGTTTTTCCTCTTTCCCGTATTTTCATTTTTGGTGTAATATTCATTCCTAGTGACTCGCTTGTAACCGTATGAGTATTTTGAGAATATGTAATATTAAACTCCTCATCATCCGAGCTTGTTTCGAACTTGTTTTACTCATTTCCGTGTTGGATGTCATTTTTGTCGCCGTTGGGTTCAATTCTCGTAATCACTGTTTGGAACCGCCGTTTGGGGTTCCCGCAAATCCATCTCATGTTCTTATGGATGTTGTGAACTTTTATTGGTGTTTCGATCGAGTATCGTGTTGGGCCATTCCGTTATACTCCAAAGTTTTGGGTTTCCATTGCGTTTGTTCTCTTTTCGGATCATTTGATGTTACCGTCGTGTTGGGACCGAGCGTGCTTGACGAGAAGTCACCATACGAGGGTTCGTGATAGTCCTTTTAGGCCTTTAAATGGTTGGGATTATGCGTCGATCGATTATATCATGTTTGGGGGTCGTTTTTCATCAATTTTGGGCTCAAACAGTGTGTGCCACGGCACAAGGGACTATGAGCCGCGGCACAGCCTTAGCATGAATGATGGCCTGGCCGGCTATACTACATGTCGCGGCAAGCAACAGTCCGGGCCGCGGCCCCAGTCAAAATCCTACTCTCCATTTTTAGCCGCGGGCCGCGGCACACTCAACTCGGGTCGCGACACGCGGGTCAGTCTGCACTATTTTAGCAGGGTTTCTGGGAGAGGATTTCATTTCCTCTCCTCTCTTCTTCTTCCTCTCGTTTTGGGCGGTTTAGGGGCGACTTCTGGGTGATTTTGGCATCATCAAACTTGGATAGATCATCCACCTAGAGTTTTTGTTGTAGATTATCGACCTCTACTTGAATCCTTCATCCTAATCCAAGGTAATCTCTTAGACCCTACTTTTGGGTGATTGGGGGGTTTTCGATGTTAGTGTTCGATTCATTCCGTGTTGTTGATTAACTCATAATGAATATGATTAATCTTGTTGGTATTCTTGTTTTCCTACGAATTCATGGTGTATTTCGTGGTATTTGTGTAATCGATATGGTTTGGTTGCGATCCGCCCTCATTGTTGTTTTGTACGAATACACATGAATCGTAGGCGGGTTTTTGGGTGTATTCCGTTTCCGTATTCATTTAGAAATGGTTGTGATTGTATTCTTCGAATCGTTAGGTTCGGCTTCGTCGGTTCCTAGCGGTCATGTTTGATTCTTCCTTTCCGTTCGTGTCACCGTCTATTGACCGAGGCAAGTACCCGTATGAACTTACAATCTTAACATGGTAGTATTGCATGAGTAAAGTGTCTGTGTGTGTATGCTCACTACGGGTTAGATCCGACAGGGTCTCGGTAGGGCTCCACAGAGACGTAGATCGACGATCTTGCTTTTAACCACTACGGGTTAGATCCGACGGGGTCTCGGTAGGGGTGCACAGAGACGTGGATCGACGGTTAATTGTGGTGCATTTTATAAATGTGTTTTGAATATTGGCATTTCCGGAAATGTGTGTTTCAACTAATGTTTTCTGGATTGCATGCTTTAATTATATGTGTAAGGTGTAATTTGTTCATTGGTTACTAGTACTAGCGTAATTGCTAACCCCTTCGGGGACCCGTTTCGGGGAAATTCTTGTTATGGATTTCAGGTTATGTTCAGCCGGACGAGCGGGTGCTGGGACAATACGAGGATGCTGGCCAGGGTCGTTGACGTGTGCATTGGGGTCTCCTTATTTATGTTGTCTCTTTCGATATGGTTGTTTTCCAAATTGTAAACTTATAGATGTACTCGCGAGTACTTAAGCTTTTCACTCCGGGTTGTGGTTTGTATTCGTTGAAGTTGCTATATTTGTCGGTTGATGTTTATTACGCCGGTTGCATCGGGCGTGTTATTATACGTTTGTATTGTTAATATATGTTTCCTCGCTAACCTAGACGGTTAGTCGAGTGGTGTTTTTCTTGTTTAGCCTAATGGGTCCCATGTAGGGATCCACGGCATTGTAATATTCCTCGAATATCTCGGGGGTGTTACAGAAAATGGTATCAGAGCACTAGGTTTATGGATACCTAGGCTTGTCGGTTATTTGGGTCTAGTCGTGTTTTGTTTTGCACATCATCACACCGCTGCCAGCATATCGGTACTTCCAGTGCTCGTAAGTTTCCTTACTCGATTTCTTGTTTTCTCGTACCGTAATTCCATTTCTTGAACTGTAGATGTTTTTCCTCTCTTACTTATCATCGAGATGCTTTTGCTACCTTTCAACGCCAGTATGGATGCTGGAAGAGGTCGTGGTCGTGGTTGTGGACGCGGCCGGCGACGTGGGGCAGCCGGTGGGTGGCCACGCTGCATTCTTCGGGAGCCGGCAGCACCGGTGACCGTCATAGCCATGCTACTTCTCAGGATGGCACTGATCTTGGTGTTGCAGCGGTGATACAACAAATGGTGAACCAAATGGCTGCGATAGCTCAGGCGGTTCAGAACCCGGCTCCGGCCCAGGCTAATCGGGGCGGAGCAGATCGTTGGCTTCAGGATATCATCAAGATGCATCCTCCTCAGTTTTCGGGGGCATTAGACTCGGTCGGCTGAGAGGGGTGGATCAAGGAGATATCCAAAGTGTTAGTCGCCACCAACTTTTCTGAGGACCGCAAGGTCCCTATTGCACAATACTTTCTCACTGGGGATGCTACTGATTGGTGGGAGGCTGTTGAGCCTAAGGACCATGCTGCTTCGTAGGCGGAATTCAAGGACCTGATGGAGACCGAATATTGCACGTGTCTAGTTAGACAGGCTCGAGTCCATGCCTTCTATGATGCTCAACCACGGGATATTCCTGTCTCTCAAGCTATTGCCGATTTCTACCGGGAGTTGGGCTTTGTGAAGGCCCAAGTTATTGAGGAGAGCGACAAAATTTTCCACTTTTCCAGGCGGATGAAACTGTCGATTCGGGATTACATGTCTGGGCTCGTTTGCACCACTTTGAAGGACTATCAGAGTAGGGCTCTTGCATATGATATGTCTGTGATGGCCAGTGAGGCGGCTCGTGAGAGCAAGAAGCAGAAGTCTGCTGGAAATTATTTGGGCCACAAAGGTGGAGGTCAGTTGAAATCTCAGTCTGCTAACTTCTTCGCTGGTGATGGTCCAGCTCGTTCTACTGGGGGTTTTCGTGGGGCTGCCAGTACTCCTTCCCGTTATGTGAAGTGTTTTAATTGTGTCCATACAGGCCACGTCAGTCGTACTTGTTTAAGTCCTTTGCTGACATGTAATTGGTGTGGCCAGCCGGGCCACAAGGCTGCTTTCTGTGTTGAGAGAGAGAGAGAATTCTTGGTGCCCAGGCTTCCCTTCCAGCACCTAGGGAACCAAGTGTGAATCAAGGGTCGTTTGCTTCTCAGTCTCCGCCGAGTGCCAGTCGAGGGATAGGTCGGGGTCAGTCCGCTAGAGGGGGAGCTTCCAGTGTCGGCTCCGCCAATCCGCGTGTCTATGAGATGAGGAAGGCCGATGACCCAGTGGCCACTGTGGCGACAAGTACCGTTCACATCCATTCTCATCCTGTCAGTGTACTTTTTGATTCGGGCGCTACGCATTCATTCTTCTCTCTGGAGTGTGTACGCCGTTTGAGTCTTGACTGCTTGTCACCTTGCGAACCTTTCATCGTTAAACTTCCTAGCGGTGATAGAATCGTTGGCGATCGAGAGGTCCGAGACTGTCCCGTGTTTATTTGTGAGAGGTCTTGGCTCTCTAATCTTATTTTTGTGAGTATTGAGGGCGAGGATTTGATTCTCGGGGATGATTGGCTCGAGCGGCATGGTAAAATCATGAACTACCGCACGAAAATCATCACCATGTTAGCCGAGGATGGCACCGAGCACTCTTTCGCGGGGCGAAATAGAGGAAACCATAAGTTCGTAATTAACGCCTTGAAGGCAATGAGACTCCTGCATAGGGATGGGAAATTAATCCGACCCGATGGATACCCGATCCAAAACCCGAATTTTTGGATTTATCATGTAATATCCGCAATTTCGAATTTCGGTAATTTTCTTTTTTCGGAGAAAGTTCGTTTTGACAACTCTATCATGACCGTTTCGTCATTCCGAGAATGATTAATTCTGCACTTTTTGTCATCCGAGTTCGTTTCGGTGTCGTTTTGTTGAGTTCCGTGTCCTTAATCGACTTTTTCACGTGGGAGTTCGACTTTGTAAAGTCACCATTAATTCTTGGAAATTCCAAAAATTCTGAATCTTTGCAACATTATAGAGAATCAAGTTAGCTTTCCAATGGTTCAAACGGTGAGTCAATCGGAGTCCAGACGAAGGAGTTATGGTCGAAATAGCGAAGGCGCACGGTGTGCCTTTTTGGTGTTGAAGGGGTCGCACTGCAGCCGCGGCACACTCAGTGTGCCGCGGCACAAAGCTAATTCCTGGGCGTTTTCTTCGCCCTGGTCCGCGGCACACTCATCCTGTGCCGCGGCACACGGGCTTTTTCTGCGTTTTTTAGCAGATTTGCGAGGAGAAAAACTTTATTTTTTCTCCTCTCTTCTTTCTCCTTCATCTTAGGCGATTTGATGGCGATTTTGGGCAATTTGAGTGCTCCAAAACTTGTAGAGATTATCCTCCTCAAGTCTTGTTGAAGATTTTCGACCTCTACTTGAATCCTTCATCCAAATCAAGGTATTGTGGCTTGAACCCTTGTTTTTGTAGATTTGGGGATTTTCCTTTTTGATTTCGATTCCAATCCGTTTTTGATCAATTAGTTGTTGTATAAACGTTGTTTTGAACTTGTTCTACGGATTGGATACTCGTATCTTTGGTTCGTTCGACCCGAGAGGTGATTTCTTTGTTCTTGAAGGGTCTTGAACATTTAATGTTCGATTAAATGTTCGAATGAGTTCCCTTTGATAGTTTGTTGGATTTCCATTGTTTTTGGCCTTGATTCTCGTCGTAATCATGTTTTATTATTCCCTACGGAGGATTATAGGTGCTCGATGATTCCGATGTTGAATTCCGTTGGTGTTGATGATTCATATGGTGTTTTCCCGTAGTAATTTCGGTGCTATCACGTTCTAGATAGTGTTCGGGAATTTGAGGGCTACCCGGCCGTATCCGTTCACTTTTCCATTTCTCGTGATATCGAGGCAAGTACCTTGTCCATACTATTCTTGTTTTGTGAATATGATAATTGGTGATCGTCTTTATGTGGTTGTTTGATTGTTTGAAATGAGTTTTCAAAACATTCGGTTTAGCCTTGTTAAAGGCTTGCTTTCAAAACGTGTGTGTTTTGTGAATGGTGTGGTTTGAGAATGACTATGTGAACTCTATGGATATGTTTGGCGTTGATGTTGCACTTGGTATTTGCGTGTGGACGTATATTGTTTCATTTCGGTGCATTGTGGTTTGACGTGGTGTTTTGCTAAGTGTTTGATGCTCTGGGTGAATTGTTTGAATATCCTTGATGTGATATGTTATTTGTGTGAATGTGTGGATACGGTTGAAGGTCTACGGTGACACATGGCACGTGATCATGTGGTCAGGATGCAACAAGTGATTGATCCAACCGTGAGAGCTCGAGATAATCTACGGTGGCACATGGCATGCGATCATGTGGCCAGGATGCAACAAGCGATTGATCCAACCGTGAGATGTGTGTGATTTGTTTCGCTAGCCACCGAGAGGGTCCTTCGAGGCCACGGGTGGGATGTCGGTGGTATCGTCCCGGTCCTAGGCAATGCGCGTGCGTGATTATGTTTCGTTGATTTTACGTCCGTTGAGGACACGTGATGTTGGGCTCGCCCCGTGAATTATTGTCGGTTTTCTATTTGTGAAAACAAAACATTTGGGTGTGACCCTATTGATTTTGGAAAGAGAAGGATTTTATAATCCTAAATTGTTTTCTATTAAAACTCTCGATGGCATTTTGAACTGTTTTGTAAATTGTTTCCCTTATTTGCGATCTTTCGGTTTTGGAAATGTTTACCCAAACTCTTGCCTCGGGAAGTACTTTTCTTTATGTTTGGATCTTTGAGGATTCTGATTATTATTGTTCTTGGAACTTGTATTGTATGGCTCGTATTTTTGCACTTGTACTTGCACTAGCAAAACAGTGGAGTTTGCTAACCCCCGAGTATTCGGGGTGGATGTCTATTTTGCATTCGTTTTGGAGCATAGCACAGGTGGTCGGCACGAAGGATGATGAAAGATGAACGATACTAATCACACGAGGATCCGTTGATGTCGTTTTGGTCTAGTTGTATTTTCTTTTCCACGCAGATCTTTTCCCGTTACGGAGTTTATCGTATTTTGACCCTGCGTGGGTATGTGTTTGGAATTGAGTTGTATGTTATTATTGAAAGACCAAGTCGGTCTCTCGAGTCATTTTAGCCTTAAAGGCGATGTTTAGATGTTTGATTTTAGTTATCACTGGTAGATCCTCGAGGAGAGGCCTACGGCGTGTAATATCCCCGAGTGGATTGGGGTGTTACATAAATGGTATCGGAGCTTAGGTTGTGGAAACCTAGGTGCCGGGTCGATGGTGTCTATTGAGTTTTGTCTCGTCGATTTTGTCCGACTAAGTCGTGTCGCGACGCGTCGCCCGAGTTTGTTGGTCGTGATTAGTATCGTGGGCGATCATCATCTTCGTGCGACCTGTGAATGTAAGTCTCCCTTCCTTGTGTTGTGCCTCGTGTGACACGAGCCATTTTTATGATTATCGGTTAAGTGACGGAATCCTCTTATGGATTTTGATTTTGTGATATGTGGTTATTTGACTCTCATATTTCGTTCATATGAAGAGTAGTGTTGCTCGATTGTGTATGTTGAACCGTATTTCTTTTATCCGCTGCGTGAGTTCTTTTGCAATGACTTTCGGTATTTTACCGACCGAGTTTTATTTCGAAAACCGATTCCCTTAACCGAGTTTTTGGCATTATGGCCTTGATCGCTTTGGCGAAATTCTTATGACGGTATTTAGTATTTTGTAAATGACTTTCGTAAGTTTTTGAAATATTACCGTCATCGGCCTTTTTGGGCATTTTTGTAATTGGTTTTTAGCCTGGTGGGTTCCGGCCCGGGACCCATGGCGCTATAATGTTCTGTATAATTACCCAAAATTTTTGGGCATTCTAGCCCATTGAATTATCTTTGAAAAAAAACTTGAGTATCTTAGAAAATAAATTTCGAGACGTACTTTTAAAATGAATTATTTTCTCGTGGTACATCCAAGGTGCCACAATATGTTTCAAAATTCTTCTACCTCGAGGACCCAAAAATGTTTTGAGATATTTTCAATGTTTTATAAACACTTTTACTTAGACCCGAGGGTCGAATATTCTGAAAGCTTTTCGCTAAGAGAAGGTGTCCTCATTTTTGTTCAAACGCAAGATGATTTTCAAAGTCACGAAAATGATTTTGTTCAACTTTTTGTAAAATGATACTCAAGGTCAACTGGTGTTTCCAAATTGTTTTTAAAAGGATGTTTTCATTTTAAAAACCTATCCATTCCCGTTTGAGGGCTGGATATGTATGTATGATGTTTGCTTTGTCGTTATGATGTTACTCCCAAGTATGATCGAATTGGTGGCATGAATGTTGAGGCGTTGCCACGCATTTGTTGTACTAGCCCTCTGTGGGAGGTGTGAACTGGTATTTACTGTTATCACCTCGTGGTGATTTGCGTGTTTTCGCACGAGTGTGGGTTGTTAAAGCTTGGATTTTTGTGTGTTTATGCACATGTGTGATTGTTTCATGATGTTTGTAATTATGTGCTGGTTATCGTTCGGGCCGTTGAGGTCGCCGAACGATACCGTCGTTGTTGTAGTGTTTGTGTGTGTATTACTTGACGATGGTAATCGTTGTATGTGTTATGTGTTATGATTTTCTGTTGTGCTGAATGGTTACTTATTCAGTATGCCGAGGGGCCGAGGTCGTGGTCGTGGTGACCGGATGCGTGATCGGGATCATGCTGCCGGTGATGGTATTGGTATTGGTGTTGCTCTGCTTACACAGGTAGCCACTCGGATGACACGATTGACTCAGGCGATTCGGCGTGTTACAGATGCGACCCAAAGACACTGGTGCAAATCGGTGGCTTCGAGAAGTGGTTCGTATGAATCCCCTCGCTTTACCGGGTGCCGCAGATGCATTAGTGGGATGGTTGGCTTTTCCATTGGAAAAGATATTCGAGGTAGTTGATTGTCCTAAGAACGTAAGGTACCGGCCGCCAAGATCTTCTCGACAAAGATGCCGCTAGGTGGTGGGAGGCCACTAAGCCACGAGATCGCGTTGTCATGTGGGCGAGTTCCGAAATTCATGAGAGATGAGTTTTGTCCGAACCGATGAAATCGAGGATTAATGAATTCTTTTCGCAAAACCGCAGGATGTACCGTTCTCAAGCTATTATTGATTTTAGCAAACAGCTCGGCTATGTGCGTAATCAAGTAAGGACAGAGGAGGACAAGATTTGTCATTTTAGTAGGCGGATGAAGCCGAGATTCACAAGACATGGCAGGTCTCGCTTGTACTTCCTTGAGAGATTATCAGAATAGGGCGTTAGCCTATGAGCTATCCAGATTATCGACCGAGAGTATGTCTGACTCGAAGAAACAGAAAACCGTTGGGAACTTTTCAGGAAATCAGGGGAGTGGCCCCCTTGAGGTTGGGACTTCGTTTCATCATCCCAAAATGGTTCCTAGATCGCGTGATCAGAGGAGTAGTACCCCTGCAGTGAGTAATGTGAACACTTCGAAGATATGTTATAACTGTAGTCGAGCGGGCCATACTGCGAAGAATTGTCGTTCACCGTTAGTCAGCTGTTTCGAGTGTGGCCAGGTGGGTCACCGATCCGTACATTGCGAGACGGTAGCTGAGAGGTTTGGGGATCGAGGTTGCATCTCTGTTCCGAAAGGACACGGAGATGCCTAGTGTGGTGTTGAGGATTTCGGCGTAGTCCGAATTATTTATGATTGCCCTTGTGGGTCGTTTTGTGTTTATTCTATGTTTTCTCGACTGTGCGTGTTTTCTTGTAACAAGTACTTTGTGTTTTGTGATTGTTTGGATAATTGACTTGATTGTATTATCTGTTTGATGACGCTTGTCACTTGTTGGTTTTATTATGTCTCTACCGGTGGCGCTGTGTTGGTCGTCCTGGAGCGTGTTTTCACGCCGTATATTCCTTTGCGTTGCTTGTAACGTTTCGCCGATGGGCGTAAGTTACGCATTTCTTGTGTATCTCGTTGAGTTTTCCTGGCGGGGATGTTGGTTCTCCCTACTTGTTTTAAGTTTCGGGACGAAACTTCTTTTAAGGAGGGTAGAATGTAATATCCGCAATTTCGAATTTCGGTAATTTTCTTTTTTCGGAGAAAGTTCGTTTTGACAACTCTATCATGACCGTTTCGTCATTCCGAGAATGATTAATTCTGCACTTTTTGTCATCCGAGTTCGTTTCGGTGTCGTTTTGTTGAGTTCCGTGTCCTTAATCGACTTTTTCACGTGGGAGTTCGACTTTGTAAAGTCACCATTAATTCTTGGAAATTCCAAAAATTCTGAATCTTTGCAACATTATAGAGAATCAAGTTAGCTTTCCAATGGTTCAAACGGTGAGTCAATCGGAGTCCAGACGAAGGAGTTATGGTCGAAATAGCGAGGATCGCACTGTGCCTTTTTGGTGTTGAAGGGGTCACTGCAGCCGCGGCACACTAAAGCCGTGCCGCGCACAAAGCTAATTCCTGGCGTTTTTCGCCCGGGCCGCGGCACACTCATCCTGTCCGCGGCACACGGCTTTTTCTGCTTTTTAGCAGATTTGCGAGGAGAAAACTTTATTTTTCTCCTCTCTTCTTCCTCCTTCATCTTAGGCGATTTGATGGCGATTTTGGGCGATTTGAGTGCTCCAAAACTTGTAGAGATTATCCTCCTCAAGTCTTGTTGAATATTTTCGACCTCTACTTGAATCCTTCATCCAAATCAAGGTATTGTGGCTTGAACCCTTGTTTTTGTAGATTTGGGGATTTTCCTTTTGATTTCGATTCCAATGCTTTTGATCAATTAGTTGTTGTATAAACATTGTTTTGAACTTGTTCTACGGATTGGATACTCGTATCTTTGGTCTGCTCGACCCGAGAGGTGATTTCTTTGTTCTTGAAGGGTCTTGAACATTTAATGTTCGATTAAATGTTCGAATGAGTTCCCTTTGATAGTTTGTTGGATTTCCATTGTTTTTGGCCTTGATTCTCGTCGTAATCATGTTTTATTATTCCCTACGGAGGATTATAGGTGCTCGTTGATACCTTTGTTGAATACCTTTTGTGTTGATGATTAATATGTTGTTTTCACGTTGTTATTTCTTTGCTATCACGTTCTAGATAGTGTTCGGGAATTTGAGGGCTACCCGGCCGTATCCGTTCACTTTTCCATTTCTCGTGATATCGAGGCAAGTACCTTGTCCATACTATTCTTGTTTTGTGAATATGATAATTGGTGATCGTCTTTATGTGGTTGTTTGATTGTTTGAAATGAGTTTTCAAAACATTCGGTTTAGCCTTGTTAAAGGCTTGCTTTCAAAACGTGTGTGTTTTGTGAATGGTGTGGTTTGAGAATGACTATGTGAACTCTATGGATATGTTTGGCGTTGATGTTGCACTTGGTATTTGCGTGTGGACGTATATTGTTTCATTTCGGTGCATTGTGGTTTGACGTGGTGTTTTGCTAAGTGTTTGATGCTCTGGGTGAATTGTTTGAATATCCTTGATGTGATATGTTATTTGTGTGAATGTGTGGATACGGTTGAAGGTCTACGGTGACACATGGCACGTGATCATGTGGTCGATGCAACAAGTGATTGATCCAACCGTGAGAGCTCGAGATAATCTACGGTGGCACATGGCATGCGATCATGTGGCCAGATGCAACAAGCGATTGATCCAACCGTGAGATGTGTGTGATTTGTTTCGCTAGCCACCGAGAGGGTCCTTCGAGGCCACGGGTGGGATGTCGGTGGTATCGTCCGGTCCTAGGCAATGCGCGTGCGTGATTATGTTTCGTTGATTTTACGTCGTTGAGGACACGTGATGTTGGGCTCGCCCTGTGAATTATTGTCGGTTTTCTATTTGTGAAAACAAAACATTTGTTTGTGACCCTATTGATTTTTGGAAAGAGAAGGATTTTATAATCCTAAATTGTTTTCTATTAAAACTCTCGATGGCATTTTGAACTGTTTTGTAAATTGTTTCCCTTATTTGCGATCTTTCGGTTTTGGAAATGTTTACCCAAACTCTTGCCTCGAAGAACTTTACATTATGTTAGGATCATTGAGGATTCCAGATAATTAATGTTCTTCGAACTAGTATAGTATGTCTCGTATAAATGCACTTGTAAATGCACTAGCAAAACGGTGGAGTTTGCTAACCCCAGAGTATTCGGGGTGGATGTCTATTTTTGCATTCAGGTTTTGGAGCATAGCACAGGGTCGGCACGAAGGATGATGAAAGATGAACGATACTAATCACACGAGGATCTGTTGATGTCGTTTTGGTCTAGTTGTATTTTCTTTTCCGCTGCAGTATCTTTTCCCCGTTGTACGGGAGTTTATCGTATTTTGACCCCTGCGTGGGTATGTGTTTGGAATTGAGTTGTATGTTATTATTGAAAGACCAAGTCGGTCTACTGAGTCATTTTAGCCTTAAAGGCGATGTTTAGATGTTTGATTTTAGTTATCAGCCTGGTAGATCCTCGAGGAGAGGGCCTACGGCGTGTAATATCCCTGAGTGGATTGGGGGTGTTACATATCAAACCCGGTTTTTTGGATTTGGATATGAATATGGATTTAAATTTTAAACCCGAAAGATTTTGGATATGGATATGGATATGGATTTTATGAAACCCGACCCGAAACCCGACACAAAACCTGAAACCCGATCCGAACCGAAACCCGAAAAAAAACTCGAATTTATTAAATATATTTTAATTTTATATATTGCATATTATTTATTGTGCATATTATATGTTGTATATTATACATTATAATATATACTTTATATGTATTATTATTTATTAGATAATAAAATATTAATAACAAAGTAATGTACTAAAGTAGTACACTAGGGGTGAGCAAAATCAATTTTATATATATGAATTCCTTGACTTATATATATTTATATTTGTATTTCGTAAGTTATAATCACAAATGGTGTCTTGGTGTAGTGGTTAACGCGTTGGAGCTTTGTGCATTGAGGTGGGACGTCCCTGGTTCAATTCCTATCTAATGCATTTTAATTCTTTCTATTTTGCTTTCCAGCTTTGATGGCATCTCAATCCCACATCGCTGGAAGTAGGGAACACATTGCCTTTAACACTAATATAATCAAGTTAACACATACCTTGATATCTTAACTCCTCTTTGGAGAGTCCCACATCGTGGAGACATAGTCCATTTGCTTACTCATTATCTATATAAGAAAGAGTTGGCTTGTTGTTTCAATATCAAGGTAATGAGCCCAAAAACCAGAAATCGGTTTGATTGGATTTCATTTTCGGGTTTCGGATAATATCCAAATCTAATTCAAAAATTTCGGGTTTCGGGTATATCCGAATCCAATCCGAAATCCATTGGATCGGATTTTAATATTAATTTTCGGGTATTTTTCGGGTTTGGATCGGGTTCGGGTTGAGCATAAATTTTCGGGTTTGGATATGGATATTGGCATATCCGAGCCTATCCGACCCGATTCCCGTCCCTACTCCTGTGGGAGAGGTGTACTGGTTATTGGTGTTATGCCTTGGAGGCGGAGAGTGGTGGGGTCGAGTTGTCATCAATTCCAGTGGTTGGTGAATTTCCTGATGTCTTTCCTGACCAGTTACCGGGGTTGACACCAGACCGTAAGGTTGAGTTCGCTATCGAGTTAGAGCCGGGTGCGGCTCCGATTTTGAAGGCGCCGTATCGCATGGCACCTTCAGAGATGGCCGAGTTGAAGAAGCAATTGAGTGAGCTTCTTGAGTCGGGATATATTCGACCGAGTGCTTCGCCTTGGGGCGCACCGGTCCTATTTGTACGGAAAAAGGATGGTTCGCTGCGTTTATGTATCGACTATCGCGTGCTAAACAAGGTAACCATCAAGAACAAGTACCCTTTGCCAAGGATTGATGACTTGTTCGATCAGTTGCAGGGAGCTGCGGTATTCTCGAAGATCGACTTGAGATCGGGGTACTATCAGCTTCGGGTGAAGGAGTCCGATGTTCCGAAAACAGCTTTTCGGACGAGATACGGATATTATGAGTTTGTGGTTATGCCCTTCGGGTTAACTAACGCGCCGGTAGTGTTCATGCAGTTGATGAACAAGGTCTTTATTGAGTATTTGGATAAGTGTGTCGTCGTCTTCATTGTCGATATCCTCATTTATTCGAAGAACGATGAGGAGCATGCCCTTCATCTGTGTGTGGTGTTAGACATTTTGAGGACCGTGCGACTCTATGCGAAGTTCTTGAAATGTGAATTCTGGCTGAAAGAAGTGATGTTCCTGGGTCACGTGATTTCAGTCGAGGGGGTCCGTGTGGATCCACAGAAGATTGAGGCAGTATTACATTGGGCACCGCCTAAGAACGTGAAGGAGGTCCGTAGTTTCTTGGGTTTGGCTGGCTACTACCGTAGGTTCGTCGAGGGGTTTTCGAAACTATCTCGGCCACTTACACAGTTGCTCCAGAAATCTCAGAAGTTCGTCTGGAATGACGAGAGGCAGTCGAGTTTTGAGGAACTGAAGAGACGTTCGACTTCATCCCCGATTTTGGCGTTGCCCTGTGGCAACGAGGGTTTTGCCGTTTATAGCGATGCTTCGGGTCAGGGTCTTGGGTGTAACACTCCCAAAACCATATGGGAATATTACACGCCATAGAACCCTTTTCACGAGGATCTACCAGGCTATACCTTACAAAACGACCAAATGTTTGCCCGGCCAGGGTCAAACAATAAAATAATACAGACCGTTAAGGTCATTTACACGTGAATACACAGACCGATGAGGTCACACAACTCAATCAACAAAACTGATTTATACAACATTACCCACACAGGGGTCGAAACACAATACAGCGGAAGACTGAAATCAACTCTGACAATACAACCAAACTCTATCAACTCTCAACTCTTGATTAGTATCGCAGCTCGTCATCCTCTTGTGCCAATCCTGTGACTGCTCCCCTGAATCTGCATGTACCTAGACGCAAAATAGACATCCACCCCCCGATTACTCGGGGGTTAGTAAAACTCCACTGTTTTACTAGTGCAAGTATAATATGATACGAAATGCAACAAGTAAATCGCAACCACGAATTTCGAACTCAAGTAAGCAATATTTGAAAAGGAACTCATTAGCTCGGGGATTTTAAAGTAAAAATTCTTTTGGACCTCAAGTCCCGATTTACAAAACTTTTTCGAAAATGTTAGGGCCTCAGCCCAGTTCCCATTTCAAAACACACAAGTTAAGATTTCATTACGAGTCCGTGACCCATGTTCTAAAACGTTATCCAAACAGTCACTGTTATACGATCATTGTTCGTACACATCATGTACCGAACTTCGGAGGCCTCGTCGGACCTTACCCGGACCACACGCACTGTTCGTACACATCATGTACCGAACTCCGGAGGGCTCGACGGACCCTACCCGGACCACAAACATCGTTCGTACACATCGTGTACCGAACTCCATAGGCCTCGTCAGACCCTACCTGGATCACACACATCGTTCGTACACATCATGTACCGAACTCCAGAGGCCTCGTCAGACCCTACCTGGAACACACACATCGTCACGACGCAACTCATAATCATCAAATGTCAAGCCATTCCACAATACACTGAAATGTATAAACATATATGCAAATCAAAACGACACAAATATCATAATCATCACGACAACTCAACAATGACCAACCACGCCCGGCACAAACTTAGCTGATTAACATAACCAACACAATTCCACGACGTTAGCTAAGTGAGGGTATTATCGCTACCATCAATCGTTCATAATAATCAACTCATATGAAGCATATTCACGAAAGTAAACCAATTCATCATAACCATAACACGAAGTCCCTATTCACAAGACACAAATCGTATAGCAAGATACTTGCCTTAATAACCGCTACCGAACTCTCCGAAGAACACGGTTCGAGTGGGACGCTCGGACCCCGAAGAAGACAACGAACGGGAGGGTTCCGAATCGAGTTCTTCACAAGGATTTCGTTCCTAAGTTATATCAACAATAAATCAACAATCGTACAATGAATAATAATCGCATAACGCCCGAATACCCCTCTAAGACCTTTTATCGGACACCTTCAAGGCGTCGATTAAGAACTCGACCAAAACGGCGAATCTATACAATCCAACCATGGAATAACAAGGTAAATGATAGAATATATCTAAATAATCATCAATCCATCACAAATCTAAGTTATTACGGTTAAATCGGACAAAAACAACAAAACCCCCAATTTTCCCAAACTAGGATTTTCAGGAAACTCTGACCTGATTCGCTCGATCAAAGGATGTTATAGGATGACTAATCAATGATATGAACTCCAGGACTTCATGGATTCATCGTCTGACAACATCCCTCCATGCCCACCAAGACTCCAGCCGCGGAAGAGGAAGAACAAAGTGAGAAAAATAGGTGAAAACCCGTCTGCTGGGCCTTATATAGGCAGCCTGCCGGCCGCCTTACGTACGTAATCGGCCATGGCTTACGGCCGTAACCGGCCATGGCCGAGCCAACTGCCCAGAACTGCCGGCAGTGTTACGTATGTGACCGGCAAGGGCTTACGTAACGTAACAGGCCTTACGGCCGTAACTGCCGGACCTTTACGGCCGTAACTCGGCCAGGAGTAGGGGTGGTTCGGTACGGTATACCGAAAATTTTCATTCATACCGTATACCATACTGAAATTTTCGGTATGATGAAAATATACTGTTACCATACCGAAATTTTCGGTATACCGAAAATTTTGGTATGACCTATTTACATACCGTTATTGTACCGAAATATCGGTATACCGAAATCAAGCCGGTATACCGTTAATTTTTCGGTATATCAAACTTCGCAGATACCAAAAATTTTAAGATATATCAAAAAATTCAATATACTATACAGAGTTTGGTATCTTGAAAAATTTCGATATACCGATAATTTTTCTAAGATATCGAAATTTTCAGACATGTCGAAAAAATTTCAGATACGAAAATTTTCGGTATACCTCAAGATATCGAAAATTTCAAAATCTCATACTGTTACTGCATCGAAAATACAGAATTAGCAGTATCATACTGCATCGAAAAATCGGTATACCGAAAATTTCGATATTTTCGATATTTTTCGATACGATATTTTTGGTATTTCGATATTTTCGGTATTTTTCCCAGTCCTAGCCAGGAGTGGCCTAGCCCCAAAATGCCCGGCCATGACTCGGTCGTGGACAACTCTGACGGCCCGGACGACCCCGAAACCCGAACATGAATATGAATTGAAGATACGGTTACGAAGTACTCGCAAAGACGAATCCAAGCGCTAAGAGAACACACGATTCCGACCACCCGAAGGCTTGAAATTCGACAACGGAAGTAATTACCCCAAACTTTGGGAAATTATGAAAATGACCCAAAACATCCGAAATACACGATACACGATTGAAACACTAAGTCAAAGCTCGCAACATCAATAATACATTAAATGAACTTACGAGAAACTCGAAACAACAGTTTCGGACGAGATTCACAAGAATCGAACTCAAGTGCGGAAAAGCCGTTTAAGAACACGGAACTCAACAAAACGATACCGAAACGAACTCAGATGACAAAAAGTACAGAATTAATCATTCTTGGAATGATGAAACGGTCAAAAAATAGTCACTAAGACGGACTTCCGCCAAAAAAGGAAAATTACTGAAAATCGAAATTGCGGATATTACATACTACCCTCCTTAAAAGAAGTTTTGTCCCGAAACTTAAAACAAGTAGGGAGAAGCAATATCCCGCCAGGAAAACTCAACGAGATACACAAGAAATGCATAACTTTCGCCCATCGGCGAAACGTTACAAGCAACGCAAAGAAATATACGGCGTGAAAACACGTTCCATGACGACCAACACAACGCCACCGGCTATGATTCAAAACATTAACGAGCAAATAACGACACATCACATACCACATCACATGCACACATTTAATCAAAGAAATGCACGCGAAAACTAGTCGCACCCGACTAAAACGGCTATGCGATAGAAACAAATAGAGTATCACGATAGAAATTACTCTAATTCTCATCAACAAGAAAATATCCGACGTCAAAACACAAACAATTCAAGATAACGGAAAACGAGAATACCGGATATTACATTCTATCCCACTAAAAATAAGTTTCGTTCCGAAACTTAAAATAAAACATCAGGGTAGAATACAAACAAAACCAAAAAGTTCACGCAACAAATATCAATCTCTACACGAATTACAGCACAAAGTACGACACACAACTACATCACTGGACACCACTGGGTCCTCCAGAAGTAGGAACGGGACTCCGGTCCCCTATCATCTTGGCAACAATATCGCAGTACTGAACTCGATGCCCCTCGCGTCCACAATTATAACAAGTCACCGGCGGTTTCTTACAATGCGCGCGTTCATGGCCCAGAACGTTATTGTTGAAACACCTAGGAGCATTACCATAACTCAAAGACACCGGCTTGGGTCTTTTAGATTCTCTAGCTGACCGATAAGGTCCCATACTCGACTGATACGAGGGTCGAGGTTTAGGAATCCCAATTCCCCCACTTCCCGATGCGTCATCGGAAATCATCTCCTTCTTCGCTACCGATACAGACTTTGTAGACATCATAGCCATTTCAAATGCTAAGGCTTGATCTTGATAGTCCTTCAGCGTTGTACACATAAAAGGGGCCATACACTGCCGAACCTGAGGTTTCATATGCATATCAAAGTAACGAACCTTATCTGTCTCACTTCGCACTTGATCTCGAACGTAACACAGCTGTCGATTGTAATCGACTATTGCTTGAGATATCGACACATCTCGGGGCGTAGCCGAGAAAAACTCGACAATTCTACGTTCCTTAACAGGCGACGGACAATACTCGGCCTCCATAGCAGTCTTGAATTTCGCCCAAGTAGCGGTACGATCACTAGGCGCTACGGCCTCCCACCAGTCTGCAGCTTCCCTGTCGAGCAGGTATTGAGCAATAGGCACTCTTCTCTCATCGGTACAAGCTATGGAATCAAATGTTCTGTCCAACTGGAAGAGCCAGTTCTCCCAACCTAACGAGTCCGAAGAACCTACAAAACAGGGCGGGTGCATTCTCATCACACCTCGTAACCACTTACTAGCTCCATTATCCTCATCTGGAATCCCATCCCGATTTATGGTCTGATTCATATGTGCCAACTGGTCAACCACCTGACGAAGGATGGTGGCGGCGCCAATGTCAGCATTTTCCCCAATTAATTGCCTCTGCTCACGCAATTGGTCATCTCGACCACCTATATTGAGCTCATTTGCGCTCGACAACGAGCGAGTCGCCCTCTCATTCTCCTGATTCCGACCTCTACCACGACCACGCTCTCGACCTCTACCTCTCAGCATACTAAACGGCCACCGATCAGAAGAACAAAACAAATATCACATAATCAACATAGGGCAATCAAACAGCAGCACAATAAAGTATTCACTCCAAATCATCACACGAGTACACGAACTAACACTGTAATAATAAACTTAAATTCATAAGTAATTCGCACGGTTACACCAACAGGGGTGCACGATTTTTACCAAAGTAAACACAGTCAAGACCACATACATGCCATTAAAATCACGCACTTGTCACATTCCTTAAAAATAAAATTTTTCCCGAGGTATTTGTTCAAATGATAATATTATAAAATTTGTGAGTTTGAAAGATTTTGCTAAAATGAAATTTTTGAAAACACTTAGGTGTACAATCAAATTTGCTAACAAGAAAGGTAACGATCTATAATATGACAATAATATCAAAATAGGATAAACAACCGAGCGCTACATTGCTGATGCAATAGCTAAAGTTCATAATTCGTCATCTACGGACCACACGACTATATCCATAGGAATCGAACGACCGGTAAAGTGTACAGATATGTCTGTAACAATAAGGTTATGGTCGCGAGAAATAAGCTTACGGCCGTAATAACACACAGCTTACGGCCGTAACAACTACCAACTTACGGCCGTAACACTGATTTCGTACGGCCGTAACTACTGGCTGCTAGACAACCGAAGTAACCCAGCAGCCCCGAAACGGCTTTGAAAATTTGGGAACGATACCTAACAACGTATCCCAGTATTTAGAAAACACTACAACATTCTCCGACGAGCACAACAACACAACAAACTTATTGCAACTACTTAGTCCCAACACACAAACACATAATGTTTAAAATTCCGAAACCAAAAAATCGTTTTGCAAAAATAAAAATTTTCCAAGACCCTTTCGTTCATAACCAAAAACGACGGTAATACTTTACAATATCTGAAGTACTTCAAAACACATTTTCCAAATACCATATGATGGTGTCATTTGAAAATACACGACCAATCACAACAATCAAAATTTAACCGATTTTAAAAATCCATACAACCCTTGGTTTGGCCGCACCACCAAAATATTTTCCAAAAATCGATTTCTACAAAAATGCTCAAACCATAAAGTCCTTCAGAAATCATTCTCAAACCTACCCTTAGCGGGCAAAATTACAACATTCCAAAAACAGTCGAATTTAAAACCACATACTCAAACGACAACCAGGGTCGCCAATTCAATCAAATGCATCTCGTGGCACCAAGTTTAAACACACAACAAAATCATTCATCAGAGTTTCTCACAAACTCTACCGTCGATACCTTTTCAAAACCCATCAAGGTTTACAACTTTCACCCTATACCACCCCACACGGTGGTTCAAAGGTAAAACAACAATACGCCCAGTTTTATACATATACTATGTGCCACAAGTAGTAAACACAACTATATTACACAACACCGTGTAAATAAAATTATACACCGCAATTAACTCACTTAGATAAAATCATGACACACAGGTACCTCGCATAAAGGAGGAGACTTACGTCCACAGGCAGCACGGAGATGACGGTCGCCCACGATACTAATCTCATCTGACAACATATGACACGTTGTGACTACGCACAACTCAACTTGTCACCTGACACCTCGAATGACAAAACCACACAATACTCGACAAATCACGACTCGACTTGACCCGACAGCTTAGGTTTCCGCAACCTAAGCTCTGATACCATAAATGTAACACCCCCAAAACCATATGGGAATATTACACGCCGTAGACCCCTTTTCACGAGGATCTACCAGGCTATACCTTACAAAACGACCAAATGTTTGCCGGCCAGGGTCAAACAATAAAATAATACAGACAGTTAAGGTTACTTACACGTGAATACACAAACCGATGAGGTCACACAACTCAATCAACAAAACTGATTTATACAACATTACCCATACAGGGGTCGAAACACAATACAGCGGAAGACTGAAATCAACTCTGACAATACAACCAAACTCTACCAACTCTCAACTCTTGATTAGTATCGCAGCTCGTCATCCTCGTGTGCCAATCCTGTGACTGCTCCCCTGAATCTGCATGTACCTGGACGCAAAACAGACATCCACCCCCCGATTACTCGGGGGTTAATAAAACTCCACTATTTTACTAGTGCAAGTATAATACGATACGAAATGCAACAAGTAAATCGCAACCAATAATTTACCACGGAAATCAACTATCAAAATGTTCCCAAGAAGTTTTAGAATTTCGAACTTAAATAAGCAATATTTGGAAAGGAACTCATTAGCTTGGGGATTTTAAAGTAAAAATTACTTTGGACCTCAAGTCCCGATTTACAAAACTTTTTCGAATATGTTAGGGCCTCAGCCCAGTGACCCATGTTCTAAAACGTTATCCAAACAGTCATTGTTATACGATCATTGTTCGTACACATCATGTACCGAACTCCGGAGGCCTCGTCGGACCTGGACCACACGCACTGTTCGTACACATCATGTACCGAACTCCAGAGGCCTCGACGGACCCTATCCGGACCACAAACATCATTCGTACACATCATGTACCGAACTACAGAGGCCTCGTCATACCCTACCTGGATCACACACATCGTTCGTACACATCATGTACCAAACTCCAGAGGCCTCGTCAGACCCTACCTGGAACACACACATCGTCACGACGCAACTCATAATCATCAAATGTCAAGCCATTCTACAATACACCAAAATGTATAAACAGGTATGCAAATCAAAACGACACAAATATCATAATCATCACGACAACTCAACAATGACCAACCACGCCCGGCACAAACTTAGCTGATTAACATAACCAACACAATTCCACGACGTTAGTTAAGTGAGGGTATTATCGCTACCATCAATCGTTCATAATAATCAATTCATACGAAGCATATTCACGAAAGTAAACCAATTCATCATAACCATAACACGAAGTCCCTGTTCAAAAGACACAAATCGTATAGCAAGATACTTGCCTTAATAACCGCTACCGAACTCTCCGAAGAACACGGTTCGACTGGGAAGCTCGGACCTTGAAGAAGACAACGAACGGGAGGGTTCCGAATTGAGTTCTTCACAAGGATTTCATTCCTAAGTTATATCAACAATAAATCAACAATCGTACAATGAATAATAATCGCATAACGCCCGAATCCCCCTCTAAGACCTTTTATCAGACACCTTCAAGGGGTCGATTAAGAACTCGACCAAAACGACGAATCTATACAATCCAACCATGGAATAACAAGGGAAATGATGGAATATATCTAAATAATCATCAATCCATCACAAATCTAAGTTATTACGGTTAAATCGGACAAAAACAACAAAACCTCCAATTTTCCCAAACTAGGATTTTTAGGAAAATCTGACCTGATTCGCTCGATCAAAGGATGTTATAGGATGACTAATCAATGATGTGAACTCCAGGACTTCATGGATTCATCGTCTGACAACATCCCTCCATGCCCACCAAGACTCCATCCGCGGAAGAGGAAGAACGAAGTGAGAAAAATGGGTGAAAACCCGTCTGCTGGGCCTTATATAGGTAGCCTGCCGGCCGCCTTACGTACGTAATCGGCCATGGCTTACGGCTGTAACCGGCCATGGCCGAGCCAACTTCCCAGAACTGACGGCAGTGTTACGTACGTGACCGGCAAGGGCTTACGTACGTAACAGGCCTTACGGCCGTAACTGCCTGACCCTTACGGCTAGGGCTGTTATCGGTCCGGGTCGGTCCGGATCTTGACATACCCGGTATCCACCCGATAAGCTTATCGAGTAACCGGGAACCGATCTGATAAGCTTATCGGATCCGACATTGTTCCCGGTAACCGATCCGGTAAGCTTATCGGGTAACCGGACCGATCCAATAAGCTTATCGGATACCTGTTTCATCTAATACTGACCCAATTTCGGGAACCGATAAGCTTATCGGGTTCCCAAACCGATCCGATAAGCTTATCGGATACCCGTTTCATCCAATACTGACCCGATTTCGTAACCAATATCACAAAATCATTCTTTTCACTACCAAAAAAACAAAGAAAAATTATCTAAGGTACAATTCCTAATGAATAACTACTTTCATGCATTCCTAATGAACATATTTCTTTATATAGTACTTATATTATCGGTTAATCGGTCCGGGTCTTATCGGATACCGGATCTCGGTATGGTATCCATTCCCGGACCGATAAGCTTACCGGTTCGGATCGGTCCGGGTTTTTCGGACCGGATCTCGGTCCGGATATCGGATCTATCCACCTGGTAACAGCCCTACTTACGGCCGTAACTCGGCCAGGAGTGGCCTGGCCCCAAAATGCCCGGCCATGACTCGGCCGTGGCCAACTCCGACGTCCCGGACGACCCCGAAACCCGAACCTGAATATGAATTGAAGATATGGTTACGAAGTACTCGCAAAGACGAATCCAAGCGCTAAATGAACACACGATTCCGACCACCCGAAGGCTTGAAATTCGACAACGGAAGTAATTACCCCAAACTTTGGGAAATTACGAAAATGGCCCAAAACGTCCGAAATACACGATACACGATCAAAACACTAAGCCAAAGCTCGCAACATGAATAATAACATTAAATGAACTTACGAGAAACTCGAAACAACAGTTTCGGATGAGATTCGCAAGAATCGAACTAAAGTGCGGAAAAGCCGTTCAAGAGCACGGAACTCAACAAAACGATACCGAAATGAAGATGACAAAAAGTATAAAATTAATCATTCTTGGAATGATGAAACGGTCACAACAGAGTCGCTAAGACGGACTTCCGCCAAAAAAGGAAAATTACCGAAAATCGAAATTACGGATATTACATACTACCCTCCTAAAAAGAAGTTTTGTCCCAAAACTTAAAACAAGTAGGGAGAAGCAATATCTCGCCAGGAAAACTCAACGAGATACACAAGAAACGCGTAACTTTCGCCCATCGGCGAAACTTTACAAGCGACGCAAAGGAATATACGGCGTGAAAATATGTTCCACGACGACCAACACAACGCCACCGGCTATGATTCAAAACATTAACGAGCAAATAACGACACATCACATACCACATCACATGCACACATTTAATCAAAGAAACGCACGCGACAACTAGTCGCACCCGACTAAAACGGCTATGCGATAGAAACAAATAGAGTATCATGATAGAAATTACTCCGATTCTCATCAACAAGAAAATATCTGACGTCAAAACACAAACAATTCAAGATAACGGAAAACGAGAATACCGGATATTACATTCTATCCCACTAAAAATAAGTTTCGTCCCGAAACTGAAAATCAAACATCAGGGTAGAATACAAACAAAACCAAAAAGTTCACCCAACAAATATCAATCTCTACACGAATTACAGCACAAAGTACAACACACAACTACATCACTGGACACCACTGGGTCCTCCAGAAGTAGGAACGGGACTCCGGTCCCCTATCATCTTGGCAACAATCTCGCAGTACTGAACTCGATGGCCCTCGCGTCCACAATTATAACAAGTCACCGGCGGTTTCTTACAATGCGCGCGTTCATAGCCCAGAACGTTACAGTTGAAACACCTAGGAGAATTACCATAACTCGGAGACACCGGCTTGGGTCTTTTAGATTCTCTAGCTGACCGAGAAGGTCCCATACTCGACTGATACGAGGGTCGAGATTTAGGAATCCCAATTCCCTCACTTCCCGATGCGTCATCGGAAATCTTCTACTTCTTCGCTACCGATACAGACTCTGTAGACATCATAGCCATTTCAAATGCTAAGGCTCGATCTTGATAGTCCTTCAGCGTTGTACACATAAAATGGGCCATACACTGCCGAACCTGAGGTTTCATACGCATATCAAAATAACGAACCTTATCTGTCTCACTTCGCACTTGATCTCGAACGTAACACAGCTGTCGATTGTAATCAACTATTGCTTGAGATATCGACACATCTCGGGGCGTAGCCGAGAAAAACTCAACAATTCTACGTTCCTTAACAGGCGGCGGACAATACTCGGCCTCCATAGCAGTCTTGAATTCCGCCCAAGTAGCGGTATGATCACTAGGCGCTACGGCCTCCCACCAGTCTGCAGCTTCCCTGTCGAGAAGGTATTGAGCAATAAGCACTCTTCTCTCATCGGGACAAGCTATGGCATCAAATGTTCTGTCCAACTGGAAGACCCAGTTCTCCCAACCTAATGAGTCTGAAGAACCTACAAAACGGGGTGGGTGCATTCTCATCACACCTCGTAACCACTTACTAGCTCCATTATCCTCATCTGGAATCCCATCCCGATTTATGGTGTGATTCATATGTGCCAACTGGTCAACCACCTGACGAAGGATGGTGGTGGCGCCAATGTCAGCATTTTCCCCAGTTGATTGCCTCTGCTCACGCGATTGGTCATCTCGACCACCTATACTGAGCTCATTTGCGCTCGACAACGAGCGAGTCGCCCTCTCATGCTCCTGATTCCGACCTCTACCACGACCACGCTCTCGACCTCTACCTCTCAGCATACTAACCGGCCACCGATCAGAACAACAAAACAAATATCACATAATCAACATAGGGCAATCAAACAGCAGCACAATAAAGTATTCACTCCAAATCATCACACGAGTACACGAACTAACACTGCAATAATAAACTTAAATTCATAAGTAATTCGCACGGTTACACCAACAGGGATGCACGACTTTTACCAAAGTAAACACAGTCAAGACCACATACATGCCATTAAAATCAGGCACCTGTCACATTCTTTAAAAATAAAAATTTTTCCCGATGTATTTGTTCAAATGATAATATTATAAAATTTGTGAGTTTGAAAGATTTTGCTGAAATGAAATTTTTGAAAACACTTAGGTGTACAATCAAATTTGCTAACAAGAAAGGTAACGATCTATAATATGACAATAATATCAAAACAGGATAAACAACCGAGCGCTACATTGCTGATGCAATAGCTAAAGTTCATAATTCGTCATCTACGGACCACACGACTATATCCATAGGAATCGAACGACCGGTAAAAGTGTACGTATATGTCTCAGAACAATAAGGTTATGGTCCCGAGCAATAAGCTTACGGCCGTAATAACACACAGCTTACGGCCGTAACAACTACCAACTTACGGCCGTAACACTGATTTCGTACGGCCGTAACTACTGGCTGCTAGACAACCGAAGTAACCCAGCCGCCCCGAAATGGCTCTGAGAATTTGGGAACGATACCTAACAATGTATCTAAGCATTTAGAAAACACTACAACATTCTCCGGCGAGCACAGCAACACAACAAACTTATTGCCACTACTTAGTCCCAACACACAAACATATAATGTTTAAAATTCCGAAACCAAAAAATCATTTTGCAAAAATAAAAATTTTCCAAGACCCTTTCGTTCATAACAAAAAACGACGGTAATACTTTACAATGTCTGAAGTACTTCAAAACACATTTTCCAAATACCGTCTGATGGTGTCATTTGAAAATACACGACCAATCACAACAATCAAAATTTAACCGATTTTAAAAATCCATACAACCCTTGGTTTGGCCGCACCACCAAAATATTTTCCAAAAATCGATTTCTACAAAAATGCTCAAACCATAAAGTCCTTCAGAAAACATTCTCAAACCTACCCTTAGCGGGCAAAATTACAACATCTAAAAACAGTCGAATTTAAAACCACATACTCAAACGACAACCAGGGTCGCCAATTCAATCAAATGCATCTCGTGGCACCAAGTTTAAACACACAACAAAATCATTCATCAGAGTTTCTCACAAACTCTACCGTCGATACCTTTTCAAAACCCATCAAGGTTTACAACTTTCACCTTATACCACCCCACACGGTGGTTCAAAGGTAAAACAACAATACGCCCAGTTTTATACATATACTATATGCCACAAGTAGTAAACACAACTATATTACACAACATCGTGCAAATAAAATTATACACCACAATTAACTCACTTAGATAAAATCATGACACACAGGTACCTCGCATAAAAGAGGAGACTTACGTCAACAGGCCGCACGGAGATGACGGTCGCCCACGATACTAATCTTATCTGACAACATATCTGACACGTTGTGACTACGCACAACTCAACTTGTCACCTGACACCTCGAATGACAAAACCACACAATACTCGACAAATCACGACTCGACTTGACCCGACAGCCTAGTTTTCCCCAACCTAAGCTCCGATACCATAAATGTAACACCCCCAAAACCATATGGGAATATTACACGCCGTAGACCCCTTTTCATGAGGATCTACCAGGCTATACCTTACAAAATGACCAAATGTTTGCCCGGCCAGGGTCAAACAATAAAATAATACAAACCATTAAGGTTACGTGCACGTGAACACACAGACCGATGAGGTCACATAACTCAATCAACAAAACTGATTTATACAACATTACCCACACAGGGGTCGAAACATAATACAGCGGAAGACTGAAATCAACTCTGACAATACAACCAAACTCTACCAACTCTCAACTCTTGATTAGTATCGCAGCTCGTCATCCTCTTGTGCCAATCCTGTGACTGCTCCCCTGAATCTGCATGTACCTGGACGCAAAATAGACATCCACCCCCCGATTACTCGGGGGTTAGTAAAACTCCACTGTTTTACTAGTGCAAGTATAATACGATACGAAATGCAACAAGTAAATCGTAACCACGAATTTACCACGGAAATCAACTATCAAAATGTTCCCGAGAAGTTTTAGACTTTCGAACTCAAGTATGCAATATTTGGAAAGGAACTCATTAGCTCGGGGATTTTAAAGTAAAAATTCCTTTGGACCTCAAGTCTCGATTTACAAAACTTTTTCGAAAATGTTAGGGCCTGAGCCCAGTTCCCATTTCAAAACACACTAGTTAAGATTTCATTACGAGTCCGTGACCCATGTTCTAAAATGTTATCCAAACAGTCACTGTTATACGATCATTGTTCGTACACATCATGTACCGAACTCCGGAGGCCTCATCGGACCTTTACCCGGACCACATGCACTATTCGTACACATCATGTACCGAACTCCAGAGGCCTCGACGGACCCTATCCGGACCACAAACATTGTTCGTACACATCATGTACCGAACTCCAGAGGCCTCGTTAGACCCTACCTGGATCACACACATCGTTCGTACACATAATGTACCAAACTCCAGAGGCTTCGTCAGACCCTACCTGGAACACACACATCGTCACGACGCAACTCATAATCATCAAATGTCAAGCCATTCTACAATACACCAAAATGTATAAACAGGTATGCAAATCAAAACGACACAAATATCATAATCATCACGACAACTCAATAATGACCAACCACGCCCGGCACAAACTTAGCTGATTAACATAACCAACACAATTCCACGACGTTAGCTAAGTGAGGGTATTATCGCTACCATCAATCGTTCATAATAATCACTTCATACGAAGCATATTCACGAAAGTAAACCAATTCATCATAACCATAACACGAAGTCCCTATTCACAAGACACAAATCGTATAGTAAGATACTTGCCTTAATAACCGCTACCGAACTCTCCGAAGAACACGGTTCGACTGGGAAGCTCAGACCCCGAAGAAGACAACGAACGGGAGGGTTCCGAATTGAGTTCTTCACAAGAATTTCGTTCCTAAGTTATATCAACAATAAATCAACAATCGTACAATGAATAATAATCGCATAACTCCCGATTCCCCCTCTAAGACCTTTTATCGGACACCTTCAAGGAGTCGATTAAGAACTCGACCAAAATGATGAATCTATACAATCTAACCATGGAATAACAAGGGAAATGATAGAATATATCTAAATAATCATCAATCCATCACAAATCTAAGATATTACGGTTAAATCGGACAAAAACAACAAAACCCCCAATTTTCCCAAACTATGATTTTTAGGAAAATCTGACCTGATTCGCTCGATCAAAGGATGTTATAGGATGAGTAATCAATGATATGAACTCCAGGACTCATGGATTCATCGTCTGACAACATCCCTCCATGCCCACCAAGACTCCAGCCGCGGAAGAGGAAGAACGAAGTGAGAAAAATGGGTGAAAACCCGTCATTGGGCCTTATATGGCGGCCGCCGCCTTACGTACGTAATCGGCCATGGCTTACGGCCAGAATCGCCATGGCCGAGCCAATCGCCTTAATCGCCGGGGCAGTGTTACGTACGTGACTGGCAAGGGCTTACGTACGTAACAGGCCTTACGGCAGTAACTGCCGGACCCTTACGGCCGTAACTCGGCCAGGAGTGGCCTGCCCCAAAATGCCCGGCCATGACTCTGTCGTGGCCAACTCCGACGGTCCGGACGACCCCGAAACCCGAACCTGAATATGAATTGAAGATACGGTTACGAAGTACTCGCAAAGAAGAATCCAAGCGCTAAGAGAACACACGATTCCGACCACCCGAAGGCTTGAAATTCGATAACAGATGTAATTACCCCAAACTTTGGGAAATTACGAAAATGGCCCAAAACGTCCGAAATACACAATACACGATCGAAACACTAAGCCAAAGCTCGCAACATGAATAATAACATTAAATGAACTTACGAGAAACTCGAAACAACAGTTTCGGACGAGATTCGCAAGAATCGAACTCAAGTGCGGAAAAGCCGTTTAAGAACACGGAACTCAAAAAAACGATACCGAAACGAACTCGGATGACAAAAAGTACAGAATTAATCATTCTTGGAATGATGAAACGGTCACAACAGAGTCGCTAAGATAGACTTCCGCCAAAAAAGGAAAATTACCGAAAATCGAAGTTGCGGATATTACATACTACCCTCCTTAAAAGAAGTTTCGTCCCGAAACTTAAAACAAGTAGGGAGAAGCAATATCCCGCCAGGAAAACTCAACGAGATACACAAAAAACGCGTAACTTTTGCCCATCGGCGAAACGTTACAAGCGACGCAAAGGAATATACGGCGTGAAAATACGTTCAACGACGACCAACATAACGCCACCGGATATGATTCAAAACATTAACGAGCAAATAACGACACATCACATGCACACATTTAATCAAAGAAACGCACGCGACAACTAGTCGCACCCGACTAAAACGGCTATGCGATAGAAACAAATAGAGTATCACAATAGAAATTACTCCAATTCTCATCAACAAGAAAATATCCGACGTCAAAACACAAACAATTCAAGATAACGGAAAACGAGAATACCGGACTATTGCTTTTGCGTCGAGACAGTTGAGGCCGTATGAGCTTAAACTACCCTACTCACGATTTGGAGTTAGCGGCGGTTGCTTTTGCGCTCAAGATTTGGCGTTGACATGTTCTTAGTGTAACTATCGCAAGTGCACGATATCGTATCAAGTAGTAGGTGGACTTTTTTAGTCCGGTTTATCGATCCCACGAGGAAGTTTGGTTATAATTTGAATTATACACTATTAGTCTATTTTTATAGATACTAAGATGAGTGAAACACACAATTAAAGAGTTTGGTTTAATAATTGCAAAGAAAATGCAATAATAGTTCTAATATTTTAAGGAAATAAAAAGATTGCAACAATAATAGATTGATTAACGATAAAATGAAATAGTTGGGATTACAAACTTAGTTCGTCATTAGTTATAGAAGATGTATAGGAGATCATAAGATGAATTTACTTATTATGTTGTGTAGATTCGATTTTCCTTAAAAAGACGATTTCTCTTTCGAACTATAAAACGCCCCTTATATATTGAATCAATCCACTATATTTCTATGTTGATTGGCTTCAATACATAGCATTAGGATTTATGAAAATAACTCAAAGAATCATCTAAGGTCTAGAGGTATATTTCTATCCCCTACAACAACTTAGAGTGAAGATCATTTGATCTAATCAAACATATTTTCTTTCGAAACATATGAAGACCATAAATATCGTCATTTATTGGCCAAATAAATAAAGATTGTTAAAACAATGAAAATCACACACAATAATAAGTAATTCACAATAGATCTTTATACAAACATAAATAACATGACTAACCTTGTTTATAATCCCAACTTAAGGTAACTTAGCCCATGAAGGGTTTAATATACATAATACAAGCTTTGGTGGTCATTATTAGTTGAATCAAGAGAAAGAATTGATCCTCACTCCCTTAGTAGATAAAGGAGAAAGAAGCAATAAACTCTCTGAACAACATATGCTATACCACACTTACACAAATCACTCAAGAACACAAGTGTGTTCTTCACACAAAAAGAAAATATTACAAAAAGTGGAAAAATTATATGATGAATGATGAAGGATCTAAGGGGTCTATTTATATACCTAAAGTCATCTAATAGCTCCAAAACTCCAGCATTATTACAATAGATCGGATCAATGCCATCCATCCCCTCAATAATATACAAAAAGTATAAAAAAATTAGACAAATTATCACAATCTGTCAAGAGTTACGGCCGTAACATTAAGGAGTTACGGCCGTAACTTGGATGACTTATGGCCGTAACATTCAGTAGTAATGGCCGTAACTTGGCTTCGTCAATTTGCTCACTGGTTGCTTTGAGAGTTACGTTTTCAGCCCAGAATTTCTCAGACTTTGCGTTTTTGCCCCAAATCTTCTTCGGATGATAACTTTTGATATAGAACTCTGATTTTCAATCCGGAAAGACCGCCGAATTCGTCTAGGAAAGCCCTACAACGTGAATATATCAAAATTCAACAAAGAAAATATTTAATAAACATGTTATTTCTTGAGTAAATCAGTTATTTAATCCGATTAAGACTAGATTTACATCATCATCCGATAAAAATAAAAGTATTAAAAACTAATTAATTAAAAGCAAAAAATGAGTAGACTTGCTCAATTATGGGTGATATTTATCGATACAAACCATGGATAAGTGTATAAAACTGACACTTATCAGGCGTCACTATCTTTTTGGCTCTACGTGTCAGATTTTTACCGATCATAAAATTCTGAAGTACATATTTACTCAGCGAGAGTTGAATATGAGACAGAGGAGATGGTTAGAATTAATTAAGGATTATGACCTCGAAATCTTGTATCATCCGGGCAAGGCGAACGTCGTGGCCGACGCCTTGAGTCGGAAACCGGTTGCGTTACGAATGCTTGAGATCCTTACGTCTCAGTCTGAGCTTCGGCGGGTTTTGATTGAATTGGATGTTGAGATTTTATTGCCGGGAACTGTCGGGCAACTTTGCGCTTTAGAGATTTCGTCGTCTATGATCGATGAAATTAAACTGAAGCAGTTGGAGGACCCGATGATTTCTCAAATCCGAGAGAATGTTCTTAAGGGAAAGTCTCCTGGGTTTGTGATTCATGAAGATGGGGTATTGAGATTCCAGAGTCGGCTATGTGTACCGAACGACTCGGAATTGAGGCAGGGTATTTTGCGCGAGGCCCATGCTACACCTTACTCTGTTCATCCTGGTTCGAGTAAGATGCACAAGGACCTGAGGAATTTCTGGTGGAATGATATGAATGAAGAGGTCGCATAGTTTGTAGGGAGGTGTTTGACTTGTCAGCAGATCAAAATCGAGCATCAGCGACCGGCTGGGTTATTGCAGTCGCTTCCCGTTCCGGAATGGAAATGGGAAGATATTTCGATGGACTTCATCACGAGCTTACCGAGATCGAGATTGGGCATGAATATGGTTTGGGTGATCGTGGACCGTCTGACCAAGTCAGCACATTTTCTGGGCATCAAGGATACTTGGGGTCCGAAGAAATTGGCTCGTGTGTTTATTGCGCAGATTGTGAGGCTTCACGGTACTCCGAAGTCTATTGTTTCAGATCGGGATGGCCATTTTGTATCGCACTTTTGGCAGGCGGTGCATACGGCGTTGGGTACTCGCTTGCGTCTGAGTACCTCGTTCACCCTCAGTCAGATGGACAGTCGGAATGCACCATCTAGACATTCAAGAATATGTTACGCGCTTGTGCTCTTGACTGGAGCAGTGACTGGGAGGAGCATTTTCCATTGATCGAGTTCACGTACAACAATAGTTGGCACGCGTCGATTCGAATGGCACCGTATGAGGCACTTTATGGGCGGCGTTGTCGATCACCGATTTGTTGGAATGAGGCGTCTGATTTGGTCGGAACCAAACCGGATATCGCTTTAGAGATGAGGCGGAAGGTGGAATTGATTCGGGAGAGGATGTTGACTACTCAGAGCCGACAGAAGTCATATGCTGACGTCCATCGTCGACCTTTGGAGTTCGAGGTGGGAGACCACGTTTTGCTAAAGGTGTCGCCGACGAGGGGAGTTTTCCGCTTTGGGAAGAAAGGGAAGTTGAGTCCGAGATTTATTGGGCCTTTCGAGATTCTCGAGAGAGTCGGCGAATTGGCTTACCGCTTAGTGTTGCCCCCGGCTTTGAGCCATATTCATAGCATTTTCCATGTTGCCCAACTGAGGAAATATGTCCCGGATCCTAGTCATGTCATCGACTATGGTGAGATCGATATTACCGAGGATATTACTTTCGAGGAGCGTCCCTTGGAGATTTTGGAGCACCATGAGAAGCGACTGAGGCATAAGACCATCCCTTTGGTCAAAGTGCAGTGGTCGAGGCATTGTGTCGAGGAGGCAACTTGGGAAACCGAGGATAGCAAGTGCGCTAGGTACCCCGAGTTGTTTGTTTCTTAAGTTTCGGGACGAAACTTGTTTTTAGAGAGGGAGAATGTAATATCCGCGTTTTTCCTCTTTCCGGTATTTTCATTTTTGGTGTAATTTTCATTCCTAGTGACTCGCTTGTAACCGTATGAGTATTTTGAGAATATGTAATATTAAACTCCTCATTATCCGAGCTTGTTTCAAACTTGTTTTACTCATTTCCATGTTGGATGTCACTTTTGTCGCCGTTGGGTTCAATTCTCGTAATCACTGTTTGGAACCGCCGTTTGGGGTTCTCGCAAATCCATCTCATGTTATTATGGATGTTGTGAACTTTTATTGGTATTTCGATCGAGTATCATGTTGGGCCACTCCATTATATTCCAAAGTTTTGGGTTTCCATTGCGTTTGTTCTTTTTTCGGATCATTTGCTGTTACCATCGTGTTGGGACCGACCGTGCTTGACGATAAGTCACCATATGAGGGTTCGTGATAGTCCTTTTAGGCCTTCAAATGGTTGGGATTATGCGTCGACGATTATATCATGTTTGGGGGTCGTTTTTCATCAATTTCGGGCTCAAACAGTGTGTGCCGCAGCACATGGGACTATGAGCCGCGGCACAGCCTTAGCATGAATGATGGACAGGCCGGCTGTACTACGTGTCGCGGCACGCAACAGTGCGGGTCGCGGCTCGAGTCAAAATCCTGCTCTCCATTTTTAGCCGCGGGCCGCGGCACACTCAACTCGGGCCGCGGCACGCGGGTCAGTCTGCACTATTTTAGCAGGGTTTCTGAGAGAGGATTTCATTTCCTCTCCTCTCTTCTTCTTCCTCTCGTTTTGGGCGATTTAGGGGCGACTTCTGGGCGATTTTGGCATCATCAAACTTGGAGAGATCATCCACCTAGAGTTTTTGTTGTAGATTATCGACCTCTACTTGAATCCTTCATTCTAATCCAAGGAAATCTCTTAGAACCCTACTGTAGGTTACCCAAAATATTATCCGGAGATGATATGCTGGAATGGATGAGTAACAAACAAAATGCGAGAGCACGTCCGTGGGGAAGTAAATAACACAAGATTTGCCGGGTTTGTTAGGCCCGAGCTTGAATCCTCTCGTGAGATGTTATTAATACGAATACTTGGGAGTACAAATATTAATGTTAGAGTACAATTACAATGAATGTAAAGACCCTAGTTATCTAGCTCTTGAGTGCTGATGATTGCCGGAAGAACCAGAGTTGAAGCTCTGTGAGTTCTTGTTCTCGTTTCTGCCGACCGTCTTTGGGTTAAGAGGTTCTGAGAGAGAAACAGAAAGATGTCTGAAGTTTATAGCGTGGCCAAGATAGAGAATCAAAGCCCAGAGAGCTTTTCCGAAAGCTGGAAATCCTCTATTTATAGGAGGAGCTGGGATGTCTTCCTCCTGACGGGCGATCGCCTTTCCTGTATTATAATAAGGGGGCGATCGTCTGTAGCACATGGGTTGGTTGCCTTAAAATCCGCGGCTGCTGCTGGCAGCCAGCTGTGCGAACCAATGAGAGGACAACACGCGTCTCTCGTCGTTGTCTCGGGAGGTCCCACCTTGGACCTTTCGGCGGATCTGTCGGTAAGTGAGAAGCTGGTGACAGGCTGGGGTCAAAAGGCCTTATCCTACGGCGCCTTTTCCGGATCTGCACGTAGGCCTCTGTCCCGAGATCCGGCCTTCGCAGACTTGACGGATGTTGGCTTTACGTGTCATGAGGCGGTCTTCCATGATCGGGCACTTGGGACTATCGCTAGTTGCCGGGAGATGATCGCCTTGGCAGTCGATTGCTCGGCGCTGGGTCCTGTTCTGGGTCTTTCGATCGGCAAGTCTGCCTTGGTCTATTTGACTCTGGTTCGGTCGCCCGGTCTTTGTGCCGATCGCCTGTTGAGGTGTATAAATCTCGACACAACAATTGCCCCCCAGCTTGCTCCGATGTTGAAGACATGGAGTGAGGTGGTTCCACTTGTAATCGTTTAGGATAAAGACGGGCAATCCGTTGAGCGGACTTTGGTCTCGGATTTGGGCGACCTGATCGTTTGGCGAGCTATCTTCGGTCTTGTTCTTGTGATCTTCAATTTTGCAGATCCCTCGTGGAAGGCCGAATGTTTCGACCTAGAGGAACCGTGCACGGTCGCGGAGTTCGATGGACAGACCTCCATGACCGTGTCTTGTGCGCGAGGGACATTCCACCTGTAGGTTTGTCTCGCGACTCACTTTATTGTGAGGGTCCTCCTTTAGGCTGCGCCCGCCTCGTATTTAAATGAAGGGCGAGCGGTCTTGGTCTGGAGGAGTCCTTGCGCGGGGCGTCGTCGGATTAATCGACTCCATGTCCGCGGCTTGTTAGCACTTTTCTACCTCGGATCGTCATGTTAGATGGAAATCCTCGATGGTATACATTGTGACGGGGGTAGGGACGCGTCGCATTGTCCGGGTCCACCATGTTAGATGATGAACCTTTGAGGGCTGGCGAGCGTGTCCACAGATTTGTTTGGAGGGTCCTTCGGCTACGCCCGCCTCGTATTTAAACGAAGGGCGAGCGATCGCATCCCAAAAGAACCTTGCATGGACGAAGTTGTCGGTTCCATCGACCTCCAGGACCATGGCTGCACTCTTCTACCTCGGATCGTCATGTTAGATGACGATCCTCGACGGTATACGTTATGCTGAGGGAGGCGATCTCATGCCTAGGTCCATCATGTTAGATGATGAACTTTAGATGGCGAGCGAGTCCTCCATTTTTGGAGATGTTGCTTGGGCAGTAGCGTTTTGTTTGACATGGTGGAAACTGGGGAAAGACCTCCGAAGTTTCCACCTCTTGATTGAAGCATAAAGATCTGGCCGCCAGGGTTGATCGGGAGGATCGACTCGTATGAATCCTTTGGCTCGCCGTGTTTGATTCTGGTGATCGGATTGGGAGACTGGTGATCGTCGTTCTGACGCCGATTGCAGCACTTGATCCTTTCCGCCTAGGGTTCCGGCTAAGTTACTAGACTGTCCAGCTTGCCCTCCTCGAACAATCTCCAGAGTTGTCTGAGGAGGTCGCGGCATTGATCGGTGTTGTGGCCGGGACTCTTGTGGTAAGCACAAAATTTGTTGAGGTCTAGATGACCATGTGTTGTTGCCCAAAATATTTATCCGAAGATTAATACTGCTGGAAGACGGACAACAAACAAATGCGGGAGCACTTCCGAGAGAAGGTAAATAATACAAGATTTGCCGGGTTTGTTAGGCCCGGGCTTGAATGCTCTCGCGAGATGTTATTAATACAAATATTCGTGAATACAAGTATTAATTAGAGAAATCTAAATACAATGAGTGTAAAAAGACTCTGTTGATCCGGCTCTTGAGCGAAGCTAGGTGTTCTTCGTCCCGCCGGTGATCTGCTCGAGGAGAAAAGGCCGGGAGAAGTAAGACCGAAAGAAAGCTGTTGCCAAGAGTCGATGTTAGCCAAGTGCCGTATATTTGCTTCGTATGGTGTGAAATGCGAAGGAAGCTCCGTATGTCCAAGTGTGGTGCCTTGTTTATATAGGGACAATGAGGTCCCGTCCTTTTGTCGCTGACGTCGCGGCCATTTTAATATTCCGCCGATCGTCACGGCCAATACTTTAATGGGGCGATCTCTCGGGTCACAAAGCTAAAGTCCAAGGAAGATGCTGGCTGTCCGAATAAAGTCCAATGCAGTGGCTGGCGCCAGCTGGGCGGTCCAATAAGGGGCCATCACGTGTCCGGAGTCAGTCAACATGTGGCCCTACCGACAAGCTTTCGGCGGCTCGTTTACCGGTGGAGGGAATCTGTCAGATTGTGGTCAATGGCCCGGGATTCGCGGATCTTGTCCTGGTCCTTGCACATGGTGCCAGTCTTGAGGCTCGGCCTTCGCCGACTGGATGTCCGTCGGTGGTGATCGACATGAGCGGTCGTCCCTGACTGATCATCCGAGGTCGTCATCGGCCAGTGGATGGAGGTCGCCAATAGTCGGTCACCAAGGGTAGGTCGGCAAGATGCCGAGAGGAGATCGTCTGTTAGTAGGTCGCGGTGGGTCGCCGAGTACCGAGAGGAGATCGGCCATTCGTAGGTCTCCAGTGGTCGATCGCCGAGGACAGAGAGGCGATCGTCTTGAGGTCGATCGCTCGGCATCGGATCGGGTCCTGGGCCTTCGGTTGGTCGATGTAGCATGCCCACGGGTTAAGGCTCGGTCGCCGCTGTGTCGCCGATCGGTAGGCTTGCCTTGGTCGCTCGGCAAGAAGTCTGGCCGCTCGGCCGGAGGCGATCGCCGGCCTAAGGTGTTAAATCTTGACACAACAATTGCCCCCCAGCTTGCTCCTATGTTGAAGACATGGGGCGAGGTGGTTCTTGCTGGTGATCGTGTATGGATGAGGACGGGCGATCTGAGCTGACTTAGGACTCGGACTTGGGCTTTATTCATGGTTGATTGGCTTAGCTATCTTTCGGTCTTGTACCTGCAAAAAACAACATTGGCCGATCCCCCATGGAAACTTGGCGGTTTCGCTTTGTTTGAGGAATCGTGCACAGTCGCGGAGATCGATGGACCGACCTCATGACCGTGTCTTGGTGCACAAAGACAATGAGTGCCTCGTGACTCACTTTATTATGAGGGTCCTCTGTTAGGCTGCGCCTCGCCTTGTTTTTAAACGAAAGGCGTGCGGTCTCGGTCTAGAGGAGTCCTTGCGCGGGGCAGCGTCGGATGAATCAACTCCACGCCCGCGGCTTGTTAGCTCTGCTTCCACCTCGGCCAGCCATGGAGATGGCCGACCTCGACGGTGTACGTTGAGACGGGGTTGTGGAATGAGTCCACTGATTAATTTTGGAGGGCCCTCCGACTACGCCGGCCTCGTATTTAAACGAAGGCGGGCGATCTCGGCCGAAAGGGACCTTGCATGGCCGGGCAAATGGTTCCATCGATCGCTGTGGCCATGGCTTTATGATGCGCGGTGGAGGCGATCTTAGGCCTTAGTCCGTCATGTTATATGGCCGGATCAGAGATGGCGATCGTGTCCACCGGGTTCTTGATGATGTTGCGATCGGCGGAAGATCGGCGATCGTCGCTCGGCCGATCGCTTTATTCGTAGGTCGAAATTGGCGATCGGGCGGCGGCTAGTCGCTCATGTTAGAATGGATCAGAGGCGGTGATCGAGTCCTCCGGCTCTGCCTGGGTAGTAGCGATCGTCTTTGGGAGACTGGAGGTCGTCGCGCGGTGCCGATCGTTCTACTCCTAGGCCAAGAAGAAGCCTTTGCCAGACAGAAGTCTGCGGCTCGCCCTAAGGCCGCGTAGGTCGTCGGTAGGGTCTTCGTGAGATGCCCGAACATAGGCGAGAAGCCCCGAAACCTCTTAGACCGCGTAGAGGGCGGTCTCATCGCTACGGCTCGCCGTTGAGGATGATCATGTCAACCCGGCCGATGTAGTCCGAGTCGGACTCTGTTCTCCTTGCACGATCCGCCACATGCGATGGGGACCTTCGGCCGAGCGGCCCTGGTGGCGAAGTATTCCGTGAAGACGTGCGCCACTCGTTAAAGGAGCCTATGGACCGAGGTGGCAATGAGGTGTACCACCGGTGGGCGAGGTCGTCTAGTGTCGAGGGAACATTCGGCACTGGTCGCGTCCGATGCCCCACACCCGGTCATGTAGATGTTGAACTTGTGCAGTGTGCTCGGGGTCCGATCGCCCTTGGTACACGGGTGTCTTAGAGGGGCGATCGTGTCCGCACCGGGGCGAGCTCGATGTCGATCGCGAGCGGCTCGCTCGGCGGGGCGATCGTCCCGGTGGCGCTTGCCCCGGATTGCAGGAGCACCTTCATGTCGTCAACTGACGTTGCATTGCGGCGATCGCCGCGGCTCGGCCGCTATGGATCGGCTTTGGGAGCGGGGCCGAGGCGATCGTGTACCGATCTCGGACCCGCCGCCGCCGACCTCGGGAATTTTGCGAAGGGAGCCAGCGGCTGGATCGCCTTGTGGGAGCCGGGTAGGCCGAGCTCCCGGTGACGGACACCAACTCCGCTGCCTCGTAGCCGGGCCGGATCGCCTTGGCCGCTGTGTCGGGTCCGCCGCCTGTGCGATCAAGACAGACGTGCCCAGGCCGCCGAGCGCCTCTTCTTGGGCGAGAGCCTCGGCACTTGTTCGGCCAAGAGTGCCTTAAGCTTCCGCTTGAACTTCCGGCGAGAGACCGGGGCGGTAGCCGGAGGCGCGCCGAGAGCAGTCCGCTCCCGTAGACGGCCAAGGCCCTTCGATCTGTTCTTGGTTCGAACCGATCGAGCGAGAGGCTCGGGCCGCCTTCCCGGACGTGGTCGAGCGCCCGGCCGCGGCGCTACCTTCCACCATCGGGCCGCGCTGATCCGGGACGGAATCGGGGTCTGGCCGGCCGCCGGCTTTCTTCGACGCGGATGCTAAGACATGATTTCGAAGGATTTCTTTGAAGTGCGGTGAGTGTCACTTCAGATTCCGCCCGAGAACAGTGAGTGTTCTTCGGACTGAGGTATAAAAAATCGAGGGTTGGATGCCCTCCTTCTAGCGCCAATTGTTGTTGCCCAAAATATTTATCCGAAGATTAATACTGCTGGAAGACGGACAACAAACAAATGCGGGAGCACTTCCGAGAGAAGGTAAATAATACAAGATTTGCCGGGTTTGTTAGGCCCGGGCTTGAATGCTCTCGCGAGATGTTATTAATACAAATATTCGTGAATACAAGTATTAATTAGAGAAATCTAAATACAATGAGTGTAAAAAGACTCTGTTGATCCGGCTCTTGAGCGAAGCTAGGTGTTCTTCGTCCCGCCGGTGATCTGCTCGAGGAGAAAAGGCCGGGAGAAGTAAGACCGAAAGAAAGCTGTTGCCAAGAGTTGGATGTTAGCCAAGTGCTGTATATTTGCTTCTGTATGGTGTGAAATGCGAAGGAAGCTCCAGAAGTGTCCAAGTGCAGGGTGCCTTGTTTATATAGGGACAGCCGGGTCCTGTCCTTTTGCTGCCGATCGCCTGCCGGCCATTTTAATATTCCGCCGATCGTCTGCCGGCCAATACTTTAATGGGGCGATCTCCTGGGCTGTCAGGCTAAAGTCCAAGGAAGATGCTGGCTGTCCGAATAAAGTCCAATGCAAAGGGTCGGGCGCCACTGGCGGTCCAATAAGGGGCCATCACGTGTCCGAGTCGGGCCAACATGTGGCCCTACCGACAAGCTTTCGGCCCTGGCTACCGGTGGAGGGAATCTGTCAGATTGTGGTCAATGGCCCGGGATTCGCGGATCTTGTCCTGGTCCTTGCACATGGTGCCAGTCTTGAGGCTCGGCCTTCGCCGACTGGATGTCCGTCGGTGGTGATCGACATGAGCGGTCGTCCCTGACTGATCATCCGAGGTCGTCATCGGCCAGTGGATGGAGGTCGCCAATAGTCGGTCACCAAGGGTAGGTCGGCAAGATGCCGAGAGGAGATCGTCTGTTAGTAGGTCGCCAGGGTCGGTCGCCGAGTACCGAGAGGAGATCGGCCATTCGTAGGTCGCCAGGGTCGATCGCCGAGTACCGAGAGGCGATCGTCTTGAGGTCGATCGCTCGGCATCGGGACTGGTCCTGGGGCCTTCGGTTGGTCGATGTAGCATGCCCGCTGGGTTAAGGCTCGGTCGCCAGGTCGCCGATCGGTAGGCTTGCCTTGGTCGCTCGGCAGTAAGTCGGTCGCTCGGCCTCGGAGGCGATCGCCGGTCGGAAGGTGTTAAATCTTGACACAACACCATGGTCCCTTACCGCCTTCGGCTTGCTTAGCCGCTCGCGCCCCTGGATGGCGTAGAAAATATGAGCCGGAGATAGATTGAGGTTGTGGTAGAGATGGGCTTCCACATCCTCGAAGGTCCTGAAATCACCGGGTGGCTTGGCGACCGCCTTGTTGGAATTGGCGATCGCCGTCTCTGCCCCCTCGCCTTGGCAAAGGGCGAGCAACCTCCGCCTGGCCAAAAAGTCTGCGGCCTTGGCGCGGAAGATTGCGTAGGTCGGGGGGATGTCCTTCGTAAGATGCCTGAACATGGGCGAAAGACCATTGAATCCCCCTAGGACCGAGTAGAGGGCGATCTCGTCACTTACGGGCTCGCCGTTGAGGATTATCTCATCCACCCGGTCGATGTAGTCTGCGTCGGTCTCGTCTTCCCCCTGCCTGATTTTCATCATGCGGTGGGGACCTTCTGGTCGAGCGACCTTGGCGGCAAAGTACGACGTGAAGTCGCTCGCCAGCTGTTCAACGGAACTGATGGATCGCGGTGGCAATGATATGTACCACCTATGGGCCAGTTCGCCCAATCTTAACCGGAACATTCGGCACCTGGTCGCGTCTGATGCCCTGCATCCGGTCATGTAGATCCAGAACTTGCTCAGGTGAGTCTCGGGGTCCGATCTCCCTTCATACAAAGGTGTTTTGGGAGGAGCGATCCTTGGTTGCACGGGGGCAAGATCGATGTGGACCGCGAGTGGCTCAGTCGGTCCGATGATCTTTCTACTGGCGTTTGCCCCAGTTTCCATGAGCGCTTTCATCTCGTCGAGTTGGCGCTGCATAGCGGCCATCGCCGCGCTCGGCCGCCGCGGCTAGGGCGCTGAGCGGAGCCGAGGCGATCAAGTGCGAGCACCGCCATTGCCGATGATGTTCTTGCCGCGTGGCTCGAGTCTTCGGCGATGAGGGCCAAACGGGCATCTGTATTTGGTTGGGAGTTGGGTATGCCGAACTCCCGGTGACGGACTCGATTCCGCTGCCTCGTGGTTGGGGCCGTAATGCCCTGGCCGCCATGATGGATCGCTTCTTGGCAACCAAGACGGAACCGTCCCGCCTCGCGAGAGCCTTTTCTCGCGAATCGGGGCTTTCTGACGATCGCTCGACCAGTAACCCCTTGAGCTTCCGTTTGCCCGCGCGGAGGATGGCCGAGGGGGTTATAGCGGGCGTTGCGCATGCTCTCCATAGCTCCCTTAGGATGGCCATAGCCTCCTCGATTTGTTCCGCGGTTTGGAACTGGTCGAGCGAGAGGCTGAGGCCGTCCCTCAGGTGCGGGATTGAGAGTTTTGCATCGCCGCGGATACCCTTTGCCGTAGGTCGGGGCTCGGATCGAGCCGGAATAAGGCGTCCGGCGGATCGGAGAGTGGCTCTCTTCGATGTGGTGGCAGATGTCATGATTCTGAAGGTTTTTCTTTGAAGAACAGTGAGTGTTTCTTCAAGTATATGCCCCGGAGAACAGTGAATGTTCTTCGAGACGGTCGGAATGAAAATGAAGGTTAAGATCCCCTTCCTCTAGCGCCAATTGTTGTTACCCAAAATATTATCCGGAGATGATATGCTGGAATAGATGAGTAACAAACAAAATGCGAGGGCACGTCCGTGGGGAAGTAAATAACACAAGATTTGCCGGGTTTGTTAGGCCCGGGCTTGAATGCTCTCGCGAGATGTTATTAATACGAATACTTGGGAGTACAAATATTAATGTTAGAGTACAATTGCAATGAATGTAAAGACCCTACTTATCTAGCTCTTGAGTGCTGATGATTGCCGTAAGAACCAGAGTTGAAGCTCTGTGAGTTCTTGTTCTCGTTTATGCCGATCGTCTTTGGGTTAAGAGGTTCTGAGAGAGAAATAGAAAGATGTCCGAAGTTTATAGCGTGGTCAAGATAGAGAAGCAAAGCCCAGAGAGCTTTTCCGAAAGCTGGAAATCCTCTATTTATAGGAGGAGCTGGGATGTCTTCCTCCTGACGGGCGATCGCCTTTCCTATATTATAATAAGGGGGCGATCGTCTGTAGCACATGGGTTGGTTGCCTTAAAATCCATGCGTCATTGGCAACACAGGCGAACCAATGAGAGGACAACACGCGTCTCTCGTCGCTGTCTCGGGAGGTCCCACCTTGGACCTTTCGGCGGATCTGTCGGTAAGTGAGAAGCTGGTGACAGGCTGGGGTCAAAAGGCCTTATCCCACGGCGCCTTTTCCGGATCTGCATGTGGGCCTCTATCCCGAGATCCGGCCTTCGCAGACTTGATGGATGTTGGCTTTACGTGGCATGAGGCGGTCGTCCATGATCGGGCACTTGGGACGATCGCTAGTTGCCGGGAGACGATCGCCTTGGCAGTCGATCGCTCGGCGCTGGGTCTTGTTCTGGGTCCTTCGATCGGCAAGTCTACCTTGGTCTATTTGACTCTGGTTCGGTCGCTCGGTCTTTGTGCCGATCGCCTGTTTAGGTGTATAAATCTCGACACAACAGACTATATGTGTAAGGTGTAAGTTATTCATTGGTTACTTGTACTAGCGTAATTGCTAACCCCTTTGGGGACCCGTTTCGGGGAAATTCTTTTTATGGATTTCAGGTTATGTTCAGCCGGACGAGCGGGTGCTGGGACAGTACGAGGATGCTGGCCAGGATCATTGACGTGTGCATTGGGGTCTCCTTATTTATGTTGTCTCTTTCGATATGGTTGTTTTCCAAATTATAAACTTATAGATGTACTCGCGAGTACTTAGGCTTTTCATTCCAGGTTGTGGTTTGTATTCGTTGAAGTTGCTATATTTGTCGGTTGATGTTTATTACGCCGGTTGCACCGGGCGTGTTATTATATATTTGTATTGTTAATATATGTTTCCTCGCTAACCGAGACGGTTAGTCGAGTGGTGTTTTTCTTGTTTAGCATGTGGGTCCCATGTAGGGATCCACGGCGCTGTAATATACCTCGAATATCTCGAGGGTGTTACAGATGGACTGCTTGTTAGATTGCAACTAAGACCGTAAATCCATATTAGATTATTAGTTAGAGGAGCCCGTCTTACCTAGAGTTGAGAATTTTTTATATATTGGCATGGTGGAAATCAAACGGCCCCAAGTATTCCACTTTACTTGCGATGGCAAGAGATATACTAGCCCTTCCCGTGTCTACGGTTGCTTCGGAGTCCGCTTTCTCTACTAGTGGAGGATTTCTTAGTCCACATCGTAGTAGACTCCATCCAAAAACTTTGAAATCTTTAATGTGTGCTCAAGATTGGTTGTGGACCGAAATTCAAGGTAATAAATTTTCAATTGTTTGTAGCGGTTATTTTATTTTTATAAATTTAATCTGACAATACTAATTATAGATTATTTTTGGTTTTTGATTATGTATAGGTGAATCTACTTCTTCGGCTCCATCTGAAAGAGGTTCAATGAGTGATGATAATGATGTTGAAGAGGTATTACCAACATTTAATTTATAAATGCTTGTTTTTAAATTATATTTTTTTGGTGCAAATATTGATTTGTATTGGTACTCTAACTTGATCAATTTATCTTCTTTTTTTTTATAGAATAAAAGTTGTGTAATGGGGGCTACTTGATCATGAGATGGAAGTGTGTTTTTAAATTTCACATTTGGACAAGTTTGTTTTTGTGATATTTTAAGCTTGGATTTGTACTTTGAATTTATTAGGACGAGTTTTTTTTTTGTAAGCTATATGTGTTTTCGTGTAAAGAAGATTGATTGATGGTGGGACAAGTTTGTTTATGTAATATCATGTTTTATGTTTATCTTTTTAAATGTGTTGTAACTCATTTTTAATAGGTTGTTTTGATTTTTTTAATAATTCAAAATGAAAAAATTTAAAAGTTGTAAATCCGCGGGTACCCCCTGGGTACTCAGAACCGAGCGGTGCGGGTCTGGGGCGGACCCGAAAAAAAATTGACGGGTCTGGGGCCTGTTTTTAACTGTTGGTCCGGGTTTGGGTAGGCAATACCCGGCCCCGCCCCGCCGCATTGCCATCCCTAGAACCGTTTGTTATAACTGTGAGAATCCGTTCGCATAAATCAACTTGAAAATAATAAAAAAAAAAAAAGAACTCTAAGAAAAACTAAAAAGAAAACTAAATTACTAAAAACTAAAATCCTTAAAAAATGGCAATAAACTCTAGGAGAAAAAGACATGAAGACCTAATTTGGTATTATTGTGACTTAAAATCAACTACTGCAATTGTGATATGAAAATAAGCAATTGTGAATTTAAACAAATATGTATTTGGTAAATATTATTTTCTAAAATGCTTGTAAGATGTCAAATATTAATTTCTAGAGTTTTTATCGCAGTAGTTTCTAAATGTAATCGCAGTGCTGCTTCCAAAATCTGCTGTCACTGACTCGTAAATTTTAAAAGAAACTATTTTTTCATCTATGAAACACTGTCCAATTTAAAATTCCATCAAAAAAGTGTTTTTTTAAGGTTTAGCAATATCAAATGGGAAGAATACAATTATACCCACTAAAACACCTAAAAAACAAAAAAAAAAAGATAAGAAAGAGAAAAAAAAAAGTGAAAAAATTGAAGAAATAAATAGACTCAATAAGACGCGTTTAGTGTGAACTAGTGCTTAACCGTAGGGAACCATATTATGTTGTAATTTATAAGTACAAATATAATAATTTAGCTAGAGTTCAATCATTCGAGGTTGTTTCACGCACCTTCATGTATGCTCTGATTCAAGCGTAGCGGTCAAACTCCTTACAGGAGACACTTTCCATCATCATCCATCAGCATCGCTGATCGAGGCATGCAAGAAGCTAATGGCGGAATTTTGTTCGTGCACCATTGTGCATAACTTCCGTGAAACAAACCAAGTTGCTGATGGTCTCGCGAACATGGGACATGCTCTACCTCTTGGTACTTGTTTTTATGAAGATCCTCCTTCGGAGATTGGTGATCGGGTCCTCTTCGATTTTGTTGGCGGTGTTAGTTTCCGCAACATAAGTTTCTAGCTCTTCCGAGTCGGGATTGTTCCCTCCCATGTATCAAACAAAAAATGTAGTGAATGGCGCTTAATCGAAGTATGAGGTTAGGCTGGCCACATAAGTCACTTAGAATTTTAATACACATCCCAAATCCAACTAAAGGGTGATTCTACTACTCATTTCTGTTCTAAACGATAAATATAAGGTTCAGTCACCCAGAAGCCTTTAAAATTGATATACATGTACCTGTATCAAATCAGATCGAAAAGTAATTTTACTACATGTTCTCATCATTCAAATTTTTTTGGATCATTATCTCTCTACTAACTGAGGTTTTTCGGAGATCTATATTTTACTCAATTTCGTAGTTGTTACATACTTAATAAATATATAATTTTGGTCGCTCTAATTATGGAATTGGGTGACTTGAGATAATTCTTTATTATAGTTGAAAGTTTGAATGTATGTATGGATTTGAGAATATTATATAAATTTATCATATATATTTGAATGTTGCATATTTATTATTATAGTTGTTCTTTTTAAAATTTCTTAATTATGAAATTTAAAATTTAGAATTAATCATTAATTGATTAATTATATAAAAAAACAAAAAAGTTAAAAGCTTAATAAATATATGTTATATTTATAATTTATTAATTAGTTAGAGTTAAATTAGAAATTAAATATTAATCTTACTACAAAATATTAAAATAAGCTCAACTAAAATTTCTATTTTACTAAAAAAAAAAATCTGATCCTTTAGTTAGCAGGATTGACATTGAACAAAAAAGTTAAAAGCTTAGTAAGTATATGTTTGCCAATTCAATTTGTGGTTGAGTGTGTGTTTCATTGTTAAGAATTAAATTTTTTTTTGGTCCGTTAAGAATTAAATTTAGAATTGTAAAAAACCAAAATCTTATAGGCGCATAATAACTAATTAAAAATATTTGCAGGATCAAAACTGTAAATCCCCTGGTTACGGTACCGTACCGACTCTGTAATTAAGTCTTTTTCAATGAGATCATCTGAATCAGGCAAGTGCATCAAAAAGGGGGATAAAGGGATGCACGTGGAGACCATATTTTATGAAGTACTTAATGATAAAGACTTGATAAGCCCACCCATAATAACAAAAAACTAAATCATCCAATTTATTTTGGTAGTTATTTATTAACACTCTTTTCGGTCCTATTATAAGTTTCTTTTAATTAATTCATCAAGATCAGGAGAAATTAGTTAATGGTATGAAAAAATATTTTGAAAATAATATTTCCTACTTTCTCCTTATATATAAATTATGGAGAGAGAGAAAGAGTAAAGGTATGTATTGGACAATGAACCATTATATTTTTTTTCTTTTTTTGGAGATAAAGTGAAAGTGTTTATGTAAATGCTCTTGAACAATTGTAGAAAATTAGGTAAAGTGACTTAAAATTTAGATACTTTCAACCTTGTAAAAAGAGACTTATAATAGGGATCAGATAGAGTATATATTATTTATATAATATTTAGAATTATGAAAATATTTTATTTAAAGTTATAAATTACGAAGAAATATAATAAGGTCTTATATGATTTTTATTTTATATGTTGATTAAAATACATAATACATTTGTCCCCCTTAAACTTTTTTTTTATCTCAATAAAAAATAACCACTTTTTACTTTTTGATCTCTATTACATACCCACTATCAATGTTTTTTATTTTTAAATCTCCACCACGTATTTATCGCCATTACTTCACTAAATTATTACTTAAAATATATCAAAAATATACCCTTGAACGGGACAAAAGAATAATAATTTTCTAATATTAAACTGAAAATATACTCCCTTCTTTTTTTTTGAACATATGTTTTGTCACTTTAATTTATTTCCCTCTCCTAATTCACCTGCTTCACTTTTTATTAATTATTAATCATGATTTATTAGGGGTAAATTTTAGTAGAAATAAATTTTTTTAATTTTTTGTCAATTCTTTTGTTAATTTATGTTCACAACGCTAAAGTTATGTGCTTGTTTCGCAAACGGCTTTTCACATGTTGTCAGTTAACTATTTTATTTACTAATTTGACCAGTTAATTGTATATGTTAATTATTTGATTTTGTAAATCATATTTATAAATGATTGTTAGTTGTTGATTGTCTAATATAACATATAATTATTAAAACTAAAAAGATAAAAAAATCGTCTAAAAATATTGCTCTTATTATATTTTTCATTTTTTTTGAACAACCGACTTTTCAATCATAAACATCAATTATTTTTTTGCTTATTTAACTGAATAATTAAACAAAAGAACAGGTTAACACCACACCCCTCTTCATACTGTACTGTCCATAGTACACACTCATGTAGTGCATCCTCCTGATGAATGCACTACACGTGGCGTGCATGGACGGTGCAGATTGATGCACTAGATGGCGCATCGATCATCATTCATACACGTCACGTGTAGTGCATCCAGACCCTCTTTATAGTTACATTAATTATGAAAAAGTATATGTCATTTAGGCTAAAAGCGCCTCTTTAGTAAGATATTCCCTTCGCCCACTCATCTTGAGCATTTGTTTTTCGACACGGGATTTAAGAAAAATTGAAAAGTAGTGTGTAAAGTGGTGATATGAATATATATTATTTAAAGTTGTAAAAGATAAATGTGTCTTTAAAAAAAATGACCAAGTATTTTGGGACGATCAAAAAAAGAATATGAATTAAGATCGGTGATACGAAAAAAGTACAGTAGTCTTTGACTGGTAATCAAACTCCTTTCTCAAGTGCGTGTTTCTCTCCCTCTCTCTCTCTCTCATCCTCTCTCTTAATCATTCACATCTTTCTGTTCCATCAAACACTGGCAGATTTCCCCTCCCTTTGGATTCCTTCTTGTCACTCTCTCTCTCTCTCAAAATATGATAATCTAAAATTTTCATTTCAGAAACAAATACATTACTCTACACAAACCAGAGAGATAAGCACTAACTCCTGTTTTTGTGATCTATCTTTTTTTATTATTATTATTATTTGGAGATGAAAAAGGTGATATAATTATAGATAGATGTCGGTTCCGAATTTATATGCCAATCAAGCGAAATTCAAGATGGTCGACAAGCCCTCTCCCCATGTTCATCATCGCAGATGGCCTAATTATTCGGGGGCCAAGCTCATCTTCTGGGCCTCCGTCTTCGCCGCCTTAATCCTATTCATCACTCTCCATTCGCCGCCGCCCGATCTATCTGCAGAGCGGCGCACCTCCGTCACGTGGGGCGGTCGGGATTGGGAGAAGCGCGTCCAGACGTCGGCCCGACCGCGCTCGCATTCCTCCTCCCACTCCGGCGGGTCGGGCCATCTCTCCGTCCTCGTCACCGGCGCCGCCGGATTCGTCGGCAGCCACGTCTCGGCGGCGCTCAAGCACCGCGGCGACGGGGTCGTCGGGGTCGACAATTTCAACGACTATTACGACCCGTCCCTCAAACGGGCCCGTCAGAAGCTCTTGGGGCAAGCCGGAGTTTTCGTAATCGACGGAGACATAAACGACGCCGCTTTACTAAACAAGCTTTTCGACGTCGTGGCGTTCACACACGTGATGCACCTAGCCGCCCAGGCCGGCGTTCGTTACGCCATGAAAAATCCTGGATCATACGTCCACAGCAATATTGCGGGCCTGGTGAGTATTTTCGAGGCCTGTAAATCCGCAAACCCCCAGCCGTCGATTGTTTGGGCTTCGTCCAGCTCGGTTTACGGGCTCAATTCTAAAGTTCCTTTTTCAGAAAAAGATCAAACCGATCAGCCAGCGAGTTTATACGCCGCCACCAAGAAAGCCGGTGAAGAAATTGCCCACACGTATAACCATATTTACGGCCTCTCAATAACCGGATTGAGATTCTTCACTGTTTATGGGCCCTGGGGTCGGCCCGACATGGCGTATTTCTTTTTCACGAAAGATATTTTAAAAGGAAAGCCGATTCCGATATTTGAAGGCCCTAATCACACAAGTGTGGCCCGAGACTTCACCTACATTGATGACATCGTAAAGGGCTGTTTGGCTTCCGTTGATACGGCGGAAAAGAGTACCGGAGGTGGAGGAAAGAAGAGGGGGCCGGCCCAATTACGTATTTTCAATCTTGGAAACACTTCGCCTGTTCCTGTTAGCAAGCTCGTCGGCATGCTGGAGAAGCTGTTGAAGGTGAAGGCTAAAAGGAGTGTGATGGCAATGCCGAGAAACGGCGACGTTTTGTTCACTCATGCAAATATTAGCTACGCGAGGAAGGAGCTTCATTACAAGCCCACTACAGATTTGCAGACGGGTTTGAAGAAATTTGTGCATTGGTATTTGGATTATTATAACGGAAGTGGCAACAAGATCACTACTTGATTATTATACATAGACTATTTTACAGTTTTTGTCCTCTTTTGATTTTAAATATGGTAAAGTCGTGAAGGTGAGTTTTTTGATCATTATTTTAAGAGGAAAAAAAAGAGAGAAATTAAAAAAAAAAATTATTTCTTCCCTTTGGTATGTCTGTTATTAAAATTAGGTAGCGAAAAAAAATTAAGTAGTTTTTCAGAAAAAAAAAAAAAAAAACTATTGAATATATTTATGAGACGAAAGATGTGGGGGTGGAACTTGTAGAAATACTTTTTCTTTATAATATAGATTTTTTAATTATTAATCATAACAAGGGATATGAGCAATACTCTTAGGGGGGAGGGAGTGGCGCTCGGGTAAGGGAATCGGGTACCCTTACCCGAGCGGTAACACCGCCGCCGGTGCATCGGGTACGACGGGCGGGTTACAATCTCGGCTTCTGAAGCCGAGCGGTGAAGCTGGTTTCTTTTTCAAAAAAATGGCCGTTGAACGGCTCTTTTGAGTAAAAAAAAAAAAAAATTCCCTTTAAAACCAAATAACATACACTCATTATTTTCAAATAAAACACACACTAATCTCTCAAAAACAAAAAATAATTACTAAAATGTCTTCCGATTCTTCCGAATTCGAATGCATTATTCCGTCTTCGTCCGACGAGATATCCACGGGTAGCTCGTTGCAACTTATGATTCAAGCGGCTCAGTACCTTGAAGACACGGCAAGCTCTAGCCGAACTAGCGTAAATCGTCTACGGGAAATAGGTCTTCAAACGTTGGAGAATGATTGGTTCGTTGAAACATCAAAGTACAATGAAGAGTACTTTAAAAAAAAAAATTCGAATGGAGAAAAGCATGTTTTTGCAAATAGTGGGCGACATTGAAGCGAGATACCCATATTTTCAAGAAGGCTACGACGCGCGTTCGAAAAAAAGTTTCACGGCGAAACAAAAAATCACTTAGGCCGTTAGGCAACTCGCAACCTAGCAATCCCAGATGAGTATGATGAATATTTATGCATGGCTGCAAGAACGTCACGTGAAAGTCTTAATTATTTTTGTGAGGTCATCATTGAGTTGTACGGTCGAGAGTACCTACGTAGGCCGACAGCACACGACCTTGCTCGCATTTTGCAGGCCCATGAGGCGAAGCATCACATCCCTGGAATGCTTGGTAGCATCGACTGTACACACGTCAAATGGAAAAATTGTCCTAGACAATTGAGAGGGCAATATACGAGAGGTGACTATGGTGTTCCCACTATTATGCTTGAAGTCACCGCGTCACAAGATATGTGGATTTGGCATGCTTTTTTGGTCCACTGTGGTCAAACAACGATATCAACGTATTGAATCGATCGACTTGTATCTTACGATCGAAATGGAACGGCGATGAACAGTTTCATTCAACGTGAATGGACGCTTTTACAAACGCGCTACTATTTGTGATTGGAATCTATCCTAAGTGGTCCACATTTGTTAAAGCATACTCGTATCCAACCGACCCAAAGGAAAAGAGATTTAAGAAGTTACAAGAGGGGGCGAGAAAGGATGTCGAGCGAGCTTTTGGTGCTCTCAAAGGAAAATGGAAAATTCTCGATCGGCCTCTCCGAGCTATGACCAAAGCGAAGATTGCCAATCAGGTTCATGCGTGTGTTATTTTGCACAATATGGTTATAAAACGCGAAGGGAGGGCAATCTCACCGGTTCATATAATGGATGAGCCGGTCCAGCCAGTGTTCGACGACAATGTGATAGCGGAGTTACTAGACGAAGTTCTCCATGACCGACTTCGATATGATCTCACAGAGCACATAGCACGTCAATACTTGCCGCATCTCGATGATTAGTGGGTTTTTTATTTTAATCTAGTTATTTTTAAGTATTATGTTATGTTTCTTTTTTTTAAGTATTATGTAATGTTTTTATTTTTAATGAAATGGTATGTTTTTATTTTAATATTGTATGTGATTTTATGTATGAAAAAAAAATCGGGTATGTTTTTATGTAATGTTTTTTTTAAGTATTATGTAATTTTTTTATTTTTAATGAAATGGTATGTTTTTATTTTAATATTGTATGTGATTTTATGTATGAACAAAAAAAAATCGGGTAGTATAGGTGACCACTCCCTCCACTTAGGGTAGTGTTAGGGTAGAATTGGGTAGTTTTGAGTTGGAGGGTTTTTATTGGATAGAGGTGATGTGGCACCTAGGGTATTAGGTGACCACTCCCTCCCCCCTTATACTCCCTCGTACCATCATAACTTGCATATTTATGTCTTGTGCCATCTCCAAAAACATGTTTGGTCATTAATTGTAACGCCCCGATTTTCTAGCGTAAATATTGAAGAAAATAAATAAAAAGATAATTTGATGAAAAATAATTTTCTTGAGAATATAAAAATTCTCGCCTACAAAGTCGAGTCGCTACAATGACAAAAAAATAAATACCTTTAAATAAGGTAACATTTCATCATAAATACGAGGTAAAAATTTGCGGCGGAAGAAAATAAATCATAATTTAAAATTTCTAGTCAAAGTTTCCCCAAGTAAGTTTCAAAACATGGCATAACGAAAAACATCATATATCAAATCCACTTTCATATGCCCTCTCGGCTCGGTTCAACCTGCGGGATCAATAAAGGTGGGGGTGAGCTTCCTTCAGCTCGTGGAAATCACACTGATCACAGTAATATACAATCTCATGGAAAGCATAACATGAATAATCTATCATATTTTTCCTCAACATAAATGCATACACACAATATTACGCATAACACGAATATTGAGGTTGCGCAGGTGCCCCACAACAACATTAGCATACACACAACATTACGTACAGCATGAATCTAGCACGCACAACGCGAATATTGAGGTTGCGCAGGTGCCCCCGCAACAACATGAAACATACACGCAATACCACATATAACATGAATCGAGCACGCATGTGAATATTGGGTTGTGCGGGTGTCCCCACACAACATGAATCTTAAGATAACCTCTTACACGAATACATGTGAGCCTGATTTACAACGTGCATCGTCAATTTATAAACATGAATCGAATGTCACATATGCAGTCCAATTAAAGCAATTAAAGTGATAGTGAAAATTCCCACCTGAATAAATGATGATGTCTGACTTGAATATGAAGATGCTCGACTCACAGTCCTAAGCCCGTAAATCCTCGATAAAGTCTATATATAATAATAATAATTATTATAATCCTTACAATTTATTATCTATAAAATAAAAGATACGAATATCACTATATAATAACTGAAAATAAATTTTAATTGCTTATTAATATTAACCGAAGAGTTAACATTATTAATGACTGAAATTAAAATATTTAGGCAATAATTCGGATTAATCATTAATATAAATTGAAAGTCAACGTTTTAATATTTCGGTCAAAATTAGGATTTAATTGAAGTTTGAGAGTTGACTGGGTCAGACTTGAGAAGCTAACTGGGTTAAAAATCAAATTAATTTAAACTGTGGGGATTGAATTGAAGGCTGATGGAAAATATGAGGGCTAAATTGAATAACCATAATAACTTGCGGGTATACCCCATTCCTTTCTATCAGCCGACACCAGCTCATAATACTTCCGCCTCCCGTTCCCTCATCTCTGTCCCTATCCCTCTCTCTCTATCTTCTTCCTCAAACTCTCTACTCAAAATCGGCCGGGAGAAAAAAAAAATTCCGAAACACACACACACAGAAAATTGTACACACACACACAGACCACGGCGGACGAAAAAGAAAAGTGCAAATCGCCGGTGGTTCGGCTCGGGTGCCGCGGTGCAAGGTCCGGGTTCCTGCCCTCTAGTAACCGGCGGCGGCGGCGGACTACAATGCGGCGACTGAAACTCGTCGCCAAGCTCCTGTTCCGGTCAGGTATGGGTTTGTTAAAGATTTTGAAACTGGTTTCGGGTTTGGATGATTTCGGGCTCGGGCAGTGGTTTCGGATTTCTGGCCTCGGGTTTGAAACGGTGATGTTCGATTTTTTGGTGTTTTTGATTGTGAAATCTGGGTTGAAGTTTGGTTCCCGAATTTGATTTTCGGATTTGTGAAATTTCTGGATTCGGGTTATGGGTGGGAGGAATGCCCGATGTGGACTGTGGTTGCCGGGCTTGGCCCGAATCCGGGATTCTGCTGCTCGGGATGTTGAAAGCATTAAGCTTTGATTTTACTCTTTTTTTTTTGTTCAAATAAATTATTGAGTTTTGATTCCCGAATCAGAGTTCGGGTTGAATTCCGTTAAAATTAAGTTTTGGTTCTGATTTGAGTTTGATTGTTAATTTGGTAATGTATATTTGATATAGAATTGGTGTGGTTTGCAGATGAATTCGGAACTGACAAAAAGAATGATAAAATTTAAAATTAAATGGAGGAGCTGAGTTTTACGATTTTTACCTCGTCGAAGAGAAGTCTGATTTTTCAGAAGAGGGTTGAACTTCCCGTTTCGAGATTGGATTCCCAGAAGAGATCTTCGAATGAGAAAACAGGATGAATCCTTCTGTTCTTTATCTATGAATTCCTTCTTCCTCTAGTTTGCAAAGAAAAAATTGTATTCTGCGTATTTTATTTTTTTGTACTGCAGATGTATTGTATTTATACTTTATTAAAAATTAGAGTTAGGGTAATCTCTGGGCTTAATTATTGATTTGGGTCAGCACAATATGTTTGGGCCAATGATAACAATAATAATCTTATATACTAAAAGCTTAAGTTCTCTTATAAATGCAAAGTGCTCACAATAAATGTTTCATGAATTGAAAGTGAAATGTGAAAGCTTCCATGTTAAGACATTGATTTAATAACATGCGTAAGGAGAAGATATTAATCGCACATTAAACACAAAGAATACAAACCAAAAATGTCATGAATGCATAAATTAAACACACCAATTAGTGGTTAGTCTTTTTACCTTCCCGTCCATGAGTTACAAATATTTTATCAACTATATAATGTGTCAAAAATCACACACAACAAACCACAACTTCCTCCACACCGCGTGCACATTGGGCTACAACTTATTATGGTGGTAAAGTAAGCATCATATCGTCTTACTTATTTAGCATATTGATTTATATTATTTTATGTAAATTTCACGTGTGTTTTTGTAACAATGTAGGACATAAAGATGGTGGCACAGGAGATTTGGTAGTAACATCATCTTTTCTAATGGTTTAAGAGTCCTACACATCGTTGTCTTATCAATTAAGTGGAACATGCACGAATATTTTTACTTTGATCGAAAATGCAATATATTGATTAACTGTATTTAAGTTACTAACGATCAACTATATCTATTTTTTTTGTAGCGCATCAAGAAGCATTAAAGAAAGAGATCGGAAGTCACAAAAATTATGTCAAGAACAAACATGCAAAAGGCCAATGAACAACAACGACAAAGACAACAACAACAAACAACAACAACAAGATCAACGCCGTACATGGGTGGATGAATACTTAGCTTTCGTATTAATAGACGTTACAAATTAAACATGCAATATTTTACTTCATGTAATACCGATAAACGGGCTAATACTATTGATTCGTTAGCAAGTAAGTTTATTGAAAATGATGTGACGAGCATTCAATTTTTAGTCAATAATTATTACTACACTTTGTTGGTGCATTTTAATATTTTTGCTCTTAATGTAGTTTTTGTCTTGCGTTGTGTTAATGTCACTTTTTTAATTAAACGTCTTGGAATATTGTGTGACTTTGATATTTGATATGATGTGTAAATTATGTCGATGTTACATATTGCAAATGGTAGTATATAATAAAAATATAATAAAAATATCTTCACACTATCATCATAACAATGAGAATCTTCTAAATCGAAGAAGTATATAAAGGAGAAGAAAATTGTATTTCAAATGTTATCCACATATCACGAGGTAAGCATTATTCATTTGAGTTTGAGATCATGTGATTCATGTCACATCGTAAATACTTAGAATGAGTTACTAATGAATGCTCCAAATTCGATATTATAGTTTATGGAAAAATGTTGTAATAATGCATTAATCAAAAATAATTTATGTAAGTTACTCACATTAAAAGATTACATATGAAAAGCCTCATTTAAATATAACATTTTGCAAAAACCTCTTCACATTAAAGAAAGAGATTGACAAGTCACGAAAATTGTATCAAGAACAAAACATGCAAAATGCCAATGAACAACAACGACAAAGACAACAAGAAGAACAACAACAAGAAGAACAACGCCACGGCCACGTGTCAATATAGATGAATACGGCATTCATATTAATAGTACGTTACAAATTAAACATGCAATATTTTACTATACGAATTATAATTTATTATACGAATTATAATTTATACTCTTGAATATACTAATCACTTTAATGTTTTATGTTTTTATAGTTTTGTTAAAAAGAAATTTGTTTTATAGTTCGCTTTTAATAATGTAATTTATTTGAGCAACGAAGTCCGTCTTTCACAAAAAATGAGAGTTTCAAACATGAACCGAAAATTAGTCCCGAACATTACGAAAAACAATTAGATCCAACCCGAGTGCATCGCATGGGTCCCGAGGCGAGCCAAACTCGTGCATTGCACGTGGATGAATATAAAAGGTCTCCAACATTAATGTCATCGCTTCATATTCAAAATAATTTATGTAACTTATACATATTAAAAAATTACATGTGAATAGACTCTTTTCAATGTAACATCTTCAAAAAAATCTCTTCACATATACTCTTTTAATGTCAATAAACTATTTTAAATGTGTGTCATGCTTAGAAATGTGATACCATCACAGCTTAGATATATAATGACGAAAATAAGTTCTGAAGATTACGATATAAAAACTTATATACAGCCCATGTGCAACTCAATAAAGTATTCTAAGTACGTATAAAGCTTAGCAAATGTGTGACACCATGAAAACTTAAATATAAAATGACGAAAATAAATGCCGAATATTACGTTATGAAAACTTCTATATAGCCCATGTGCATCGCACGGGCATCATTGTCTATCATAAGAAATAGTTATAACTTAGCCCAATGTATTAATAGTTCTAATTAAAAATGATAGAGTCAATACCAAAATAAATAGACAAAAAATATTACGTAAAAAATACATCTTAAAAGATTACATGTCAATAAACTATTTTAAATACGTATCATGCTACAAAATGTATGCTACCATGATAAATTATATATACAATGACAAAAATACGTCCCGAATATAAAATGGCGAAAATAAATGACGGATCCATGATCAAAATGATGAAAATTTGTGCTGAACAATAACAATTTAAATATATAATACCATCATATACAGCCCGGAGCATCGCCCGGGTCTGAATGACTCGTACTAATAATAATAATGATAAAAATAAAAATAGTAATAATAACGGTAGTAATGATATTAATAATATCGATACTAATAATAATAATATCGAGAGTATCAGAAATGATGATATAGAAATAATACTGACAAAAATATTAATATCGTTAATATTAATATGGTTTTTATTATACATATTATTATTATTATTATTAATACCTCTAATTATCATATTAATAAAAATGACTAATATTAAATGTTCTGAAATTAACTTGAGAAATTGACTCAGGTTATGACTTGTGATACGTCGAAATAAATATTCGTGATGGAATTAAATAACATGAAATGCATTATAATATTATTATAATTAATAATATTGCATTATAAAAATAGCGGGTATTACATTAATATATTTATTTATATATAACAAAAAATTAGAAAATATCAATATTTTGAAAATATATATTAGGATTAATCTAACAAGATAATATATGATCATATTCATACATATACATCAATAAAATTTAATGGTCAAAGTTAATCAATTTTGATCAAATAAATAGTACGTGTACAAATTATCCTGAGGCGGAGTGAGTACTCTGTTTCAAGCATCAATTTCGACCAACCAACCATCTTTTTCAATATTTAAATAATTTTTCTTTTTTCCACATCATTAATATTTATTTCAACCCAACCAAGAAATTTATTTATGACCGCACAACGACCAACCATAATATTTTATAAAATTATTATGGATTATTTTTTAAGCATTTAAATGACATTTAAATAAAAATAAAATAAAATAATTAAAAATGTTGGGAGAAAAGCAGACCATTATAGTTGATTGATAATTAACAGAGAAAAGCAGAAACCGAAATAATTGACAGATCGACCAAATCCTCCAGGTGGTGCACAGTAGGCATGTCCAAGGGTCAAGGGTTGACCCGGACCCGGTAGGTTACGACCCGGCGGGAACCCATCCCGACCCGAACCCGCTGGGTCACGGGTCATACGGGTCACGGGTCATGCGGGTTGCGGGTTAGGGTTAGAGTCGACCTAATTCCCACCCGTTGACCCGCCGGGTCATGACCCGCTACTGACCCGCCGGGTCGATCCGCCGGGTCGACCATTTTTTAAAAAAAAAACGCCGACAGCTGACCCCATCCCACCCACCAGTCCACCACATCTGCAGTAATATTCTTTGCTTGGAGCCGTTGGCAAGGCAACGGCTTGGTCCAATTTTAAAAAAAAAAACAAATATATACTGGCCGACCCCACCACCTTTTTGTGCTTCCAGAATCCAATTCAAGCAGCTGGAATGAACGTTACAAAAAATAATAGAGTCGTTGCTTGCTCATGCAACGGTCATCTGCATTCTGCACAGTGCACTGTGCATGCAGTGCAGATTTTTTATTTTTTTTTATAACAAATTAACATTTTTTCCTATAAATACCCAAAATCCATTTCATTCATCTCACACCAATTCATACAATCATTTACTTATACTCTTATACTCTATCATAATCTCAACTCTCAAGTTCACAATTTTTAATTCTCAAGTTTACAAATTCAAATTATTCTCATAATGTCAAACCGAAGACGTAACTCCGTGAGCGGTTCTTCAAGCATGTCCGGACTAAGGGACGAGGAGGAGTTCGATATGGAATCACCTCCTTTCTTGAACACCCATGAATCCGAGACTCAAGTGCCCGGCTCCGAGGAGACGGACGTCATCGAAAAAGCTCAACTTAGAGCGGCGGTATTTCTATTACGGTTTACTAAAAGTGATCCCGATATTAATCAAGTGTCTATGGTTAAATGTAGATTTTGTAGCTCAAAGTACAAGCACAAAAAGGCGAAGGATACGGGAATTACTACCGACATATTAGGACGAAGCATCCAAAAATACGGATTGGCACGAGGACAAACGCAACTATCCTGCACGCATCAACCTCTAACCAACCTCCTTCTTTATTTTCATATGATCATTCTTCATCTATGGATGCATTTTCGGAAATGATAGCCGTTGATTCATTGTCTTTTAGCTTTGCACAAAATGTTGGTTTTAATGATTGGGTGACAAATCATGTTCAACCCGCATATAAACAAATTTCTCGACAAACCGCAAAAAGAAAAATGATGCATAGATATAAATCACGTAAAGAAAATTTGATTAAATATTTTATGGAAAATAGTGATTTACAAGTTTCAATTTGTAGTGATATTTGGACCGATTCATTTCAAAAAAATTCCTACATGGGCATTACATGTCATTATATTGATAAGTTTTGGGTGTTAAACAGAAGAGTTTTGGCATTACGAGTTTTTAACGACCCACACATCGCGCAAAATATAGCTCGTTTAATTGCAAATATTTTAGAAGAATATAGATTAGTTTCACGAGTTTTTTCAATCGGATTTGACAATGCATCCGCTAACACGGCTTCGATTCAAGAACTAATCACTTATTGTACGCCGTCTATTGGAGGTAAATTTTTTCACATTAGGTGTGCGGCTCACATTTTAAACTTATGTGTTCAAGAATGTTTAGCTTATGTTGGAGAATTAGTAAAACCTATCCGAGGCATTCTTAATGAACTTTGGACTAAAAAAAGTGTTCGTCGTAAATGGTACCAATATTGTAAACAACATAATGTATATCCAAAAAAATTTCCAAAAGATGTTTGCACAAGATGGAACTCTACATACAAAATGATTTCCGAATCATATGATTATAAAGAACTTTTAAGTGGTTTTGCCGCACAACACATTAATGGTAATTTTATTTTCGGGGAAGCTTGGGTTTTAGCAAGAGATGTAATGGATGTTTTTAAACATTTCTACGAGGCTACTAAAATTTTTAGTTATGTTTACAAACCAACTTCGAACTTATTTTATTACGCAGCAATTAATATTGCATTTGCACTTAAAGACGGTCTTAACGTACCTTCCATTAAAGTTGCCATAAGTGATATGAGAATTAAATGGCTAAGTTATTTCAAAATTATTCCGGATGTTTACCTTATTGCATTTGTTTTGGACCCTCGACGTAAAATGGAAGGTTTGAAACAATTTTTGGAAAATTATTATTCGTTTCTACAAATACAAAATGATCCCGCATGTATTGTTTCTACTATACTTACTAATGTTAGGAATTTACTTGAACAATTGTATGCTCATTATCATATTTCCGATCAAGCTCATTCATCTCAACAACCACCTCCCATTTCTTCTTCATCATCTACTAGTAGACGTTTGACATCAATTGCTAGAGATTTATTTGCCCCAAAGAGGGCAAAAACCACGTCGAGTTCCAATTCGGAGCTCGACGATTATCTAACCATTACCTTTGAGTTTGGACATGAAGAAGAGTTAGAAGACTTTGACATCTTGGAATGGTGGAGCCGACCGGAGAGATCAAGGTTTCCTACTCTAAGCAAGATTGTGGGACAAATTCTCGCTGTTCCCGCCTCAACGGTAGCCGTAGAGCAAACCTTTAGTCGGAGTGGAAAGGTTCTCGATCCCACGAGGTCAAACTTGTTGCCCGAGACGTTGGAAGCTCAAGTGCTACTAAGTGATTGGCGGAGAGCGGAAATGAAGACACAAAAAAACAATGAATCAACCGACGATGATGAAGATGAAGAACCACTCACTCCATCGGAGGGATCCGCGGAAAGCACGTAACCACCAAGGTAAGGGCGGCGGAGATACAAAGAAAGGTAAGAGAACTACGTGGGGCTTTGATTCCTCTTTCCCGAGAGGATACGTAGGCAATCGGGAAACCGATTCAAGTCCATTCCTACTTAAACTTTACTCCCCCTCTTTTTTTAAAAAAAACAACCCTATTATCCTCATTAAAAACTATATAACAAATTAACAATTGTATTTCAAAAAAAAATTTTATATTACAAAAAAAAAAAAAAAAATTCCGACAGAGACCCGTTGATCCGGCGGGTTGACCCGCTGACCCGCCGGGTTGTTCATTTTTCCGGGTTAGGGTTCGGGTCCTCCTTATTGGACCCGGTGACCCGGTGGGTCCGACCCGTAGACATGCCTAGTGCACAGTGCACATACTAGAAATTATCTGACACGCAATGGGTGTCGAAGTCCGGGAGCTGTGCGCAGAGTCAACCTCTCTTTTTTTGAGCAATGTTCATTGAGAGTGCAGTTGTCAAAGTCCCATTAGGTAAGACTCATGTGAATTAAGCCATGAGCTCAGGTATGGTTTGGAGTTTTTTCGTATCATATGCTTCTTTGTATATATCACGATATACTTTGTTGTGCACTAAGCTGGGGGTCTTCACGGAAACAGTCTCCCTACCGTAAGACCCTGCTCTGTGCGGGATATACTGGGTATATTTGGTTTGGTTTACAATGCATACCAGAACCAAATCTTACTAAATGAGATTCTAACAAACTGAAATACTAACGGTAAAAAGGATAACAGTATTTTTCTAATAGTATGTATCTGAAAATACCACTTTACCTCTCTTCTTATACTTAATAATAACATAAAACAATGTTCAACAGCAATATATGTTAAAACATATTGTTAGAATATTAAATTAAATTAAATTAAAGAGATAATTAATTTTTTTTAAAAAAAAATTGCGGAGATCGCCGACAGACCTCCAACGGCCGGTCTTTTTTTTTTAACGTCAAGTCGTCGGCTGCTTTTCGGGCCACCGCCGGTGGCCGCGGACCTTCCGCTACCGGCAATTTTTTTTAAACTCAAGCCGTCAGCCTGCTTTCCGACCACCGTGCTATTATGACACGAGAAATCTCTAATCTATAATATAAAGGACACATGAATTTTGGTGTGTTAGTTTAATATTAATAATATCAAATATTCAAAAAAAATAAATTTTAGAAAATACCTTCAGTTAATTAAATTAAAATAAAGGGACAATTAATATAAAAAAATCTTTTTTACGGGGATCTCCGATGGATCTACAACCGACTCGTTTTTCAGCAGGGCCTCCAATCGCCGGCAGACCTCCGACGACCGCCCAATTTTTTACGCCAGGTCGTCGGCCTGCTTTTCGGCGGACTCGGCGATCGACTATTTTTTCCGCAAGGCGTCGGCGTCCTTTTCTGCGGGCCACCACCAGCGATCGATGGACCTCCGGCGATCGGCTTTTTTTTACGCCAGGCCATCTGCTACCACCGATGTTATTTGGAGGAGCCTAAAAGAGAGGAGGGTGTCGTTGCCGTTCGTTAGAGCGATCCAAGACATGTACTCCCAAGCTAGGACTTGCGTTAGGACCCCAGTTGGTGACACCCAATATTTTCCGGTTGAGATGGGGCTACACCAGGGGTCGGCGCTTAGCCCTCTTCTCTTCGCTCTAATCCTTGATGTCATTTCGCGGGGGATACAGGATGGCGTCCCGTGGTGCATGCTTTTTGCTGACATTGTGTTAGTGGCGAATTCGAGGAGGGAAGTGAACTCGAAGTTGGAGTTATGGATATCTAAGTTAGAATCTCAAGGCTTGCGTGTGAGCCGGTCTAAGACCGAGTATCTGGTGTAACTTTAGTGGTGAGGCCAACGAGGAAGAAGTAGAGGTAATGATTGCGGATCAGATCGTACCCCGTATAGATAAGTTCAAGTATTTGGGTTCGATCATTCAGAAGGAAGGTGAGTGTGAAGATGATGTCACTCATCGTATCAAGGCGGGGTGGCTAATGTGGAGAGCGGCGACAGGGGTTCTGTGCGACCAGAAAGTCCCTCTAAAGTTGAAGGGTAAATTCTATAGAACGACAATCAGACCTGCAATGTTGTATGGCTCCGAATGTTGGGCGATGAAGAAATCGCTTGAGAGCAAGTTGGAAGCGGCTGAAATGAGAATGTTACGTTGGTCGTGTGGTCTCACAATGTTGGATAGAATCTCGAACGGGGTTTTCAGGAACGCGCTAGAAGAGACGTCAATTTCTGCGAAAGTTAGGGAATGGAGATTAAGATGGTTTGGCCACGTCTGCAGGAGGCTGTCATCTGCTCCGGTGAGGAGGGTCGAGAGTTTATTGGTTGTCGGGGGAGGAGGAGAGACAGACTGAGGAGGACGTGGGAGGAGCAGGTGAGATTAGATTTGAAGGCCTTAAACCTTTCCGAGACCATGACTGTGGATAGGTACTCGTGGAGGCACCAGATCAGAGTTGTGGATTCTTTTGTAGGGAGCGGTGTTGTAGTAGAGAGTCTCAGGGTTGGGTTGTCTCAGTTAGCTTTGACCTAGAGCATTGCATTTTTTACTTTTACATTATTGTATATTTTATCCTATTGCCTTTTGCGTGTGTAATATACGCAATTTCGAATTTCGGTAATTTTCTTTTTTCGGCGGAAGTCCGTTTTGACGACTCGCTCATGACCGTTTCGTCATTTCGAGAATGATTAATTCTGCACTTTTTGTCATCCGAAATCGTTTCAGTGTCGTTTTGTTGAGTTCCGTGCTTTTTAGCGACTTTTCCGCACTTGAGCTCGATTCTTGCGAATCTCGTCCGAAACTGTTGTTTCGAGTTTCTCGCAAGTTCATTTAATGTTATTATTCGTGTTGCGAGCTTTGGTTCGGTGTTTCGATCACGTATCGTGATTTTCGGACATTTTGGGCCATTTTTGTAATTTCCCAAAGTTTGGGGTAGTTACTTTGTCAAATTCGACACTTCGGGTGGTCGGAATCGTGTGTTCTCTTAGCGCTTGGATTCGTCTTTGCGAGTAGTACTTCAGAACCGTATCTTCGATTTTTACTCAGTTTGGGTTTCGGGTCGTCCGGCCGTCGGAGTGGCCATGGCCGAAGTCACGGCCGAGCAGGTGGCCTGGCTGGCCGAGTTACGGCCGTAAGGTGCGATACGGCCGTAACGCAGTGCGATTACGGCCGTAAGGCGTGATAGGGTACGGCCGTATGGCGCCCGGCGACTTCTCGACGAAGGCGATTACGGCCGTAATGTGTGCGAGTTACGACTGTAAGTGTCCATGGTCTTGGGCATATTTTTGACGAATGCGATTACGGCCGTAAGGGACCGAGTTACGGCCGTAAGGCTGCCGTTACGGCCAGAACCTGCCGGCTATATATAGCACTGGCTCGGCCAGACTTCATTTTTACCCGATTTTTTCCTTCTTTCGGCGATCGATGAGTGCGACGGAAATGGAGTTCTTGGCCGATTCTAATCATTTCCAAGGCATTCTGGAAGATCCTTGTTGATTATATCAACATCTAATCCGTGTATTTCGTCGAATCAAGGTATATTTCTTGATTATCCTTCAAGTTGACTTTTTGGAGAAATTGTTCTTGATTTCGTTTCTAATCCGATTTTGATACATCGATTGGTGTAGTATGATGTTATTAATCGTGTTCTATGGGTTGTACATCCATATATCAAGTTTGTTTAACTCGATCGACGATTCGAGTGTTCTTGGGAATTATTGAACATTTAGTGTTCGATTAAATGTCCCAATGAGTTTCCCTTCGATAGTTTGTTGGGATTTCCGTTGTTTTGGCCTTGATTCTCGTCGTAACCATGTGTTATTGTTCCTTCCGGAGGTTTATAGGTGTTCGAGGATTCCGATGTTGAATCCCGTTGGTGATTGATGATTCGTGTGGTGTTATTCTCGTAATACTCGTGGTGCTATCGCGTTCTTGATGGTGTTCGGGCGTTCGGGGCTATTCGACCGCGTCCTATTCGTCGTCTCGTTGCGATCGTGATTTCGAGGCAAGTACCTTGTCCATACAATTCTTGTTTTATGGATATGATGATTTGAGATCGTCTTGGTGTGTTTGTTTGTTTGTTTGTTTGAAATGAGTTTTCAAAAGATTTGGTTAGCCTTGTTAAAGCCCCTCTTTCAAAACTGCGTGTGTTTTGTGATTGGTGTGTTTCATGAACGAGTATGTGACTCCTGTGGATATGTTTGGTGTTGATGATGCACTTGGTGTTGCGTGTGGATGTATATTGTTTCATTTCGGTGCATTGTGGTTTGACATGGTGTTTTGCTAAGTGTTTGATGCCTCTGAGTGGATTGTTTGGATATCCTTGTTGTGATATGTTATTTGTGCATGATTGTTTCGCTCACCGTGGGTTGGTTCGACGGGGCCACGGCGGGAATCCAATGGTAGAGCCCTGGATTCATGAGTGGTGAATGTACTTTACTCACCGTGGGTTGGTTCGATGGGGCCACGGCGGGAGTCCAATGGTAGAGCCCTGGATTCACGAGTAAGAACTTCACAGGTTGGTGTATATTTAGTGAATGTACTTTACTCACCGTGGGTTGGTTCGACGGGGCCACGGCGGGAGTCCAATGGTAGAGCCCTGGATTCACGAGTAAAACTTCACGAGTTGATATTGAATTTTATGTCCGTCGAGGACACGTGACGTGGGTTTTAACCCTGTGAATTCTTGTCGGTTTTCTATTTGCGAAAACAAAACCTTTGGGTGTGACCTGTTGATTTTGGAAAGAGAAGGATTCGGAAATCCTAAATTGTTTTCTATTAAAACTCTCGATGGCATTTTAAACTGTTTTATAAATTATTTCCTTGATTTGTGATCTTTCGGTTTGAATGTTTTACCAAACTCATGCCTCGGAAGTGCTTTTCGTTACGTTTGGAACTTTGAGGATTCCCGATTATTATTGTTCTTGGAACTTGTATTGTATGGCTCGTATTTTTGCACTTGTACTTGCACTAGCAAAACGGTGGAGTTTGCTAACCCCAGTATTCGGGGGGTGGATGTCTATTTTTGCATTCAGGTTTTGGAGCATAGCACATGGTCGGCACGAAGGATGATGAAAGATGAACGATACTAATCACACGAGGATCTGTTGATGTCGTTTTGGTCTAGTTGTATTTTCTTTTCCGCTGCAGTATCTTTTCCCCGTTGTACGGGAGTTTATTGTATTTTGACCCCTGCGTGGGTATGTGTTTGGAATTGAGTTGTATGTTATTATTGAAAGACCAAGTCGGTCTACTGAGTCATTTTAGCCTTAAAGGCGATGTTTAGATGTTTGATTTTAGTTATCAGCCTGGTAGATCCTTGAGGAGAGGGTCTACGGCGTGTAATATCCCTAAGCGGATTGGGGGTGTTACATAAATGGTATCGGAGATTAGGTTGTGGAAACCTAGGCTGTCGGGTCAGTGGTGTCTGTTGAGTTTTGTCTTGTCGGATTTTGTATGACTAAGTCGTGTCGCGACGCGTCGTCTGAGTTGGTTGGTCGTGATTAGTATCGTGGGGCGATCATCATCTTCGTGCGACCTGTGGATGTAAGTCTCCCTTCTTTGTGTTGTGCCTCGTTTGACACGAGCTATTTTTATGATTATTTGTTAAGTGATGGAATCCTCTTATGGATTTTGATTTCTTGATATGTGGTTATTTGACCCTCATATTTCGTTCATATGAGGAGTAGTGTTACTGGATTGTGCATATTTGACTTTATTTCTTTTATCCGCTGCGTGAGTTCTTTTGTAATGACTTTCGGTATTTTACCGACTGAGTTTTATTTCGAAAACCGATTCCCTTAACCGAATTTTAGGCGTTACGGCCTTGATCGTTTTGGCGAAATTATTATGACGTTATTTAGCATTTTGTAAATGGCTTCTGTGAGTTTTTGAAATATTACCGTCATCGGCCTTTTTGGCATTTTTGTAAATGGTTTTTAGCCTCGTGAGTTCCGGCGCGGGACCCACGGTGCTATAAAGTTTTGTGTAATTACCTGAAATTTTTGGGCATTCTAGCCTTTTTGGCATCGTCCTTTTTGGCATTGAATTATTTTCGAAAACTTGAGTATCATAGAAATAAATTTCGAGACGTACGTTTCAAATGAATTGTTTTCTCGCGGTACTTCCAAGGTGCCACAATATGTTTCAAAATTCTTCTACCTCGAGGACCAAAATGTTTTGAGATATTTTCAATGTTTTATAAACACTTTTACTTAGACCCGAGGGTCGAATATTCTGAAAGCTTTTCACTAAAAGAAAGGTGTCCTCATTTTTGTTCAAACGCAAGATGATTTTCAAAGTCTCGAAAATGATGTTTGTTCAACTTTTTGTAAAATGATACTCAAGATCAACTGGTGTTTCCAAACTGTCTTCAAAAGGTGGTTTTCGTTTTAAAACCCATCATTTCCTGCTTTTGGTCGGAGAAAGTGTGTATGATGTTTGTATTGTTGTTAGGGTGTTAGCCTCCGAATTGTGATTGAATTGGTGGTGTGAACGTTGAGTCGTTCGCCACGCGTATGTTTTGTTAGCCCTTTGTGGGAGGTGTGATGACGATCTTTAATGTTGATATTTCGTGGTGGCTTGCGTGTTATCGCACCTGTGTGAGCTGTTAAAGCTTGGGTTTATACGTTTGTGTACATGTGTGATTGTTTCATGATGTTTGTAATTATGTGCTGGTTATTGTTCGGACCTTTGAGGTCGCCGAACGATACCGTCGTTGCTGTAGTGTTTGTGTGTGTGTATTACTTTACGATGGTAATCGTTGTATACGGTATGTATTATGATTCTTCGTTGTGATGAGTTGGCATCTCCGGTATGTTTTTTTTGTGGTGTTATGTCCCATTGTATCTAGCATTTGTATTTTCGGTATGCCGAGCCGAAGCATTTCAACCGTGATGTGCCGGGGGAATGTACGTGCAATTTGTCCTTCTCGTCAGTAACACATTTCGAGTGTGGACTCGAGGGACACCGAATTCAGTTTTGCGAATTGGCTACCGAGACTTTCGGAGTTCGCGCTCAAAGACAGATATCGAATCGGCTTTGAGAGGCCTTTGAAGGATGTTTCGCCGATCACTGTCAGGTCGTCTCCTTGATTTCGTTATTGTGAGTAGCGGGGACGACCTTCTTTATAAGAGGTCAAATGTAATACCCGTATTGTTTTTGGACTTCTTCATTTTCTCTTTCTCCGCCTATCGATTCGCTCGTGTTCGTTGATACTGTCCGAACTTGTTCTGTATTTTGGTTTCATCGTCCGAACGAGCTGTGATCTTGTTGTGGGTCGATCTGGTTATCGCTGTAACTTTTCCGAGTTCGGTTCGATTCTTGTGAACCTTGTTCGGAAGTAGTATCTTTTGATTCTACTAATTCTTTTATTCGAAGTGGATCGGATTTGGAACTTCTGTATTTTCGACTCTGTCGACTCGTTTATGTTCATTGACATTTTCTGAGCTTGTCCTGCCCCTTGCTTTTGTTGATCGAACAAGGGTGGTATTATTTCGGAATTACTCGTTCGTCGTTGTGACTTTTCAATTGTTATTCCCTTTCCTGTGGATCTTATGTGAATGCATATGTTGTTGTTTTCACCGGATCATATATTGTCTCGAGTCGAGATGTGAACCTTGGAGTTGTTTGAATTTTTATTGTTCTTCGTGATTCGAACATGATCGTTCGATTTTTGTTGTCTCGATCTTTGTGGTTCGATCGTTTGATTGTTCGATTTTTGTTGATCTCGTTTCGTGATTGTTGAGCGTTCAGACTCCTTCCTAATTCCCTTAAGTTCGGGAAATTAGTCTCGTTTTCGATCTTCCAACCCTTGGGCGGTGGAATTCCGTATTTGTTCAGCGTGTGGCTCATGTTTTGATTGATATACCGTTGGGTTGGTCGATCGTATTGATTTTCGTTGGTTGTGTTTTGTGATTGTTCGGAAAATCGACTTGATTGTATTATCTGTTTGATGACACTTGTCACTTGTTGATTTTATTATGTCTCTACCGGTGGCATTGTGTTGGTCGTCCTGGAGCGTGTTTTCACGCCGTATATTCCTTTGCGTTGCTTGTAACGTTTCACCGATGGGCGTAAGTTACGCATTTCTTGTGTATCTCGTTGAGTTTTCCTGGAAGGGATATTGCTTCTCCCTACTTGTTTTAAGTTTCGGGACGAAACTTCTTTTAAGGAGGGTAGAATGTAATATCCGCAATTTCGAATTTCGGTAATTTTCTTTTTTCGGCGGAAGTCTGTTTTGACGACTCTCTCATGACCGTTTCGTCATTTCGAGAATGATTAATTCTGCACTTTTTGTCATCCGAGTTCGTTTCAGTGTCGTTTTGTTGAGTTCCGTGCTTTTTAGCGACTTTTCCGCACTTGAGCTCGATTCTTGCGAATCTCGTCCGAAACTGTTGTTTCGAGTTTCTCGCAAGTTCATTTAATGTTATTATTCGTGTTGCGAGCTTTGGTTCGGTGTTTCGATCACGTATCGTGATTTTCGGACATTTTGGGCCATTTTTGTAATTTCCCAAAGTTTGGGGTAATTACTTCCGTTGTCGAATTCCGACACTTCGGGTGGTCGGAATCGTGTGTTCTCTTAGCGCTTGGATTCGTCTTTGCGAGTACTTCGTAACCGTATCTTCGATTTTTACTCAGGTTTGGGTTTCGGGGTCGTCCGGGCCGTCGGAGTGGCCATGGCCGAGTCACGGCCGGAGCAGGGCCTGGCCTGGCCGAGTTACGGCCGTAAGGTGCCGGTTACGGCCGTAACGTGTGCCAGTTACGGCCGTAAGGCGTGATCGGGTACGGCCGTATGGCGCCTGGCAACTTCTCGAAGGCCGATTCTGGCCGTAATGTGTGCGAGTTACTGGTAGTAAGTGTCCATTAGTCCGGGCGATTTTTGACGAATGCCGATTACGGCCGTAAGGCTGCCGAGTACGGCCGTAAGGGACCGAGTTACGGCCGTAAGGCTCTGCCGATTCTGGCCAGTAACCTGCCGGCTATATATAGCTGGCTCGGCCAGACTTCATTTTTACCCGATTTTTTCCTTCTTTCGGCGACTGGCGACGGGTGCGACGGGAAATGGAGTTCTTGGCCGATTCTAATCATTTCCAAGGCATTTTGGAAGATCCTTGTTGATTATATCAATATCTAATCCGTGTATTTCGTCGAATCAAGGTATATTTCTTGATTATCCTTCAAGTTGACTTTTTGGAGAAATTTTTCTTGATTTCGTTTCTAATCCGATTTTGATACATCGATTGGTGTAGTATGATGTTATTAATCGTGTTCTATGGGTTGTACATCCATATATCAAGTTTGTTTAACTCGATCGACGATTCGAGTGTTCTTGGGAATTATTGAACATTTAGTGTTCGATTAAATGTCCCAATGAGTTTCCCTTCGATAGTTTGTTGGGATTTCCGTTGTTTTGGCCTTGATTCTCGTCGTAACCATGTGTTATTGTTCCTTCCGGAGGTTTATAGGTGTTCGAGGATTCCGATGTTGAATCCCGTTGGTGATTGATGATTCGTGTGGTGTTATTCTCGTAATACTCATGGTGCTATCGCGTTCTTGATGGTGTTCGGGCGTTCGGGGCTATTCGACCGCGTCCTATTCGTCGTCTCGTTGCGATCGTGATTTCGAGGCAAGTACCTTGTCCATACAATTCTTGTTTTATGGATATGATGATTTGAGATCGTCTTGGTGTGTTTGTTTGTTTGTTTGTTTGAAATGAGTTTTCAAAAGATTTGGTTAGCCTTGTTAAAGGCCCTCTTTCAAAACCGCGTGTGTTTTGTGATTGGTATGTTTCATGAACGAGTATGTGACTCCTGTGGATATGTTTGGTGTTGATGATGCACTTGGTGTTGCGTGTGGATGTATATTGTTTCATTTCGGTGCATTGTGGTTTGACGTGGTGTTTTGCTAAGTGTTTGATGCCTCTGAGTGGATTGTTTGGATATCCTTGTTGTGATATGTTATTTGTGCATGATTGTTTCGCTCACCGTGGGTTGGTTCGACGGGGCCACGGCGGGAATCCAATGGTAGAGCCCTGGATTCATGAGTGGTGAATGTACTTTACTCACCGTGGGTTGGTTCGACGGGGCCACGGCGGGAGTCCAATGGTAGAGCCCTGGATTCACGAGTAAAAACTTCACAGGTTGGTGTATATTTAGTGAATGTACTTTACTCACCGTGGGTTGGTTCGACGGGGCCACGGCGGGAGTCCAATGGTAGAGCCCTGGATTCACGAGTAAAACTTCACGAGTTGATATTGATTTTTATGTCCGTCGAGGACACGTGACGTGGGTTTTAACCCTGTGAATTCTTGTCGGTTTTCTATTTGCGAAAACAAAACCTTTGGGCTGTGACCCCTGTTGATTTTTGGAAAGAGAAGGATTCGGAAATCCTAAATTATTTTCTATTAAAACTCTCGATGGCATTTAAACTGTTTTATAAATTATTTCTCTTGATTTGTGATCTTTCAGTTTCGGAATGTTTTACCAAACTCATGCCTCGGGAAGTGCTTTTCGTTACGTTTGGAACTTTGAGGATTCCTGATTATTATTGTTCTTGGAACTTGTATTGTATGGCTCGTATTTTTGCACTTGTACTTGCACTAGCAAAACAATGGAGTTTTGCTAACCCCCGAGTATTCGGGGGGTGGATGTCTATTTTTGCATTCAGGTTTTGGAGCATAGCACAGGGTCGGCACGAAGGATGATGAAAGATGAACGATACTAATCACACGAGGATCTGTTGATGTCGTTTTGGTCTAGTTGTATTTTCTTTTCCGCTGCAGTATCTTTTCCCCGTTGTACGGGAGTTTATTGTATTTTGACCCCTGTGTGGGTATGTGTTTGGAATTGAGTTGTATGTTATTATTGAAAGACCAAGTCGGTCTACTGAGTCATTTTAGCCTTAAAGGCGAGGTTTAGATGTTTGATTTTAGTTGTCAGCCTGGTAGATCCTCGAGGAGAGGGTCTACGGCGTGTAATATCCCTGAGCGGATTGGGGGTGTTACAGCGTGTGGTGTATTTTTTACAGGGAGCTGTGCGCAGAGTCAACCTCTCTTTTGTTAGAGCAGCGTTCATCGAAAGTGTAGTTGTCAAAGTCCTCTTAGGTAAGTTTCATGTGAATTAAGCTATGGGCTCAGGTATGGTTTTGAGCTTTTTCGAATCATATACTTTTTTGTATATGTCACTCATTACTTTACTGTGCACTAAGCTGGAGGTCTTCACGGAAATAGCCTCCCTACCGTAAAAAGTAGGGGCATGGTCTGCGTACATCTTGCCCTCCTCAGACCTTGCTATGTGTGGGATATACTGGGTATGTTTGGTTTGGTTTGGTTTGGTTTGGTTTTCATCTGCTTTCCGACGGGCCGACGTCGGATGCCGACGGCCCGCTGGATGCCGATGGAACTCCGACGATCGGCCATTTTTTTACGCCAGGCCGCCCTACTTTCAATAGGACAACGGTGGCGGTTGGCCATTTTTTTTTTTAAAACGCCAGGCCGTCGGCGTTCTTTCCTCCGGCGACAACCATTTTCTTAAGGTCAGTCCCACCGGCCTAATTTAGGACGGTACTTCATCTTTTTTTACGACAGATTCGTTGATCGCGGATAAATTTGAGAACCATTATGGTGTGTGTGTATATATATATATATATATATATATAAAACTAGATTAACAGATAATCTATAATCAAAATAATAGTAGGGCAAATTTCAAGAAAACCTCCTTAGAAATAAGTTTATTGTGACTCGAATTTCTTAAAAGTCGGAATTCTAGCAAATTTTGACAATGAAAATTCATCTTCCATAAAAGGATGAAAGATCGATCCAACATCGGCCGACCACAATACCCGATTGCTTGTTATCGTGATTCCTCATGCTTTTAATTATTTTCCTTTAACTTCGCTGAGCTCGGTATGTGTTGAAATTACATCTCCAATTTTTTTTTCCATTATTTATCTCATTCTTTTCTTCTCTCTCTCTCTCTCTCTCTTTTTTCTTTTTTTTTTTAAAATTTGTTATCTCATTCAATGAGCAATCGTCAATTCATTTCATTTTTATAAAAATTAACAAAAAAAAATGGCAGAATAAGGTTTTGGGTGATGCGGCAATTGCTCCCATTGGACGAGATGAGAAATGGGATACAAAAATGAAACATTTGAGCTCAACCGTTCCGGCAATTAGTTGATTCTGAAAAATACCCATTATATTTAGCCTAATTACGAAATAAGAACACACTTATTTGTTTTTAGCGTGCACTCCCAAGATGGAAAAATTTGCCAGATGAATGCAAGTCTCAAGGGTATCATTTGTAATTATGCGAAATTCATATTTCTCTGTTTTATATTGAGTTTTATATGAATTGTCGTTTTGACTTTAAATTTTTTTCTTAAAGGAGAATTATAAAATTTACGAAATTATACTGCTCAATTCATATTAAAAATTATTTTCATAATTTATTTTAATATTTTTTGTCATGATAATTTAAAAGTTAATTCCTGGTCAAAATTGGTACTGAAAAATATGAAATAACATTTAATTTGAAGTGAATAAATACATATAAATATTTTTCTTTATTAAAAGACTGGAACATACTCTATCCGTTCTTAAAGTCCCATTTTAAGAGGTTGAAGGTGTCTGAATATAAGTTATTTTGTATAATTTTATTTAATTATTTAGGAGTATTTATAAAATTATTTTAACTCTAAAAAACGATATGATGATTTAATTGTAACACGTACATTTATTTTCCATCTACCCATGAATACTCGTAGTATACATTACCTATATTTATGGACCAAATTGAAAATTATTTCCTTAAACAACTTTTTATACATTTAACCATTTTATCTTGATATTAATGAATGAATTAAAAAATTTTAAAATAGTGACGGATGGAATAAATAGTGTTATAAAGGTAGTTACTCAAAAGTATTAAATGAAGTGCATCATTGAAGTGCCCAATACCACAAGACCCGATCATCTATTTGCCAATTTTGATAGATTTATGGACATAGAGAACATACGATTAGGGCGAGCGACGAAAAAATTATACTTCGCCGGTCCACCAAAAGTGTGGTCTAGAGATAATGTCCCGAGTTTTAAGAAAGTAAATGAGAGATTTACTTTTTGGTGGAGAAAGTGGAAGAATTATATCTATTTTCAAGTGGAGAAATTGTAATATTGTAAGTGTGTCATTTACATTTATGGAAAGATCATATATTTTGTGAACGGCCCGAAAACAAAATAGGACCACACTTTTTGTAAATGGAGAGAGTAATTATTACATGTAGTCGTTACGGAGCTATTGGCATCGACGACAATGGGTTTGCAAAGGAAAAAAATGAAGAATGGTTCTAGTGATTTAAATGATTATGATATATTGTTTTTTTTTTTTTACTTTTCTCTGATTTTTGTTACAGTATTTACTTTATTTTTACAGTATATATCATAATTTTTACATGTCAAAATTATCAAAAAGTTTGTTGCTTAAGCATTTTGAACAGTTTGTTGATCATCAGTAAATCTCAATCCATATCGAAAATCTTAACCTATTCTTCAAATATTATACTCCGTTCGTCCACGAAAAGTGGTTTTAATATTTTTTGGACCGTCCACAAAAAGCGTGGTCTTTCCAAAAATGTAAATGACCCCACTAAAAAATATTACCCTTTCTCCATTCGAAAATATATTTCTCCTTCATTTTCTCCATTAAAAAATATATCTCTCGTATACTTTCTTAAAACCCTTGCCACTCTCTCTGAATCACACTTTTCGTGGACGAAGAGATAACTTATATCTTAGAACGTCTAACCATATGCGAAAATACTAACCCATTTATCAAATGCCTCATTATATCGGCTGGAATAGATATAGGAAATTTGATTTTTGAAAACTTTCAGACAAAGTTGAACATGTATTCCAAAAGTCTAACATATAATACTTTCATGGAATATATAAGCTATAAAATTTTTAGAAAAATATAATCTTATATTCTAAAAGTCTAACCTGTGAGAGAGATATACATTAGTTTTTATTTTATTTTAAAAAGTTTCAAATAAGTCTAACCTATTTATCAAAAATCTAACTTATATCGGCAACAAGAAACATAAAAGTTTAAATTTTTAAAAGTTTCAGGAAAGTCCAGCCCATATTTTAAATTCTAACCTATATAGACCAAGATAGATATATTAATTTTTAATTTTAAAAAGAAATCAGATAAGTCTAGCCTATTTGTCAAAAATCTAATTTATATTGACCGTGAGAGAGATAAAACTTTTAATTTTTGAAAACTTTCAAAAATTCTAACTCATATTCCAAAAGTCTAACTTATATCGAGTAGGAGAGATATGTTAATTTTATATTTTTTAAATTTTAAAGAAAATCTAACCTATATCAATTGGGTAAGAGACAAAAATCTTATTTTTAAAAAATTCCACCCAAGTCTAACCCATTTTTAAAAGTCTAGCCTATATCGGTTGAAAAAAAGATAATAATTTTAACTTTTAAAAGTTTCAGGTAAAAAATCTAACCTATTTGTAAATAGTCTAACGTATATCTCCGTAAAAAAATGAGATAACCTATATCGAATGTGAGAAATATTTTAATTTTATTTTTTTAATTTTTTTAAAGAAAATCTAATCCATATTTCAAAATGTAACCTATATTGGATGGGAGATATATATTAGTTTTGTCAAAATTCTAACGTATATTGGTTGGTCGAGAGATAAATAGTTTTTTTCTGAAAAGTTTTAGGAATCATAAATCATATTTTGAAAGTCTAACCTATATATGCTCAGGAAAAGATAAAAAATTGATTTTTAAAATTTTTTAGAAAATCCTAATCCATATTCCAAACGTTAACTTATATTCTAAAATTGTAACATATAATGATTGTGTGAGAGACAAAAAACAAAATTAAAATCTTGAGTTTCGATAATTTTTAGAAAAATCCAATTTATATTGCAAAAGTCTATCTATCGACTGGGTGAGAGAAAAGGAAAATTGATTTTTAAATTTTTTTAGGAAATCACAACTTATATTCCAAAATTTTAACATATATTTCAAAAATCTAACATATATCCTTTTTTGACGGCAAATATATTCATTCAATAGATGAAAAAAAGATCATTACAGCCGGGATAATTAGATAGTGTTGGGGCATTTCCCAACCACAAATTAGAGATGCTCCTAGCAATGAGACAATACAAATCATTGGCTTCAACGTAGAAATAGAATTTGGGCCACAATGGGCTTACAACAAGCCTAACAACTAACCCAAACAACCAATCAAACAGCTTTTGCATATGGTAAATGGCCTGGAGGAGAATCCACAGTCTTTGAGTCTATCCGGTTACGGATCATTTATTTAGAACGTAAAGAGTCGATGGATTTAGCTCAAAAGGCTAAAGTTAGATGGGCTATAGAAGGGGATGAAAATAGTAAATATTTTCATGGTATCATAAATAAAAAGAGACGCAATAATGCCATACGGGGGATCTTGATTGACGGGGAATGGGTGGATGATCCAAATCGAGTAAAGCAGGAATTCTTTAATCACTTTGCCTCTAGGTTTGATGCTCCTGATTGGGATCGACCGATTACTGATTCGGAGTTCCCATCCACTCTAACGAATGATCAGTCCGCGACTCTAGAAGAAGATATTACGCAAGAAGAAGTCAAAAAGGCAGTGTGGGAGTGTGGCTCAGAAAAGGCTCCGGGTCCAGATGGGTTCACATTTGATTTCTTTAAGAAATTTTGGTATTTAATTGGTGAGGATCTTTCCGCAGCCATAGTTCATTTCTTTTCTTCAGGTAAGTTTCCGAGGGGATGTAACTCGTCATTTATTGCATTAATTCCTAAGGTCCTTGATGCGAAACTAGTAAATGACTTCCGTCCGATTAGTCTCATTGGGTGCCAATATAAAATTGTTGGCAAGATCTTGGCAAAACGCTTATCTTCTGTGATGGATGACCTGGTAAGTATGGAACAATCTGCTTTTCTTAAAGGTAGACAAATTCTCGATGGGCCTTTTATTCTTAACGAGACTTTATCGTGGTGTAAACATTATAAGCAGAAAACAATGATTTTAAAGATTGACTTTGAGAAAGCTTTTGATTCGGTAAGGTGGGATTTTATTGATGACATCATTGAAGTGCCCAATACCACAAGACACGATCATCTACTTGCCAATTTTGATAGATTTATGGACATAGAGAACATACGATTACGTCGAGCAACGAAAAAATTATACTTCGCCGGTCCACCAAAAGTGTGTTCTAGAGATAATGTCCCCAGTTTTAAGAAAGTAAATGAGAGATTTACTTTTTGGTGGAGAAAGTGGAGGATTTATATCTATTTTCAAGTGGAGAAATTGTAATATTGTAAGTGTGTCATTTACATTTATGGAAAGATCATATATTTTGTGAACGGCCCGAAGACAAAATAGGACCACACTTTTTGTAAATGGAGAGAGTAATTATTACATGTAGTCGTTACGGTGCTATTGGCATCGACGACAGTGGGTTTGCAAAGGAAAAAAATGAAGAACGGTTCTAGTGATTTAAATGATTATGATATATTTTTTTTTTTTTTTTTACTTTTCTCTGATTTTTGTTACAATATTTACTTTATTTTTACAGTATATATCATAATTTTTACATGTTAAAATTATCAAAAAGTTTGTTGCTTAAGCATTTTGAACAGTTTGTTGATCATCAGTAAATCTCAATCCATATCGAAAATCTTAACCTATTCTTCAAATATTATACTCCGTTCGTCCACGAAAAGTGGTTTTAATATTTTTTGGACCGTCCACAAAAAGCGTGGTCTTTCCAAAAATGTAAATGACCCCACTAAAAAATATTACTCTTTCTCCATTTGAAAATATATTTCTCCTTCATTTTCTCCATTAAAAAATATATCTCTCATATACTTTCTTAAAACCCTTGTCACTCTCTTTGGATCACACTTTTCGTGGACGAAGAGATAACTTATATCTTAGAACGTCTAACCATATGCGAAAATACTAACCATTTATCAAATGCCTCATCTATATCGGCTGGAATAGAGATAGAAAATTTGATTTTTGAAAACTTTCAGAAAAAGTTGAACATGTATTCCAAAAATCTAACATATAATATTTTCGTGGAATATATAAGCTATAAAATTTTTAGAAAAATATAATCTTATATTCTAAAAGTCTAACCGGAGAGAGATACATTAGTTTTTTTTTTTTTTTTTTTTTTTAAAAAGTTTCAAATAAGTCTAACTTATTTATCAAAAGTCTAACTTATATCGGCAACAAGAAACATAAAAGTTTAATTCTTCAAAAGTTTCAGGAAAGTCCAGCCCATATTTTATATTCTAACCTATATCGACCAAGATAGATATATTAATTTTTAATTTTAAAAAGAAATCAGATAAGTCTAGCCTATTTGTCAAAAATCTAATTTATATCGACTGTGAGAGAGATAAAACTTTTAATTTTTGAAAACTTTCAAAAATTCCAATCCATATTTCAAAAGTCTAACTTATATCGAGTAGGAGAGATATGTTAATTTTATATTTTTAAAATTTTAAAGAAAATCTAACCTATATCAATTGGGCGAGAGACAAAAATCTTATTTTTAAAAAATTCCACCCAAGTCTAACCCATTTTTAAAAGTCTAACGTATATCGTTTGAGAAAAAGATAATAATTTTAACTTTTAAAAGTTTCGGGTAAAAAATCTAACCTATTTGTAAATAGTCTAACGTATATCTCCGTAAAAAAATGAGATAACCTATATCGAATGTGAGAAATATTTTAATTTTATTTTTTCAATTTTTTAAAGAAATTCTAATCCATATTTCAAAATATAACCTATATTGGATGGGAGATATCTATTAGTTTTGTCAAAATTCTAACGCATATTGGTTGGTCGAGAGATAAATAGTTTTTTTCTGAAAACTTTTAGGAATCATAAACCATATTTTGAAAGTCTAACCTATATGTGTTCAGGAAAAGATAAAAAATTGATTTTTAAAAATTTTTAACTTATATCCTAAAATTGTAACATATAATGATTGTGTGAGAGACAAAAAACAAAATTAAAATCTTGAGTTTCGATAATTTTTTGAAAAATCCAATTTATATTGCAAAAGTCTATCTATCGACTGGGTGAGAGAAAAGGAAAATTGATTTTTAAATTTTTTTAGGAAATCACAACTTATATTCCAAAATTTTAACATATATTTCAAAAATCTAACATATATCCTTTTTTGACGGCAAATATATTCATTCAATAGATGAAAAAAAGATCATTACAACCAGGATAATTAGATAGTGTTGGGACATTTCCCAACCACAAATTAGAGATGCTCCTAGCAATGAGACAATACAAATCATTGGCTTCAACGCAGAAATAGAATTTGGGCCACAATGGGCTTACAACAAGCCTAACAACTAACCCAAACAACCAATCAAAGAGCTTTTGCATATGGTAAATGGCCCGAGATGGAGGAGAATCCACAGTCTTTGAGTCTATCCGGTTACGGATCATTTCTTTGACTAGTATAGGCGCGATTCGACTATGCGTGGTCTCGTGATGGTCCAAAATAACCACAATAACGACAACGGCTTGTTGCTGAGAGAGGTAGATGAGATTGGTGTTCACCCTTGCTCCTTTTCTAATAGAAACTGGATGAAGCAAATCATTCGAAAAAGGCCAGAGATGCATAGGCATTTCAACAAACACCTTGGGAGCAACATTAAAACAGAATACAACCAAACACAACAGCAAATAACAAAGCACTAACAAGCCAAAATAAACGTTAAAACAGAGGCCACAAAATGAGAAAACCAGAACATCCACACACAGAAAGGCATGAGCTTTAGAGCAGACCCAGGTCGATAATGAAGCTGAGCGACATGACATCCATGGAGGTTTCGGATCTGATCGTGGTGGGAATAGATCTGCGGACGGGGGCGCTCCAGAGAGGGAGAATGGTGGAAATAGAGGCGGTGGCGGCTCGGGTGGTGGTCGTTGATCTGGAGAGGAAGCCATGTTTGTGGTGAAGTGTTCACTTCGCAGCAACAACCGAGGAGATGAAAACCAGAGCCTCCATGGCGGAGGCGGAGAGGACAGCCTCCATGGTGGAGGAGAGAGCTCCAAAAAACTAGAGGGAAAATACCACCACTAACCCTAGGATTGAGTGGAGAGAAAAGTTTTTTAGAGAGAAGAGAGAGCTTCTCTCTCATCCTTTGCGAGGGCGTGTGAATCTTGAGAAACTTAATTTCATAAAAAAATCTAATACACTGAGATGACTAAAATGAAATAGATTTGGTTGAAATCCGAGTCACCTATGATGACCCACTTGCAATTAGAAATCCGCCTTCGTTATCTCTGTCAACTCTTGCTATGTTCTCCGATTCAGCAAGTTTTTCTCTACCAATTTTAGTTTCAAATTGTTGGTTACTTTGACTAGAAAAATTATCTGATCTAATTTGACTAGAAATATTATCGAATTTAATTTGAAATCTGTGAATTTAGATTGCGAAAAATATGTTTAATGTTAGTGTGATTCATTTAATTCTAAAAAAGAAAAAACAGTTCTCGAAAAATTAGGAACCCAACTAATAGTTTGACTTTGGACCCCAAATTTCATAGAACGGCCTCATTGATTCCAATATAAAGTACCACCTCAATGATGCGTGAATTTGAGGATCGTTTAGTGTTCCGACACTGATGAGGCAGAGAGTGTAATCGGTGCCGTAGTAATGAGCAATGGACGGTTCCAATCGGAAAGTATACGCCGATGCAAGGAACGAGTCGATGAGCGTCTTTCGATGTGGAGTGGAACGCCAATGATACGAGCATGTGTCAGAGTGGCTCATACGCTCTAGATTAGGAAGACACGAAGTCACAAATTCCATATAAAACTAGACAATGCTCTAAACTGGAACTTCACTTTGGCGGAGATCAAAATAATTTTTAATGTGATTAATTGAGAAAATTATCAATTTCTTTGGTTTCGGTATTTTATTATGTTGAGACTCAGAAAATAGTCATATGCTAGTATCACGGGAGATCTACTTAATGGACATGTAAGTATATTGTTTTGTCTATTCGTTTCTGACAATGATTGCTTGCCTTTCTAATGATGTTTTATTTAATATTTGATTTTTTGATTTGAGCGCTTGTTTGTGATAACATGACAAGTTTCGAGGATGAAATTTATTGTATGTTAGGAGAATTATTGTATGTGATAGATTTATAACTTTTGCAAATATTGATAGTGAATACATGGGTGTAGATTAAAAAATGTATTGATAGTAAATGTGTGATGAAAATTAAAAAATAAAATATCTTGATTGTGAATATGCAAGGGAAATTAAAAAATAAAAATTAATTATTTGATGAGTTGAATTATTTAATAAAATGATACATTGCAAAAGAAACACTTTTTCAGACCAAATGTTACATTTCAAACGAAACAGAGTAGAGAGTAACACTTAAATAACGACGCTCGCTCGGTTCAAAGCTGTTTTAAAATGACTCCAGAACTGTTACACAAAAGACCAGAAAAGGAAGATATATAACCAATCACTTAATTTCCTTAAAATTTATATCGATGTATCATTCTCCAATCTTCAAATTTACTAAAGCAATGAACTCCATAGCTCCTGGTGTATTTAACTACTGTTATTACTTATTTTTATTATCATAATATTAGTTTGCCCTTTTTGCTGCGTGTCCACAATGTTGTACCATCTCTCGCTCTCCTTCCCAAATCTTTGACAAATGTCGGATATTCTTCTCCACAATCTAGCATCTGAAACAGTTGAAATGGCCACCCCGATCAGATCTTGAGTATCGACCGAACGGTGTCTTATTTTATTTATTTTAACAAGCTGCGCTGCTTATGAAATAGATGGAGAAACCGTCACTTACAATAAGCTCTCCATAGATTTTCATCATCTCTCGACTCTCTCGAAAAGAACACAAACTGATACAACTCCAAATTCAATAAATGTCATATAATCACTTCCTGGCGAGCATAAAAAGAAGTTGGAGGAACTAGAGAAAGTAGAGAGAGAATAGATTAATCAATTCATGTCTATTCAAATTGTCAAAATGACATACCGTATTTTAGCTCCAAGCAACATAGGTTCGGCTTGCCAATTAAAAGTTAAGTATGCCAGTAGCCATTTTCGGAAAGAGGGGTACTGCTACAAGGTACCAGCCAAGTATCATAAATGGACAACATAGCGAATGGACATCACATAAATTGAAGTTCATATCACACGATTAAAACAGAACATTTTTTCATCTTAAAAGAAAAACAATTACCCATATCCCTTTACTAAAAATAGTCTTGGACATCTAAAATAGTTAACAGGGCAAAAAATAAAAGGAACTCATGACAACCTGCCCAGAAATCCTAGCTCATCACCACAAGGCTTTGATTTCGACTAACCGAGGCAGAAATTTTGCTAATCAAGGAATATTTCATGAATCTGCTATGGTAACTTCGACCTCCACACCAGGTTCTATGGTAATTGAAGTTATCTGCTTCACAACATCTGGGGAACTGAATAGATCAATCACTCGCTTGTGAATTCTAAGCTCAAATCTATCCCAAGTATTCGTACCTAAATCCAGTAAGGAAAAGATTTCAAATCAATAGCACAAAGAGAACATCAAATTCATCAGTTGGCAATTCGAACCAAGATCACTTACACCAATATGGACTGGCGTCTCTTTCTTTCAACAGAAATACAGGAGACTTCTTTTTATCGACACTTAAGAACATCATGTTTAATTTCCAAAGAAACAAATTCTTAGCCAACAAAATGTAAATAATGATGAAAGTAATAAAAATCGAGAAGTATATATACTTCTCAAAGCTACCCATAAAGCACTTCACAACTTCGGAACTGCTTGGTTTGTCGCAAGGAAAGGGGAACCGGAATGGTAATGATAAGGGTATGATCATATAATTTTATTAGTACCATAAACTTTGTTTGGTTTGTCAAATAATTTTGGAACGGGATGCTTTTTGTTTTTTGATTTTTTTCAGAAAAATTGTTTAAATACTTCTTTTGTTTAAACAATAAAAAAAGTTAATAATTTTTATTCAAGTTAATAAACTGAAAAAAATAATTGAATGCAACTTTTGGAGTGGAATGATGGTCATTCCACAAATTGCCTAGGAATGATGATTCCTTAGGAATCCTTACTTTTAGGATATAAAACCATAAAGCAAGGAATGAGAGAATTGAACCAAACATTCATTTTCCATTCCATATCCATTCCCCACCTTCAAATAACCTAACCAACCATATCATTAGAGACAAACGTGTAGAAAAGGTTTAACAAATATAGTTCACCAAGGGGGCGTAGATGTCCAAGGAAAAAAAAACTCTTGGACCAATCATGGAAGCAATACTTTAACTAAACAACATTAGATTGGCTCTCTATAAATGAAACCTAAGCTGTTCTTCTAACTGAAGAAACACTTTAAATAGAAAGGGGGGCAATTTAGATGACACTGCTGGAAAGACCACTGCAACATAATAAACCAAGGATTAACAGCACATAGAAACCTTTAAGAGATTCATACAAATATGAAACACAAAATATATAATATATAGTATCAGAAAATGTTAACATGATTTCATACCTTCACCACAAGGAGACTTCCTTGTAGTGATCTTAAGAACCCTAGTTGGCATTCTCACTGGTCCCTTGACTCTGAGCCCTTTGCTCTTGGCCCCACGTACCAAGTCGGAACATACTATAAAACAATCTCAAGTTAAAAGAGCCTAAAAATGTCAATGTAAATAAAGAACGGCAAAAAATTGCAAGATTCTTCACTCTCAAGTATGAAAGTATATCCAGCCAGTAGTACATTTCATCACTTGACATTTAAAACCCAATATCAAAGAGGGAACATCATGTATAAGCTACAACAGGACAAAGCTGAATGCTCCAACACAATCAACAGGTCAGCTAAAACCTAGTAAACTATTATTTTCAAATAAGTATAGCATAATACACAGGAAATATACAACCATAAGCATTATATACAAAAAATTGAAGGGAAACCCGTCTGATTCTCATGCTGTAAATCACAGTGGAAATTACCACAAGGATTCTGTTAAAAAAAATTACCACAAGGATTCTCAAGATAAAAGTACTACTACAGAAAGCGAATTAAATAATAACAGCAGAATTCGGTCAGATAGAATTAGCAGACCTTTCTCCAGATTCTTCACGTGCTTTGAAGAGAGCGTGATACGGATCCTATGAACCTGTTCTTGGGGCTCCTCCAACCCCGGTTTCGTTGATTTCATCGCTGCATACGCCATGATTTTCTGCACCACCCAAAAAAAAAATGTTCAAAATCACTTATTTTTTCTGCTTATCAGAAAAACCACCAGAGCACATTTACGCAACCGACAGATTGATAAATCTTTGTACTGTACCTAAGGAGGATAGAAGAAGCGGGCGGCGGAGCAGAGAGAACTGAAGCTTCGACTTCTGAAATGTTGTGTTGGAGATTAAACTTGCAAGCAAACTGAGTTTATAAATCTTTAGGGTTACGGTTTTAGCTTGGGCTTGACGAAAAATAGTTGAAGCCAAGAGCTCACTCTATACTTTGGGCCACAGTCCAAATTGGACCGAACTTCCAAGTTCGATAGTTGGGCTGATCAACCGGCAGTGCAGTTTTAGAGTATTGGGCTAAAATAGGGTCCAAATAACAAAATGGTTTGTGATATATAACCCCCCGATCCATTATTGCACCTTTTTTTAAGCTAATCATTTTATCTGTGTGATGCATGATGTAGTGATGAAAATTATATTTTCAACAATAAAAACATACTCCCCAATCCCTAGTATATAGGTCCATGTTTGACTTTTTCGGCCAACCGTCTCCGATTTTAACTACGAATTACTCTTAAATCGCAAATGTAAAATCTCTAATTAAATTATATAATGAAACTTTAGTACCTAAACTTTCATTATATAATTCAATCGAACATTTTACATTTACGACTTAAGATTAATTCGTAGTCAAAATTGGAGACGGTTGACCAAAAAAATCAAGTGTGGGTCTATATATGAGGGACCGAGGGAGTATTAGTTAAGAAGGGAAAATATCTTTTTTCTCAATTAATTATTAGGTCGGTTAAAAACTTACCACTCAAAAGTAAAAATTTATTTTTCAGTCACTAACATTACGTTCAATAGAAATTAAATATTTCCGTTAGTTTACGGTTAGTGGAATATCCGATGTGGATAGGTATTGCTGATGTGGATAACAAAATAAAGAGAAGAGAGATTTGTTATCACTTAAATTATTAGGTCGGTTAGAGACTTACCATTCAAACATAAACTAGGAAAACAATTATTTTAAGCTTATTTACCAATCAATAATTTGCTACATGACCAAATATTTTCAATCTGCTTGATAAAGGCCTCATTGTTTAAGATAGGGTACAATATCTTCATTACGTAGAAATTAAACAAACATAATTCAGAAAACTAACAACCAGAAAATGAAGATTGGTATGTTATATTGTTATTTTAAATTTCCTAATTTATATTTATTTAAATTTTAAGAAAATGTAACGTTAATGACTAAATAAATAAATTTTTGTTGTTGAGTGTTAAGTCTCTAACCGACCTAATAATTAAGTGATAAAAATCTCCTTTTTCGTTGTTCTGTTATCCACGTCAGTAATATATGTCCGCGTCGGATATTCCAATAACCATAAACTAACGGAAAAATTTAAATTTTAATCGAAATGTATTGCTAGTGACTGAAAAATAAACTTTTATAGTTGAATGCTAAGTTTTTAAACAACCTAATAGCTAAGTGATAAAAAAATCTATTTTCCCTAATTTTTTCTTTTTTGAAACCCAATCTATTTTCCTTAATAATAATATGTGTTTTTTAGTTGATCATGTTTCAGGAGAAAGTAAAAGACTGTAAATATGAATCAATCATTTGTATTCATAACACTGATAGAGGGGCCTTTATATAGACATTACAATGAGAGTCCTTCTATACATAGGATTCCTAGATAAGGTAAGACATCTAATAGGATCCTACTACCTCTAGAAGGATCTAGAACCTTCCATCTATGTATCTACAACCAGTATTAGGTAAGACGCATCACGGGAATAATAATTCCCGGAACACTCCCCCTGTGTCGAGCACTAATACAACAATGGTGCAGAAGATGTTGCCTTCGTAAAAACCTATTCCAAGCCAAAACAAAACCTCATGGGAAAAATAAAGGCTTGATGAGAAAAAGATTGCAACGCACCAAAATAACATGTCATGTATACTCCCCCTGATGTATACACAACGACTCCCCCCAATGAGTACCTCAAATCATAGGAGTCAGATGCCAAGTTGCCCTCACAACTATGCCAAGGAGAAACCCAGTGGAAAAAATACCTCTTGGTCTAAGTTGAACAGAAGTACAACGCATCATTTGTATGAATGTTCTCATAGGTCGCCTCGTTAAAAACCTTACCAAGTGAAAATCCAATGGGAAAACACAAACCTTGGTCTAAGAACAAAAATAGCGCGACACATCCAAAGTGCAGAGTCGCTAAGGACTTATCAAGTTTTCTAAAGTCTTGTCCTCCATGCACTAAATCAGTCATAACTTCTTCGATTCAATAGGTATCAACGAAACTGTAAGAACTTATGAAAACTAGACACCCATAGCTTTTCATTCACATACAATACGTAACCTAGATTGACCCGAGCAAATCACAAAGCTCTATCGAAGTTGACTCAGCAAATTACCGGACATATCCTGTCCTACTTTGCAACAATAGTCATATGTCACTCAACATGATGGATGTGATCAAATGGTTGGTTTTCTTGGAAAGTAGAGACACAAACCTTCCCAATGGTACTAATTTCACCATTTTCCAGCAAGTGAGCTACCCTGTAGGTCATATGGAGATAGATCAATGCATTCAGGGTAATTTCGGGTATCGATATTCAAGTGTCCTTTTATCGAGATAGAGCAAGCTTCAAGCTTCTTGTCAATCACAGACATTGCGTGAGCGCATCCTAGGCCATCATCACAGTGGCTTTACCGGATTATTACGAATGAATACATCGAGTCAAACATGAGTACATAATACCGTACTTTTATCTTAAGACTGCATCATCACTTAAGTGAGCCAAGTCTTATTATGACTTCGACTAGTCATTGGGAATCATATAGGCATTACTTTATCGTCTCTTAGGGAAACTGTCCCTTAGATTGCCTTAAACCGATTGATGAATACGCATCATCAAGTGTCCCCAAGATCCTTTCATTTTAACTTTGGATTTAGCGAAATCTCTTAGTCTCATAAGAGTACATCACTATAAACCCTTAGTTTTGTAACACCCCCAAGATATTCGAGGTATATTACAGCGCCGTGGACCCCTACATGGGACCCACCAGGCTAACCCAAGAAAACACCACTCGACTAACCATCTCGGTTAGCAAGGAAACAATTATTAACAACAAGAACATAAAACAACACGTCCGGTACAACCGGCATAATAAACATCAACCGACAAATACAGTAACTCCAACAAAGACCAATCACAATCCGAAAGGAAAAAGCCTAAGTACTCGCGAGTACAATCTATAAATTTACAATTTGGAAAACATCCACATCAAAAGAGACAGTAGGAAATAACAAGACTCAATTGCACATGTCAACAACCTTGGCCGACATCCTCGTACCATCCAAAGGCTCGCTCGTCTCTGGTGAACATAACACGAAATCCATAACAAGAATTTCCCCAAAACGGGTCCCCAAAGGGGTTAGCAATTACGCTAGTACAAGTATTCAAGGCAAACCAATCGCTTACACATTTCATAGTACATGCACCAATATCAATTTCAAAAGCCAAAACCAGACATGTCTTTTCCGGAAACAAACAGTCAAACAATTTGCCTAGGACCGGGACGAAGCCATGAATCCCACCCGAGGCCTCTAAGGACCCTCCCGAGCTGGCCATTTCATAAAACAAATCACGCACAGCATCGCCAGACCGGGGCGAAGCCACGAATCCCACCCGAGGCCTCTAAGGACCCTCCCGAGCTGGCTAGCGAAACAAACTCATGAATCCAGAGTGAAGTCATAGATTCCCCCGAGGCCCCGTCGGACCCTCCCAGGGTGAGCAAAGCACACACAATATACATTACCATTTCATGTTAAGCATAAAGGTTTACAGAAGAATACTTGCCTTGAATTATTGATGACGCAACGAACGGAAAGGAAAGTCACCGACGAACGCTAGGAACCAATGAAACCGAACCTAACGATTCGAAGAATACAATCACAACCATTTCTAAATGAATACGGAATTGGAATACACCCGAAAACCCGCCTACGATTCATGTATATTCGTATATAAACAACAACGAGGGCGGACCACAACCAAACCCTCTCGATTCCATAAAAGTCACGAAATATACCATGAATCCGTAGGGAAACTAAGAATACCAACAAGATTAATCATATTCATCATGAATTAATCGACAAAACGGAACGAATCGGACAAAAACGCGAAAACCCCCAAATCTACCCAAAAGTAGGGTTCTAAAGATCTAACCTTGATTATTTGGATCGAAGGATGTTATAGGATGATTGATCGGTGATATAAACTCGAAACTTCATGGATTTGTTGTCCAACAACATGGTTTCGTCTCCTCCAAAACCTCACCATGGACCGAAGAGAAATGAAATGAAAATGACGAAAAAAGTCAGTCTGTCATTTATATATCGGCGGAACTAGCGTGCGCTAGCCTTCCGACTAGCGTGCGCTATCGGCGATATCGGCGAGCACTCTCGGCCATGGCCCGCATGACCCGGCACCACCGACCACGCCGACCATGACTCGGCCGACCCCCGCTAGCGTGCGCTACGGCCGGAAGCTGCGCGCGCGCTAGCGGCTTTGTCCGGTAGCCACCGGACTAACAAACTCACCTGTAACGACGCAAGTCGGCCGGCGGCGTGCGCTACCCTGCCGGTTAGCGCGCTCGACCGACGATGGCGTGCGCTACTGCCGATCTGGCCGAGTCGAGAACCTCGAATCCCTCCGCCCGGGCCCGATAGCGTCTGGCCGACTCGGCAGGCGTGCGCTACACTGCCGAGCTAAGCGCATGGCGTCCGGCCGTGGCGTGCGCTCGCCGGTTCTGCCGGGCTGATCGGCGGTGCCCATCACTGGACGATGCCGCACGGTCCGGCCCGGTACTTTCGGCCACGACCCGATGCCTCGATTTCCGAAAACGCACGGAACGAACACGACGAAAAGTTCGCGGACGACATCAACGACTCGAGATGAAAACGTAATGCAATAATTAATCATACGCGACCAAGAAAAGGGTCAAGACGACAATTACAGATACGGATACCCGTAACTTTGGGTAAATTACAAAATGGCCCAAAACGCCCGGAAATCACGATACGTGATCGAATAACCAAACCGAAGTTTACAACACGTCCAACAAAGTTAAACGGACTTGCGGGAAACTCGAAACAGCAGTTTCGGACGAGATTCGCAAGAATCGAACTCAAGTGCGGAAAAGTCGCTAAAAAAACACGGAACTCAACAAAACAACACCGAAACGAACTCGGATGACAAAAAGTGTAGAATTAATCATTCTCAGAATGACGAAACGGTCATGAGCGAGCCGTCAAAACGGACTCCGGCCGAAAAAAGAAATTTACCGAAAATCGAAAATTGCGGATATTACATTCTACCCTCCTTAAAAGAAGTTTCGTCCCGAAACTTAAAATAAGTAGGGAGAAGCAATATCCCCTGCCAGGAAAACTCGACGAGATACACAAAAACCGAAGACTCGCGCCCGACGGCGAAACGCTGCAAGAAACGCAAAGAGACATACTAAAATCAACGAGTGACAAGCGTCATTAAACGGATAATACAATCAAGTCAATTATCCGAACAATCACAAAACACAGCGAACGAAAATCAATATGATTGACCAACCCAACGGTTCATCAATCAAAATGCGAGCCAAACGCTGAACAAATACGAAATTCCACCGCCTAAAGATTGGAAGATCGAAAACGAGACTAATTTCCCGAACTTAAGGGAATTACGAAGGAGCCTGAACGCTCAACAATCACGAAACGAGAACAAAAACTGAACAAACAAACGATTGAGACAACAAAAATCGAACAATCATGTCCGAAACACGCAGGATAATAAAATTCAAACAACAACTCCCAGGATGACCTGGTGAGAACAACAAGACGTGCATTCCCATAAGATCCACAGGAAAGGGAATAGCGATTGAAAAGCCACAACGACAGACGAGTTATTCCGAAACGATACCACCCTCGTTCGATCAACAAAAGCAAGGGATAGGGAAAGTTCAGAAATGTTAACGAGCATAAACGAGTTGATAGAGCCAAAAATACAGAAGTTTAAAACCCGATCCACTTGAATAAAAGAACTATTAGAACCAAAAGATGTCACTTCCGAACAAGGTTCACAATAGTCGAACCGAATTCGGAAAAGTCACAGCGATAACCAGATCGACTCAAAACCAGATTATAGCTCGTTCGAACGATGAAACCAAGGTACAGAACAAGTTCAGAAGGTATCAATGAACACGAGCGAATCGATAGACTGGAGAAAGAAAAAATATAGAAGTCAAAATAGTACGGGTATTACCTTTGACTTCGCCCCCAAACTCACAACAACGGAACCACGGTAACAATACAACAAGCAACCGACACAGCGCGGAACAATCACCGATACACACAATCATACCAACCCGAGTTCTAACAACTCGCATATATGCGATAACGCATAAACCGCTACGAGGCGACAACATCCAATACCAATATCACACCCCTCACAGAGGCTACCACGACAACTGTGTGGCGAACTACTCAACGCTCACACCGCCAATTCAACAACAACTCGGGGGTTAACACCCTAACGAGAGCACGAACATCACACATATATTCCCGGACCACCAATAGGAATGATAGGTTTTGAAAACGAAAACCATCTTTTGAAAATAATTTGCAGGCACCAGTTGATCTTGAGTATCATATATCAAAAAGTAGTACAAACATCGTCATCGAGACTTAAAAAAAAATCATCTTGCGTTTGATAAAAATGAAGACACCTTTCGTTAAATTAAAACTTTTCAGTTATATTCGACCTTCGGGTCTAAGCGAATACGTTTCTAAATCATTAGAAATATCTCAAAATATTTTGATCCTCAAAGTAGAATATTTTTGAAACATAGCGTGGCACTAGTAGGCATCTTGAGAGCACTGTGAGAAAATAATTCATTTTAAAAGTACGTCTCGAGGTTTATTTTCTAAGATACTCAAGGTTTTTCAGAAGTACAATAGGCCAAAATGCCCAAAATTCGCACGTATCAACATTCACTTAAACACATCATATCACACGCATCAAATCGCTCAAAATCACGACAGTGATATACAATCCTCAGGATATGTTTAACAACATCGTTAAAACAACAACCGGTTTATCAAAACTGGATGGAAAACAATATCAAGAACAAAACTCCAAAAAGTCAACTCTAGGGATTCAAGAAAATACCTAGATTCGGCGAAGAACAATGGATTAGATGATGTTAAAAATCATCTAGGATACTCCAAAACACCTTTGGATGGAAGAAAAATCAGCCCAGATGTGAAACCGAGTCGCTACGTCTCAAAATCATGGAGGAAGAAGAAGAAATGAAGAAAAATTCAACTTCTAGACTGGTGTCCAGTATTTATACTGGACACAATTAGCGTGCGCTAATCATTAAGGTTAGCGTGCGCTATCACGACACCAAACAAAACTCCTGACCAAAAATACACTGTTAGCGTGCGCTAACCCCAAGTGTTAGCGTGCGCTAACGAGAACTTGCACTACCCAAAGAGCTCCCGAATCGCCCGAACTACTGGTAGCGTGCGCTATCCTCCCTTAGCGTGCTACCAACGCACTCTTGCGCGCTTAGCCGCAAAGCGTAGCGTGCGCTAATGACCAACAGAGACAACAATGAACATATCGAAAAATTACATGCCGTAAACCTTTCTCACACGGTTTACTGTGCTAAGCACAATTTCCCACGTCATTTCGAAAATGCTAAAAAGACCAATGACGGTAATATTTTCCAAAACTCACAAAATCATTTGTCAAACCATCATGAAATATTCAAGGCCAAAATGCCAAAACTTGATTCAAGGAATCGGTTTTACGAAATAAAACTCAGTTTGCAAAATACCGAAAGCCGTTTGAAAGAACTCACGCAGCGGATAAAATACGGTACGAAAATACATCAGCAGTGACGACACTCCTCGTATAAACCAAATACGAGAGTCTAATAAACACATATCGTGAAATCAAAATCCACAGAAGGATTCCATCATTCAACGACTAATCATACAAATAACTCGTGTCACGCGAGGCACAACACAAGGAAGGGAGTTTTACATCCATAGGTCGCACGTAAATGACGACCGCCCCTCGATACTAATCACAACCAATGATCCCAAACAACGCGTCGCGATGCTACTAAGTCAGACAAAATCCGACGAGACAAAACTCAACAAACACAACTTGACTCGACAGCCTAGATTTCCCCAGGCTAATCTGATTTTAAAATCGTATACTCTAGTTATTCGAAAATAAAACCGATAAATTAAAAATCGTTTTCAAGACCCTTTCAAACACGAAAAGGGCGTAACAGCGGTAGCATTTTATAAAATGTCCCAAACACTTTTATACACGACCTTTAAATACGACACAAGGTTTTATTTGAAAATACAAGGCTGGCTCGCCCAAATTCATGTCAATTTTCAAAACCCACTATACGATCAAGTCTAAGAAAATTTCAAGCATGCATGTATTATTATTAATAGAAACACATTGGTTGTAAATAACAATAATTAGCCAAGTACCAACAATTCCCGAACACACGCATATATGGCATTCAAAAATCACCAGTTCAACAAGCGCAACTCGGGAATACTAATTCCAAGCATATGTCAAACTATCTCTTCAAGTTTGACAGCGTAACCAAAGGTCACCGATTTGGACGTATGTCGAAACCAGCTATGTGAGTTTCTCAACAAACTCTGCCATCAACACCTATACCGGAACATATCAATGTTCAAAACTTCTACATCATACTGCACCCTTCGGTGTCCAACCCATCAGTACATTCGGCTCAACATACATTTAGTATACTCAATTACAAAACACAGATTCCATCATACAACAAAAGACTAGAGAGTCAAGCCCTCTCACAATATACCACGGAGCAAAACTCGGATCTTTCGATCACCAACGATCCCACCAATGCTAGGAAGTTTAGCGATGGAAGGCTCACAAAACGACAAACGGTCAAGCCCAGAACGACGCACATACTCCAGAGAGATAAAGGACGGCGCAATACTAGAATCAAAAGTACACAACCGGATGGATCGAAAAACAACTCGACGATAAGTACGAGAGAGGCAATCACAGTTCAAGAAGTGGAATTTCAATACGAGAAAACAAGAGAATTGAGTAAGGAAAACTTACGAGCACTGGATGTACTGAGATGCCGGCAGCGGTGTGACAATGTGCAAAACAAAACACAACTAGACCCAAATAACCAACAAGCCTAGGTATCCATAAACCTGGCTCCGTAACCATTTTCTGTAACACCCCCAAGATATTCGAGGTATATTACAGCGCCGTGGACCCCTACATGGGACCCACCAGGCTAACCCAAGAAAACACCACTCGACTAACCATCTCGGTTAGCAAGGAAACAATTATTAACAACAAGAACATAAAACAACACGTCCGGTACAACCGGCATAATAAACATCAACCGACAAATACAGTAACTCCAACAAAGACCAATCACAATCCGAAAGGAAAAAGTCTAAGTACTCGCACAATCTATAAGTTTACAATTTGGAAAACATCCACATCAAAAGAGACAGTAGGAAATAACAAGACTCAATTGCACATGTCAACAACCTTGACCGACATCCTCGTACCATCCCAGTGCCCGCTCGTCTGGCTGAACATAACCTGAAATCCATAACAAGAATTTCCCCAAAACAGGTCCCCAAAGGGGTTAGCAATTACGCTAGTACAAGTATTCAAGGCAAACCAATCGCTTACACATTTCATAGTACATGCACCAATATCAATTTCAAAAGCCAAAACCAGACATGTCTTTTCCTAAACAAACAATAAACAATTTGCCTAGACCGGGACGAAGCCACGAATCCCACCCGAGGCCTGTTAAGACCCTCCCGAGCTGGCGATTTCATAAAACAAATCACGCACGTGCATCGTCTCAGACCGGACGAAGCCACGAATCTCACCCGAGGCCTCTAAGGACCCTCCCGAGTGGCTAGCGAAACAAACTCATGAATCCAGAGTGAAGTCATAGATTCCCCGAGGCCCCGTCGGACCCTCCTGTGGTGAGCAAAGCACACACAATATACATTACCATTTCATGTTAAGCATAAAGGTTTACTGAAGAATACTTGCCTTGAATTATTGACGACGCAACGAACTAAAGGAAAGTCACCGACGAACGCTAGAACTAATGAAACCGAACCTAACGATTCAAGAATACAATCACAACCATTTCTAAATGAATACGGAATTGGAATACACCCGAAAACCCGCCTACGATTCATGTATATTCGTATATAAACAACAACGAGGGCGGACCACAACCAAACCCTCTCGATTCCGTAAAAATCACGAAATATACCATGAATCCGTAGGGAAACTAAGAATACCAACAAGATTAATCATATTCATCATGAATTAATCGACAAAACGGAACGAATCGGACAAAAACGCGAAAACCCCCAAATCTACCCAAAAGTAGGTTTCTAAAGATCTAACCTTGATTCGCTGGATCGAAGGATGTTATAGGATGATTGATCGGTGATATAAACTCAGAAACTTCATGGATTTGTTGTCCAACAACATGGTTTCGTCTCCTCCAAAACCCCAGCCGCGGACCGAAGAGAAATGAAATGAAAAATGACGGAAAAAGTCGCTGGTCTATCATTTATATACTAGGCCGGAACTAGCGTACGCTAGCCTTCCCGGCCTAGCGTGCGCTATCGGCCAGTATCGGCCGAGCACTCTCGGCCATGGCCCGCATGACCCGGCACCACCGACCAATTCTGTCGACCATGACTCGACCGCCCGACCCCCGCTAGCGTGCGCTACGGCCGCGCGCTAGCCGACTTCTGGCCCAAGAGCCACCGGACTAACAAACTCACCTGTAACGACGCAAGTCGGCCAGGCGTGCGCTACCCCTTCCTTAGCGCCACGACCGACGTGAGCGTGCGCTACTCCGCCGATCCCGACCGAGTCCGAACATCGAATCCTCCGCCTGTGCCCGAGAAGCTGGCCGACTCGACAGCAGGCGCTACACCGCTGAAGCTAGCGCGCGCAGCTGGCCCCGGCCAGAGCGTGCGCTACGCCGGTTCTGCCGGCCTCGATCGGCGGTGCCCATCACTTCCGACAAGCCGCACCGGTCCGGCCACCGTCACCGCCACGACCCGATGCCTCGATTTCCAAAACGCATTTTAACGAACACGACGAAAAGTTCGCGGACGACATCAACGACTCGAGATGAAAACGTAATGCAATAATTAATCATACGCGACCAAGAAAAGGGTCAAGACGACAATTACAGATACGGATACCCGTAACTTTGGGTAAATTACAAAATGGCCCAAAACGCCCGGAAATCACGATACGTGATCGAATAACCAAACCGAAGTTTACAACACGTCCAACAAAGTTAAACGGACTTGCGGGAAACTCGAAACAGCAGTTTCGGATGAGATTCGCAAGAATCGAACTCAAGTGCGGAAAAGTCGCTAAAAAAACACGGAACTCAACAAAATAACACCGAAACGAACTCGGATGACAAAAAGTGTAGAATTAATCATTCTCAGAATGACGAAACGGTCATGAGCGAGCCGTCAAAACGGACTCCGGCCGAAAAAAGAAATTTACCGAAAATCGAAAATTGCGGATATTACAAGTTTTACACGCAAAAGCTTCATATCTCTTCCAAATCAAGTATATACTTAGTATGCATTCTCGACAATCACTTGTCGATGCGCTCCGTGGTCAGGAGGCACTTGATTTGAGTCTGATCTACCACGAGATCCTTTTTATCACTTAACTTAGTTCCCCATTAAGATAAGATTTAACCACAAGCTGCACGTCAGTTTTTTGGAAACTATCTAACTGAAAAGATAGTGGATGCTATAACATCCATTATGATAGCACAACTAAGTTTCGTGTCATCATATACGATTCCAGTGCATTCATGAGAAACCTCGCGCCATGAGGTGAGTTTAACTCCTTCTCTCACTCGCCTTAACAAAGTATACAGATAGATCTTATCTTTGGAGTGTCGGCACCACTTCAACAAAGGGCTATCACTTTGTTCATACTAGAATCGCATACATTTCCATTTTAGACCAAGGCTACAACGTTGTAGATTTTCAACGGAGTATGGTTCGATTAAACTCACATTCCACGTCCTCATGTACCGACTTTATTCATAGAGTACTCTTTATGGATTGGCATTCATTGAGGCGTCCCCCAATAATGACTATAATCCAGAATCAAATGAGACGTATGAGTTCATTTGATCATATGATCAAGTTTCATGTACCAAACTCGCATACATTCTTAGCGAGAGTATTTATCGAACCAAGTGGCATCCCAATACTCGATGAGATCCACAGCCTAGTAACACCGTCTACCACAATTTGTGGTGTTACCATATCACCATTTATAGGTGACGAACGTCCATGACCGGACATAATCCTTGCAGACATGTTTGCAGCATGTATTTAATCTCGTCACTTTAGGGAACTTGGTGAGGCACAGTAGGGACAAACTACGACAATTCCAAGTCGTTCTACTCGAACATGATCGTTCGCATCTCCCCCTAACGGCGGGAAGACTGGCTCATCAAAGTGACTTACGAGATCGTTTGCCAAGGTATAATTTAAGCGGACTATGAGTGAAAGCGCATGTCATATTCATCATTTATAACCTATCATAATGCGTTGTGATTGTTAGGAATATGCCCTCGAATGCCACTCAGGGGATGAGAGAGTAAGGGCATTGTACTTGTAATTATGGAATAATTAATAAAAAGGCAATACGATTCATTCAATGTTTATTGTATTTCAATTGCATTCTTGACTTGGTAAATATTGAAGTGAAGTCCATGTAAATAAATCGAACATTCCATTCTCGTTATGGGATAAGAGAAAATGCACTGGAAGTGTTTAAAATTTATTTATGTAAATTGTTCGCAAGTCAATAAACTTAAAATGGGCATTAAGTTTTAATACGACTTGTATAACTGATGCTAGGACGTGTGCACGTCTTGATAGCATAGTTATAAGTATATTGGTGGGGCCAGTATACTCGAACACGACTCATACTCGATTCAGTCACACGGTATTCACTCTCGGAGAGTCGATGATGAATCGAAAGGTTGTGATAGTATACGTGGACCTTTGACTTGAGGGTTCAGTAGAAGATGTGCCTGTGACGTTTAGTTTGTCATTAGAGTAGTTAGACTCATTTGCTTATTTACTGAGTCGACCTCGAAGTGCGGACTATACGGGCAGGTAACATTCTTTACTGTACGCCAAGAAAGGATTCTATCTCCTGTTAGTGAGCAGGCGAATGTCTATACGGTTAATGGCAAATAAGATCATAAGTCTTTGGCCAAAGCATTCTGATATAGTCGTATTAGATACACTATTAATCAGTCGGTCTTGATTTGCATTAACACATGTATAGAGTTTAGTCAACAGTAGGGTTTGACTTTACCGTGACCCGAAGACTTGACCGGGACATCTGATGAAGGGTCTATACGTATATAGTATTCATGACAAAATGGTTCTGGAATGATCCCTTCATTCGTTCTCAGTCGGGGTTTACAGTGCGGCCCGCTAGGCTGGCTAAGTGCGGCCCGCACTCATTGGTTCCTCCCAATGCCGGTTGAGACGGACCTACGGAGTCGCGCATCAGGAGCGTTGACGGATAAATGTGAATTTATTATCTCTCTATTAATATTAGATATTGGATATCTAATTATGATTTATTGGATAAATCAAATAACGGTCTTATGAATTAAAATTAAGTTACCGGTTAATTAATTTAATTCATAAATTATATTTCTTAGAGAAATATATTTGTATTTGATATAATTAATTAGATTAATTAATTAATATAAATACATTTATAAGTAAACGGAGTGTATTTAACGGATTAGTTTGATTTAACGCCTGCATACACGAACCGAGTGGCTCGGCCTGCTTTCTAGGAAACTTCCTCATGAGACCGCCCCACCCATGTGTGCTCTTGGTTGATTGTCATTTTCTTTCATGTGAGGTGGTGGGTCTTTCCATCATGTTCCCACATGATGAGATGTAAGAATCTTATTTTTGGTAGATATATACATCTCATCATTTCATCTTGATAATGTTTTTTCATGAGAAGAAAACCAGCCCACCAGCCCACTGCCGTGAGGAATTATAGAGGGTGAGAGAATTTTTTTATCTTCAATTTTTGTTCATCTTTGAGGTGATACAAAATCAAGAAAAAGAGAGATATAAATTCCTATAGTAATTCCTAGCCGTGTTCTTGGAGAACTGATTGCTATCGAATTTTTCCGGGCAACTTCCGATGCGTGTGAAGTAGAGGCTTCGTACCTTTCGATGCTTGGAACGAAGGGATTTCGTTTTCAGGACGGGGTTCGTGATCATCATCATTTTTACGAAGATTTATTTCAAAGGCTTCAAGGGTATGATCTTTATATTCGTATTTATATTTTCGTATATACGTTACTTGATCGATCCTGTTTGGGATTCGTATTTATTTCCGCTGCGTATTTCGTTTTATTTTCAGAATCCCAACAGTGGTATCAGAGCGAGGTCAATGATACCGTATATACGATTATTTGTGCATTTTGAATGCTTATGGTTGATGTTTTTGATTTAGAATCAAGTTTGGTATAATCGTATATTTTTAAAATTATTCGTTGTAGCATCACGTTTTTGGTAACGAGCCGAAAAACGAAGAAAGCGGTCGGCGGTGGTGCAGCGGCCTTGCTGAAGTACTGCCAGTCGCGAGCGTGCTCGGCCATGACTCGGCCCAGACTGCCGAAGAGGACTCGGCCCAGGCACCCCTCGGGTTTTTGGCCCGATTTTGAATCGGGCCGTGGGCTGGGCCTAAAAACGGATTGTCCGGGACTTCGTTTTAAGTTTATATTTTGTTGTAATTATTTCCCAAAATTTAAATTGGATTTTAATTTGACTAAATTAATATTTGGAATAATTTTTTTTAGTTAAGGGAAATAAATTAAACGAAAATATTATTTTGGCCGGATTACTTCGAATGAATTTAAATGACGATTATTAGTATTAATTGGATTAATACCATTAAAATTGAATAGATTAATTTTATATTGATTGAATTAATATATTAATTGATTATTTAATTTTAATGCCACTTTATATTAATTGGATTAATATAGTAGAAATTGAATAGATTAATTTATAGATTAATTAGATTAATTTATATTAAAATTAATTGTTTAATTTCGTTGCCATTACATGTTGTATGGAATCCTTATGTGATGGTGATATAGCCCGTGGACTTAGTTTTTGATTTGTTCGATTCGATTGGGTTGTAAAGGCCGTTTTAAGCCTATTTATATTTACTAGAAAAATTTGTATAGGATGCAATTTTTCAATGATGTAATTATTATTTTGGGTATGACGAAGACCGAAGACAACCGACTGAGAAGACGAAGATTCGAAGACTGTGTTTTTTTTTATTTATTGGGTCATTCGCTTGGCCCAGTACTTAGGAATTAGGTCCATGAGCTATATGTTGGTAGTAACTAGGTTACTGTTTTCTGTTTTTTTTTTTCATTTTGAATGATTGACAAACCAACAAACGCGCGTATAAATGAATTAATGTGCAAAGTGTATCATTAATCGCGAAATTCTCCCGACTACAAACAAACTAAGTTATAAAGGTTACGAGGTTTCCTACCCTCCGTCAAACTCATGGAAAATTGAAATCTAAACCGGAATATTATTCTTCCGAGTATGTCGGGGTAATATTTTTGGGGAAAGATGATAAATTCCTAGAGTGCATTAGATGCCTTTGGTTGTGACAAATCAAACCCCTATAAACCGTATGGGTTGCCGGGTAAGATTCAATTGTCAGACTAATAGGAGTTGACGGTTTAAACTTAGATAGTTCAGCGAGCCATAGAAACCGAATGGGTTGAGGGCAAGTGAAATAGGGGTAAAAGAAGATCGAATCATCCATTAGATGGGTTGGTATTAGACACCACTTTATAAAGAATAATAGAATAGAAACTGTATGGGTTGCCCTCTATTAAACTTTGTAAAGAAATTGATCACCACTAAGAAATCGATCTAACCATGACTTCCGGATTATAACATGGGAGTGTATAGTTCCGATAAAATTAGTGGGAGCCGAGACAAGAATTATACAAGCCCTTAAATTCTATACTCGGTCATAATTAAACAAGTCACTAATTGAATCTTGTCTAAATCTTTGCAGAAAACGAAACTGAATCTCTCAAAAATGGCTAAAAACCCACTTGCAAAACTACTTGAAAAGAATCTCCTAACTGGACCAAATTTTGTTGGTGGTTGCGGAATCTGATGATTGTACTCAGTATGGAGTCTCTGGGATACGTCTTGGAGGCGGACATTCCACCGACTCCAATCCGAACTAGGGGTAATCAGGAAGATATTGACGTCCATGAAAAATGGGTCAAGGATGACGTGCTAGTCCGTGGCTTTATGATGGGCTCAATAAATGAGCTGCAGAGAGCGCACGAGAAAATGACTTCTGCTAAGCAGATTCTCGCACACTTGACCGAGCTTTATGGAGAGCACAGTAGGACTGCTAGATATGAGATATCGAAGCAGTTGTTCAGTGCTAGGATGAAAGAAGGGGCGAAAGTGGGAGACCACGTCCTCAAGATGATCTCTATGATTGAGAGGCTCAAGGTGCTCAACTTTAATATGGATTTATCCCTTCAAATTGATCTCATCCTTCAATCTCGCCCTGACTCTTTCATGCAGTTTGTAATGAATTTCAACTGTAATAAAATTTCATGCACATTAGCTGGGCTAATGAATAAACTGGTGACGTCGCAGTCTAACATGAAGACTAAACCAAGAGAGGCTGCTCTTGTGATTTCTTCTGGGCCTCGGAGGTCCAAGAACAAGAAGAAAAAGACCTACGAGCAGTACAAACCCAAGAAAGAGGTACAGAAAGGAAAGGGCAAGGCCCAAAAGGTTCAAAAGGTAGGCGGTCCAAAACCTACGGACAAATGCCTTGAATGCGGTGAGCTGGGCCACTAGCGAAGGACTTGTCCTAAGATTAATGGCGCATTAGGTACGGAACTTTTTGTTTTTGAAACAAAGTGTTCCGCTACTGTATATTCTGCTTCATGGATTCTGGATTCAGGTGCCACTTCTCACAATTGTACTATGAATCAGGATCTGGAACAAAGTAGAAAACTTGAAGCTGGGGAAATAATGATCACTGTCGGAAGCGGACAAAGTGTCGAGGCAATCGATATTGGATCAATCCAACTGGGTTTAGAATCCGGTTTTATTTTGACATTAGATGAAGTACTTGTTTTGCCCAAGGGGCATAAAAACATTGTATCCATTCCAGTCTTGGACCGGAAAGGATTTTGTTTCTTCATTGGAAATGGTAGTTGTAAAATTTATTTTCAAAATAAATTGGTTGGCACAGCTACATTGTTGAATGATTATATCATCTGAACATGCAAAATAAAACAGCAGTGAAAACTATAACTAGGAAACATGGTAGGCAAGATACTAATCAAGCTTTTAAATGGCACCTTAGACTTGGTCATGTTGGTCAGACCAAGGTTCAGAAAATGGAGAAAGATGGACTTTTAAGTCCATTAGGTGTAGAACCCTATCCAGCTTGTGAATCTTGCCTTAGAGGCAAAATGACTAAGTCCCCCTTCACAGGGACTTTTGAAAGGGCTGCCGATAAACTTGGATTGGTACATACCGACGTTTGTGGTGCTCTAAAAGTGGCCCGAGACGGATATCAATATTTCATAACGTTCACAGATGATCATACTAGGTATGGGATTGTGTACTTAATGAAACATAAATCCGAAGCCTTTACTAAATTCAAAGAATTTAAGGCCCTAGTTGAAAAGCAGTGGATGTCATATCAAAGCACTTGGTCGGACCGAGGTGGCGAATATATGAGCACAGAGTTTGATGAGTTCCTTAAGGAACATGGAATAGTTTCACAATTGACGCCGCCAGGAACCCCACAGTTAAATGGTGTTTCAGAAAGGAGAAATCGAACTTTGTTGGACATGGTTCGCTCTATGTTAAATTACACTGATTTACCTATTTACCTGTGGGGGTATGCCTTACTAACCGCTGCCTGTATCCTTAATAGATGTCCTTCCAAATCCGTTCCTATCACTCTACATGAGATGTGGAATGTTAAGAAACCAAGCCTGAATCACATAAGGATTTGGGGATATCCAGCCTATGTCAAGAAGGCTAAGGTGGACAAACTGGAAGCGAGGTCCATCAAAGGACGTTTCATTAGATACCCAGAGGACTCGATGGGTTATCTATTCTACATGCCAGAAGACCATAGGGTCGTTGTGGCATTACAAGCGCACTTCCTTGAGGATGAATTCATTCAGGAAGGTGGCTCGGGTAGAAATATCTCTTTGGAAGAGCATAATGAAGGTCCTAAGGAGACATCTGATCAGGGATAAGGAACCGAACCTATTGTAACACAACCTCCACTTCGAAGGTCTGATAAGATGTGTAAGCTGCAACGAGCTATTTATGGGCTGAAGCAAGCTTCTCGGAGTTAGAACCTTTGATTTGACGGTCCAAGGACTTTGACTGCATTTAAACGAAATGAGGATGAGCCGTGTGTTTACAAAAAGGTCAGTGGGAGCAACATTGCGTTCTTAGTACTATATGTAGATGATATTCTACTTATAGGAAATAACGTAGCAATGCTCAGCACTGTGAAAGCTTGGCTTTCTAAAACGTTCTCTATGAAAGACTTGGGAGAAGCTTCCTATATTATAGGGATCCGTCTTTACAGAGATAGACCGCGAAGAATGATAGGACTTTCCCAAGCCCTCTATATAGATAAAATCCTGAGAAGATTCAAGATGGATGAATCTAAAAGAGGGTTCCTTCCCATGCGACATGGAATTCATCTCACCATGAAAATGTGTCCTCAAAGTGAGGAATACAAGAGAGATGAGTAAGGTACCCTATGCCTCGACAGTGGGTAGCCTCATGTACGCTATATTGTGAACGAGACCGGACTTAGCCTATGCTGTGAGTATGGTAAGCCGATTTCAAGCAAACCCGGGTAGGGAACACTGGACTGCCGTAAAGAACATTTTTAAGTACTTAAGAAGAACTAGAGATTTGGTTCTTTCTTACGGTGGTGGAGAACTGAGGGTGATTGGATTCACCGATTATGATTTTCAAGGAGACAATGATGACTCTAAGTCGACAACTGGGTATCTGTTTACTCTCAATGGAGGAGCAGTATCTTGGAGAAGCTCCAAGGAAACTGCTACTGGAGATTCCACCGGCCAAGCAGAGTATCTAGCTACCTCAGAGGCTAGCAAAGAAGCATTTTGGATGCAGAAGTTTATGCAAGAACTTCAAGTGGTGCCTAATGCGGAGCTGCCTATATCACTATTCTATGATAATGATGGAGCTGTCGCCCAAGCCAAGGAGCCTAGGGCTTACCACAACACCAAGCATATAGAGAGAAAATACCACATCGTTTGAGAGATGGTGAAAAAGGATATGTTTCATTGCAAAGAGTAGACTCAGAAGACAATGTCTCTGACCCGCTGACTAAGCCATTATCTCAGGCCGTCTTAGAAAGACATCTGAGGAACATGGGTATTGGATACCATGATGTGTGGCATTAAGTGCAAGTGGGAGATTGTTAGGAATATGCCCTCGAATGCCACTCAGGGGATGAGAGAGTAAGGGCATTGTACTTGTAATTATGGAATAATTAATAAAAAGGCAATACGATTCATTCACTGTTTATTGTATTTCAATTGCATTCTTGACTTGGTAAATATTGAAGTGAAGTCCATGTAAATAAATCGAACATTCCATTCTCGTTATGGGATAAGAGAAAATGCACTGGAAGTGTTTAAAATTTATTTACGTAAATTATTCGCAAGTCAATAAACTTAAAATGGGCATTAAGTTTTAATACGACTTGTATAACTGATGCTAGGATGTGTGCACGTCTTGATAGCATAGTTATAAGTATATTGGTGGGGCCAGTATACTCGAACACGACTCATACTCGATTCAGTCACACGGTATTCACTCTCGGAGAGTCGATGACGAATCGAAAGGTTGTGATAGTATACGTGGACCTTTGACTTGAGGGTTCAGTAGAAGATGTGCCTGTGACGTTTAGTTTGTCATTAGAGTAGTTAGACTCATTTGCTTATTTACTGAGTCGACCTCGAAGTGCGGACTATACGGGCAGGTAGCATTCTTTACTATACGCCAAGAAAGGATTCTATCTCCTGTTAGTGAGCAGGCGAATGTCCTATACGGTTAATGGCAAATAAGATCATAAGTCTTTGGCCAAAGCATTCTGATATAGTCGTATTAGATACACTATTAATCAGTCGGTCTTGATTTGCATTAACACATGTATAGAGTTTAGTCAACAGTAGGGTTTGACTTTACCGTGACCCGAAGACTTGACCGGGACATCTGATGAAGGGTCTATACGTATATAGTATTCACGACAAAATGGTTCTGGAATGATCCCTTCATTCGTTCTCGCCGGTTTACAAAGGCGGCCCGCTAGTCTGGCTAAGTGCGGCCCGCACTCATTGGTTCCTCCCAATGCCGGCTGAGACGGACCTACGGAGTCGCGCATTAGGAGCGTTGACGGATAAATGTGAATTTATTATCTCTCTATTAATATTAGATATTGGATATCTAATTATGATTTATTGGATAAATCAAATAACGGTCTTATGAATTAAAATTAAGTTATCGGGTAATTAATTTAATTCATAAATTATATTTCTTAGAGAAATATATTTGTATTTGATATAATTAATTAATTAGATTAATTAATTAATATAAATACATTTATAATTAAACGGAGTGTATTTAACGGATTCGTTTTAACGCCAGACACGAACCGAGTGGCTCGGCTCGTTTCTAGGAAACTTCCTCATGAGACCGCCCCACCCATGTGTGCTCTTGGTTGATTGTCATTTTCTTTCTTGTGAGGTGGTGGGTCTTTCCATCATGTTCCCACATGATGAGATGTAAGAATCTTATTTTTGGTAGATATATACATCTCATCATTTCATCTTGATAATGTTTTTTCATGAGAAGAAAACTACCCCATTGCACTTAGTGAGGAATTATAGAGGGTGAGAGAATTTTTTTATCTTCAATTTTTGTTCATCTTTGAGGTGATACAAAATCAAGAAAAAGAGAGATATAAATTCCTATAGTAATTCCTAGCCGTGTTCTTGGAGAACGGATTGCTATCGAATTTTTCCGGGCAACTTCCGACGCGTGTGAAGTAGAGGCTTCGTACCTTTCGATGCTTGGAACGAAGGGATTTCGTGTTCGAGACGGGGTTCGTGATCATCATCATTTTTACGAAGATTTATTTCAATGGCTTCAAGGGTATGATCTTTATCTTCGTATTTATATTTTCGTATATACGTTACTTGATCTATCCTGTTTGGGATTCGTATTTATTTCCGCTGCGTATTTCGTTTTATTTTCGGAATCCCAACAGTGATAACGCACTTTGGTACATGAACATGTGGACGATAAAGGTTTTTATTGTAAACACAATCCAGTTAACAAAATGCATACGGTTACACTTGTAACTAAGCATTTTAATGATGATAGGTATAGGTGAATATGACATGTTGACCTATGCTACATAACTGTAGCTACTGGTCTTGAAAATACAACAAAACCGCCACCATACACCACCAGGATCGAACATAAAGAGACGATTGAACCGATGATAGGCTGTTGGTTTCATCGAACCTATAGTTCTTTCTTGAAGAGTTCACTCCCTTCACCAGCCCCAAACACCTCAAAATTTCGTGAGCATGTATAAACGGGTGTTGGGATTCCAAAACCATCAACCTTGTAGTCAGAAACCAGTCGAAATAACATCGAACTGGTTGATAGGACAACTGGGGGTATGTGAAAACTTCATTTAGTGGTTCACCTCCTTCCAAGTCTCCAAATGGCACCAAAATTTGTGAGAAGGTATCCTTGGATGTTAGAAAGTACTCGTTAAAATTTAACTTTAAGACTTGATCTAAAAGTGGGTGAACCGACCTTTACAATGACTGGTCCGCAAGTTGGACAACCATAAACTCAGGTTTCATCAACTTATCAATCATTGTCAAAGGAACCACATAACATATAAATGTTATCACTTGAGTACTGTAACACCCCCAATCCGCTCAGGGATATTACACGCCATAGAACCTTTCCTCAAGAATCTACCAGGCTGGTAACAACATCGAACATCTCAACAATGCCTTTAAGGCTAAAATGACTCAGTAGACCGATTTGGTCTTTCAATAAATACATACAACTCAAACACATTACATGCCCACGCAAGGGTCGAATACAACACACTCCCGTACAACAGGAAAGAATACTGCAGCGGAAATAAAATACAACTAAACCAATGACATCATATGGATCCTCGTGTGATTAGTATCGATCATCTTTCATCACCCTTCATGCCGACCCTGTGTTATGCTCCCCAAAACCTGAATGCAAAGACAGACATCCCCCCCGAATACTCGGGGGTTAGCAAAACTCCACTGTTTTGCTAGTGCAAGTATAAAATACGAAGACAAGCCATACATATCATACTCCAAAGACTTAGAAATCATAAACATACTTCCCGAGGTAAATCACTTGATCAAAACGGTTAAATCGAAAGATAAGGGTAAACCCGATATGCATCTTGTAAAAACATTTTACGATCTCGGGAGTTTTGAAAACGTTTAGGGACACAGCCCAAAAGTCATTTTTCCAAAAGCACAATTACGATAACAATACCCGGGGTCCACGACCCAATCATACTATCCCGATCACAAGCACGGGGTTCAAGACCCGATCATATCATAACAACATGTTTCCACAGATTATTCGCGTCCTGTGCTAGCAAGCCACAGACCTCAGATGCTCCCGTAGAAATTACCCGAGTGAATAACCCACAGGGAAAACCATACCGAATCAAATGTCACCGTAACAACAGTCACGTGACCACAAGCACATGTACATTGGTAACCAAATCACAACCATAAGTTATCCCGGCATCGCGCTAACAAGCCACGAACCTCGGAGTCCCCGCAAGACATACCCGATGGATAACCACACAAGTTATCCCCGACATAGGGCTAGAAAGCCCCGAACCTCGGAGTCCCCGTAAGACATACCCGATGGATAACCCTACAGTCACGCCCGACCCATACTAGCAAGTATGGATCCCGGAGATTCAACGATCCTACCCGGAGGCACATCACATAAAACAAGCACACAACAATAATCAACTATCAAGCCAAGCAACATTAAGCATCACAACTTCCTTTCAAAGGAGTAACAACCAATATCACCCGTCACATATTCACCGAACAAGCACACATAACAACACGTTATCCTCGGTAAATGATTATGGTTTATTACATTCACTAAATGTGATCATAAGTCTTTCAACCAACGGATTTAACACACATAGGCCAAAAACACACTTATTCACGAAGCATCCGAGTTATCGTTGAAAGACAACATTTATCGAGAACATACCGATACTTTTTAACATTCATTAAACATCCGGATTTAACATAAAATCATTTACCAACAATTATGCCTATGAAACATGAAATGTATGGGCAAGATACTTGCCTCGAATAATCACAACGCGGAGAATCGACCGAAGTGAGGAGACTCGGACCGAATATGCACCCGCCGACTCCGCCGAACGACAACCCGCAACAATAAACTACGAACGACAACAATAACAACGAAAATGAATTCCAAAATACGATTCAAAGCCGCTGAAGTCAAGTAACAAACGATGAAAGTTCAAGGGTTTCCCCCAAAACGGTCAATAGCACGAATCGACCCAACAAAAACATGAAAATGGAATTCTCAACCGAAATATGGATATTCAATCCATAGGATATGTTTTAAAAACATCATTTTACAACAATCGGTTCATAAAAAACGGATGGAAAACAAAATCAAGAACAAATCCCCCAAAAACTCAACTCGAAGGAAATCAAGAAATATACCTTGATTCGACGAAGAACAATGGATTAAATAATGTTAAACACATGAATAATATTAAGATTAACCATACCCATCATGGATTAATCAACAATACAGAACGAATCGGACAAAAACCTGAAAACCCCAAAATTTCCCAAAGATAGGGTTCTAGGAAATCTAATCTTGATTCGCTGGATCAAAGGATGTTATAGGATGATTAATCAATGATATAAGCTCTAGGACTTCGTGGATTAGTTGCTTGACAACATGTCTCCTTGATCACCAAGCCTCCAGCCGCAGAAAGGAGAAGATAGAAATGAAAAACGGGTGAAAATATGACTGCTCAGTCATATTTATACTGGCGCGGCCTAGCGTGCACTAGCCTTCCGGCAGTAGCGTGCGCTATCGGCCAAGACGCCTGCACTCGGCCGGGGCCCACATGACCCGGCACTGTTGACCCAACCTGCCGACCAGGACCTGCCTGCCCGACCCCGATAGCGTGCGCTGCGCGGACGCTAGCGCGCGCTAGCCGACCTGTCCAGAACCCTCTGGACTAAACTGCTCGGCCAGGTAACGTGCGCTAGTCGGCCGACAGCATGCGCTACACATGACGATTAGCGCGCGACACGACCGACAGTAGCATGCGCTACCTGCCGATCCTCCTCGAGTCCAGAACTCCTGGAACCTCTCTGCCCAGCCCGATAGCGTGCGCTGGCTGGCCTATTAACGTGCGCTAGTCCTGCCGAGCTAGCGTGCGCAGTCTGCCGGAAGTAGCGCGCGCTATGCCGGTTCCTGCCGCGTCTGACCGTCCAGTGCCCAGCACTCCCGACAGTTCCTGCCACACCCGTCCGGCCAGTGCCCAGCCGCCATGACCCGACGATTCGGTTTCCGAAAACGTACGGAACGAACACGACGAAATGCTCGTGGACAACATCATCGACCCGAAATGAAATACCATGCTACATTTAATCACACGCGACCATGAAAAGGGTCAAGACAACAAATACGAATGTGGATACCCACAACTTTGGGTAAATTACAAAATGGCCCAAAATGCCCGAAAATCACAATACGTGATCGAATAACCAAACCGAGTTCACAACACGTCTAACAAATTTAAACGGACTTACAGGAAACTCGAAACAGCAGTTTCGAATGAGGTTCGCAAAAATCGAACTCAAATGCGGAAAAATTGCTAAGAAGCACGAAACTCAACAAAACAACACCGAAACGAACTCGGATGCCAAAAAGTGCAGAATTAATCATTCTCAGAATGTCGAAACGATCATAAGCGAGTCGTCAAAATGGACTCCCGCCTAAAAAAGAAAAATTACCGGAAATTGAAATTGCGGATATTACATACTACCCTCCATAAAAGAAGTTTCGTCCCAAAACTTAAAATAAGTAGGGAGGAGCAACATCCCGCCAGGCAACGAGGTACACACAAACCGAAAACTCACGCCCAACGGTGAAACGTTACAAGCAACACAAGGAAACATAAGGCGTGAAAACACGCTTCACGACGACCATCACAACGCCACATGCAGAGACATAATAAAATCAACAAGTGACAAGCGTCATCAAACAGATAATACAGTCAAGTCAATTATCCGAACAATCACAAAACACTGAGCACCTATTACAAAGAAACACGCACAGTCGAGAAAACACCAATTAAACACAAAACGGTTCACAAGGACAATCACAAACAGTTCGGACTACGCTGAAATTCTCAAAAATCACACTAGGCATCTCCATGTCCTTTCAGAGTAAAGACGCAACCTCGATCCCAAAATCTCTCAGTTACCGTCTTGCATTGCACGGCTCGGTGACCCATCTGGCCACACTCGAAACAACAAACTAACAGTGAACGATGATTTTTTGCGGTACGAGATCAGGCAACAACAGTCAGACAACCCCGATCGAACAACAACGATCGATCAACAACCGAACAACAACGATAGAACAACAATGATCGAACAACAACGATCAAATAACAATGATCGAACAACAACAATCGAAAAATAACTCCGAAGTTCACACTTCAACTCAAGACATTAAAAGAGCTGGTAGAAACTGAAAGATGTTACTTTCGAACAAGGTTCACAAGAATCGAACCAAACTCATAAAAGTCACAATGATAAACAGATCGATCCAAAACAAGGTCACAACCCGTTCGAACGATGACAACCGAGATACCAAACAAGTTCAAAAAGTTTCAACGAACACGAGCAAGTCGATGGAATTTAGAAGGAGAAAATGCAGAAGTCAAAAATAACACGGGTATTATATTCGACCTCTTATAAAAGAAGGCTGTCCACACAACTCACAATAACGGAAACAAGGCAACAACACAAAAGCAGCCGACGAAAACATTTCCCATGGGCCTCTTAGAGCCGATCCTGATATCTGTACTGAAGTTCGTGCCCCGAAAGACTCGGAACCCAACTCGCAAAACTGGATCCTGTGCCTCTCGGGTCCACACTTGAAATGCGTTACTAACGAAAAGGACAATTTGTACGTACATGCCCCCGACACAATATGATTGAAGCACCTCGGCTCGGCATACCGAATATACAACTACTAAGTACAATGGAATATAACATCGCCGAACAACAAACCGGAGATGCCAACTCAGCACAACAGAAAACCGTATAACGCAACACATACGATGGTTACTATCATAAAGCAACACACACATCAACACCACAGCAACGACGGCATCTTTCGGTGATCTCAACGGCCCGAATGATAACCAGCACATAATCACAAAACAGCATGAAACAATCACGCATTTACACAAACGTGCAAACTCAAGTTTCAACAGCTCGCACTGGTGCGATAACACACAAATCATCACAAAGCGACAACGTTTAATACTAACATCTCACCTCTCACAGAGGGCTAATCACAACAAATGCGTGGCAAACGACTCAACGCTCACGCCACTGATTCCATCTTACTCGGGAGCTAACATTCTAACGACAATGCGAATATCACATATACATTCCCGGACCGAAAACAGGAATGATAGGTTTTAAAAACGAAAACCACCTTTTGAAAATAATTTGGAAACACATTCGATCTTGAGTATCACATTTTCAAAAAGTTGTACAAACACCATTATCGAGACTTTGAAAACCACCTTGCGTTTGATAAAAGGGTTATTATACAAACATGTTACTAAAGTTTTTTAAAAAATGCAATTTTGTTACTAAAGTTTTTTTTGTTACAAAGAGGTTACTAAAGTTTTGTAACCGGTTACTTAAGTAACTAAAGATGTTTTAACCCATTGATACCGGTTATATTTCCAAATCCTTTACTCATTTCACTTTCACCCGGCAAAAAAACTCTTTCCCCCAAATCGATTTATTAATCCCGAAAAAACAACAACCCCCCCCCCCCCAATCGATTTCTTCCCCAAAAAAAAGGTTAGTTTTTATGATTCATTAATCTTTTTTTCAGTTATCCAGTCATTGTTTAATTGTAACAAATAATTAGGGTTTTATAAATTTAGGGTAACATTAAAATTAACATTATTTTGATGTTTGGTTTTGTTTTAGATGGAATTGGAATCACCATCTTCCTCTTTTTTGATAAAGTATCATCGGGGTGGTGTTTTTGTAAGAGATCCTGTTTCATATGACTATGAAATCCTTACTGAAATACCTAATGTTGATTTAGTTTCATTAGATTTACCTGGTTTCATAAAACTTTTGCAAAGTGAATGTACTGGTTCTGTCAAGTCTCTGTTTTATTTGGTCCATGGCTTAGAATTTCACTTAGGATTGAAAGCTATAAAATCTGAAAGTGACTTTGATGATTGTGTCCAATGTGGTGTTCAGAATGACCATGTTTTGCACATATATGCAACACATACTGTGTTTGAATAGAATGCAACAACTACTGAGCACAATGACCCTTTATCTGATAGTGATAGTGAGTTAGAGGATGAGGATTATAATCTGTATGATTATTGTAGTGAGAGTGAAAGTGATACTGCATCTGTTGACCATTTTTCTGAAGGTGAGGAAGAACTCTTAGCTTCTAGGATTAGGAAAACAGCCCCTGCATCTAAGAAAAAAGCCTCTAAGATGTTTGATGAGAATTTTTTGACTAGTGTTTTCAATGGATTGCCTAGGGATGATTTTGTTGAAAAAGAAGTTGCGCATGTTGACCCTAAAGATGATCAAGATAGGTTAGGTGATCACTGGCCTATCCATGATCCTAATCTCAAATGGAAGTCCATGAGACCACAGTTAGGTGAAAGGTTTGAGGATCCTGACCAACTAAAAAGAGCACCGACTTTCTATGCATTCGCACATGGTTATAAGATATTTTTTGAAGTTAATAACCCTAAGAGACTCCTAGCTAAATGTTCAAGAGATGATCAAGAAAAAAATGTCCATTTAGGTTGTGGGCATCTTGGATGCAACAAGAAAAATCATTTCAGATCAAAACACTGAATGATCAACATGTGTGCTCTAGGACATATGAATATGGTACATTGGTAACAAGTAACTGGATTGCAAGAAATTTTGCAAAAAGGATTTTGGTTAATCATGGTATAAAACCTAGGGAGATTGTGGCTTTAGTACTTAAAAAATATAAATGCAAAGTTTCTATTAGTCTAGCTAGAAGGGGAAAAATCAAAGCTTTAAAGCAATATGAGACCTGTTTAGAAGATCACTATGGAAGGTTATGGTCTTATGCAGCTGAGATTCTAAGTTCAAATGAGGGATCTACTTGTAGGGTTGGTGTAACACCAATGCCTGATGGGAAGAACTATTTTAATTGCTTCTATGTATGCTTTAAAGGTCTGAAAGAAGGATGGTTAGCAGGGTGTAGGAGAATAATTGGTCTTGATGGCTGTTTTCAAAAAAACAATATGCAAAGGAGAGTTGTTATCAGCAGTAGGTAGAGATGGAAATAATCAGATATTTCCAATTGCCTGGGCTGTGGTGAGTATAGAAAACAAGGAGAATTTGAGTTGGTTTATGCAATGTCTTATTGAGGATTTAGGAATGGAAGCTGGTGAAGGTTTGACAATCATATCAGATCAACATAAGGTATTCTCATCCTCATTTTAATTTTATCATTTAATGTTTTGTCTATTGAAATATTTCTTTTATATTGTTTTTTTCAGGGAATTATAGAAGCTGCAAAAGATGTGATGCCTTTGGCAGAGCATAGGCAATGTGCAAGGCACATATATGCTAACTTCAGGAAGAAGTTCACAGGTGTGCTATTTAGGAACCTGTTCTGGAAAGAAGCCAAGGCATCATATCCTGCTAAGTTTCAACAAGTTATGACATGTATCAAACAGAACAGCAAAGAAGCACACAAACATCTAATGGACAGAAACCCTGAAAGCTGGAGCAGAGCCTTTTTTAAGACAGATAGGTGTTGTGATGCAGTTGAAAATGGGATAAGTGAGTGCTTCAATTCAATGATTGTTGAGGCTAGAAGAAAGCCTATCATCAATATGTTGGAGGACATCAGAGTGGGTATGATGGAAAGACTGCAAAAGATGAGGGAAAAACATACCAAGTGGTCTGATACTATCTGTCCTAACATTAGGAAAAAGTTTGAACTTCTAAAGGATAAACACAGGTATCTCTCATAACATATTTCTAATTTCATTTATTCCTTATAATTTTAATATATCAAATGTCTGAAATGTTTGGTATTTAATTGTAGGAATTGGAAAGTAGTTGCAAGTGGTGAGAGTAGGTTTGAGGTTAGGAGTGGTTATGAAGGTTTTAAAGTGGATGAAAGGTTGAGGACTTGTAGTTGTAGGGGTTGGCAACTGAATGGGTATCCATGTGAACATGGTTTTGCAAAGAATATATTTTCTTCACAAAGATCCAGAAGATTATGTATCTGATTGGTATAGTAAGGATAAGTATGTGGCTGCTTATAGTAAGTTCATTGAAAGTATGAATGGAATGGATCAATGGCCTTCTACGGAGTATCAGAAGCCATTACCACCAATAAAAAGAAGGATGCCTGGAAGACCAGGATATAAGAGAAAGAGGGATGCATTTGAGAAGGGAGATGGTGGAAATAGGACCAGGATTAGTAGAAAAGGGCAGCCAAATCATTGTAAGATTTGTAAAGAAACTGGGCATAATCAAAGAAGCTGTCCCAAAAATGGAAAAGAAGGACCTTCAAAAAACCAATGTGCAATCTGTAAAGAAGCTGGTCATAATCAAAGAAAGTGTCCCCAAAAAGGCTCCGAAGAATCAACAAGTGCAAAGAAGAAAGGGTCTGCACAATCAACAAGTGCAAAGAAGAAAGGGTCTGCACCACCAATGTTCATAAGGAGGGAATCTGAGAGGATCAAGCAGCTTAAGTTCCAGGGTTAACTCCAGATGATATGCAGTATAACTGCAACTAATTTTGTATGGCAAGCCACTAGTGAGGCTGTTTTGTAAATTTGCCATATGTAAACACTTTGTTCAACTTTTAATGCAAGTATATGCAGTATGCATATTAGTTTCATTTGGTCCAATTTTGCCTTGTAAACTACCTCATTTTAGTGCAACTTATGTATTTGCAGAATCAATACTACCTCATGTACTCCAATATTGTAAATCATATGTAAACTAATTCATTTCATTACATAGTTAAAACACTTACAATCTATCCATTTCATTGGATACAAAAGAAACCATGACAACAATCATTACAACCCAACAATCTAACACTACATCATCACCTAAATAAACCTAACAATGAACATCACAACAATGACAACAATCATTACAACAATCTAACACTACATCATCACCTAAATAAACCTAACAATGAACATCACAACAATGACAACAATCATTACAACCCAACAATCTAACACTACATCATCAACTAAATAAACCTAACAATGAACATCACAACAATGACAACAATCAAAAGCCTGTTGTAGAATGCAGTTCGAGAGCTTTGAGCAATTTGAGCTTGGGCATTGACCAAATTAACATGTTGCTGAAACATAGTAGCTTGATACCAACGATTTGGTAAGGGGACATCAACCCACCTAAAGTACTTGCAATTTTTTGTTGGATCCATGAAGTTAGGACAACCAAGAAACCTTCTACCAGTGTTGTTTTGTGTCCAAGATGTACGACACCTTGCTATTTCACCACAGCCACAAAGAATCGACATTGTGTTAATGGATTTTGAAGAATTGGATTTGGGTGGATTTGGAAGAATTGGATTTGGGTGGGTTTGGGGAAGAAGAAAGAAACAGGATAAACCCGTTTTGCATATAAATAATCCAAAAAAAAACAAGCAACGGTCATAAATCTGACGTGGATAATGAAATCGGCTATTAGCCGGTTGCCCACTCTCGCAGTTACATTTGTGTAATATTTTAATACTATAGTTACCCAGATGACAAACCCGTTTACTTTAGTAACCTCTTTGTAACAAAAAAAACTTTAGTAACAAAATTGCATTTTTTAGTAAACTTTAGTAACATGTTTGTATAATAACCCTTTGATAAAACGAGGACACTTTCCTTTAAATTGAAACTTTCAGAAATATTCGACCCTTGGGTCTAAACAACTGCATTTCTAAAAATAATTGAAAATATCTCAAAATATTTTGGTCCTCAAAGTAGAAGAATTTTGAAATAGATAGTTGCGCTAGTAGGCTCCCCGAAAATACAATCCATTTAAAAGTATGTCTCGAATTTTATTTTCTAAGACACTCAAGGTTTTCAAAAATCCAATAGGCCGGAATGCCCAAAACTCACACGTATCGACATTCACTTACATACAATCATAATACAAGCATCAACTCGTTTAAAACCAAGACAACACCTGTCTTTTACCAGAAACAAACAGTCAAATATCCTAGTCAAAAGGACATAAATAATGACAACACTCCTCATATAAATGAAATATGAGAATTACACGAACGCATCACGAAACCAAGAATCTGCATAAAGGTTCCATCACTTAACACATAATCATACCAGTAACTCGCATCAGACGAGGCACAATCACAAAGAAGGGAGACTTACATCCACAGGTCGCACGAAGATGATGATCGCCCCACAATACTAATCACGACCAACAAACTCAGACGACGCGTCGCGACACGACTCAGTCAGACAAAATCTGACGAGACAAAAACTCAACAGACACCACTAAACCCAACAGCCTAGGTTTCCACAACCTAAGCTCCGATACCATTTATGTAACACCCCCAATCCGCTCAGGGATATTACACGCCGTAGAACCTTTCCTCAAGGATCTACCAGGCTGGTAACAACATCGAACATCTCAACAATGCCTTTAAGGCTAAAATGACTCAGTAGACCGATTTGGTCTTTCAATAAATACATACAACTCAAACACATTACATGCCCACGCAAGGGTCGAATACAACACACTCCCGTACAACAGGAAAGAATACTGCAGCGGAAATAAAATACAACTAAACCAATGACATCATATGGATCCTCGTGTGATTAGTATCGATCATCTTTCATCACCCTTCATGTCGACCCTGTGTTATGCTCCCCAAAACCTGAATGCAAAGACAGACATCCACCCCCGAATACTCGGGGGTTAGAAAAACTCCACTGTTTTGCTAGTGCAAGTATAAAATATGAAGACAAGCCATACATATCATACTCCAAAGACCTAGAAATCATAAACATACTTCCCGAGGTAAATCACTTGATCAAAACGGTTAAGTCGAAAGATAAGGGTAAACCCGATATGCATCTTGTAAAAATATTTTACGATCTCGGGAGTTTTGAAAATGTTTAGGGACACAGCCCAAAAGTCATTTTTCCAAAACAACAATTACAATAACAATACCTGGGGTCCACGACCCAATCATACTATCCCGATCACAAGCACGGGGTTCAAGACCCGATCATATCATAACAACATGTTTCCATAGATTATTCGCGTCCCATGCTAGCAAGCCACGGACCTCAGATGCTCCCATAGAACATACCCGAGTGAATAACCCAAAAGGGAAAACCATACAGAATCAAATGTCACCGTAACAACAGTCACGTGACCACAAGCACAGGTACATTGGTAACCAAATCACAACCATAAGTTATCCCGGCATCGCGCTAACAAGCCACGAACCTCGGAGTCCCCGCAAGACATACCCGATGGATAACCACACAAGTTATCCCCGGCATCGGGCTAGCAAGCCCCGAACCTTGGAGTCCCCGCAAGACATACCCGATGGATAACCCTACAGTCACGCCCGACCCATACTAGCAAGTATGGATCCCGGAGAGTCAACGATCCTACCCGGAGGCACATCACATACAACAAGCATACAACAATAATCAACTATCAAGCCAAGCTACATTAAGCATCACAACTTCCTTTCAAAGGAGTAACAACCAATATCACCCGTCACATATTCACCGAACAAGCACACATAACAACACGTTATCCTCGGTAAATGATTATGGTTTATTACATTCACTAAATGTGATCATAAGTCTTTCAACCAACGGATTTAACACACATAGGCCAAAAACACACTTATTCACGAAGCATCCGAGTTATCGTTGAAAGACAACATTTATCGAGAACATACCGATACTTTTTAACATTCATTAAACATCCGGATTTAACATAAAATCATTTACCAACAATTATGCCTATGAAACATGAAATGTATGGGCAAGATACTTGCCTCGAATAACCACAACGCGGAGAATCGACCGAAGTGAGGAGACTCGGACCGACTACGAACCCGCCGACTCCGCCGAACGACAACCCACAATAATAAACTATGAACGACAACAATAACAACGAAAATTAATTCCAAAGTACGACCCAAAGCCGCTGAATTCAAGTAACAAACGATGGAAGTTCAAGGGTTTCCCCCAAAACGGCCAAGAACACGAATCGACCCGAAAAAACATGAAAATGGAATTCCCAACCGAAATATGGATATTCAATCCATAGGATATGTTTAAAAACATCATTTTACAACAATCGGTTCATCAAAAACGGATGGAAAACGAAATCAAGAACAAATCCCCCAAAAAGTCAACTCGAAGGAAATCAAGAAATATACCTTGATTCGACGAAGAACAATGGATTAAATGATGTCAAACACATGAATAATATTGAGATTAATCATACCCATCATGGATTAATCAACAATACAGAACGAATCGGACAAAAACCCAAAACCCCCAAAATTTCCCAAAGATAGGGTTCTAGGAAATCTAACCTTGATTCGCTGGATCAAAGGGTGTTATAGGATGATTAATCAATGATATAAGCTCTAGGACTTCGTGGATTAGTTGCTTGACAACATGTCTCCTTGATCACCAAGCCTCCAGCCGCGGTAGTAGAAGATAGAAATGAAAAACGGGTGAAAATATGATTGCTCAGTCATATTTATACTGCGCGGCCTAGCGTGCGCTAGCCTTCCGGCAGTAGCGTGCGCTATCGGCCAGTATCGCCCAGACCCTCGACCAGGACCCGCATGACCCGGAACTGTTGACCCAACATGCCGACCAGGACCGGCCTGCCCGACCCCAATAGCGTGTGCTGCGTGGACGCTAGCGCGCGCTAGCCGACCTGTCCAGAACCCTATGGACTAAACTGCTCGGCGAGGTAACGTGCGCTAGTCGGCCGACAGCGTGCGCTACACATGACGGTTAGCGCGTGCCACGACCGGCAGTAGCATGCGCTACCTGCCGATCCTCCCCGAGTCCAGAACTCCAGGAACCTCTCTGCCCAGCCTGATAGCGTGCGCTGTCCGGCCTATTAACGTGCGCTAGTCCTACCGAGCTAGCGTGCGTAGTCTGCCGGCAGTAGCGCGCGCTATGCCGGTTCCTGCCGCGTCTGTCCGGCCAGTGCCCAGCACTCTCGACAGTGCCTACCGCACCCGTACGGCCAGTGCCCAACCGCCATGACCCGACGATTCGGTTTCCGAAAACGCACGGAACAAACACGACGAAATGCTCGCGGACAACATCATCGACCTGAAATGAAATACCATGCAACAATTAATCACACGGGACCATGAAAAGGGTCAAGACAACAAATACGAATGCGGATACCCACAACTTTGGGTAAATTATAAAATGGCCCAAAACGCCCGAAAATCACAATACGTGATCGAATAACCAAACTGAAGTTCACAACACGTCTAACAAAGTTAAACGGACTTACAAGAAACTCGAAACAGCAGTTTCGAACGAGTTTCGCAAGAATCGAACTCAAATACGGAAAAGTTGCTAAGAAGCATGGAACTCAACAAAACAACACCGAAACGAACTCGGGTGCCAAAAAGTGCAGAATTAATCATTCTCATAATGACGAAACGGTCACAAGCGAGTCGTCAAAATAGACTCCCGCCGAAAAAAGAAAAATTACCGGAAATTAAAATTGCGGATATTACAAGTACGACCATTTGTGAACACAATCATAGCATCATAAGCCACCCAAGCTAATACTTATGATCATGTATGTATAAGGACTCGGTGAAAAGGGAGGACTCAGCACCATGCTTATGCGAGTCGTTACATTATTCTCTTTAGCATAGGAGGGTGTCATCTCCTAATCGTGCTAAAGAATAGGCTTTAATCAATGAACATGGCTAAGAAGGATCATTGAGGGGTCTTTAGCGTCACACATGCTTATGAAAGTAAGACGCGGATGACATAAATATCATCATCGGTCATGAGCCCTGATCACGGCTCCACCAACGAACTTTGGTGTCTTTGATCCAGCTAGCTTCTTTGTTCAAAGAAAAAATGATGTCCATGGCAATACCGTGGTGTATGGATCATCAAACTGTCCAAACTCCAGACTATTAAAGCCTAAATGTGTCAATGTCCCAATACATCTTCTGGTTACAAAAACCAATGCAAGCCGGATCATATTGACTCATGAATATTTTTCCTTTTCACATATCCAATACAAGTGATGCTTAAGATTTTATTCTCACAAATCACAATGAGATGCTATGAGTGATACACTTTCGTATATATATCATCGAATCATAATATGGTTCAATTGTTACGTAACATATGTGACTAGAAAATGCCATTCGGCATTCAACAACTTGAGCATTGTACCACTCATTGATTGTGATGACCTAGTCATCATAGTCACAATGGATTTATAACACAAAATCCAAAAATATCGTGTTCCTTGGAAATAGCTTAATACGCACTCAATTTTGCTTGCAAAATTTTACAAATATGAGCATAGCGAACACTCTAACAACATAGAGATTTTATACTAGATACGATCAAAATGATCTATCATATTGAGTGCATAACATGGCAAGATTATATGCCTAAGGGGCAAAATCACGACACAAGCATGGTGTAAAACTACCATGCATACGCTCGACCTTCTTATAAGGGTGCATATTTTGGACTTCCCGAAGGAAACTGTTTTTCAACATTTGAAAGATGATATTTTAGCGTACAATGTATACCAAAAATTGAATCATATGTGGCAAATTAGGCCAAAAAAGGTTGAAAAACATGTGTCATAAGACCACTTGCAAATTCAAGATGGGAACCAAGTTGGTTGGGACAAAAGTTAGCACAATCGCTGGAAATAAAATTCCATGCAGCTTGACCTTTGTTCACTAAAACAACGATAACTCCCTTGTTAGGAAGGCTATGGATGAACGGTCAGATGTTCTGGAAACTAGATTTCTGTATCTTTCTATCCATATATTGTGCACCACAAGGATCATTAAACTCAGATCACAGTGCATGTTTTAATTGGCTGCTTTAGTATTTCCCAAGTTTAGTGAGAAAACAAGGTTGAGACCATATCTAATGGTATAAGTGTTGATGCAAAAACATGGCAATGACAGCCATAGATGCATTTAAACGCAGCAGTGTGTTCGATTTCTTATCTCGATTAATGATCCTTTTGGTAACTCCAACTTGGTAGACTTGCAGAGAAAGTAGGAATGTCGGTACAGCTAAGGCTGTTTAAAAACCACTGATTCCATTTGAACTTTAAAAGCATAAACAAATATCAAGGAGGATGCGCCCAGTCATGATAAAAAATGTAGACAAAATCCACCAAAGTGCATCAAATCAACCAAGAATTTTAATTCTCAATTTGCAAGTATACGTCATAATAGCCATGTTATATGGATGCAACGTGGTGCATCAATATTAAGCATTTTGAATCATGAGACATAATGAATATACCGTAACCAACTCGTCTTGACCATCCAATAAGATCGACTAAACATAGTCAAATGTATAAGGCACGTGCTTTTACAAATACTCGGAAAAGTATTCGGACCTATAGTCACACGAACTATAATCGAGGTCAACGAATTCATGTATTTACCGCAATATGCCATTGCTTTACATGTTAAAATTCATGAGAATTACTCGTTCATTCTTTCATATATCATATTGCAAGGATACGATGCATGACTACACCCACATGCAATATTTTATTTTAATAGGGTGAAAGATGGAGTTTTTCAAGTATGGGATTGGGTCAAGACCAACATGGTGGTCCCTCAATTCAACGTGACAAATCCGTCACAAATCGATTTTAACCACGACATATCCGTCGCAATCGATGTTTGTCCCATTTACACGTCATAAATACGTGACTAATCGTGAACAAGTCATAACTTTACCGTTACCGACAATGTTCATTTTATTCAATTGTTGGTTTAAAATCGACAAAACGGCGACGTCAAATCGCACCCAAAACTTGATGTATGCAACAACCACAAATATCGACTTTCAACAATTATCCGTGACTCCCTCAGGACCGTCACACAGTTTACTTCGACATATGAGAGTGATACCACCTCTCATATTCTCATCCACCGCAAAGTAGCGTGGGAGATAAAGAACCCAGATACCTAATGTTGTTACCCAAAATATTATTCGGAAGGGTTTGCTGGAATGGATGAGTAACAAACAAAATGCGAGAGCACGTCCGAGGGAAAGTAAATAACACAAGACTTGCCGGGGTTGTTAGTCCCGGGCTTGAATGCTCTCGCGAGATATTATTAATACGAATACTTGGGAGTACAAATATTAATGTTAGAGTACAATTACAATGAGTGCGACCCTAGTTATCTAGCTCTTGAGTGCTGATGATTGCCGGAAGAACCAGAGTTGATGCTCTGTGAGTTCTTGTAACAACGATGGAGTGCTGTAGTCAACCGTGAGAAATTGACTGTCTCTCACTGTATGAATTTAGCTGATATTCCTGTGATGGAAGTCTGATGGTTTCTCGTGTGAAATCAATAGTTTTTTGAACCTTTTTCCAGTTGTTGGAGGTTTCCTATTTATAGGAGTGGAGGTAGTTAGGCGATCGCCTTTATTGTATTATAATAAGCGGACGATCGTCTTTAGCACATGAGTTGGTCTCCTTAAAGTCCACAGCAGCTGCTGGCAGCCGGATGTGCGAACCAATGAGAAGACAACACACGTCCTATGTCGCTATCTTGGGAGGTCCCACCTAGGACCTTTCGGCGGTCTGTCGGTAGGTGAGGCAGTCCTTGTCGTTGACAGCTGTTGATGGGCTAGAGTCAAAGATCCTTATTCTGCGGCGCCATTCGCGGATCTGCACGTGGGCCTTCATCCCGAGATTCGGTCTTCGTAGACTTGACGGATGCTGGCTTCCCACGTGGCATGAGGCGGTCGTCTTTAGTCGGGCACCAGAGTCGATCGTTAGGTGCTAAGAGGCGATCGCCCTGGACGTCGATCGCTCGGTACCTGATCTCGGTCTGGACTCTTCGCTTGGCAAGTCTACCTTGGATTATCTGATGCTGGCTTCGGTCGCTCGGTCCTTATATCGATCGCCGTCGAGATGTATAAATCGCCCCACAACAATTGCCCCCCAGCTCGCTCCGATGTTGAAGACGTGGGGTGAGGTGGTTCTACTAGAGATCGCTTGACTTAGACGAGCGACTCAGCATTTTATGGAACAGATGATCGTCTCTCGAGCGGACTGACTTTGCATTTGGACGACCTACTCGGTCGCTGAAATGGGCGGGAAATGATAGCAGTCTTGAAACATCATGGGGCACGTGCTAGGGGAGTCCGACGGTTTGTCAGACCCTGTCCTTAGGCATGCCCTCGAAATGACGCGCACGCGGGATTCGAGGACGGGATTAAATGCTGACTTCCCCGACCTTTGCGTTTCGGCCCCCGAGATTCGGTTTATTTGCCCAGAAGCCCCCGCCCTTGTCTATAAAAGGGACTGGGGTTACAGGGTAAAAACCTTATGCATTTTCGTCTGAGAATAAGACATATCCGAATTCCCTTGAAGCTTCGTGTGACGATCGTCGTTCGACTTAGACTCTTTAGGTAAGAACAAAAAACTTCTCTTCCTTTCCTTTTTTCTGAAAATGTTCGGAAGAAGACCAAATGTGTATGAGGCGGGTAGTAATTCCGCCGCCGGGGCTTCGACCGCCCGGGATGAACTTTCTTCGGAGTTCCATGTGGACACCGCCGTCGAGGCCATCCGTGCCGGGATTGATCCCGCGGAGGTTGAAGAACTTTTTAATGAAGCCGACGCGGCCAAGGTGGCGGAGGCCGAGCGGATTCGTTCACTGAAACAGGAGGAGATGGATGCGACGGTGCACTGGGAGCGGAACAGCGCATTCGGCAAAGCCTTCACAGATTTTGCCGATCTCATGGAGAGATTGGCCGGCCCACTCCCCAAATTTAACTTTACTGAATACTCGATCGCCCATCCTTATGAACCCGTAAGGCGGACGTTGTTCCGGGTTGATCGCCGCTCACCGTGGACCCTTGGCCAGATCGGGAGCTCGGCGACCAAGAAGGATTTGGACCGTTGGAGGGCGAGGTTCCATGTTCCTTCTGATGTTTGCCTCCACGTGCCCGCCGAGAATGAGCGAGCCGATCAACCTCCCGAGGGCATGGTCGCCGTCAACGAGGCGATAATGGAGGCTGGACTGCGATTCCCGTTGCCGTTTGCTGTCTCCTACCTTCTGACCGCCTGGAATGTGGCCCCGCTTCAATTGACGCCGAACGCCTGGCTGCAGATCGTCAGCACCCTTACTTTGTTTGGTGGCCATCGGTTGTATCGTCTTCCCTCGCCGTTGGAGATGAACCATATCTTCAAATTGACGGTTCAAAAAGGCTCTGTCGGCGGCTACCACATCCAAGGTCGCTCAGACCGGGTGATTCTTGGGGTCCTGAACAAAGTAAGGGACGATCCGTCGAAGTGGTTCTGGGTCGGCGGCGCGTGGAAGTCGGCAGCGAGCGACAATCCAACCGACGAGTTGGACATTCCCACCGGCTTTCGGGAGAGGAGTCCGAGTAAGGATTTAGACTCTCCGTTTGTTCAGATACATTCTGAACTGATCTGATTTTGGCCTTCTTTTTTGCAGGTGTCATTGTTCCGGCAGCAGGCGACCTTGCTTTTGATTTCGCGATCGTCTGGGAGAAGATACGGAGCCTCCCTGACGACCATATAGACGCACGCCGAATCAACAACGAAGCCTGTTGGTTGGTTCTAGGTACGAACTATCACGATCTTCTTTGACATGTCGATCGTCTTGGCTGAGGAAGATTACTAACTTTGTCGATTGTTTTCTTTTGCAGAAATTCGCTTCCCTTGTTTCCCAGAGCCTCCTGCTGTGATTTCCATGTCTAATCCGGGGGTCATGAACCACCTTCGTCAAGGGAAAAAGCTGATCCGAGCTCCTACTGCTCCGCTGCGACAGACCCCGGAGGCAAGACCTCTCCAGGAGCCTGTCATCGAAGAGCAGGAGCCTCGGGAGGAGGAGCAACTTCGGCTCATTCGCAAGAAATGGAGGACTGTGGAGCCCTCGGCCCCTGCCACTACTGACGAGCCATCGATCTCTGTGCCTCCGCTTTCCGCGATTCCTCTAGTGGAGGGGTCCACGCCATCTTCGGCTTTTCTTCAGTCTATGGCGACCGCTGAGGCCGAGACTCCGCGTGGCAGGCCGTTCTTTGGCCGCGACCCAGAGAAGGTCGAAAAGTGAGCCTGGTCGCTTTGCTGAGTTATGTCACTTGTGTAAGAAACATACTAACTCTTTTGCTCTTTGTGCAGGATCCGCCACTCCGACCCGAACTGCTCGCCGATGGTGTAGGACTTCCTGACGAGCAAAGCTCCTCGCGAGGTCAGCGATATTCCTTCTTACGTCGCTCAGGCTACCACCTCCCTCCCGAAGGCCTGGATGACCGATTTGGATGCGATCACGCGCCGGCAATCTGCTGACGCGATGCAGGCTACTTTCGCGCTGGCCCTTCAGACGGCGACGATGGCTTCTCAGCCGTGAGGGACTATGAGGGGCGGCCGTCCACCGCTCGTCTCCATGCAGACCTCGAAGCCGCACGGAAACAAAACATTGAGTGTGCCGACAGGCTCGCGGCCATGGAGAATAGCTTCGTTGAGGCGGCTAAGCAGGCGAGGCAGGATCTTGACCGGGCGTGAGCGGCGACTGAACGGATGCGAGACCAGATGACGGAAGCCCGCAGGTCACACGCGGCCGCGCATAAGGAGGCCGACCAGCTGAAGGTGACCGTCGCCCGACTGACCAGCAAGCTGGCGTCCTCGAAGGAAGAGGTGGCCGCCAAAACTGCCGAGCTCGAGGGCGTGAGCCAAACGGTTGCGGAGCTGAAGGGAAAGATGAAGGCGACTGAGGCCGATCCCTTCCTTAAAGTGGAGTACGTCAGCGAATTCGCCTACTATATGGCTTATGCTGATGCAATCCCCGCCGCTAAGAAGAGAGGGCTCGAGGTCGGCCCTTTGGCTGAAAATTTCAAAGCCTATGCGCTTGAGCACCCTCTGCAGCCAAACTTCACCGTGCCGATCCTCGACCTTTCCGCGGATCATGTGATCGATTTGAGCTGGTACCCGTTGCCAGACAACCTTGTTCATCTGGGTGCCCCGGAGGATGGGGGAGCAGAGCTTGCTGCTGGCGATGGAGCGAGCGTCGATCCCTTAGCTTTTCTCGCTTTTTACTTGTAATTTTATAGCTTTTCGTTGTATTTTTGCCTTCGGGCGACCGTGCTTGTATTTGTATTCCAAGTGAAATGAAATAAATATTTGCTTCTCTGATCTTTTGCTTGTATGATTTTATACAAGTGTTTGAGGAACGATCGTCGTGCGTATAGCTCCAAGTGAATTGATAAACTCATACTGGTAACTTTAGAACAAAGTCGATCGTTGCACATATATCTGAACAATGCAGATCATAGTACGTGTATTTGAGTAAAAACGATCGTGGTATATATAGCTCTGTTCTTCCCCCTTGTTTTTGTTTACTTAGTGAAAGTAAGGGAATGAAAATAAATCGTTTAGCGAGCGGTCTTCAATTTTGCAGATTCCTCGAGGAATGCCGACCATCCCGGCCTAGAGGAACCATGCACAATCGTGGAGTTTGATGGAACAGACCTCCACGACCATGTCTTGTGCGCGAGCGACATTCCATCCGATGGCCAACTTCTCGCGACTCACTTAATTGTGAGGGTCCTCCGTAGGCTATGCCCGCCTTGTATTTAAACGAAAGGCGAGCGATCTCAACCTGGAGGAGTCCTTGCACGGGGCATCGTCGGATTAATCGACTCCACGACCACGGCTTGTTAGCACTTTTCTACCTCGGATCGTCATGTTAGATGGCGATCCTCGACGGTATACGTTGTGATGGGGGAGGGACGCGACACATTGTCTGGATCCACCATGTTAGATGATGGACCTTTGAGGGCGGGCGAGCGTATCCACAGATCTGTTTTGGAGGGCCCTTTGGCTACGCCCGCCTCGTATTTAAACGAAGGGCGAGCGATCTCTGCCCAAAGGAACCTTGCATGGTCACAGAGATTGGTTCCATTGACCTCCACAACCATGTCGGCACTCTTCTACCTCGAACCGTCATGTTAGATGGCGATCCTCGACAGTATACGTTGTGCAAGGGGAGGCGATCGCTTGCCTAGGTCCTTCATATTAGATGACGAACTTTAGAGGGCGAGCGAGTCATCCTCTTTCTCGAGGCGTTGCTTAGGCAGTAGCCTTTCGTTTGACATGGTGAGAATCGGGGAAAGACCTCCGAGGTTCCCACCTCTTGATTGAAACATATAGATCCGGCCTCCGAGGTTGATCGGGGGGTCGACTCGTATGAGCCTTCAGGCCTGTCGCGTTCGACTCCGACGACCGGTTTGGGAGATTGATGGGGCTCCGGCTAAGCCATTAAACTGTCCAGCTTGCCCTCCTCGAACAATCTCTAGAGTTGTCTGAGGAGGTCGCGGCATTGGTTGGTGCTGTTACCGGGACTCTTGTGGTAAGCACAAAATTTATTGTGGTCCAGATGACCGTTGTCTCTTATCGACTTTGGCTTGCTTCGCGGTTCGCGCCCTTTGATGGCGTAAAAAATATGGGCCGGAGTTCGGTTGAAGCTATGGAGGAGATGAGCTTCCACATCCTCGAAGGCCTTGAAATCACCGGGTGGCTTGGCGACCACCTTGTTGGACTTGGCGATCGCCGTATTTTGGACGGGAGGCAGCATCCCCTAGCCTAGGCGAACGGTAAGCAGTCTCTGCCTGGCCAGAAAATCGGCAGCCTTAGCGTGGAAGGTCGCGTAGGTTGGGGGGATGTCCTTCGTGAGGTGCCTGAACATGGATGAATGACCATAGAATCCCCCCAAGACCGAGTAGAGGGCGAGCTCGTCGCTAATGGGCTCGCCGGTGAGGACTATTTCATCCACCCGGTCGATGTAATCTGCATCGGACTCGTCTTCCCCCTGCCTGATTTTCATCATGCGGTGGGGACCTTCTGGTCTAGCGACCTTGGCGGCGAAGTATGACGTGAAGTCGCTCGCCAGTTTCTCAAAGGATTTGATTGATCGCGGTGGCAGTGAGATGTACCACCTATGGGCCAGATCGCCCAATGTTAATGAGAATATTCGGCACCTGGTCGCATCTGACGCCCCACATCCGGTCATGAAGATCCGGAACTTGCTCAAGTGGGTCTCGGGGTCCGATCTCCCCTTATACAAAGGTGTTTGAGGAGGAGTGATCCTTGGTTGCACTGGGGCCAGCTCGATCTGGACCGCGAGTGGCTCACTCAGTCCGGTGACCTTTCTCCTGGCGCCTGCCCCAGTTTCCATGAGCATTTTCATCTCGTCGAGCTGGCGTTGCATAGAGGCCATCGTCGTGGCCTAGCTGCTCGCGGCTAGGCACTCGGAGCGGGAGCCGAGGCGATCAAGTACTGATCCCCTGGATCCGCTGTAGATGATGTCTTTGCCGCGGGGCTCGATTCTTCGGCGGATGGGAGCGAAACGGCTGACCTGTTTTTTATTAGGAGTTGGGTATGTCGAACTCCTGGTAATGGATTCGGACTCCGTCGTCTCGTGGTTGGGGCCAGAATGCCCCGGTCGCCACGATGGATCGCTTCCTAGGTGGCTGAAGACGGAAACGTCCTGCCTCGAGAGAGCCTTTTCTCGTGAATCGGGGCTTTCTGACGATCGCTCGACAAGTAACCCATTGAGCTTCCACTTGCCCGCGCGGCGGATGGCCGAGGGCGTTATAGCGGGCGCTTTGCATGCTCTCCGTCACTCCCTTAGGATGGCCATGGCCTCCTCGATCTATTCCGCGGTTTGGAACTGGTCGAGTGAGAGGCTGGGGCCGTCTCTCGGGGGCAGGATTGAGAGTCTCGCGTCGCCGCCGCTACCCTCTGTCGTAGGTTGGGGCTCGGATTGAGCCGGAATAAGATGCCCGACGGATCGGAGAGTGGATCTCTTCGAAGTGGTGGCAGATGTTATTATTCTGAAGGTTTTTCTTTGAAGAACACTGAGTGTTTCTTCAAGTATATGCTTCGGAGAACAGTGAGTATTCTTCGAAACGATCGGAATGAAAATGAGGGTAAATGCCCTCCTTCTAGCGCCAATTGTTGTTACCCAAAATATTATTAGGAAGGGTTTGCTGGAATGGATGAGTAACAAACAAAATGCGAGAGCACGTCCGAGGGAAAGTAAATAACACAAGATTTTCCGGGGTTGTTAGTCCCGGGCTTGAATGCTCTCGCGAGATATTATTAATACGAATACTTGGGAGTACAAATATTAATATTAGAGTACAATTACAATGAGTGTAAAGACCCTAGTTATCTAGCTCTTGAGTGCTGATGATTTTCGGAAGAACCAGAGTTGATGCTCTGTGAGTTCTTGTAACAACGATGGAGTGTTGTAGTCAACCGTGAGAAATCGACTGTCTCTCACTGTATGAATTTAGCTGATATTCCTGTGATGGAAGTCTGATGGTTTCTCGTGTGAAATCAACAATTTTTTTGAACCTCTTTCCAGTTGCTGGAGGTTTCCTATTTATAAGAGTGGAGGTAGTTGGGCAATCGACTTTACTGTATTATAATAAGCGGGCGATCGTCTTTAGCATATGGGTTGGTCTCCTTAAAGTCTGCAGCAGCTGCTGCCACCCGGATGTGCGAACCAATGAGAAGACAACACGCGTCCTATGTCGTTGTCTTGGGAGGTCCCACCTAGGACCTTTCAGTGGGTCTGTCGGTAGGTGAGGCAGTCCTTGTCGTTGACAGCTGTTGATGGGCTAGAGTCAAAGATCCTTATTCTGCGGCGCCATTCGCGGATCTGCACGTGGGCCTTCATCCCGAGATTCGGTCTTCGTAGACTTGACGGATGCTGGCTTCTCACGTGGCATGAGGCAGTCGTCTTTAGTCGAGCACCAGAGTCGATCGTTAGGTGCCAAGAGGCGATCGCCCTGGACGTCGATCGCTCGGTACCTGATCTCGTTCTGGACTCTTCGCTTGCTAAGTCTGCTTTGGATTATCTGATGTTGGCTTCAGTCGCTCGGCCCTTATGCCGATCGCCGTCGAGGCGTATAAATCACCGCACAACACCCAATTCCCCCAAAACTAAATTCCCAAAAGAGAGGAATTGAAAAACGGGAACGTTAATAAAATCTTACGGGTACTTGGTTCCATATTTGCTTTGATCCTTGAACAGGATAATAAATTTGGTTTCTCTTCATATGAGCAACATATTTCCGTGGGTACTCCGTTCTATATTTACTTTGATCCTTGAACGGGATAAATATGGCTTTTCTCCATATTTTGCACATCATGAGTAACATATTTTCCTATATTCACGTAAAACATAAACATGGTAAGATTATAAGTGTACAAATCAATGAACAAATGAATCATTAATTATGAAAATATGGAGAGTTTAGAAACGCCCGTAGAGGGCTACTGGCTCGATAATCGGCCGAAAAAGGACTCGAGCGCGGCGGTACAGCAGCTCGATATTGGATGAGGTCGGATTTCCAAATTTTCTTATAAAAATCTGCTTCTGTTCGACAGTAGATTCAGTAATCAATATTACTCAGAATCCGATACGGTTGAATATACAGGTATTTGTGTTGGTAAGTTGATGTCAAAAATTCACACCGATCCGACGGTTAACGAATCGGGAAACATGATTTTGGTATGACTGCGCTGCGTAGAAAATTTGTGCGGAAATTCTCGTCTCTCGATTTTTTTATTTTTCGATTTTCTGCTCTCTTTTTTTCTTGTAGGAGTCCTGGACAGACGAGATCTGCAGACGGGTCAGGCTGTGTTAGCTTTAAAATCAGGACCAGTGAAGATGATCGGAGCGATCACGGACAGCGGCTTGCGAATCGGATCGACTGGAGTGGTGCGCTGGCGACGGACTTTGCGAACGGAAGTCGCGCGGCTAAGGGATACTCCTATGGACCTGATTCCGGCGACGACCGAGGAAGGGTGATTTCAGACAGCAGAGGGAGGATCTGATTTCAGCCTTGAGCGGCAAAAACGCGGACTGGTCGTGGGTTGCACGGGGTTGGCCGATCTAGGGTTTGTGAGGAAGATGGACGGACGGTGGGTTGGACATGGCTTCTGGTCGCGAGAGCGGAAGCAGCATCCGGCGGAGGTGGCTGAACGCGACGGCGGTGGAGGACTAGGGTTTTTGAAGCCCGATTTTTTTTATAAATATGCTTCTGTTTGTGTACAATTTTATCGAGAAATTCTGTTCCGAATCAGATCTCCACCATTGAACTTGTAGTTCTGTATATCATTAACATGTTGTCAAAATTTGAGGCTGATCCGACAGTTAACGAAGCGGAAAACACAATTTCTGCGTGGTCTCGCAGTGCAGAAAATTGACGCCCGGAAATCGCGATTTTTTTTTTATTTTGAAAATTCAGAGAGGAAAAAAAATTCTACTGTTAGAGCAACGTGCTGATAACGTGTTTCAGGAGAAAGTAAAATACTGTAAATAGGAGTCAATTAATTGTATTCATAACACTGATAGAGGGGCCATTATATAGGCATTACAATGAGAGTCCTTCCATACATAGGATTCCTAGAGAAGGTAAGACATCTAATAGGATCCTACTACCTCTAGAAGGATCTAGAACCTTCCACCTATGTATCTACAACCAGTATTAGGTAAGACACATCACGGGAATAATAATTTCCGGAACAGATCAAATATAATACAAAAAATGATAAAAGAAGAAGTTCCTTTGATGCTCGTTCAATATATACTTCTCGAAAGAAAAAAATATTTTTGTCAAAAATGAATATAATAATTTAATTAGTAGACTGCATGACCAATTCAAGTTGATGAATATAATAAAGTTAATAGTTAAATTAAATAAAAATTAATTTCAATATTACTTTACTTTTACGTTATTCTGAATTACATAATGGCAAATTCAAGTTACCAAAAATTCTAAAATATTAAAAAAAAAAAAAAGCATGTTGCTATTATTTTTTGAGGATGATATCTATATTTTATTTTACTGTCTAGTATTTTATGGTTATCTCGTATAACATATTCATTCAGATCTTCCGTGCAGCCCGTATTTGTGTGTGTGTGTGTATATATATATCGTGTAGCATCTTCTTCTGGTTCCTTCTTTCTGTATTTTCTTATGATTCTTACGTTTAGCATCTTCTCATGGTGCTCTCGTATAACATCCTCTTATTCCTTTTAGATTTTTCTTATGGTTCTTCCATATATCCTTTTTTTATGGTTCTTCACTATAACATCTTCTTACAATTCTCCCTTCTAGTATCTCCTCATGGTTTTTTCGTGCAGCATCTTACGATTCTCTCTTATAGCATCTGTTTATAATTCTTCCATCTAGCATCTTCATTGTTCTTCCATCTTATATATTCTTGTAGTTTTACCGTGTAACATCTTTTTACGATTCTCCCGCATATCATATTCTTATGAGTCTCCATTCTAGCATCTTTTCATGGTTTTTCCATCTGGCATATTTTTGTAGTTATCCTATTTAGCATCTTCTTATGGATCTCTCCTGTAGCATATTCTCATTGTCTTCTCATATAACCATCTTCTATGGTTTCCTCTTGTAGCGAATTTTTATAGTTCCACGATGTAATATTTTCTTGTTCTTCAGTGTAACATCTTTTTACGGTTCTTATATAGCATCTCCTTACTGTTCTCCCATATATATTCTGCCATCTAATATCATCTTATAGTTCCTAATCCAGGGGAGGCATAAATATGAACAAGAACACACAAGATCAGTATGTTGATTCAATTTGAATACCGGAATGAACTAATAAAATGGAACAAACCCAATTATATTTTATATCAAAATCAACCAGCCAAACAATGCAAAAGTCTCTATTTATACCAGTATAATAAATTGGGTCATAGTCAACTATAAAGGAAATGAATCAAAAGAAATCTTAACTTGTCGAAACAACTAAATAAATGTAATATAAAATCCTAACAATAAATAACTACCCTACTTAATCTGTATATCCACCTTCCTGAAGACGACTCGTCCCCGAATCGTGGTCGATCTCGTCGCAAAAGGCCTGAAAATGGACCGCAACATCCTTAACTTCATGGAGGAAAAGATCAACACCACCACCAATAAATAATTGCACCAAATCACCATGATATTCATCACAAATATTAAAATTTATCAAAACTCACCCACTAATAGCAATAACTCTATCATACAGAGATTATTTTGCAACACCATCACGTGCACATACAACAGCGCAAGAACTGGAGTTGAAAGTTGCCGGTCCATCAACTCCGACTGCACGAATCCCTAACAATAATATAAGGTGCCAACAGGCTCTCATTCTTTTATGGGGTCCTATCGGGATAGATATTCCCAAGCTTTAAATTGGCTTTAACACATTTACCAAATGATGCTGGTGGGGACACTGGGTCTCAACTGAGTGCGTATAAATCTTAAGCTTTAACACTTCCTCCATTCTCGTACCCGAACATCAGATGCAATATGGTCCTAAATAAGTATGGAATATCACAATGTAGACTTTGTTTTTATTTATAATTTGTCCAGAATTGAGGAAAATAATTTTCTATTACTATAAAAATATTATTTTATAGAATATTCTTGCGTGGTGGGTGTACTAATGGTGGGTGTACTAATTCGTATCACCGGTTTAGGACATTTCCTTCATAAGGATAACACTTTTAACATACTTCACATCATTTGTTGTTCTATTTTTTTGTTTGAGATTGATAGGGGCTTAGGGCCAGAAAGAGTTACACAAGAATCAAGCGAGGAGTAGAGACTCCAATTACATCAACATGAACTAGAAATTTAACTACAGTGGGAACATTATCAAAGGTGTGGGAACCATCCTGATAAGTGCATTCGAGATTAGCAAGTTCATCTGCTACCTTGTTTGCTTCCCTGTAGATATGAGTGATATGCACGTTAGAAACAAGCTAGCAACTGTCTGATCCTTCGCACGAGCTAGCGACCTCCAACACTTCCACTGTCAGAACCATTAAGACAATTCACAACAACAACTGAATCCATTTGAAGCTGATTGGAAGTAAAGCCTTTGGCTGCCGCAAGCTTCATGCCCTCCATCGCGCCCCACAGCTCCGCCAAATAAGCTGACGACACAAACAAATGCCTAGCAAAACCACCAAGCCAAGTACCATTTGAGTCACGCAACGTTCCACCACAACCCGCAACGTCAAGGTGAGATTTAAAGGTACCATCTGTATTAATAGAAATTCAACCATCCCTAGGGGGACACCAACGCACATCCACCTGCTGCTTATTCCGATTAAGACTAGAAGAATGGTTCTTACTATGCTCATAATCCAACGCAGGCTGAAGGATGATGCGCGATGGAAGTAGAGGCCTGTTATAGTCATCATCATGTACCTGTTTGTTACGCCACTCAAGCACAACCTCAAGCGTGGAGCTATTGATTAAGTTGCGATCCAACCACTCATCAACACCGACCTCATAGAAATCTAATCGTAAGTCAGCGGGAATAAAGGCGTTCCAGAGCGAGACCGCTAAAGACAATCGCGGAGCACATTAATAATAGTCTCTGTGATGTTACTACAATTGTTGCAAAACACATCACCATTCCCCATCGACCACAATAATCTTTAGTAGCTAGTTTCCCGTGAAGGATCTGCCAAATAAAACACCGGATCCTCTTCGGCACTTGGAGCTTCCACACTTTAACCCAACAATCATCAGCCAAAGAGTAATCAAAATTACGTAACTGGCTATAAGCAAGGGACACTGTAAAATTACCAGAACCTCCCCCAGGCCAATACCTGTCATCGTCACCATCATGAGGAAGAGGAGCCGGAATTGCGGAAATTTTCAAAAGTAAATCCGAAGTAGGGCTGAGAATTTAGGATCGGGAAATCCCGAGTCCCGGTCCCGTCCCGAGTCCCGATGGGAAACGGGACCCCGAGTCCCGAATTTTACGGGATCGGGACCGGGACCGGGACGTGGAATTTTGGTAATTTAGGAACTCGGGAGTCCCGAGTCCCGATCGGGACTATCCCGAAGTCCCGATTGAAATTTCTAATTTCAATCAATTTTTTTTTTCTTTTCTGATTTCGGAACATTTCGGAAAATTATTCTCGGGATCGAGACCGGGACCGGAACTTCCATTTATCCCATTTCGGGAATCGGGACTCCCGAAGTCCGGAACGGAACCGGGATCGGAACCACCAAATTGGTGATTTTCGGGACCGGGACAATCGGAACTCGGGACCGGGACCTCGGGATGTCCCGATTCTCAGCCCTAATCCGAAGGAACTGAGTGAGTGCTGTTATGTTTCATTGTCCACTTGGAATAATAAACTCTCTCATCATTATCTAATTAAATTTATAATAGTAATTTTTAAATTAACTGTTATATGTCATATAAATTATAATATTAATTGATTGAAAAAAAATACATAGTTTAAAAAGAGTTGAAAATGTCTAGACTTCAAAGTAGACATTATACAAAATACTTGCGTCTTACGGGACGGAGCTGAGTAACATTTTCCAGGGGCACAAACATGATACCTTACATTGGTTTTTAACTTAACTGTAGATTTAGAACTTACCAAAAAAAAAAAAAAACTGTTGAAAATGTGTTGAAGATAAAGCAGCAAGGTTGATATTGGATTTTAATACGCTGCAATTTTTTTTTACACAATGCCAAAAAAAAATGCACTGCAAAATTAGAGTATTAATGAAAAAAAAAACAGTTTCTTGATCTTTTATAAAAACCTTTTCTAAATTGTCTCACCTCCACCCCCAACCCCCACCCCCCCCCCACCCCCAAAAAAAAAAAAAAAAACACTTCGGAGAATGTTTGGTTTCAAAACAAGTTTCTCGAATGCAATTGGGCTAATCATTCTCCCAGAATACTTTAATTGATTGCACATCGAACTATAGAACTTCCGCAAATCAAGAGGCATAATTCCATATATTTGAGTCAATAATTACTTTCAACTAAAACAGCAGGGGTTATAACATCAACAACATATCGTCCCAAAAACTCCGCGCTGCAATACACGACACCGTATCTGTGTACCATGATCACAAGCGTAAATAGTTGAAAGTCGCAAGAAAAGAAGGTAGCATCTCAGTGATGACCGTTTTTATTTTCCTGCTCCATTTCCTCTGCGTCCTCAAAGCGCTGATCATTTATCTGAAGCTGCATGAAAAGAAGTCGAGTTCTTATATCCACTTATAATATAGAAAAATTGTATACCGCACCCCAAAAAATAACTAGCTAGCCCGAGAATAAGTAGCTAGGTGTTTCTCTCTGATGTAGCAGGATATTCGAGACATGATAGAAAATTCAAAAAATTAAAGCTCGTGGACGAGCTGAGAGAAAAAATCCATTCCAAACCAAATGACAATCTATTATGGTAATTGTATATAACTGGCATTTGAATCACAATCTGGGCAAGTGTATGTTACCCTTTGCTTATGTGGGGCGAGGTGAGCATCTTGTCAGGTAGTTGTGGGAAGTGTGGTACGCATCCTCAATAAACGCAGTTGGAGGAAAAAAAAGCCTCAATTTCACAACAAATACCAACCATGCCGAAACTGAGAAACATGACGCGCATAGTCTAACTAATGCCAGTAATTTTCTTAGAAATCGGACTTCTCTTGAAAGAAAGATCTGGTAGAACTCCTAAAAATCATAATCTGGCATAATTTTAAAATTTCACGCACAAATATGAAACCATATGTACCTGCACCACTGAATGAGCCAAATCGAGATGCCCATTAGCACCAATTGCATGCGTTGGATTTTGGGTAACTGCCCATTCCGGATCGCCATCTTCTGAAGATACAACACAAATGAAACAAGAGTTGAGCACATGAAAATGCTAAAACTATAGGGAACAAATAGACCGGATTAGGTAAGTACCTCCTCCATCATCATTTCCCATTTGATCAGCACTGAAAATCCAATTATGTTGAACTTCTTCCTCTTCTGGAAGCATACACAAAGCAACAGTAGTAATTAGTCTCAGTAAAATACCCAGATAAGTAATTTTGCAACTTTATCCAGGAGATAATCATCACCTTCCGTGGGATCAGGATTCAGCTCAGCGCACTCGCAAAAAAATTTGAACAACGCATCCACTGTGATAAATTGAGGAGAAAACATTTTAAGTTTTACCAGGGAAAATTGGAAGGGAACATTGATAAAACTGATTTTAAGATTAAGAAGAGGAGAACTTCAAAATAGATTTGCAAGAAAAATGCTAATACAGTAATACACACATTGGTTAGGATCTAACGGCACAAGTCTCATCTCAGTTATCTTTGATAAGTCTAATGTATCATCAGCCTCAGAATTTGAATCTTCCATTTCATCTTCCTCAGCGCCAGTCTCAATCTTGAAAAGACAAGTGACGTGAATCACAATATAGTTCATTGAGAAAAATATGTCAAAATCTAATGTTAGCATAAGGCTCTCGACAATTTACTACAAAACAAAGAGGAAAGAAAGAAAAGCTATATGCTACTAGATTTTCTAACAAATTTATGTAGAAAATAAATATTATTTAGAAACTAAATATTATTTATAGCATAATACAATGATAGAAAAACAAACAATAAGGCGCACTACGGAAATTATAGTAGTCACACTATATGCACAAGTTGAAGAAAGTACTTCCCGAATATGAATCCTATCACAGGTAGATAAATGTTTTTTGGCATCTGCATTCTAAAGCTAATACTAGCCAAACAAGAAGCCAACATATGAGGACATCAAGTTTGTATAACAGCTGGAATTAAAATGGTTTGATACAAGCAAAGATTCACCAACATATGACTTCCTTCAGAACATCCCTATACACACAAGAAATTTTACCCAAATACTGAATGCTTTGCTTCCATATTTGAATAATCAAGTCATTAACTAGGCTAAATCCATCTTTGTCCCAAAAGAAAATAGTTTCCATTCATACGAGATATAGATGTATTATACGATTTCCAAATAAACTGAACCATTGAAAAGCGTTATTAATTAGCCAGCGGTATGACATACAACTCTATAATATAGAAAAAATAGAGTGCTTGCATGTACTTGTGCTGCTGGTCTAGTATAGTTAGAACACCACTCGTTTGTAAAATCAGGAAGGTAAATACTAATTCACACGATAAAATACCAAAATTTTAACCACGAATATATTCACAAAATTTGAAACCTCAAGTATTCCAAATTTAAGCTCTGTGATTTCCATCAATATAGTACTATACCCAAACATCCAAACTTCATAACATTCCAACAAATTCATGCACAATGCAAACATATTTGACTTAACAGATCCATTCAAACTTCATAGCATAACTTAAGTTTGTTCGATAGGAATATTTACAAAATCAGTATTCAAGTGTTAAACTCGTGACCATCTACCTGAGTGTAAATACAAGGCGAAGGATACGCCTCAGGGTCTGTGGACACAGCATGAAGCGACACCGATATAAAGTCGACTGCATAGCCCTTGGCTCTGTCCGTGTCACTCAGCCACACCACTTGTCTTTACCAAAAAAAGAAAAGAAAAAAGAAAATCGAAACAATGATATATGATCAGTTACATAAAAAAGCCTTCAATATATCCAAATAAATGCATAAACGAGCAACTTCATTTACTTAGTGGTGATGTAGAGAGTTCCGGGGGACTCAGGCGGGCGGTGGCCGTCTCCGAGGACGATTGCGACGCTTGGTTGCACGTGCATCAGCTCCTCGCCGTGGTCGGCTTCTAAAACTGGCTGTCCGAGTCCATCTCCGGCTCTTTCCGTCACTAGTCGGAGTCCGGTGGCCATTTTCCGATGGGCGATTAGGGCAGTGGGTTTGAAGAGGGTTTTGGGAATTGGGTGTTAGGGTTTTGATTTGGAAACGTCAACTTTTTTTCCTATAAAATGGAGGGAAAATGAAGAACTAGCTAGGGATAAAAAGAAAATAAATAAATCAAAATAAAGGTAATTACTACATCTAATTCATAATGCATGTTTCTATATTTTAAAAATGAAACTTTAATTATGAATTAATTTAGAAATTATCGAAAAAAAATATTATTATGAAAAGATTTTAGAAAATAAATTTAGTGATATAAATTTTTTTTTGTAATACAAAAAACAATAAATGAGCTTTGATATAAAAATGATTTGGGATCGACTAAATCATCTTTTAAAACCGTCAACAATAAATAAAAAGCTATTAAGCAAGTAAAATAAATAAATAAAACAAAATAAGTTTAATTAGATTCAAAAAAAAAAAAATACGAAGTTTAACGAAAAATCAACTTGACTCGAGAGAAAAAGAAAGGACAAAGAAAAGAGAAAGAAAAAAAATCATTCAAATGCCGAGGACGATAGTAGAAGGTTAGTAAAAAAACTTCGAAATCTAAAAAATAAAGTAATACAATAAAATAAATAATAATAATAGTAATAATAATCTTCATATATATTAAAAGAATATAATCATTTGAGAAGGAGATTTCCCGCCCAAATTTAGTAGGTATAGTGACGGTTTTTTTAATAAAATCGTTGCAAGAAAATTAAAGAAAAATTAGATATAATGGCAGTTTTTTAATAAAACCATTGCAAAAAAATTAAAGAAAAAAATTAATAAAAGCAATAAATTTGAAGATAAAAATACGGAATTTTCCGCCCAAATTATAGTTAGTGTATAGTAGGTCTAATGACGATTTTATGAATAAAACCATCGCAAAAAAAATTAAATAAAAATTAATAAAAGGAATAAATTTGAAGATAAAAATATAAAACTTGATTACAATAAATCATCACAACCACATTCTTCACTAGCATATTATTGTATAGTAGTTGCAATGACGGTTTATCAAAAAATTGCCCCATTAGAATTGGTGTTTTTTTTAGAATTGGCGGTTTTATTAAGAGTTGCGGTTTCAAAAAACTGTTTATGTCTTCCTATCCACAACAACCTTATTATCCACTACTTTAGTCACTAACATAAAACTACCTTATAACCGGCATATTAAAATAGAAAGCAGTATAAAAAGAGCCCTCAACCAAGGAATATACATCAGCTCTATTCCATTCTTCATATAGTTGCAGAAACGATCACCATATAAATATATTAACAAAAGATAGACAACATGCCGATTTGGAGCAGTATAAGAGATCTGGAACCCAGAAATTTCGGATGGAGCATGAGATTGCGTCTGGTCAGATCATATGATGTGCTTGATTTTGCTGGAGAGACAAAAAACAGTTGAATGCATGTTTCATGATGTAAACAGTAAGATTCTATTACATTGTGACTACGTTTTCCATATATAAAGATGTCTCTCATTTACTTGATACAACATTGTGTGATTCTTTTTATTTATAGGGAGACAAGATCCATGCTCAAATAAAAAAATCATGGGTTTCGAAGCACAGGCCCATGCTGCAGGAAAGAAAACTATATAGAATGTCTAAACTTCTGGTTGCCTTAAATGATATGCCATATCCAACAACTGATACACCCTTCATGATCAACATTTGTGGATGAACTCTCATATATGAAGATCCGAAAGAAGAATTTCCAAATTTGAGATTTGTGCTTAAAAGCTTTGCAGATTTTTGAGACAAACACCAACATTGTCACAGGGAAACTTTACGGTAAGTTACTAAAATTTTTAAATTTCAGGATAACAATATTTTTTCTAGATTCCTCATGATTATTTTATACAAGACTTCGAGGATCCTATCCCATCATTTGTTGAGAGCACATATTCATCCTCTGGCATTTACACTGAAGATTCGTCTTACTTTAAAGAAAGGGCGATTTTGGCACCTACACTAGACGTCATTGATGAAGTGAATCAATACATGAACCCACAATTAGCGGGAGAAGGACGCTTATATTTAAGTTCGGACGAACCATGTCATTCAAACAAGACAAATGATGTCATAAATGCACTTCACACAACTGAATTTTTGAATGAAATCGAATCTTTAGGGGTTACATGTAATATCCACATTTTTCTTTCCCTTGTATTTTCATTTCTGGTGTATTTTTTCGATTATAGTAACCCTCGTGTATCTTTCAGTGTATCTTTCCTGTCATCTATTGATCTGATTCTCGTTATTGTTGTGCGGAACCGCCGTTTCGGGGTTGTCGTGGATCCATTTCGTATGTTTGTTTCCCAAATATTGATTCCTATTGCTTTTATTCTCTCCCCGGATCATTTTTCATCATTTTGGGACCCAAAGGGGGTGTGGGCCGCGACACAAAGAGTGTGCGCCGCGGCACACACATTTCAACAATTTTTGGCCGAGCGGACTGTACTGTGTGCCGCGGCACATGCCGACGGGGCCGCGGCACACTGCCGAGTCAGTGTCGCGGCACACCCGACCAGGCCGCGGCACACTCGTGTGGCATTTTCGGCCAAAACCCGACTGTACCGGGTGCCGCGGCACACGCCGGCCGGGCCGGGCACACTGCCGAACCCTGGGAGCAGTTTTTGGGCTTGTGCCGCGGCACACTTCGGCTGAGCCGCGGCACACGATGCGGTCAACTGTATAATTTCGTTTTTTCTGGGCGAAATCAGCCATTTTCTTCCTTTCCTTCACATGCGCACGAGAGAGAGAGAGTTGAGGGAAGAACTTCTCATCATTCATCACTTGAGGGTTGATTTTCATCATTTTCATTCGGTTGTGAAGCCCGGATAATCGATCTAACGCGTGTTCTACGGATCCTAGTACTTGGATCTTCAAAGGTAATATCTCTTAGAACCCTACTTTTAGATAATTTGGGGGTTTTGGGATTTTCTTCCGATTCGTTCCGTTTTGTTGGTGGATTCATGATGAATACGATTAATATTGTTAGTATCATTAGCTTTCCTACGGATTCATGGATATTTTGTGGGTTTTTACGGAATCTAGAGGGTTTGGTTGTGGTCCGCCCTCGTTGTTAATTTTGGTACGAATATACATGAATCGTAGGCGGGTTTTCGGGTGTATTCTATTTCCGTAATCGTTTAGAAGTGGTTGTGATTGTGTTATTCGAATCGTTAGGTTCATTTCCGCCGGTTCCTCGCGGTCGTGTTTGATCCTTCATTCCCGTTCGTGTCACCGTCTATTTGATCGAGGCAAGTACCCTTTATGAACTTACAATCTTGACATGTTAGTTATGCGTGAGAAATTGGGTGTGTGTGTATGCTCACTACGGGTTAGATCCGACGGGGTCTCGGTAGGGGTCCACGGAGGGGTGGATCCGCGAGCTCACTTTTAACCACTATGGGTTAGATCCGACGGGGTCTCGGTAGGGGTCCATGGAGGGGTGGATCCACGGTTAATTGTGGTGCATTTTACAAATGTGATTTGATATTGGCATTTCCGGAAATGAGTGTTTTGGAACTATGTTTTCTTGATTGCATGCATTTACTATATGTGTAAGATGTAAGTCGTTCATTTGGTTACTTGTACTAGCGTAATTGCTAACCCCTCTGGGGACCCATTTTGGGGAAATTCGTTTTATGAATTTCAGGTCAGGTTCATCGAGATGAGCGGGTGCTGGACCAGTATGCGGATGATGGCCGTGCGTGATGATTGTGCACGAGTGGTGACTTGTTGCCTTCTATCTTTTTACCTTTTGTGGTCTTTAAACTAATAGAAGTACTCGAGTACTTAAGAATTTCTACTCGTCGGGATTATATTGTTGTTTATTACGTTTGTGTCGGATTATGGTATTATGTTTGACCGGTTGAACCGGGTGGATTATTTTGTTGGGTGTCTTTATGACGAGGTGTTATTCTGTTGTTACTGTGAGTCGATGAGTATGATGCTTGTTCAGCCTGGAGGGTCCCATATAGGGATTCACGGCGCTGTAATATACCTCGAATATCTTGGGGGTGTTACATTACAAACCATGAACTTAATTTGAAAGTAGGTACTCCGGTGATGTTGCTACAAAATGTCGACCATTCAATTGGACTACGCAATGGTACAAGAATGGTCGTGACAGAGTTTGGGAACTATGTCATTGAAGCTGAGATTTTAACAGGAAGTAACGCAGGACATCGAACACTATTTCCTAGAATGTCGTTGACACCTTCTGATCCCAGGCTACCAGTCAAATTCACAAGAAGGCAATATCCCTTGATTGTGTCATTTGTAATGACCATAAATAAGAGCCAAGGTCAATCTTTGACTCACGTTGGACTATTTCTAAGGAAACCAGTTTTTTGTCACGGTCAACTATATGTGGCTTTGTCAAGGGTTACTCATCCAAAGAGTCTCAAAATCTTGATGGGCGACAAAGTGAACAACAAATCTACCACAACAAGAAATGTCGTCTATAGGAGGTCTTCCGCAATTTGTAAAAATCGTGATTTTCATTTATCTCGGACAATATTAAATATATCGCACTGTGTTATATTGATCTAAATATTTTTCTCTTAATTATTTAAACTCTCTCAATGTGCAAATATCTCAACTATTTACATAATTTAAACTAGAGCCCGTGCATCGCACGACGAGTATTACTAGTAATAATAATAATAATAATAAGCAGAAGAAGAATCAAACTTCATCATCCCACTTTCTTCTCCATCGTCATAGTTTTTCAATCTCAAGAAACCTCATACGTTTTCAATCACATTGGATCTGCATGTATGTTCACAACTAGATCTATAGCAAATTATATTTACTGTTAAATCTAATAGTGTGTGTGTATATATATATAGGATCAAATGAGAATGGTTCTTATCCTGCGAATTGCGAATATGCATGAGTTTTGTACTAATTATGCATGAAAGATAGACGTGCTGCCGGGCCGAAACCGCCGGTTTCGGGCCTCGAACCGGCGGTCCTCGGTCCCCAAAACAAGGGACCGAGCCCGGACCGTAACCTAGCCCGACCGCCCGTGCCGGGCTCGAAACCCGCGGTCGAGTCGGCTAAAGCCGGTCGGGCCGGACCGCCAGATTTTTTTTTTTTATTTTAACTTTGATTATTATCTTTTTTATTTTATTCTTGTATATTTATTACTTTTATGAATAGAAAATGATAATTCTTAATGTTTTGATTATTTTTAAATATTTAAAAACTCATTAAATTGTTGAAAAATGAATAAGGAAAATTATAACAAATAAGTTTGTATTAAGAATGAGGAAAATTACAAATGAATAAGGACACAATAATTTTGCAAATAAATAAGGACACAATAATTTTGCATTAAAAATGAGGAAAAGTACAACAAATAAGTTAAGCACAATTTAAGAAGTTTTACACTTGAATTCTTGAAATGAAAAAATAATAATAATAAAGGACTTGAGCTCTCTACTCCACATCCGATCGATCCGTCTCGGTGAAGGCTTCATCTTCGCTCTCATTTGCATCGTCCCATTCCGGTTCTTGAGCTCTAAGGTCGGCCCTACACCAATCATCGAGCAACATGGTAGCTTCAATGTTCGCCGGCTTCATCCTTGATCTTCTTTGATCTAGCATAAGTCCTCCGATGGTAAAGGCTTGTTCTACGAACACGGTGGATGCCGGGACGGCAAATAACTCCTTTGCAATGATGGAGAGTATTGGGTACTCCTCTCTCTTCGACCACCACTTTAACACATCGATCGACGGACCACTATCTTCAACACCAAATACAAAACGAGTTTGCAAGAACATATCTAATTCACTATTACCTTGCCCCATTGGAAGTTCATTGCTTCTATTTTGCATCATTCCATGCATTTGTTGAACTAAAGGATCACTTTCATTCATCTCAAAAGGAAAATCACATGAAGGCATCATAGATGAAGGCATTGTAGAAGAAGGAAACTCACTACCATGTTTTAATCTATATTCTTGAAAAATAGATCTCAAACTCCTATCAAGATCTATCTTGATTTGTGGCACGGAAGGAAGATCAAAGAAGACCCCTTCACCATCAATTACAACATCACTCAAGTCCATTTGAGCAAAAGCATCATAATAAATACCAAGCATTTGACAAACACCATCATACTTCCATTTAGGATCTAAACACTTAGCAAGTAAGAAAACCATAGGAATCTCCCTAAAATACTTGAGCCATTTTTGAACCATAAAATAAATCACACCTTGCATGTTTGGCCTACTAAAACAACTCTTAAAAGACAAGGCAATATACATGCAATGTTCCAACACTTTAACGGAAGTACAATAATAAACACCCGATAATTGTTTAGTAGCATTATGAAAAACTTTTAACAAACGATACAAATCCATACATGAATCCCAATGACTCTCATTAAGAACTAATTGCATGTTTGAGAACTCTTTCCTAAAAAAATCGCATAAATAACTCTTATACTCTAGTGTACTATTAATCATCTCATAAGTAGAGTTCCAACGATGAGATACATCTAATTTGAAACAAGTATAAACAATACCCTTTGCACGACAATATATTTGCCATTTTTTCCCCAATGTTTTTGATTTGTGCAAATACTTAACGACATTTTTAATAGGAACAACGGAATCTTGAAAAATACTAAGCGCATCTTGAACACATAAATTTAAAATATGACAAATGCATCTAGAATGAAAATATTTTCCTTCAAATGATGGTGCACATGCTTCAACAAGTTCCAGAATACTAGCGGTGTTCGCCGATGCATTATCAAAACCAACGAAAAATACCTTGTTAACCAAACAATACTCATTTAAAACCGTAATAATAATTAAAGCAATATTTTGAGCCGTGTGAGGCTCTTCAAACTCCCTAAAGGCAATCAAACGTTTTTGCATAATCCATTTTGCATCAATCCAATGACAAGTAATTCCCATGTAACTATTTTTATTATAAGCATCGGTCCAAACATCGGCACAAATAGAAACTTTTTGAGACAAACGAACTAAATATTTCATTAAATCTTGTTTTTTGTCAAAGCATTGTCTCCTAATTCTCTTAAGCATTTGAGTTCTAGCTACCTTGCTAACATTAGGCCCCAAACCATCTTTATAAGAAGCTTCATACGTTATTCTATCCGCATAATTAAAAGGTTGTTTTTCCATGGCACAATATCTAGCACAAGCATCTTCATATCGATTTTTTTCAAATTTAAATAAAGCGGAAGAAGACATACCCGTCGCCGAATTTGAACTAGTAGTACCTCGAATTTGCATTTGAGTAGTAGATATTCCATACACGAATGGATGAAACCCCTCCATGTGCCTTTGTAGTGTTCCATAGCCTCCCTTCTTGATCCATTTGTAGTGCTTTGTGCAATAGTTGCAATAAGCAATGAATCTCTTTCGACCATCGGATAAAGGAGGTTCTCCTTCGTTGATAGGAGCCAATTCTCTTTTAAAATGTTTAACGAAGATTTCGGACTTGAGAGGCTTAGGCTTACTTGTTGGCGGAGGAGGAGGTTGGTTTTGTTCGTCTTCTTCGTGCTCTTCGTCCTCTTCATGTTCATCATCATTTGTTGAGCCACGAAATTCGTATCCCGTGCTCTCCATCGTATGAACCATTTCTTCAAATCGGGCATCTTCTTCGGCTTGAATTCGTTCGGCGACTTGTCTAGAAATTTCTCCGCCAAATCGGCCCTTCTAGGCCTTTGAGTTTGAGGTTGAAAATTTCCTCCTCCACTTTGGCCAAGTTCAATGGCCTTGCCCTTGCCCTTGTTAGTGTTGTTCTTTGAGGTAGACATGGAGATAGTAAATAGAGTATAGTAGAGAGAGCAGAGATTGAATTTTTAGAGAGAATTAGAGTGTGATTATTGGTGAATTTTGAGTTAGGAAGATGTAGTATTTATAGTGGGGATGGGTAGGGAAAAGGGGGATTAATGGGGAAGTTTGGGGGTGGGGAAGGGGTCGCCAACGGCTCCTTGAAGGACATAGCCGTTGGCAATTGGCGCAGTCACCATCGGATCGCCGCCATTTTTTTCGAAATAGCCGTTAGCCCGTCGGTCGCCCGGCCACGGCCGATGCAAACCGACGGGCCTTTTAGGACCGCGGCTCGAACCACGGTCCGCGGTTCCAATTCCCCCGACCCTATCCCGGCCCTAGCTTTTTGGTCCCGGTCCGGTTCGGGCCCATTGACCGGCGGTCCCGGGCTAAAACCGTTGACTTAGGGCCGGTTTAGGGCCAAAACCGGCGGGCCTGAAAGCCCAGGTACGTCTAATGAAATATATGCATTTCATGCATCAAAATTGCAATGCATTAAAATATACATTATATGCATCACAATATCGATGCATTAAAATATTGCATTATATGCATCGAATTTTTGTGAGAATAAATATAGGCCATCCATTTATCAAGATCTACGGAGGAAATTCATTCTTATTTCTTAACTTAAATTGCATTCCCACATGAACCTACCCCTATATATATATATATATTTATGAAATTACAACTCTACTCAATATTCTTTTTTCACAATTTTATGTGGCTGCTGACCACTTTCCCTTAGATCCATAAGCACTCATAAGAGTTCAATTTGATTTTTAACAAAAGTTTATAACCATTAATGTAAAATTTATTGGGAATACAATAAAATTATTGGATACACGAAGGATAAATCAAACTAGGCAGTAAATTTAATAATTAAGATAACAAAAAATAAATCCATTCAGGGAAGAAATTTGGGGCGAGCGAACTATTTTTTTAAGATTCTTATTACCCCGTCCAGTAGCTCACAATTTATGGCAATGAATCTCCCAAGATACAATGACTCAGTATTGGATCGAGCTTCGAAACCATCACTCTAGAGAACGAGTCCTCGCCGGACAACTGAAAATGTAAGAGCGCAGAAAATCGATGGGAAGAGAGAGAGAGAGAGAGATGCACAATTTCTTCGAGAATAGAGGAGTCCCAAAATTAATTAATTCCATAGAATAATTGGAGCAGAATGGGCCAACCCGATCGGGATAGGGAACGGAGCTGTTGCACAGGCTAAGGAGCCTAGGGCTCACCACAACACCAAACATATTGAGAATATCATTTTGTTAGAGAAACAGTTCAGAAAAGAAATGTTATACTACAGAGAGTAGACACAACAAATAACATTACTGATCCACTAACCAAGCCACTATCTCAGATGGTCTTAGAGCGACATCTGGAAAGTATGTGTATTACATATCATAATTTGTGGCATTGAGTTCAAGTGGGAGATTGTTAGGAATATGCTCTCGAATGCTACTAAAAGGATGAGAGAGTGAGAGCATTATATAGTAATTATGAACATTTATTTAATAAGGCATTTATTATTACTATATTATTGTATATCACTGGCATCATGATTTGGTATATAGAATAATAGTCATTGCATTCGAGAGCAAACATTCCACTCCTTCTGGCGATAAGGAGATAGGCACTGGAAGTGTTTAGGCTCGAATGCTTAATTAGTTCGCAAGTCGATAAAACTTAACTGGGCAGTAAGTTTAAACAAGTCTTGTATAACGTGTACTTTGACATGTAGAGTGCCTGTCTTCATTAAGGATTAGTGGAAGCACACGTAATAGGTATGCTAATCGAATTAGTATACTCGAACACGACTCACCTCGATTCGGTCACATGGATATCACTCAGGGATTGTCAATGACTGCATCGAAAGGTTGTGATAGATATACGTAGACCTTTGACTTAAGGTTTCAGTAAGAGATGTACTTGTGACGTTAATTAGTCATTAGAGTAGTTCGATCCAATCACCAGTTGGTGGGGTCAACCTCGAAATGCAAATTAGTGGGCAAGCAGCAGTCTCCACTGAGTACCAAGATAAGATTCTTTCTCCTGTTAGTAAGCAGGTAAATATCCTACGCGGTTAATGGCAAATGAGATCATAAGTCTTTGGCCAAAGCAAATGATTGAAGGATTTATACGCATATAATATTCACGACATAATGGTTTTGTAATGATCCGATCAATCGTTCTTAGTTGTATTACAATACGGAGCACTAGACTGGCTAAGTGTTACCTGTACTTCTTGGTTCCTCCCACTGCTGGCTAAGACGGGCATATGGAGTCGCGCACAAGGATATTTGATGGATAAAATATGTACTTATTATCTCTTCATTAATATTGGATCTTGGATATCTAATTTGATTTATTTGATAAATCATTGCGGTCTTGTGAATTGAAATTAAGTATTGGGTGAATAATTTAATTCATTAAATAACTATATCTTGGAAATATATTATCATAATTTTGTACTTGATAAAATTAGTTAATTGGATTAATTAATTAAGTATAAGTACATTTGAGACAAAAACGAAGTGTACTTAACGGACTAGACATGCGAACGTCCGGTACACGAACCAAGTGGCTCGGCTCGGTTAGATCGGTTTATTCTCCATTGCATAACTCATTTTTAATCACCGAATCCCAACAACTATAACCTTGAAATGAGGGTACGTTAAAGAAATGGATGTAATATCCACACTTTCTATTTTTAGTAATTTCTATTTTTAGTGTATTTTCATTTTGGACGACTCGCTTGTTATTGTTTTGGAATGCTGAAACTATTTTGTTCTGTATCCATGACCATCCGGACGAGTTTCAGAGTTGTTTTGATGAGATTTTACTTATTGTGTAACTTTTCCGCATTGAGGCTCGATTCTCGTAAATCTCGTTCTATACTAACGTTTCATTACTTCTTCAAGTTCCTTTGATGATTCTGGATATGTTACAACTTTCTGAGTTGTCGCCCAGGCCTCGAGTTTAGATTTCCGAATTTTTGGGTCATTTTTGTAAATTCTTATTATTTTGAGTGTTGATGTTAATACTCGTTTATTCCGACCTTCGGGTGATCGGAGGCATGTGATGGTTGTTATGCTTAACTCATCAGTAGGGAACTTTAGTATATCCGGTGGACTTACCCTTGTATTTTCATCTCCGGTGGTTGTTGAGCTGTTATTTTTCAGAATGCGGGTCTGGCCAACTTTCAGGGCCAAGTTACGGCCTCGCATGTATTACGGCCGTAAGTCTCCATGCATTACGGCCGTAATGCCACATTCGTAATGGCCGTAATGATGGCGTGAAATTGGTCCAATGGGTTCTGTAGCACCATTACGACCGTAATGGTGCACATGTTACGGCCATAACACTGCCCAGTATATTAAATTGGGCAGCGGTTTTCTCCTTCATTTTTCATCATTCTCTTCTTCTCTTCATGACGAGAGTGATTTCCAAGCATAGGGTTTGTCTGATTTCACCCAAACTCTGTTGGGGAGGTATATCCAGGCATCATATCATCATTCTAGCATCAAATAATCCGTTGTTCATCTTCAAATCGAGGTATATTCTTAGAACCCTAGTATTCGGGGGATTTTGGGATTTTGGCATGATTTTACCCTTTGAACCCGATTTAGATTCGATAAGTTGTTAGATTACGATTGTCTAATCGTAATCCCTTTCTTTCATTATAGTTTGACGGATTAAACTTCAAGGTTTTCACCGTTAATAGATTAGAATCGGTTATGACTTCGTAGTGACCGATGATTGTCCCAACGGGTAGAACTAGGATGAATTCCTACATTTTCGCAATATTGATATTGTTTGTATATCGTTATTAGGATAGGAGCAGATTTGTGAAGATTATTCGGACCGAAACCTTTCGTTTCGCCATTTCCTTCACGTCGTTTTATTCAAGACAAGTACATGTATTACATTTCGTTATGTGGTTTACGGTTTTGATGCGATCATGAATTGTGATACTGTGTGTGTGTGGATGTTCTTCCACCCAGGGACGGTCCGACGGGGCCTCTGGGGGGCGATACTAATGGCTACGGCCGCGGAAGTGGTTTCCCATCCAGGGATGGTCCGACGCGGCCTCTGGGGGTCGATACTAATGGGTACGGCCGCGAGTTACCAAGTATGGATAATGTTGTGATGAAATGAGTTGATGTAATGTCATAAAAATGATGTTTGACGCAATAAGTGATATTCCGGAATATTGTTTTCAAATACTTTCTAAGTGAGTAACTGTGTTGAATCGTATCTGTATTGTAGTGTAATTGTGTACTTGCACTAACTATTCGAATGCTAACCCCTTAAATGGGGGAAATGCGTCTTATGCATTTCAGGTACCGGGCGAGCGGAGGAGCCAGCATGGGATACGCATGAAATGTATGGCCCAGCATGATGATGAGGCTCGAGTTTATGTTAGATGTTCTGTTGTTGTATTTATTTGGGTGTTGGAGTTAGACTGGTTGTTTTACAAATATGGTTAAAGTCCACTGCGTGGGCAATGAACTTGTGTTGACTTATACTATATAATGTTTGATTAAAATGTTTTGGCCGAGGCCACGACCCTATTTTACTATTATTAATGTGTCCTACGGGATTTCTTTTGTGGATTATGTGTCATGTGTTAGCCTGGTAGACCTATTGAAGGTTCTACGGCGAGTAATGTCCATTACGAGATTTGGGGTGTTACATTTATGGTATCAGAGCCTTAGGTTATGAATGCCTAGACTGTTGGTTAATTTTAGGTCTGTCAGTTGTGTCGTAAGAGTCAGTTGTTGAGCCCGACATCATCGTGCTACCATCTTTTCGTGCGACCCGTGGCTGTAAGTCTCCTCGAACTCTTATATTTCTGTAATTCATTTCCCTTGTGTAGATTGGAATTGCGAGTTGTGGTACCAACTTTGTAAACTGTGAATTTTTCTGATCTTATTCTTTTCAATTCTTTTCTTCAGTATGTTGAGAGGTCGCCGTAGACCAACTAGGGGACGCGGCCGAGGCCGTGGTCGTGGTTCTAGTAGTGAGGAAGTTCCGCTTTCTCAGTCCTCTGTAGATTCGGCCTCTTATTCAGTGCTGAATACTCTACCCTTGAGTTCTGACGGACAGCAGAATTTGTCAGAGAGTCAGGATCAGCCGTTGGGTATTAATGCCGACATTGGAGCTACTGCTGTACTTCAGCAATTGTTAGCTCAGCTCGCTCAGATAGCTCAAGGTGGACGCCAGAGTCCGCCCCCGACTCCAGAAGATGAAGCTAGTAAATGGCTTCAGAAAGTAACCAAGATGCACCTCCACGCTTCGCTGGTTCTACTGACTCCCTGATTTGGGAGAATTAGATTTTTCAGATGAGTAGGACGTTCGATGCCGTGGCTTGTCCTGACGACAGTGGGTACCTATTGCTCAGTACCTCTTAGATAAGGAAGCTGCAGAGTGGTGGGAAGCTGTGATGCCCATGGACCGTTTAGCTACCTGGGAGAAGTTTAAGACCGCTATGGAAGTGGAGTACTGCCCACCTCCAGTTCAAGAGCGTAGGATCGTGGAGTTCTTTACTGCTACACCTCAGGATGTACCGATCTCTCAGGCCATCATCACTTATAACCAGTAGTTGGGATATGTGAAAGAGCAAGTGAAGACCGAGGCTGATAAGATTCGCTACTTTAATATGCGCATGAAGCCGCATATCAGACAGATCATGGCACCACTCATGTGTTCCACATTGAAGGAGTACCAGGATCGCGCTCTAGCGATTGAGATGGCAGTCCCAGAGTCAGAGTTGGATTCCGAGGCAAAGAATCAGAAGACTGCTAGCAGTTTTTCAGCCGGTAAGGGTGGTCGATTTTCGAAGTCTCAGTATGCTCCTGCATCTGGGAAGAGATCGTTCCCTCAGGCCGTAGGTTTCCAGAGTAACCATCCGGTTCAGTCCTCAGTCCTGATGGTAGAGTTTGCTTTAACTGCGATCGTCCCGAGCATGTAGTGAAAGATTGTCCTTATCCGTTAGTTAATTGCTTCACATGCGGGCAGAGGGCTACCAGAGCAGCCAGAGCTCCGACTTCCACCTCAATGCATAAGGAAAACAGTGTTGACCAGAGGACACCAGTCACTCAGACCCCTCAGAGTTCAGGCCGTGGTAGGGGTCGGGGCCAGCCGGACCGCCGAACAGTATCTAGTTCGGGCTCAGTACACCCTCGATTGTATCATATGAGATGTGCGGAGGAGACAGATGTCCCAGTGGCATCAGGTACCACTCAGATCCTTTCTCATCCAGTTTTGGTGCTTTTTAATTCGAGTGCTACTCACTCTTTTATTGCTTCGGTATTGACTGCTTGTTCGAGTGTGAATCGTTTGCAGTGGGTATGCCTAGTGGGGATCGTATGGTTGGGAACCGGGAAGTTAGAGATTGCCCAGTGAGAATCGGGAGCCGGGATTGGCCCTCGAACCTCATTATTGTAGACCCGAAGGGTGATGATTTGATACTCAGGTATGATTGGTTGGATCGTCACGGTGCCATCTTGAACTATCAGACTCACATTATCTCGATAGTGGCCGAGGATGGCATAGAGCATACTCTCATTGGTTGTAAGCCTGGTAGATTGGGAAATGTGATTAGTGACTTGAAGGCGATGAAACTTCTGAACCAGGGTTGTGTAGGCTACTGGTGTTATGCCTTGAAAACGGAAGATGGTGGAGTTGACATGTCGTCGATTCCAGTTGTGAATGAGTAACTGATGTATTTCCGGATGACTTACTGGGATTACCACCGCAGGGGGAAGTTGAGTTCCCTATTGATCTAGAGCCGAACACGGCTCCTATTTCTCGAGCGCCGTACCGTATGGCACCTTCAGAGATGTTAGAGTTGAAGAAGCAGCTGGGGGAGTTGCTAGATAAAGGGTATATTCGACCGAGCACATCGCCTTGGGGTGCACCTGTGCTTTTTGTTAAGAAGAAGGATGGATCTCTTCATTTATGCATCGACTATCGAGAATTAAACAAGTTGACTATAAAAAACAAGTACCCTTTGCCTCGGATTGACGACTTGTTTGATCAGCTTCAGGGAGCGACAGTCTTTTCGAAGATTGATTTACGATCGGGCTACTACCAGTGGAGGATTCGGGATAGTGATATACCGAAAGCTGCTTTTCAGACGAGATATGGCAGTTACGAGTTTGTGGTTATGCCTTTCGGTCTAACCAATGCCCCAGAAGTGTTCATGCAGTTGATGAACAAAGTTTTTATTGAGTATTTGGACAAGTTCGTAGTCGTCTTTATCGACGACATTCTTATCTATTCCCGAAGTCAGGAGGAGCATGCTTTACATCTCCGGATTGTGTTAAAAATTTTGAGAGCTGAACAGTTGTATGCGAAGTTCGCTAAGTGTGAGTTTTGGCTCAAGGAAGTGATATTCCTCGGGCATGTGATTTCAGCGGAGGGAATTCGGGTAGATCGGCAGAAAATAGAGGCAGTTATGGCATGGGAACCGACTAAGAATGTGAAGGAAGTGAGGAGTTTTCTGGGACTTGCAGGCTATTACCGTAGGTTTGTTAAAGGATTTTCTAAGATCGCTAGAACACACACTCAGTTACTCCAGAAGACTCAGAAGTTCGAGTGGGACGCAGATAGACAGAATAGCTTTGATGAGTTGAAGAGACGGTTTACTAACGCACCAGTTTTAGCTTTACCTCAGGGGAACGAGGATTTTGTGATGTATAGTGATGCTTCGGGCCTCAGGCTTGGATGTGTTTTGATGCAGAGAGATAGGTTTATTGCTTATGTATCCCATCAGTTGAAACCTTACGAAGCAAATTACCCTACGCATGATTTAGAGTTAGCTGCGGTCGTCTTCGCTTTAAAAATCTGGAGGCATTATCTCTATGGGTCGTCGTGTAATATTTACACGGATCACAAGAGTCTGAAGTATATCTTCAGTCAGAAATAGTTGAACATGAGACAGCGTAGGTGGTTGGAGTTAATTAAAGATTATGATCTCAAGATTCTTTATCATCCGGGCAAGGCCAATATTGTGGCAGATGTATTGAGTAGTAAGCCGACGGCGCTACAGATATTAGAGGTACTTACGCCTCAAAGCAGGATCCAGCGGGATTTGATTTGTTAGGATATCGAAGTTTGGGTTCAGAGAGTTCAGGGTCAGTTATGTGCGTTAGAAATCACTTCGTCTTTTGTTGATGATATCAAGGCGTGACAGTATGATGATCCATTTTTAGTCCAATTGAGGGAGGACGTGAAGAAGGCGAAAGCCCCTGGATTTGTGGTTCAGGATGATGGAACTTTGAGATTTCGCGGCAGATTATGTGTACCGAGTGATATTGAGTTGAGACAGAAGATATTGAGTGAAGCTCATACTACGCCTTATTCCATACATCATGGTACGAGCAAAATGTACAAGGATGTAAGGAGTTACTACTGGTGGAGCAATTTGAAGACGGACGTTAGCGAATTTTTGGCGAAGTGTTTGACCTGTAAGTAGGTTAAGATCGAGCATCAGCGACATGTGGGTTTATTACGACCACTTCCCATTCCGGAGTGGAAGTGGGAGGATATTTCCATGGATTTCGTTACCAGTATGCCGAGGACTCAGACTGAAATGAACATGATTTGGGTTATTGTTGATCGACTAACCAAATTAGCTCATTTTCTGGGCATTAAGGATACTTGGGGGCCATGGAGACTAGCACGAGTGTTTATTGCAGAGATCGTGAGGTTGCATGGGACTCCTAAGAGTATTGTTTCGGATCGAGATGGCCGGTTTATATCATATTTTTTGGCAGGCTGTTCATCGAGCTTTGGGAACTGAGTTGAGACTCAGTACATCCTACCATCCTCAGACAGACGAACAGTCGGAGCGGACGATACAAATGCTGGAGGATATGTTGAGAGCCTGTGCTTTAGACTGGAAAGATGATTGGGAGTCGCACTTGCCATTGATCGAGTTCACGTACAACAATAGTTGGCACGCCTCGATCAAAATGGCACCATTTGAGGCATTGTATGGAAGGAGGTGCAGATCGCTGTTGTGTTGGGATGATGCATCCGAGTTAACTGGCACTGAACCAGATATGGTAGTTGAGATGAGAGAGAAGATTGCTTTGATTCATGATAGGTTGTTAACGGCCCAGAGTCTACAGGAGTCTTATGCCGACACGCGTCGCCGACCATTGGAGTTTGAGGTGGGAAACCATGTTTTGCTTAAGGTGTCGCCAACACGGGGAGTTTACCGCTTCAACTGTAAGGGTGAACTTAGTTCGATATATATTGGACCGTTCGAGATTTTAGAGAGAGTTAGAGAGCTTGCATATCGGTTAGGACTGCCGCCGTCCTTAAGCCACATGCATAACGTATTTCATGTTTTCCATCTTAGGAAGTATGTACCGGACCCTATCCATATTATTGATTTTAGAGAGATTGAGTTGGGTCCCGACATTACCTTTGAAAAGAGACCGATTTAGATTTTGGAGCGTCGTGTGAAGCAACTTAGGCACAATACCATTCTTGGGTTAAAGTGCAATGGTCGAGACATGGATCAGAGGAAGCCACATGGGAGACGGAAGAGAATATGAAGTCGAGATACCCTGAGTTATTCGCTTTGTAAGTTTTGGGACGAAACTTATTTTTAGGGGAGAGAATGTAATATCCGCACTTTATACTTTTAGTGATTTCTATTTTTAGCGTATTTTCATTTTGGATGACTCGCTTGTTATTATTTTGGAATTCTGAAACTATTTTGTTCTATATCCATGACCATACAGACGAGTTTTGGAGTTGTTTTGAAGAGATTTTACTTATTGGGTAACTTTTCCGCATTGAGGCTCGATTCTCGTAAATCTCGTTCTATACTGTCGTTTCATTACTTCTTCAAGTTCCTTTAATGATTCTGGATATGTTACAACTTTCTGAGTTGTCACTCATGCCTCGAGTTTAGATTTACGAATGTTTGGGTCATTTTTATAAATTCTTATTATTTTGAGTGTTGATGTTAATACTCGTTTATTGCAACCTTCAGGTGGTGGGAGGCATGTGATGGTTGTTATTCTTAACTCATCAGTAGGGAACCTTAGTATATCCGGTGGACTTACCCTTGTATTTCCATCTCTGATGGTTGTCGAGCCGTTATTTCTCAGAATGCAGGTCTAACCAACTTTCAGGGCCAAGTTACGGCCGTAAGGTCGCATGTGTAGGTCACAAGTCGTCCAGGAATAAGTCTAGAGGGGGGGTGAATAGACTTATTGAAACTCTTAAACTCTTTTTCGCAAAGAGCAAGTTTCTTCAGCTAATAGATATACAAATGACTTAGAGTCGTTTGTTCTCAATACGTGCGGAAGTCAGCTGATGACGAATACAAAACAACTAATGAAACACTTAACAATAAATGCAGCAGTTAAAGTATGATGCTATAAAATAGTAAAATACGCAGGCAGTTATAGTGGTCTCAGAGGTGGGTTAATCCTCTACTAATCTACTTTTCTCTAAACCAGTTGGAGATGAATTCATTATAATTGTCAACCAGCGATAAAGATTACAGTGATTCAACCAAATTACAACAGCTTCCAACAAGTGGAAATCCTTGCCGTTGCAATACCCTTGACTGTCTTGCACCTCTTGATCCGCGATCCTTGGATGCCTTTACAGTCTCGAACTTTAACATTGAAGTACCCCGAACTCAGGATTAAAGACACGAGTTTTTGTCTTCTCCAACTAAGAGCTTCTTCAAGTATAAACTTTTGAGAACTTCTCTTTTCACGATGCTATAGTTCGCTTTGGGATTTCTTTGAATGCTTTGATTGCTTGAGATTATGTTCGCACCGATGTTATGTGTATTTCTCAGCTTCAAATCTTCGGATATATATAGGTCACGATCTCTGAGTATTTCCTTCATAGCCGTTGCAAATCTTTTCAACAAATCCGTCCGTTGGAGAGGTAGACTTCATTGTTTTCTTTCTGAACGTTGCAAGGCTGGATTCCCATAATTTAATCCATCTTTCGACCGTTGTGAAGACTTTTCATGTGAGGCGCCGTATCTTTTGAATATAATAAGATTAAAGTCTTCAGTGGTAGGCCTGGATGAATTATTCAATTCATATCCTTGCGGGAATCTCTCCAATTTGTCTCTTCACGTTGCATGTGACTTTTCGTAATATTTGACTTTTCAACGCATGCTGACGTGGACTTGGAGTACTTGGCTGATCTCACGTAGGCTGGTGTACAGTCAACTTCTCTACAGTCTGGACTTCTCTGATGGTGACTGTTTGGGACTCGCCTGATCAGATGGCTTGTCTGAGGTCACTTGACTGCAGTCTGGTCAAACATCTCTGATTAATTTTGTTGACCAGAACTTCTCTGACATGACTCGGCTGTACTTTTCTGATAAACTCAACTATACTTTTTTACTTAGCCGATTTGAGCCTAACTTATTTTGGCCTATAGAAGATACTCATTTGGTTCTTTTTTACATTTTGCCAAGTATTAAACGTAACATAATTTGGCCTATGGAAGATACTCATTTGGTTCTTCCTTATATTTTTGCCAAGTAATAAACATTTGAATTACATTAATGACATCATCAAAATCTAACAAGTATTCCTAACAAATTCCCCCTATTTTGATGATGGCAAAACTTAAGCAAATATTCAAATGAACAAGTCTGCACTTGAGTGCAAGACACAAACTAAAATCAGTCTAGTTTCGAGACAACTGGAAATTGTCATTCAAAAAACTGTTATAAAATTTCTGTATTGATTACAAATACATGTCTAAAAACATTTACAGAAAATTTTACAAGTACAAAAATGAATATAAATTATTTGCCTCTGCCTCTGCCTCTTCGGATAGGCTGCTTGGCAGGTCTGAATGGTTTAGCTCCAATTTGTCTTATTTTAACAGGGACAAGACCATACTTTCTTCTTACAACAAGGGCTGCAAAATCTTGCTCTTCTTGAGAGGAGAACTTGTTTTCAACACACAGTTTCTTGATCTCCCCTGGAGTGCTAATTCATTCAGATCGTTATTCTCCAAAGTGGGAGGTTCTTTTACCCTGAAATGAGGGATCATGGGATATGCATTGCATGCCTTTGCATGTTTTAGAAGGATGGCCCAGAGTTGTGGATATGCTTCCTCCATGAAATTGATGAAAATCTGCTGTGGGGAGCAACTACTATCCTGGAGTAATTCCCAGATATAGTAATTTCTGATGAACCTTTTCTTTGCAGATCCCCACATAATTAAAGCTTCGGTAGGTACAAACTCTTCAACATGCCATAACTCTCTGCCTTCCCATTCTAGTGTAGGCTTGAATCCACTTCTGATCCTCCTTCTTTTGCCTGCAGGCTGATCATCAGCCTGATCTGATTCTGCTTCTCCCTTTCTCTTCGCTGAAGATGTCCCAGCAGTGATTAATTGGATATCTTGCCTCTTCTTAGTTCTCATCTCTTGAACTTTACTTATTTCTTCTTGTTTGCTGCGTTCCCCCTGAATCCTTTCTTCCCTCTTTTGGCCAGCATCAACCAAGGTGGTTAACTGCTGCTCCATTCTATTCATCCAGTCAGACATGCCAAAAGGCATTATGTTGTTTGTAGGAGGAGGAGGTTGAGGGACGTTCTACTGCAGCAAGGTGTCAATTTTTGCATTGATAGACTGGAGATCAGGGGTGACCTGAGAAGCAAGCAGCTCTCCAATAGTGTCCTTAACAATTTGTCTGATCAGCTCGGTCATCGCAGGTGAAATCTGTGATGTTGGTGGAGAGTACTCGCCTGAGCCCTCTACTCCTGCAGGTAGGTGTGGAGACATCCCACCTGACTGCAGTCTCCTGTCTGCAGCTGGCATTCCAGATAGGGTCTGTTCAGGGGTACCCGATCTGGAGTCTTCAGCCAATTCTGCATCTAGGCTGGTATACCGGGCAGGCGCCCCAGCCTTGTCCGCAGCCTCTTTTTCAGGCTCCTTTTCTTGCTCCTCCTCTTTTTCTAACTCCTTCTCTCCTTCTTCTCTCTTTTCTTCCTCTTCAACATTCTCTTTCTCTTTCTCAGCCTCCTTTTCTCCTCCTTCATCATTTCCATCATCATCATCATCATCATCATCCTTTTTATCTTTTTCATCATCCCTATCTTCTTCATCATCCTTATCTTTTTCATCATCCTCATCCTCCTTATCAACTTCTTCTCCTTCTTCTTCTTCTTCTTCTTCATCTACTAATTCCACCATTTTTTCAACTTCTTCTTCTTCAGTTTCTTTTTCAACTAAGGTATTTTCTTCTTCCCTTTCTTCCTGTCTCTCTTCTTCATCATCAATGACAATAATTTCTTCTTCTACTTCTTCAATTCTTATCTCCTTTTCTTCTTCCTCCTCTTCTTCTTCTTCTTTACCAAAAGATCCGTCAAAAATACTATACATAATAGAGTGGATAAATTGGTCCATGTTGGTTTTGAAATTGGACATGAACTAATTTTTCTGAAGAATCAAAATTGTGTCTGACACTTTGCAAAAATGTATCAGCACATCTTCTGTGGCTTGGGGATATCCCCAACCACTTACTTCAACATAAGTTTGAAGTTCAGTGAAAGAAAGTGATTTAAAGGTTTTCCATTCTTCAAAAATATGGACAAAAGAATGTTTTAGAGCTTGTGGTTTAACCAACTGAAGTTGCTCTAAGGATAAGTTGAAAATATTGTTGTCCAACAGGTGAAAAGTATAATTTGCCTCAGGTATGGAAATTATTAAACCTGCTTCCTCTTCTTCTGAAATGAATGCTGGAGTGAGGAGGGGAACGATCTGGGTCTCCAGGCTGCCCGGAGCAGGCTGGTCCTCCAGGTGGATAGGCGACCTGGCTGCAGGACTGGGAAATTGTTCTGGCTGCTCCTCTTGGCTGAACTGCAATCGCCTGGGCCTTTTGGGAGAGGGTTCTGGTGAAGAATGCATGAAGGATGGCTCACCAGGGGCTGGTCCCCTTATTTTGAAACGAACAGCAATGGGCGTATTATCTGACTCCGAATCCGACTTGGCTGCAGGTGGGTTGTCGTCTGCAGGCTGGTCTGACTCGTCTGATGAAGGGTATGTGTAGGTCCTTGAATCAGACAACTCTTTTATCATCTGGGATGCTCTTCTATTGCTTCCTAGCTTCCTCAATGTCTCTTGGTCTAGATGACCAAGTCTCTTGTTGATGTGGAAGGGGTCAGTACTTCCCTTCGCCACACCCAGCTTCTCAAGGATCCAACTTAGCTGCGTTCCAAACTCCAGCTTGGATCTGAACTTCTTCTCATCAACAAGCCATTCGGCCTTCTTGATCTCCCGTACAAACTGCCTGAAAATGTAGTCTGACCAATCAATCGGCTCGTCCTGAATTAGTGCTCCCAGCACAATGAATTTAGCCGACGACAATTGGTCGTAGCTTCCAGCCATGCCCATGACGATTTTATTGGTGATGTCCAACACATTCCGATACACCCTTTTGATTTTGCTCCTCTTAGCGGTGAGCTTTAGCTTTGCCGGCTGGTCGTCCGCCTTAATCTTCTGCCAAGTATCGGCTGTGCTTTATTTGAGGGCCTCGACCGTTACGCCACGATTCTTCATACCAAAGACTTTTTGGATCGTCTCTGGCGATATGTCCACTTGTAGTCCACCGACAGTGCTCCTAATTCCTGCTTCAATCACATGGGCTTCGCGGAAAAATGCGATAACGTCCTCCTTGTACAGGTGTTTGGGACTGATATCCAAAAATGGATAGATCCCATTCAGCTTCATCGAACAGATAATGTTGAGCACATCGTCGTCTTCCCGATTTGATTCCAAGAGACCTTCAAAATCAACGACCAGAGAAAAAATGATCTTGTCCTTGACAGCCTTCATGTTTACGCCTTCAAAGTAAGCTTCTATTTCTGCAGTATAGGAGATTTCTTAGTGTATTTAGAGTTCAAAGGATTTTTCTGCTCTGTAAATTAGGGTTTTTGAAAGACTGGTAAAGGTAAAGTGAGGAGTTTTTCCGTCCTTAAAAAGAAAGTGAAATGACACTGGAATTAAATAATCTTTTATTTTAAATTGGTGGTCCGCCTTTTGAGATTCCTTTTAAAATTCAAATTTTTAATCGGTGGTCCAGGTTTTGAGTTTAAAAATGGACGGTTGGATTTTAATTGGTCACCGTGGAGGTCGATTTAACCTGTGATTGCCACATGTATTTAAAGCATATAGTATTATGCCACTTGTGAACCAAAATTAATATGATATTTTCATACATATAGCAGATAGTAATTTAATATTTAGAAGTCGGCCAGGATTAGAAAACTTAGTAGTTGGTTGTTGGCTGATCGCTCTGCATCGGGTGAGTTGACTCCTCGACTTCTACTTTGAGATTTGATCGCCTAGGTTTCTTAAATGCATCCTTCATCTTCAGGTAGGTTATGATTCCTTCGATCAGCTAAGTCCGTCCTTTCTCTGATCTGCTTCAGATGGCTTTTTCTTCTGTACTAGATTCCCAATCTAGTAAACCAAGTTCTCTGCTCAGCTCCAAAAACCTTTCTTCTGGCAAGGGTTTGGTGAAGATATCAGCAATTTGATAGTCTGTGCTGACTCTTTCAACTCTGACTCTCTTGTTAAGCACGTGATCTCTAATGAAGTGATGCTTAACATCAATGTGCTTGGTCCTTGAATGCAAAACCGGGTTGTTGGTTATTACAATAGCACTATTGTTGTCACACCAGATAGGGACTTCATTGGCAATGATGTTGTAGTCCCTTAGCTGTTGTCTGATCCACAAGATCTGAGCACAACAACTACCTGCAGCTAGGTATTCTGACTTTGTGGTGGAGATAGAGTTAGAAACCTGCTTCTTGCTAAACCAGGATATCAGTCTGGTTCCTAAGAATTAGCACGTTCCACTAGTGCTTTTCCTATTAATTTTGCATCCTGCGAAATCTGCATCTGAATATCCTGATAGCTCAAAGTTATCGTCCTTTGGATACCATAGTCCAACATTGACTGTAGACTTAAGGTATTTAATTATTCTTTTGGCTGCATCTTGGTGCGACTGCTTAGGCTTGGATTGAAATCGCGCACAAACTCCTACGGCATAAGATATGTCTGGCCTGTTTGCAGTGAGGTATAACAATGATCCGATAAGTCCTCTGTAGTGGGTTGAATCCACTGATATGCCTCCCTCATCTGCATCTAGTTGAGTACTTGTGCTCATAGGAATTCTTGCTGGCTTGGATGATTCCATTCCAAATCTTTTGATTAGATCTCGGGTATATTTGGCTTGGTTGATGAAAATTCCATTTTCCATCTGCTTGACTTGTAATCCAAGAAAGAAGTTAAGCTTTCCCATTATACTCATCTCGAATTCTCCTTGCATGAGGTTTGATAATTTCTCACACAGCTCTGGGTTGGTTGAGCCATATATAATATCATCCACATATATCTGAACTATCAATATGTGGCCTTCGTGCTCCACTCTGAATAAGGTCTTGTCCACCTTCCCTTTGTAGAAACCGTTCTTCTCAAGAAATACAGATAGGGTTTCATACCAAGCTCTTGGTGCTTGTTTAAGTCTATATATAGCTTTCAGTAGCTTGTAGACTTTGTCTCCTTTGACAAATCCTGGGGGCTGCTCCACATAGACTTCTTCTTCTAGGATGCCATTCAGAAATGCACTCTTTACATCTATCTGGCAGACTTCAAAATCCTTGAATGCTGCATATGCGAGGAATAGTTTGATGGCTTCTAATCTTGCAACAGGTGCAGAGGTTTCATCAAAATCTATTCCTTCACACTGTGCATAACCTTTTGCAACAAGTCTGGCTTTATTCCTAACAACAGATCCATCTTCGTCACTCTTGTTTTTGTACACCCATTTGGTGCCAATAACCTTCTTATGATCTGGTCTGTCTGTTAGTACCCAAATGTTGTTCCTTTCCATTTGCTCAAGTTCTTCTTGCATGGCATTTATCCAAGAATAGTCCTCCAAAGCTTGTTCTGTTGTCTTGGGTTCTATCTGTGACATGAAGCAAGAGAACATTGCCATTCCTGCGGGTAGGGTAGACTGTCTTGTCTTAACTCCATCAGTCAGCTTCCCAATGATTTGTTGGATTGGATGGTCTTTCAGCCACTTGGGAATATCTTCTTCTTCTTTAGGGTCTGTTCCCCCTGTAGATATGCTCTGGTGAATTTCCTCTCTGTCTGCATCAGCCTGGATCTGGTCTCCTTGGACTGCAACTGGATCAGCTACCGTCTTGTTATCTGCAGGTTGGGATCTGGTCTGGTCTGCAGATGAGTCTTTATCAGCAACAGATGAGTCTTCATCAGTGGCAACTGGATCAAATAGGTTTGGTGTTCCTGTCTGATCTGCAGTTGGGTCTTCAGCAGCTACAGTTGGGTCATCGGGCTGATCTGCAGATGAGTCCATCATTCCTGTGTCATGTACTTCTTCAAGGGTTGCTGTTTTGAGCTTATTCTCAATTAGCTCAACTTGTTTCCTGTACTCAATAGTAGATTCGTCAAATACAACATGGGGTGTTTCTTCCACAACTAAGGTTCTTTTGTTAAAGACTCTATATGCCTTGCTTCTTTGTGAGTATCCCATAAAGAGACCATCATCAGTTTTAGCTTCGAAGGCATTTAGTTGTGTTTTACCGTTGTTGTGGATGAAACACTTACAACCAAAAACATGAAAGTAAGCAACAATATGAGTTCTGTTATTCTAAACCTCATAGGGAGTTTTGTCATGTCTCCCTACTATCATACTCCTGTTCTGAGTATGGCAAGCTGTGTTGACAGCTTCATCCCAGAACCTCTTGGGCAGGTCTGTTTCTGCAATCATGGACCTGGCTGCTTCCTTCAGGGTTCTGTTTTTTCTTTCAGCAACACCATTCTGCTGGGGGGTCCTGGCTGCAGAGAGCTCATGCTGGATTCCATTCTAATCGCTGTAATAAGTGATCGCCTTGTTGAGAAATTCACCTCCTCTATCTGATCTGACCTTGATGATGGAGAGGGATTTCTCATTCTGAATCCTTCTCAGCATCTCAGGTAGCTTGATCAAGGTTTCAATCTTTTTGTATAGGAAGATAATCCATGTGAACCTTGAATAATCATCCACTACTACTAGTGTATGTTTTCTGCCACTTAGAGCCTCGGCTTTATAGGACCAAATAGATCCATGTGGAGTAGATCTAAGATCCTTATTGTGAGGGTTGTAGACTGGACTAGTTTGAATGATGCTCTGGTCTGCTTTCCTTTCTGACATGCATCACAAAGAGCTTTCTTCTTGAATGCTTCCTAGGGGATTCCTCTGACCAGCTTCTGAGAACTAATCTTGTTGATGTCTTTGAAGTTCAGGTGACATAATCTTTTGTGCCACAGCCATCCATTCTCAGCTATTGTCTTAGATAGAAAACAGGTGTTGGGAGTTCTTGTGTTCCAATCTATCATATAGACATCTCTCCTTCTGAATCCTTGTAGCTTCACTTCTCCAGATAGGATATCTATCACCATACATTTCCAAATGGTGAAGACTACTAGATTCTTCTCATCGCAAAACTGGCTTATGCTCAGGAGATTATACTTGAGCTCTTTGACATAGTGAACTTTGGATATAACGATGTTTCCTAGGTGCAGCTCTCCAAAGCCCTTTGTTTGTCCTCTAGAGCTATCTCCAAAGGTTACGTCAGGACCTCTTTCTTTGGTGTATTTGGTCAGCATCTTCTTATTCCCGGTCATGTGCCTCAAGCATTGACACGCTTTTAGTGTAACTATCGCAAGTGCACGATATCGTATCAAGTAGTAAAGTGGACTTTTTGAGTCCGGTTTATCGATCCCACAAGGAAGTTTTGTTATAATTTGAATTATACACTATTGGTCTATTTTTATAGATACTAAGATGAGTGAAACACACAATTTAAAGAGTTTGGTTTAATTGTTGCACAGTAAATGCAATAATAGCTCTAATATTTTAAAGAAATAAAAATATAATAATAGATTTATTAAATGATAAAATGAAATAGTTGGGATTACAAACTTAGTTCGTCATTAGTTATAAAAGATGTATTGGAGATCATAAGATGAATTTACTTATTATGTTGTGTATATTCGATTTTCCTTAAAAAGACGGTTTCTCTTTCGAACTATAAAACGTCCCTTACATATTGAATCAATCCACTATATTTCTATGTTGATTGGCTTCAATACATAGCATTAGGATTTATGAAAATAACTCAAAGAATCATCTAAGGACTAGGGGTATATTTCTATCCCCTAGAACAACTTAGAGTGAAGATCATTTGATCTAATCAAACATATTTTCTTTCGAAACATATGAAGACCATAAATATCGTCATTTATTGGCCAAATAAATAAAGATTGTTCAAACAATGAAAATCACACACAATAATAAGTAATTCATAATAGATCTTTATACAAACATAAATAACATGACTAACCTTGTTTATAATCCCAACTAAAGGTTACTTAGCCCATTAAGGGTTTATTACACATATTACAAGCTTGTGTGGTCATTATTAGTTGAATCAAGAGAAAGAATTGATCCTAACTCCCTTAGTAGATAAAGGAGATAGAAACAATAAACTCTCTGAACAACATATGTTATACCACACTTACAAAGATCACTCAAGAACACAAGTGTGTTCTTCACACAAAAAGAAAAGTTTACAAAAAATGGAAAATTATAAGATGAATGATGAATGATGAATGATGAAGGATCTAAGGGGTCTATTTATACACCTAAAGTCATCTAATAGCTCCAAAACTCCAGCATTATTACATTAGATCGGATCAATGCCAGCCATCACCTCAATAATACACCAAAAGTATAAAAAATTAGACAAATCATAGCAATCTGTCAAGAGTTACGGCCGTAACATTCAGGAGTTACGGCCGTAACTAGGTGACTTACGGCCGTAACTCTGAATGTTACGGCCGTAATGTGGCTTCGTAAATTTGCTCATTTGAAGCTTGGATAGTTACGTTTCGGCCCAAAATTTCTCGAGACTTTGTGTTTTGCCCCAGATCTTCTTCGGATGATAACTTTTGATATATAACTCGATTTTGAATCCGGAAGACCGCCGAATTCGTCTCGGAAAGCCCTACAACATGAATATATCAAAATTCAATAAAGAGAATATTTATTAAACATGTTGTTTCTTGAGTAATTGATTATTTAATCCGATCATCATCCGATAAAAATAAAATTATTAAAACTAATAAATTAAAAGCAAAAAACGAGTAGACTAGCTCAATTATGGGTGAATTTTATCGATACAAACCATGGATAAGTGTACAAAACTGACACTTATCACACCCCCAAACTTGAATTCTTGCTAGTCCCGAGCAAGACTCTTTATTATTCACACTCCAAAAATAAAATAAAAAATAAAACAAAAATAAGAAAATTAATACACACATAAATTAAAATATAAAAAGAAAAAAGGAGATCAAAATGCCATTAATAAACAACAACCAACTTTATACAGTAGATAGAAATGAATCAAGATTCAAAATAAATCTACTAATGTTTTTGAAGTTAAAACACGGTTTTTATTTTGTAATTCCAAAATGTAAGGTTTCCCCCCAATAGGTTGATTATTTCTTTCCCACTCGTGATACACACGACTCCCTTTAATGGTTGCTCTCGATCACTCGTTTATTTTTCGACTCAATATGAAGAAGAATTTCATTGGCGTCATCAAATATTGTGATTTTCACAAAATTGAGTGTATTGAAATTCAGCTGCTAATTAATTCAAATCTGCTCATAAACTACATCCCTTTTAGTGATAGCTTTCACACGTTATTTGCTAACGTGTAGCTCTTTTCACTAACACAATTTCTATCTCATTATTTTTCTTCGTAAAAGGTGATAGCTTTCACACCGTTATTTGCTAACGTGTAGCTCTTTTCACCAATTTTTACGAGACGAGCGACTACGCACCAACAATGGTTAGTCCTTTATTTTTCGCAAAATTTAAGACTTTCAAAATTAGCATTTATTCTTTGCTCAACACTTCTCCTTTTCGTCATTTTTTTTAGGTGATAGCTTTCACACCGTTATTTGCTAACGTGTAGCTCTTTTCACCAATGACTCCTTTTTTTTTTAGGGAATAGAATTTTTGCAGAAAATCATTTTTTAGTTAAGCATGAAAAATCAAAAACTCCACAAATTAAGTAAATTTCAGTTTTATTTTTCATCAACCAATTGATTCTTCTTTTCTCAAGGTAACGAATGACTCGATTTTATATGATAATTACAAGGCTTGGAAAGAGAGATTAAGGCTCAAAATTTTTTGGAATATACAATTTTTTTTTACCGGTTAAAACGATTTTAGAAGCTTGTATATAGCTAATTTATTGGTGTTTTGGCCAGATCTAGAAGTCTCATAAATCAAAATACTATATATATATATATATATATATAAATTAAGGCAAATAACCAAATCAATCAAAACACACCAAAATTACAACACACCAAAATACTAAAACAAACCACCCCCAAACTTGAAAATAAAACTGTCCTCAGTTTAAAAATAAAATAAAAATCAATGCAGAAAAACAGAATACTCCCTGTTAAGAAAGTTGATGTCTGAGCTAACGCCTTTTAGAATCTGCAAGAGAATAAATATACGAGGCACACAACAAAAGAAAATAAAATATACTCGTAAGTATAACACAATTTTTAAGATGCGCATCAAGAAAGTCCAAAGAGTCGCCTTACGCTGCCATCAAAGTTTTTATAAAAAAAAACACACAATAAACATTACAGTAATGAAATAAAAATACATAAATCGCGAATAGATGCGCGTCAAGAGATCAAGAAGAAACTCCTTAAGCTGCCATCATTTAGCACGATTATTACACACGACAGAAAGTAAAAATACAAGAGGTCCGACATGGGTTATCAAAGGGAGAGGAATGAATCCACTTTTCGTTTTCTCACGGTAAAATCTTCTACCTGCACAATTTTAGCTAGAGTGGATCTGGTTGAGGAACAAATTCATTGAGTTTTTGATTAGTTCTTCTGGTGTTGTTGCAACGACTATGATTCGTTTTGCACGCTCGGAAATAAAGCCCTTTTCAGCAGAGTAGTCGATGAAAGACAGTAAACCATCAAAGAAACCATTGACATTAAGCACTCCTATTGGTTTTTGATGAACATTTAGCTGGGCTCTGGTAACCACATGAAAAAGTTCCTCAAGGGTGCCAAAACCACCGGGAAGGGTGATAAAGGCGCCAGAATTATTTATCATGTGAGTTATGCGATCTTGCATATTCACAGATCTAAACTCATCTCCAATAGTTGACCCGGTGATTTTACTTTCAGCCAGAGATTTTGGGATTATTCCCAACACTCTTACTCCTTCCATATAGGCAGAAGCAACAGCTAGTCCCATTAATCCTAGACTTCCTCCTCCGTAAACTACATGAATGCATTTTTCTCCTAAGGTACGACCCAAGTTGTGGGCTGCTTCAGTAAAGCATGCCTCTTTTCCAGAACTAGCTCCACCAAAAATGCATACTGTGTTAAATTTTTTTGTTGAAGATGATGACTCCATTTTTGAAAAGAAAAATTTTTTTTAGAGAGAAACAGAGAAAAGTGCAAGTTTGAGGGATGAATGAAAGAGACCAATAGAAAGTTTATTTATAGAAGAAAAAGAAGGTAAAAATTGTTTAACAAGTTTGTGATTGCGTTTGATTGTTCTTTAACTACTCAATAGAATAATGAAAGCATTTATCGCGTATCACATTTTTTATTCAGAAAATCTCACCACACGACAAAAATAAAAGATACTTACGCGTATGTACAGTAGTTGTGATTGTGGCTCACATCTTCCTCTGATTTTACGTTCAGAAACGGCCTAAACACCTTCTATGAGTCGGGGAGAAGCTTCCCATCCAATTTTCTTACAAATTGGCAAACAGGGTCTTTTAACGTCAAATTCCCAAGACGTTGTTCATATTCTGGTTTGAATTTATTCCACAAAGATTGAATTCCGTAATATACAAGTCCACTAGGATGCGTGTCAAGAGAAATTTCGATATTATCTAAATTCTCCTTATTCAGACCATCATTAATGAACTGAATTTTATCTTCTCTGTTTGTAGATGGAATTCCTAAAGATCGACATTTTACATTACAGTTCCATCTAGCACATTTATAGCAAACAGCTAGCATCTTTGCTCGTCGTTTCTTGGCATATGAACTTTTTCCAAGCCCTGGTAAAAATCTAGTCGGTGTTTCTGTGAATTCACCTTCTATTCTTACTTTGGCTTCGATAATGAATCTTATGTCAAAAGGTATGCTTTTATTCGTTAGCAACCTCATCCTTTCAAGCCTTGTCTTGTAAATTTTTAAAATTGCATTTTTGCTTAGAAAGGGAAATCTTTTTTCGATTTTATACAATGTTTCTTCCATAAAAAAAATAAAATAAAAATAAAATGACAATAAAAATAATTGAAGAAAATATCTGCAAATATCAGTTGTTGTGGGAAACAGAAAAATCCGACTTTAATAGTCACGGAGTACCGTTATCCGCCACTTGACCGGACAAACACAATTGAGTACTAAGTTACAACTTCGAGAAATTTGTACCTATAAAAATAGTTTATAATGTAAGATTTCAAATATAACTTATACTTCCCCGGCAACGGCGCTAAAAACTTGACACGCTTTTAGTGTAACTATCGCAAGTGCACGATATCGTATCAAGTAGTAAAGTGGACTTTTTGAGTCCGGTTTATCGATCCCACAAGGAAGTTTTGTTATAATTTGAATTATACACTATTAGTCTATTTTTATAGATACTAAGATGAGTGAAACACACAATTTAAAGAGTTTGGTTTAATTGTTGCAAAGTAAATGCAATAATAGTTCTAATATTTTAAAGAAATAAAAATATAATAATGATTGATTAAATGATAAAATGAAATAGTTGGGATTACAAACTTAGTTCGTCATTAGTTATAAAAGATGTATTGGAGATCATAAGATGAATTTACTTATTATGTTGTGTAGATTCGATTTTCCTTAAAAAGACGGTTTCTCTTTCGAACTATAAAACGTCCCTTACATATTGAATCAATCCACTATATTTCTATGTTGATTGGCTTCAATACATAGCATTAGGATTTATGAAAATAACTCAAAGAATCATCTAAGGACTAGGGGTGTATTTCTATCCCCTAGAACAACTTAGAGTGAAGATCATTTGATCTAATCAAACATATTTTCTTTCGAAACATATGAAGACCATAAATATCGTCATTTATTGGCCAAATAAATAAAGATTGTTCAAACAATGAAAATCACACACAATAATAAGTAATTCATAATAGATCTTTATACAAACATAAATAACATGACTAACCTTGTTTATAATCCCAACTAAAGGTTACTTAGCCCATTAAGGGTTTATTACACATATTACAAGCTTGTGTGGTCATTATTAGTTGAATCAAGAGAAAGAATTGATCCTAACTCCCTTAGTAGATAAAGGAGATAGAAACAATAAACTCTCTGAACAACATATGTTATACCACACTTACAAAGATCACTCAAGAACACAAGTGTGTTCTTCACACAAAAAGAAAAGTTTACAAAAAAAATGGAAAATTATAAGATGAATGATGAATGATGAAGGATCTAAGGGGTCTATTTATACACCTAAAGTCATCTAATAGCTCCAAAACTCCAGCATTATTACATTAGATCGGATCAATGCCAGCCATCCCCTCAATAATACACCAAAAGTATAAAAAATTAGACAAATCATAGCAATCTGTCAAGAGTTACGGCCGTAACATTCAGGAGTTACGGCCGTAACTAGGGTGACTTACGGCCGTAACTCCTGAATGTTACGGCCGTAACATAACCGTAAATTTGCTCATTTGAATCTTGGATAGTTCGTTTTCGGCCCGAATTTCTCGGACTTTGCGTTTTTGCCCCGATCTTCTTCGGATGATAACTTTTGATATATAACTCGATTTTGAATCTGGAAAAGGCCCGAATTCGTCTCGGAAAGCCCTACAACATGAATATATCAAAATTCAATAAAGAGAATATTTATTAAACATGTTGTTTCTTGAGTAATTCAGTTATTTAATCTGATCATCATCCGATAAAAATAAATTATTAAAACTAATAAATTAAAAGCAAAAAACGAGTAGACTAGCTCAATTATGGGTGAATTTTATCGATACAAACCATGGATAAGTGTACAAAACTGACACTTATCAAGCATCCAGAATCTACAAACCATTCTTCACCTCCAAAGTTTGAATTTGTGGAGATGTGGTTGTAGTCCTTCCACCTTTTCTGCAATCAAACAAGCAGAGATTTAGGTACCCAGATCTGTGTGGGTCCTTTAGGGTTAGCTGGTTTCCTGGAGAATTGATTTCTCCTTGGATTGTGAAAGTTGTTATTATTATAACCCTTGTAAGGTGTGTAAGGTCTAGGTCTGTATCTTCTGTTGGGATTGTATACCGGATATTCCTCAAAATACTGGTAGTGAGGGCCATTTCTAAACCTTGGCTGAGACCATTTATTAAATCTTTGAGGTCTCCACACTTGTTCATTTTGGAAATTAGGATCCATCTGCCCCTCCCATTTTGAAATCTGTTTTTGGGGAATTGTTGATAATAGTGGGCATGTTGTCTGGCTGCTGCTTCTGCCTCGGCCATTGCCTAGTCGCTTGTCTAGGTGGCTCCCTTATGAACCCTGGCTGCAACCTAGACTTGTGACTTGGCTGTTGCCTATTTTTAAATATCGGTTTGTATGTAGGCTCAGCGGTCGAGACAATTGTTTCTCCCTTGATGAAATTAGTTTTAGAACTAGAGGGAGTGTGAGGATCATATCCAAGGCCGGATCTGGAATATAGTGTCCTTTTATTAGTACACAATTCGTCCAGAGTTAGAGACACTTTCAGGGAGGTTATTTCCTGTGCCTGAGTCTTATTTACCTGAGTCAGTTTAGTAAATTCGGCCTTCACATGAGCAAGTGCAGCTGATTTTTCTCTAATTAAAACAGTTAGTCGATTTATCTCAGCTGTAGTGACGTCAGCCTGGTTTTTCAAGTTAACTGCAGCGGGGTTTTCAAAATCAGTTTTGACTTTATTTAATTCTAGGCTGAGTTTTTCAAAATCATTTTTCAGCTGCCTATTCTCATCTTGCAGCTGAGTCTTCTCGGCTGATACAGATAGGTGTGCAGATTTTGATATCTCAAAATCTTTAAGTAGCTGATTTACAGATTCGTGCAAGTCCATATCTTGTGACATGGCTTAACTATTATTTGAAACAGAGGGTTTTGAAGTTACCTCTTCATCAGCTAGGTTGGCCATCAGACAATCATACTCTTCACCATCATCAGAGAAGAATCCGCTACTGGACTCTACACGCTCTTGATCTTCTCCAATGATGGCCTTCCTTATGTCTTCTTTTCTGCTCACCTCCTTCTTGCTCCCGTCCTTCTTAAGATCAGGACCGTCGATTTGAATGTGTCCTGTCTTATGAAAGTTGTAGGACTCCACCTTCTAGCTTCCGGATTTCTGGTTCCTTCTGGGATTCTCCTTATAATTCCTTTTGTATTTGGAGTAGTTCTTCCGGAAGTTGCTGAACCTCTGCATTATGAATGCCATCTCTTCCTCAAAATCTAATGGATTTGGAGGCTTTACATCAGATAAGCTCTTGGCGGGGGACTCGGCTGCAAAGGCTATTCCCTTCTCTGCAGGCTCGGTTGATGATGAGCTTGGGAGCTCGAACTCATAAGCCTTGAGTCGGAGCTTGACTCTTGGATCTTTATCTTATTAAGATCCTTGGATTCTCTCATGGCCACTGCCTTCATACTCCATTCAGGATTGAGAGATCTTAGTACCTTCAACGCCATTTCCCTGTTGCCATAAGATTTACCGAGGGAGTTGATCTCATTGATGATCTCAGTGAACCTTGTGTCCACTTGGTCTATTGATTCTCCATTCTTCATTTTGAAGTTGTTAAACTTTTGAGTAGCAATTGACAACTTGTTCTCTTTGATCATCTCCGTTCCCTCACATATTAAGGCTAATGTGTCCCAGATTTCTTTTGCATTCTTGCAATTCTTGATCTTGACCATGGTGGATTTGTCAAGAGTTTGATACAGTACGTCTCTGGCCCAGTTGTCAAGGTTAGCCAGCTTTATTTCTTTAGGAGTCAGCTCTGTCCTCTTCTTTGGGATCTTCTCTAGCTTCCCTGCTGTGATCTCCTCGGGAGTGTTGTCCTTCTCGAAGGTGTATGGACCATCTTCTATGATGCACCACATGTCATCATGGATTGAAGATAAGTGTGCCTGCATCCTTATCTTCCAAAGATCATACTCGTCAACTGAAAACACAGGTAATCTAGAATGCATGTGTTCCATTATATAATGAGAGTAAAAATATATCTCTGATATAGATCTGGTTCGTGAAATAAATGAACCAACCTCTCTAATACCACTTGTAGATCACAAGTCGTCCAGGAATAATTCTAGAGGGGGGTGAATAGACTTATTGAAACTCTTAAACTCTTTTTCGCAAAGAGTAAGTTTCTTCAGCTGATAGATATACAAATGACTTAGAGTCTTTTGTTCTCAATACGTGCGGAAGTCAGCTGATGACGAATACAAAACAACTAATGAAACACTTAACAATGAATGCAGCAGTTAAACTATGATGCTATAAAACAGTAAAATACGCAGGCAATTATAGTGGTCTCAGAGGTGGGTTAATCCTCTACTAATCCACTTTTCTCTAAACCAGTTGGATATGAATTCACTATAATTGTCAACCAGTGATAAAGATTATAGTGATTCAACTAAATTACAACAGCTTCCAACAAGTGGAAATCCTTGCCGTTGCAATACCCTTGACTGCCTTGCACCTCTTGATCCGCGATCCTTGGATGCCTTTACAGTCTCGAACTTCAACCAGTGAAGTACCCCGAACTCAGGATTAAAGACACGAGTTTTTGTCTTCTCCAACTAAGAGCTTCTTCAAGTATGAACTTTTGAGAACTGCTCTTTTCATGATGCTATAGTTCGCTTTGAGATTGCTTTGAATGCTTTGATTTCTTGAGATTATGTTCGCACCAATGTTGTGTGTATTTCTCAGCTTCAAATCTTCGGATATATATAGGTCACAATCTCTGAGCATTTCCTTCATAGCCGTTGCAAATCTTTTCAACAAATCCGTCCGTTGGAGAGGTAGACTTCATTGTTTTTTTCTGAACGTTGCAAGGCTGGATTCCCATAATTTAATCCATCTTTCGACCGTTGTGAAGACTTTGCATGTGAGGCGCCGTATCTTTTGAATATAATAAGATTAAAGTCTTCATTGGTAGGCCTGGATGAATTATTCAATTCATATCCTTGCGAGAATCTCTCGAATTTGTCTCTTCACGTTGCATGTGACTTTCCGTAATATTTGACTTTTCAACGCATGCTGACGTGGACTTGGAGTACTTGGCTGATCTCACGTAGGCTGGTGTACAGTCAACTTCTCTGCAGTTTGGACTTCTCTGATGGTGACTGTTTGGGACTCGCCTGATCAGATGGCTTGTCTGAGGTCACTTGACTGCAGTCTGGTCAAATATCTCTGATTAATTTGTTGACTAGAACTTCTCTGACTTGAATCGGCTGTACTTTTCTGATGAACTCAGCTGTACTTTTGTACTTAGCCGATTTGAGCCTAACTTATTTTGGCCTATAGAAGATACTCATTTGGTTCTTCTTTACATTTTGCCAAGTATTAAACTTAACATAATTTGGCCTATGGAAGATACTCATTTGGTTCTTCCTTACATTTTTGCCAAGTAATAAACATTTGAATTACATTAATGACATCATCAAAATCTAACAAGTATTCCTAACAGCATGTATTACGACCGTAAGTCTCCATGCATTACGGCCGTAAGGTCGCATGTATTATGGCCGTAAGTCCCCTATATTGGGACGATTCATCAGGCTTGATCGGGACGGAACCGGAATTGATCGTACAGACACGAGAGAAGATAGCCTTGATTCGCGAAAGACTGTTGACCGCCCAGAGTCGACATAAATCTTACGCAGATGTGCACCGTCTCCCATTAGAGTTTAGTATTGGAGATCACGTGCTTTTAAAGGTTTCTCCTACTCGGGGAATCTTTCGTTTTGGGAGAAAGGGAAAGCTGATTCCGAGATATATCGGACCGTTTGAGATTCTTGAGAGAGTTGGTCAGTTAGCATACAGGTTGGCATTACCGCCGTCGCTGATCCATGTTCATAACATATTCCATGTATCCCAGTTACGAAAATACATACCAGATCCCAGTCATGTCATTGATTTCGGCGAGATTGAAGTTCCTAAGGATGGTACGTTTGAAGAGAGACCGATCAAGATACTCGAGAGTCGAGTCAAACAATAGAGAAATAAACCGATCGTTTTGGTTAAGGTTCAGTGGTCGCGCCATGGAGTGGAAGAAGCCACTTGGGAGACGGATGATAGCATGAAATCCATATACCCAGAGTTATTTGCTTCTTGAGTTTCGGGACGAAACTCCTTTAGAAGGAGAGTATGTAACATCCAGATATATTGTTGAGTATTTCATCTGTATTGAACCCTGTATTATTCGAATTTGCAATATCAATAATCGAAGTATGACCTTTCTCGTATTCGTATTCATGTGCATGATAATATAAACATGTAAATTTTCACATGCAATTACGTGATAACGTACGCTAAGATGAGAGCTTAACGTACGTTATATGCCGAGGTTAGCGTACGCTACAAAGGAAGCGTAGCGTACGTAAGGCAGCCAATAATTGAGCAGGGCGGCTAGCACATGAGCCAGCTGGTGGTGGGCTCGGCCAGATCCTTACCAGATTCGCACGGCATGAACCTAGACACTTTTTAGGTCAACGGGTGTTAACGCACGCTAAGGTATGTAACTAGCGTACGTTAATGGGTGTTGCTTAAGTATGTAACTTAATGGTGTAGCGTACGTAAGCGAGTACAGAACGAGACAGTAAGCTATCATTGGATGATAGCATACGCTAAGTGTATCATGATAGCATGCGCTAAAAGGATTATGTACGTTAAGCGTGAAGGCTAACATACGTAAAGTCAGAAACATTATAAATGGGAGAGCACCCCATTTCATTTTGTTCACGTTTTCTTCACTTGTCTTTCACTTCTTTGAAGTCTAGAGAGTCTCCCCCTTCGTCATATCACCCATAGACCATTTATACTTGATATTTGGAGATTGGATATCACTCTTGCTTGATCATTAAAGTGGAGAAGCACCTTGGTTTGGCATACAAGCAACCGGAGTTGGATTCTACCTATTGTCTCGGTGTTTTCTTCATATTAAGGTATGTTATGCTATCTCCAACCTTGGATTCATGTTCTTAAGGATATTATGATCACACTACCGAGAATATTAGATTCCATAGATGATTTATACAACCAAACATCATGTTTAGAAGTTGAGATGATTATGCTTAAGTTATCATTGTTGAGAACATCATAGTTGGAATCTTGTTACATCAAATGATGAGAGTAATGTTCTGAATATTGGTTATCCGTATCGAATAGTGTTGCCATAATGGTCGTAGATTTAGTTGGTATCACTTTTGCTAGACAGAATTAGATGGAGGATCACCAAAGGTTGAAGTTGAATTTGTAAATTAATCTTCATGATGAAGCTGGAATATATTGATGATATTGGTAACTAGTGTATCAACCTTAGATTATCCGAATTACGTAAGAGAATTTGTAATCAAGATTGGGGTATGACATTGTGATGATATGCTTATCCTTGAAGTTGTAAGACATTGAACACCATTAAATCATTCAAGTTTACATGAGTGTAACATGTATGGAGTTAACGTACGTTAACACCGAGAATTTTGCGCGGCGAGTCAGTTGTCTGATCAGGGAGGATACTGTCAGATGCATGTTTAGCGTGCGCTAGGCTATGTAGCTTACGTATGCTAATGGGCAGAATTTAACGTATGCTACGTTGGGTACGTAACGTGCATTATATCGTCAGACAAGTCAGCCGTCTGATCAGAGAGGAACTGTCAAGTGCATGATTAGCGTACGCAAGGCTTCGTAGCTTACGTACGCTAACGAGCAAACTTAACGTACGCTATAGTTGGTACGTAACGTACGCTATGCAGAACATACATGTTACGTTTTGTTGAACTTTCGACCGTAGTTGGATTGATAGATGTTTATATGTAAGTTATTCGACGTGAGATGAACTCTATATTATTTCTTCTATTTAAAGGTTCGGGATTTGAAACATGATTGACCGAAGGGGCGACCTTCAATTGTATTGATATTCATCGAATATTTTATTCTTGTCATCAATTCGAGGCAAGTATTTTAATTAGAATTGTTCATATTATGTCGGACATGCTGTGATTGTACTGTGTACATGTGTTGTGATTAAATTGTCCACCATGCGTTGATCCAACGGGAATCATCATGGGAAATCTATAGCTGTGTGCGCTAGATCGTTGGACAGGTAGTTGCACCATGCGTTGGTCCGATGGTATCATCATGTGAATCTATAGCTGTGTGCACTGGATCGTTGGAATACCATGTGTATGTTGATACTCTCTTGATGTGTTATGTGTTATTATTTCTCTTTGGAGAAACTTGTCATGATTATTGTTGATTAAATCATTGTTGTATAATTATCGTACTTGTAATAGCATCGTTTTGCTAACCCCTTCGGGGGTGAACATTTGTTTATGTCCAGGATTCAGGAGAGCAGGAAAACAACCACTGGAGATGCATGACGACGAGGGTGCAGAGTGATGTTCCGACCGTATTTATTTGTCAGATGTTTGTGTCGTTTTTAATAAGTACTCGAGCATATTGTCTTTTGTGATGTTGGATTTGACTATGTAATAATTTTTTCGTAGGACGTTTGCATTTCCTGTACTAGTCCAGAACCGTTGTATCTTTATTTCAATTATTGTCATTTATGGGTGTTGGTTATTGTCTTTTCGATTCATCAGCCTTGTAAATTCTTACGTAAAGGATTTACGGCGCTGTAATATCCCTGAATGTATCGAGGGTGTTACAGAATATGATATTAGAGCTAAGATTATGGATATCTTGGCCGTTGGGTTAAAATATGGGTCATATATGTCTTTTGCGGTAACCGTCCGTGGATAACATCACTGTACTGCTTACGTCTTCGTGCCAGCGGTGGTTGTAAGATTCCTAAACTCATTCTTGTCGTTCACATGATGTAAATCTCGTACTTGAAATTTGAACAATATTGCTCCCTGTATATTGAGCGTTTATGTTTACAGTATGTTGAGAGGTGGACGTGGACGTGGTCGCGGTCGCGGATGCGGACGAAGGAATGCTGAGAGAGAAGATTCGCCTTCAAATCAGGCTAGCCACAGCTCAGGCGAGCCACATGAATCCACTAATAATGAACCGGAACCTGCCATTCCCGACATCCTTCGTCACGTGGTTAACCAGATGACTCAGTTTGCTCAGGTCGTGGACCGAATGCAGGTGGCAGTAGGATTACAACAGGGAGAAAGATAGCACGGCATCCCAAACTTGGAAAACCGAGGCGACCGATGGCTCCAGGAGGTGGCGAAAATGCATCTGCCAAAGTTTGACAGTTTCTCAGAGACACCGACATGGGATCACTGGCTTAGGGAGTTGGAGAAAGTATTCACAGGGATTAATTGCCCAGACGACCGGAGAGCCACTATTGCGCAGTACTTTCTGATAGGGGAAGCGTCCGAATGGTGGGAGGCCACTCGACCCTTGGATCATAATGCCGACTGGGAAGAATTTAAATTGATGATGGAAGCTCAGTACTGTCCCCGTCCGTTGAGGGAAGCAAAAATTCGGAAAACTTTCTCCGCACAGCCGTCAGACGAGCCAGTATCCCAGACGATTAAAACGTTTAAGCAGCAAATGGCGTTCGTTCGACACCTGATCAGAACAGATGCGGAAATGATGATCCATTTTGATATGGGAATGAAACCAGAGATTCAGAGGTACATGTCTGGTTTCGAATATACCACTCTCAGTCAATATCAGGATAAAGCGTTGGCATATGAAACCAAAGAAGCAACGATGGAAAAATTTGCAGAATCCAAGAAGCATAAAGTCTTTGGCAGTTTCACAGAGCACAAGAGCAGTGGGCCCCGCAAGGCCCAATCATCCTTTCATTCATTCAAGAAACCTCCGCACCCATCCAAAAGCGGAAAGAACTTCAAATCAGTATCAACACCGACAGACGTGGTGAAGAACTGTTTTAATTATGGTCGGCCAGGCCACCTTGGGCGTGATTGTTTCCGTACTCCAGTGACATGTTATGATTGCGGACAGGAGGGGCATCATGAGATGTTTTGCAAGTATGCCACTAAGTTTAATGGAACTCGTACTTCACAACTGGCTCAGAAGGAAGCAAGTATTCAGCAGATGCAGCAGAGTGTTCAGCTGCCCCAAAATTTCGGTCGAGGACGAGGTAGAGGATAGTTCGACCGAAAGGGGACATCAAGTGCCGGGTCCATTTTTCCACGCCTATACGAGATGAGGAGGACAGACGATCAGGATGCTGCTATCGCATCAGGTACTGTTCAGATCCTTTCACAGCTAGTTAGCATTTTATTCGATACAGGAGCTATGCATTCATTTATATCTTTGTCTTATGTAAATCGTTTGAACATTTCTGGTTTTTATTATTGTGAGCCTTATGTTGTGGGTTTACCGAGTGGGGAGAGAATTGTGAGGAATTTGGAAACTAGAGATTTTCCCATATCAATTGGAGGCAGAGATTGGCCCTCAAATCTGATTGTGATAGAAATGCAAGGCGACGACCTGATTCTCGGAGATGATTGGCTTAATCGATATGGAGCTATTGTAAACTACCGGAAGAGGAATATCTCGATGATAGCTGAACATGGTTCCAAAATACTATTTGAAGGATGGAGACCAGGAAGCTCAGGAATGTTGATCAAAGCGATGAAGGATATTAAACTGCTAAAACAGAGTTGTACTGGATACTGGTGCTATGCAATAAATAAGGAAGACGGAAAATTAGAAATTTCATCCATTCCTGTTGTGAATAAATTTCCGGATGTGTTTCCTAAAGAATTACCTGGACTACCTCTATGATGGGATGTATGATTCACCATCGAGTTGGAACCAGGAGCTACACCAATTTCTAAGGCACCATATTGTATGGCACCTACTGAGATGTACGAATTGAAGAAGCAACTGCAAGAGTTACTGGACAAAGGCTATATCCAGCCAAGCGTTTCGCCCTGGAGTGCACCAATTCTTTTTGTCTGGAAGAAGGATGGATCGCTTCGATTGTGTATTGACTATCGAGAGCTGAACAAGATGACGATCAAGAACAAGTATCCATTGCCACGGATTGATGATTTGTTTGACCAGTTACAAGGAGAAACAGTGTTTTCTAAGATCGATCTGAGGTCGGGATATCATCAGTTGAGGATTAAGGAATCCGATGTTCCAAAATCAGCATTCAGAACTCGCTACGGACACTATGAGTTTGGAGTGATGCCGTTTGGACTCACTAACGCACCTGTTGTATTCATGAAATTGATGAACCGAGTGTTCATAGAGTATTTGGACAAATACATGGTCGTATTTATTGATGACATTTTGGTTTATTCCAAGAGCCTGAAAGAGCATGCACAACATTTGCGGATCATTTTAGACCTTTTGAGAAACGAGCAATTGTACGCCAAGCTTTCTAAGTGTGAATTCTAGTTAAAGGAAGTAATGTTCCTGGGTCATGTGGTATCAGCAGAAGGAGTCCAAGTACATCCCCAGAAAATCGAAGCAGTTATGGATTGGAAATCTCCTAAGAACATGAAGGAAGTCAGAAGTTTCTTAGGACTTGCAGGGTATTATCGTCGGTTTGTGGAAGGGTTTTCCAAAATTACCCGCCGCTTACTCGATTACTACAGAAAACCCAAAAGTTTGAGTGGAACTAGATGTGCAAGATTAGCTTTGATGAATTGAAGAAGAGATTAACGACGGCACCGATTTTAGCACTCCCACAGAGAACTGGAGGATTCATAGTTTACAGTGACGCTTCGAACCAAGGTCTCGGGTGTGTATTGATGCAAAATGGGAAGGTGATTGCCTATGCGTCACGACAGTTAAAGCCCTACGAAGTAAATTATCTAACACACGATTTGGAGTTGGCAGCTGTAATTTTCGCCTTGAAAATTTGGAGACATTATTTGTACGGGACTCACTGTAAGATCTTCACGGATCATAAGAGTCTCAAATACATCTTCAATCAGAAAGAGTTGAACATGCGGCAGAAGAGATGGCTGGAATTGATTAAGAACTACGACTTGGAGATTCTTTATCATCCAGGCAAAGCAAACTAAGCCATTCTCATTTGTCAAAAGAGGGCGCGAAAGAGTCAGTGTAAGTGTCTTCCTTCTACTGCTGGTGGTGAAGTGAATCAGTCCCAAAGCTTTCTTCCTTCAAAGAAGAAGTTTTGTCATTACGAACTAAGACCTGTAGTGGCCGATGCACTGAGCCACAAGCCTGTTTCTATTCAAATGCTGGAGACTCTCACCTCCCAGACCAGCATTCAACGAGAATTGATTCGTGAAGGAATTGAAATATGGTTGCAAAGAGTCCAAGGACAACTGTGTGTGATGGAAATAACTTCATCGTTAACCGAAGAAATCAAATCTAAGCCATTAGATGATCCTTTGATGATTCGGTTACGCGATGAAGTAAGCAAGGGAAAAGGCCCATGATTTGTATTTCATGATGATGGAGTATTGAGATTCCAGAGCCGACTTTGTGTTCCCGATGTTGATGTGTTGAAGCAGACAGTCATGAAGGAAGCTCATAGCACGCCCTATTCTATCCACCAGGCACCAGTAAGATGTATAAGGATCTGAAGCATAATTTTTGGTGGAGCAACATGAAGAAAGACATAGCCGATTACGTCTCCAAAGGTTTGATTTGGCAGCAGGTTAAGATCGAGCATCAACGACCTACCGGAATGCTGAAGCCGCTCCTGATTCCTTAATAGAAGTGGGAGGACATATCAATGGACTTTATCACTAATATGCCGAGGTCCAAAACAGGAATGAACATGATCTGGGTTATAGTTGACCGTCTAACCAAATCGGCTCGTTTTCTGGGCATAAAGGACACTTGGGGACCAGAGAAGTTGGCACGAGTGTTTATTGCAGAGATAGTCCAATTGCATGGTATGCCGAAGACCATTATTTCTGACCGAGACAACCACTTTGTGTCTCATTTTTGGAAAGCAGTTCATAAGGCCTTGGGAACCGAATTGAATTTCAGCACAACTTATCATCCGCAGACAGACGGACAGTCCGAGAGGACTATTCAAACAGTGGAAGACATGCTGAGGGCTTGTGCCTTAGATTGGTCGACTGATTGGGAAGTTCATCAATTAAGATGAACTTCCATTAAGATGGCACCCTTTGAGGCATTATACGGGAGGAGATGCAGATTGGTCGAATTCACCTACGACAATAGTTGGCACGCTTCCATTAAGATGGCACCGTTTGAGGCATTATACGGGATGAGATGCAGATCGCCCCTATGTTGGGACGATTCATCAGACTTGATCAGGACGGAACCGGAATTGATCGTACAGACACGAGAGAAGATAGCCTTGATTCGCGAAAGATTGTTGACCGCCTAGAGTCGACAGAAATCTTATGCAGAGGTGCGCCGTCGCCCATTAGAGTTCAGTATTGGAGATCACATGCTTTTAAAGGTTTCTCCTACTCGGGGAATCTTTCGTTTTGGGAGAAAGGGAAAGCTGAGTCCAAGATATATCGGACCGTTCGAGATTCTTGAGAGAGTTAGTGAGTTAGCATACAGGTTGGCATTACCACCATCGCTGCGCCATGTTCATAACGTATTCCACATATCCCAGTTACAGAAATACATACCAGATCCCAGTTATGTCATTGATTTCGGCGAGATTGAAGTCGCTAAGGATGGTACGTTTGAAGAGAGATCGATCAAGATACTTGAGAGTCGAGTCAAACAATTAAGAAATAAACCGATTGTTTTGGTTAAGGTTCAGTGGTCGCGCCATGGAGTGGAAGAAGCCACTTGGGAGACGGAGGATAGCATGAAATCCAGATACCCAGAGTTATTTGCGACTTGAGTTTTGGGACGAAACTCCTTTAGAAAGAGAGTATGTAATATCCGGATATATTGTTGAGTATTTCATCTGTATTGAACCCTATATTATTCGAATTTGCTATATCAATAATCGAAGTATGACCTTTCTCTTATTCGTATCCATGTGCATGATAATATCAACATGTAAATTTTCACATGCAATTACGTGATAACGTACGCTAAGATGAGAGCTTAACGTACGTTATATGCCGAGGTTAGCATACACTACGAAGGAAGCGTAGCGTACGTAAGGCAGCCAATAATTGAGCAGGGCAGCTAGCACATGAGCCAGCTGGTGGTGGGCTCGGCCGGATCCTTACTAGATTCGCACGGCATGAACCTGGACACTTTTTAAGTCAACGGGTCTTAACATACGCTAAGGTATGTAACTAGCGTACGCTAATGGGTGTTGCTTACATACGTAACTTAATGGTGTAGCGTACGTAAGCGAGTACAGAACGAGATAGTAAGCTATCATTGGACGATAGCGTACGCTAAGTGTATCATGATAGCGTGCGCTAAAAGGTTTACGTATGTTAAGCGTGAAGGCTAACGTACGTAAAGTCAGAAACATTATAAATGGGACAGCATCCCATTTCATTTTGTTTACGTTTTCTTCACTTGTCTTTCACTTCTTTGAAGTCTAAAGAGCCTCCCCCTTCGTCATATCACCCATAGACCATTTATAATTGATCTTTGGAGATTGGATATCACTCTTGCTTGATCATTGAAGTGGAGAAGCACCTTGGTTTGGCACACAAGCAACCGGAGTTGGACTCTATCTATTGTCTCAGTGTTTTCTTCATCTTAAGGTATGTTATGCTATCTCCAACCTTGGATTCATGCTCTTAAGGATGTTATGATCACACTACCAAGAATATTAGATTCCATAGATGATTTATACAACCAAACATCATGTTTAGAAGTTGAGATGATTATGCTTAAGTTATCATTGTTGAGAACATCATAGTTGGAATCTTGTTACATCAAATGATGATAGTAATGTTCTGAGAATTGATTATCCGTATAGAATAGTGTTGCCATAATGGTCGTAGATTTAGTATTGGTATCAGTTTTGCTAGACGGAATTAGATGGAGGATCACCAAAGGTTGAAGTTGAATTAGTAAATTAATCTTCATGATGAAGCTGGAATATATTGATGATATTGGTAACTAGTGTATCAACCTCAGATTATCCGAATTATGTAAGAGAATTTGTAATCAAGATTGGGGTATGATATCGTGCTGATATGCTTATCCTTGAAGTTGTAAGACATTGAACACCATTAGATCATTCAAGTTTACGTGAGTGTAACATGTATGGAGTCAACGTACGTTAACACTAAGAATTTCGCGCGGCGAGTCAGTTGTCTGATCAGTGAGGATACTGTTAGATGCATGTTTAGCATGTGCTAGGCTATGTAGCTTACGTACGCTAACGGGCAGAATTTAACATATGCTACGTTGGGTACGTAACGTGCATTATATCATCAGACAAGTCAGTCGTCTCATCAGAGAGGAACTGTCAAGTGCATGATTAGCGTACGCAAGGCTTCGCAGCTTGCGTACGTTAATGAGCATATTTAACGTACGCTATATTTGGTACGTAACGTACGGTATGCAGAACAGACAGGTTACATTTTGTTGAACTTTCGATCGTAGTTGGATTGCTAGATGTTCATACGTTAGTTATTCGACGTGAGATGAACTCTATATTATTTCTTCTATTTAAAGGTTCGGGCTTTGCAACGTGATTGATCGAAGGGGCGACCTTTGAGTGTATTGATATTTGTCGAAGATTTTATTCTTGTCATCAATTCGAGGCAAGTACTTTAATTAGAATTGTTCGTATTATGTCGGTTATGCTGTGATTGTACCGTGTACATGTGTTGTGATTAAATTGTCTACCATGCGTTGATCCGACGGGAATCGTCATGGGAAATCTATAGCTGTGTGAGCTGGATTGTTGGACAGGTAGTTCCACCATGCGTTGGTCCAACGGGATCATCATGGGAATCTATAGTTGTGTGCGCTGGATCGTTGGAATACCATGTTTATGTTGAGACTGTCATGATGTGTTATGTGTTGTTATTATTTCTCGTTGGAGAAACTTGTCATGATTATTGTTGATTAAATCATTATTGTATAATTATCGTACTTGTACTAGCATCGTTGTGCTAACCCCTTCGGGGGTGAACATTTGTTTATGTTCAGGATTCAGGAGAGCAGGAAAACAACCACTGGAGCTGCATGACGACGAGGGTGCAGAGTGATGTTCTGGCCGGATTTATTTATCAGATGTTTGTGTCGTTTTTAATAAGTACTCGAGTACATTCTCATTTGTGATGTTGGATTTGACTATGTAATAATGTTTTTCGTGGGACGCTTGCATTTCCTGTACTAGTCTAGAACCGTTGTATCTTTATTTCAGTTATTGTCATTTATGGGTATTGGTTATTGTCTTTTCAATTCATGAGCCTTGTAAATTCTTACGTAAAGGATTTACGGTGCTGTAATATCCCTGAATATATCAGGGGTGTTACAATGATGAGGCTCGAGTCTATGTTAGATGTTTTGTTATTGTATTTATTTGGGTGTTGGAGTTAGACTGGTTGTTTTACAAATATGTTTAAAGTCCCCTGCATGGGCAAAGAACTTGTGTTGACTTATACTTTATAATGTTTGATTAAAATGTTTTGGCCGAGACCATGGCCCTATTTTACTATTATTAATGTGTCCTACGGGATTTCATTTGTGGATTATGTGTCACGTGTTAGTCTGGTAGACCAATTGAAGGTTCTACAGCGTATAATGTCCCTTACGAGATTTGGGGAGTTACAATGGGGAATAAGGTAAAAATAGTTGGTTGTCAATCTTTTTACGAGATTTTTAATTTAGAAGAGGGTTGGTAGATGCGAGTTCAAAGTGCTTAGTGGAGGTGAAGTGAATGTGTTGTGTTTCAGTGCTAAATTGCTTAAGTCAAGTCACTTTAACCATTTTTATCCTACCCCGGCCAAAGAGCCTACATTACAACCAAACAAAAAGACCTTTCTGGTTCACGAAGTTGCATGCACAAATAGTGGTAGAGATTGTAGACGATAGACAAGTCTATGGTAGTTCTTATTTCATTGAATGATGTTTTGAGCGCATAAGAAAACACCATTGAGATTTGAGAATTTTATGAACTCGGCTTATTCGTTGCTTGATGCATACTGAAAGATTTCATAATTGTCCTTTGAGATGTGTTGGAATTTGAGTTGTCTTGGAAATTCTGATTTAGGTGCATTGCTCGGGAGAATCATTGTTTAAGTTTTGGGGAATTAGATAACATGCAATTGTAGATCCAATGACGATTTTGTTGGAAGCCATCAGTTCATATTACAAATAAGAATCTTAAAAGTATTAGGGATACAATAAAATTATTGGATACACGGGGGATAATTCGAACTATGCAGTAGATCTATTAATTAAAGTAAGATAAATAAGTCACTCCATGGAAGCAAGTCAAGGTGAGCGGACTTTTTTTTTAAGATTCTTATTGCCCTGTATAGTAGCTCACGATTTATGGCCATGAACCTCTCAAGATACAACAACTCGATATTGGATCGAAACTTCAAAACCAATCACCCCGGCGAATAAGTCATGGCTGGGCAACTAAGCAACGTATCCTAAAATTCTAGTATGCAAGAGTGTAAAAAATCGACAAGGGGGGATATACAGAGAGAGGGAGATGAATGATTTTTTCTGTGTTATGAGGTGCAATTTTGCTCTATGCAGGAGATCATATTTATAGGTTTAGATTAGATCAAGAAGAGGAGAATCCTACTTAAAATAGGATTCATTGGCTTGCTTCCCAAGCAATCTGGAAGGTTCCAGAATAGAGGAGTCCCAAAATTGATTAATTCTGGAGAATAATTAAGTTTGGAGCAAAAGAGGGCCAGCCCTGCCAGGGCGGGGAACATGTCACAGTCGCGAGCCGCGACCGCACCCGAAATAGAATCTAACTTACAATTTGAAATAACTTACATTGGTGAATTGGAGCGAGTCGAGTCTGTAGCTTCAGATCAAGAGTTGCGCATAATATTGTTGAAAATAAAATGCAACAGAAGCGAAGTAGGGGAAAAATTTAATAAAAGTGTTCTACGCATCCACAAGCACAAAACTCATTTAGGCATGCTAATTAATTAACTACTAAGATTAATAAGTAATTTAAATATTATTTATTATTTATTAAATAAATACATTGGTAAATTAAATATCCTAATCTAGATCAAAGATCATAGGATATTTACCTTTGAAGCGTAGTGGTTGCTTGCTCCTTGATCCTTCTTGTATTTCTACCTTTAAATCTTCTAGAGTATGATCCGCTTAATCCGGATGTTATGTTAGCAACGAGATACCGAATCTTACTTGGAATTCAATGTGGATGGGCCGAATATATTCTTGGGAGTCACTCGATTTTTTTTTCTAGTATTATGTAAACACTCTTAGAAAATTGTTGTGTTATCTAAATTGTAGAATCAAAGACACACGTCAAGATCTACAATTAAACACTAGAAGAAAAAAATCGATCTCTCAAGTAGGGATAATGTCACGACCGAACCATCCTCATTGGTGTCTTATTTATAGGCTTTGGACTACTCTAGGGATCTTAAGGAGGATTAGGATTAGGACTCCTAGTGCAACCCAACTTCCCATATTAATCCCTTTCCTAATATGGTTGAGTTCACTAATATCAATTCAGTCCACTAAAGAATTAATATTGCACTTCCAACCCAAATCTCAATTTACGAAATCGGGCTCCTTATCTAAATATATTATTTCCCGTGTTAAGATATCGAATGTCCATTAATTAATTTAAGCTACTGATAGCTTTAATTAATTAATATCTTATCCAAGAGTAGTACCACTCGAACCTTATTATTATATCAGAATTAAATCCACCTGCAGAGTTTAATATAATAATCATTATCAAGCTCCTCAAGGGGACATCATCAACCCGCACGAGTCGGGACATGATTTCTAGCTATAATAATAATTGTCATATAAATAATATTATTGCCCAAGATACGAAGCTTATTGAGTCAATTATTTTGACTCTCACCCATGGTAAATCAAAGTAATAAATATTATAAATACACAATTAAATATTATATAATTAGAATTAAGAAATAATAATTATCCGAGATATACGTTCTTCTTACAGTCAGTACAGCAGATACTATCTCACTTCGATCCAGTTCAACGTATGCAAATACGCTAATGAATGCTAATAGTCAAGACCAACTAATCTCAAGCATATACTGCAACCTTTCACATAATTTGTCTAATAATTATATAGGTTGCAAACTATTATATTATTTTATAAGGTACCGATAATATGATCTTCTGTGTGACACCAACACACCACATTATCTACAATATAAAATAATTAGACATTTCATTTCCATAACCACAACGTGAATAAATATGCAAAACATATGATTAAATGCAATTAATATTCTCATAGGTAGTTACAGGAAAATAAGGTAATACAAGCATAAAGTATACTTTGCAGTATACAACCCTAACGAATATGGCTTCTCGTGAGGCATACTGTATGTAGCATCGATTCTGAGATTGCGGGGAGCCCCTAGAGGATGAAATGAAGAAAAGAATAAGTAAACCAACTGCCTTGGCGCAGTTGGCCACCTGACCTTCAATTTAGTTGGAAGTCAGGGGTTCAATTCCTAGTGGCAACACTTTGGAATTGAATTTCTCAGCGATGATCCCTTAGTCTTTGACTAAGGGTTAGCCTAGCCCTCAGACGCTGGTGGAACAATTAAATATTGAGGGCTTCAAGCGCGGTGTGGGAGGCCGGATCTCGGTGGGAACTGCGGTTGGATTTGGGGAGTCGGCGTGGAGCAATCACAGGGACTCCTTGTGCGCGGTAGTTGAGGATATTTAAGAACACAGGCCAGGATACACATCTCGCGATTTAACCGGTAGCGATCTTGTGGGGCGTTATTATCCCTAACTAGTCAGGTGTAAGCTTGAAACCTCGGTATAAAAAAAAAAAAAAAAAAAAGAAAAGAATAAGTATATAATTTGATTAGTTTTGTTTCTTGCATCAACAGTTTTGATTAAATAATGAGATTTGTTATTTATTTGATATACCACAATTAAAAAAAAATCATCCAAACTATAATTAGTTGAAGAATGGCCGAAAAAGGGAGATCCCCATATTTTTGACGGAAAAGATAGGGGTGCATATAACGTCTAACATTTCAAAATGTTAATATATATATTTTATTTTCTAAACGATGCTCAATTATATAATATATTGTACGCAAAATGTATATACAAAGATTTCTTAAGAAAATCTTAATTAGCATAATTGAAGTGTCAAACCACATTCTATTTTAATTAAGTCGGTCCATTGAGCCTTCATATATTTTAATTTCTAAGCAAATTTACGTACCAAGATTCGCAGAAATCCGGATTCGGGGGAAAGAATGAGCAGAGCATATTGTGTCCTTGAGAAGCACGGCTACTCACTATAAATAAAGAGAATACGTGTTATTCACTAATACTTTATACATATTTGTAGTCATATTGTCTATCGAAATTTGTTTTTCTGACTTGGGCGTCGGAGTTTTACATCAGAAATTATTTCGATAAATTTTCAAGTGACAGAAGTCAAGTCAGTTGGCAGTTTTACCCTGATGATGTGACTGATCCTTTCATGCTCATCAGTACAGTTAGGGGCACCCCTGAATCAAGAAGGTGATGGCTCATAGCCCCCCCATTTTATGAATCCTATATTTTTGCTCATTTTTTTTTATTTGCGCATATAATTATTTTATGAAAGAATTTGATAAGCACGGTTCGTGCAACATATTGTTTAACTGATAGTATTAAATTCGGAGGTCCAAAGTTTGACTTCAATCAGGATAACCTAAGTACTTTCTTAAATTGAAGCTTTTATTTGTCCCATAACTCTGTTAAGGGAACTGTATTCGGAGTAATAGAGGTTTGATCCCATCTGAATTTCTGGTAGATGCTTGCTCTGAACACATCCATCTGATGATGCCTCAAAAATCGGTCATGCTGAGCTCCAATTTTGGGGGATTCTGTAACACCCCCAATCCGCTCAGGGATATTACACGCCGTAGAACCTTTCCTCAAGGATCTACCAGGCTGGTAACGACATATAACAACTCAACCATGCCTTTCAGGCTAAAATGACTCAGTAGACCGATTTGGTCTTTCCACAAATACATACAACTCAAATACAACTCATGCCACGCAGTGACAAAATACAACCACACCCGCATAACGGGAACAATATAGCAAATGAAAATAAAGTACAACTGAACCAACACACGATGTACGGTTCCTCATGTGATTAGTATCGATCATCTTTCATCATCCTTCGTGCCGACCCTGTGTTATGCTCCAAAACCTGAATGCAAAAATAGACATCCACCCCCCGAATACTCGGGGGTTAGCAAAACTCCACTATTTTGCTAGTGCAAGAACAAAGTGCAAATACGAGCCATACAATTCACATTCCACGAATAACAATAACCGAGGATCCTCAAAGATCCAAACGAAACGAAAAGTACTTCCCGAGGCAAGGGTTTGAGAAAACATTTCAAAATCGAAATATCATAAATCAATTGAAGTAATTTATAAAACAATTTAGAATGCCATCGAGAGTTTTAATAGAAAACAATTTAAGATTATCAAATCCTACTTTTCAAAATCCAAGAGACAAAAGGGGTCACCGCCCCAAAGGTTTACTTTCCGAAAAATGACATTTACCAAACCGTTGGGATTTTAGCCCCAAATCCGTAAAACGACTTTTATAAAACCATTGGGATTTTAGCCCCAAATCTCATCAACTCACAGTACACGAGAACGACAACAAGGTTCGTCTCCCAACATCAAAATCCACAAATAAAGGATTTAAAACATAGACAACAAAATACTCTAGAGCCATCCTAGCCAAGTAGGCCAAACGAGCAACTTACCTCTTACACACTTAGTCAATGCATGCAATCATGAAAACCGTTCAAAAGCACTCATTTCCGGAAATGCCATAATCAAATCACATTTGTAAAATGCAGCACAATTAACCGCGGACCCACAGCTTCGTGGATCCCTGCCGAGACCCCGTCGGATCTAACCCACAGTGGTTAAAAGCAAGCTCGCGGTTCCATAGCTTCGTGGAGCCCTACCGAGACCCCGTCGGATCTAACCCGTAGTGAGCATACACACACACGTTACTCATGCAATACTAACATGCTAAGAATGTAAGTTCATTAAGAATACTCACTAGAGATGGCCATTAACTTGACACCATTACCAAACTCTTCAAAAATACAATAACAAGATTAAATACGGAATACACGATTCCATAACTTTAAACAATGGGAGTATCATCATAAAATCCTTCAACGTTCAAAATAATCAAATCATAATCAATTCTCAAAACACCGTTCACAAAACACACGCGTTTGGAAAGAAAGCCTTTAACGAGGCCAAATCGAAATCTTTTGAAACTTCATTTCAAATAACCAAACGAACACATCAAGACGACCACCGATCATCATATCCATAAAACGAGAAAAGTATGGGCAAGGTACTTGCCTCGAATAAGAACAACGCGGAGAATCGACCGAAGTAGGTTGGCCCGAACCGACTACGAACCCGCCGACTCCACCGAACGCCAACTCACATTCATAAACTACGAAGGACAAATAATAACAATGAAATGAATTCCATAACACGACTCAAAGCCGTTGAATTCAAAGAACGAATGACGAAAGTTCACGGATTTCCCCCAAAACGGCCAAGAACACGATTCGTTCACAAACCCGAAAACGGAATTCCAAGTTGAAATATGGATATACAATCCATAGAATATGTTTAACAACATCATTTAACCATAATCGATCCATCGAAAGCGGATGAAAACGAGATCGGGACAAATCCCCCAAAAAGTCAATTCGAAGGAAATCAAGAAATATACTTGATTCGACGAAGAACAATGGATTAAATGATGTTAAACACAAGAATACTACCAAGATTAATCATACCCATCATGAATTAATCAACAACACGGAACGAATCGGACGAAAATGCAAAAATCCCCAAATTCACGAAATTAGGGTTCTAAGGAAGATTACCTTGATTATTTGGATCAAAGGATGATAACGGACGATTGATTGATGTTATGAACTCAAGAACTTCATGGATTTGTTTTTAAACAACATGGCTTCGTCGCCCATGAATCGCCAAACGCGGACGGAGAAGGAAGGAAATGAAAAGCGAAGTGAAAAGTGGTGTCTCATCATATATATCGGGCCGGAACTAGCGTGCGCTAGCCTTCCGGACTAGCGTGCGCTATCGGCCCGACCGGCCGAGCACTCTCGGCCATGGCCCGCATGACCCGGCACCACCGACCAATTACCGACCATGATCGCCGCCCGCTCGGCTGCGCTAGCGTGCGGAAGCTCGCGCCGAAGCCGACTAGCCCGGCCCAGAGCTCGGATCAACCGGCCAGCAACGTACGCTAGCCGGCCGACAGCAGGCGCTACGCTGCGACGGCAGCTTACGCTCGGCGTAGCGTGCGCTACCCGCCGATCCTTCCCGATTCCGTAACCGAAACCCCACTGTCCGGCCCGATAGCGTGCGAGGTCGACCAGGCTAGCGTGCGCTACACTGCCGGTTAGCGCGCGCAGCCTTCCGGCGATAGCGTGCGCTACGCCGGTTCTGCCGCATCTGTCCGGCCGGTGCCCGCAATCGTCCGGCGATCCCCCGCAACCGTCCGATCCATGGCCCGTCGAGGGCTCGGCGACCCGATTTCCGAAAACGCGGAGCGAACACGATGAAAAGTTCGCGGACGACATCAACGACCGAAATGAAAACATAATACCATAATTAATCATACGCGACCAAGAAACGGGTCGAGACAACAATTACAGATACGGATACCCGTAACTTTCAAGAAATTACAAAATGGCCCAAAACGCCCGGAAATCACGATACGTGATCGAATAACCAAACCGAAGTTCACAACACGTCTAACAAAGTTAAACGGACTTACGGGAAACTCGAAACAGCAGTTTCGAACGAGATTCGCAAGAACCGAACTCAAGTGCGGAAAAGTCGTTAAAAAGCACGGAACTCAACAAAACGTCTCCGAAACGAACTCGGATGACAAAAGGTGTAGAATTAATCATTCTCAGAATGACGAAAAGGTCATGAGCGAGTCGTCAAAACAGACTTCCGCCGAAAAAAAGAAATTACCGGAAATCGAAATTACGGGTATTACATTCTACCCTCCTTAAAAGAAGTTTCGTCCCGAAACTTAAAACAAGTAGGGAGAAGAAGTATTCCGCCAGGAAAAACTCAACGAGATACACAAGAATGCGTAACTAACGCCCAACGGCGAAATGTTACAAACAACGCAAAGGAATATGCGGCGTGAAAACACGCTCCACGACGACCAACACAACATCGCCGTTAGGGATATAATAAAAACAACAAATGACAAGCGTCATCAAATGGATAATATAGCCAAGTCAATTATCCGACAATCACAAAACACAGCGAACGAAAATCCATACGATTGACCAACCCAACGGTTCATCAATCAAAACGCGAGTCAAACGCTGAACAAATACGGAATTCCACCGCCTAAGGTTGAAAGATCGAAAACGAGACTAATTTCCCGAACTTAAGGGAATTAGGAAGGAGCCTGAATGCTCAACAATCACGAAACGAGAACAAAAACCGAACAAACAAACGATCGAGACAACAAAAATCGAACAATCATGTCCGAAACACGAAGGATAATAAAATTCAAACAACAACTCCAAGGCTCACATCTCGACTCGAGACAATATATGATCCGGTGAAAACAACAGGATGTGCATTCACATAAGATCCACAGGAAAGGGAATAGCAATTAAAAAGTCACAACGACAAACGAGTTATTACGAAACAATACCACACTCATTCGATAAACAAAAACAAGGGGTAGGACAAGCTCAGAAATGTCAACGAACATAAATGAGTCGACAGAGTCGAAAACATAAGAGTTCCAAATCCGATCCACTTCAAATAAAAGAACTAATAGAACCAGATGATGTCACTCCCGAACAAGGTTCACAAGAATCGAACCGAACCCGAAAAAGTCACAGCGATAACCAGATCGACCCACAACAAGGTCGTAGCTCGTTCGGACGATGAAACCGAAATACAGAACAAGTTCGTAAAGTGTCAACGAATATGAGCGAATCGATAGACTGGAGAAAGAGAAAATACAGAAGTCAAAATAGTACGGGCATTACCTCCGACCTCGTCCACGAAATTCACAAAAATGGGAGCAAGGTAACAAGACATTAAACAACCGACACATAACGGAACCATCACCGATGCACACGGTCATACCAAACCAATCTCTAACAGCTCGCACATGCGCGACAACGCAGAAATCATCACGAGGCGACAACATTCAACACCAACATCCCGCCTCTCACAAGGGGCTAGCACAACCCATGTGTGGAAAGCGACTCAACGCTCACACCGCCAATTCGATCATACTCGGGAGAAAGTATCAAAATGACAATGCGAACATTATACATTCATACCCAGCCCTCAAACGGGAATGGATAGGTTTTAAAAACGAAAACCTCATTTTGAAAATAATTTAGAAGAACACCGGTTGATCTTGAGTATCACCTTTCAAAAAGTACAAACGTGAAACATCGTTATCGAGACATTGGAGAACCATTTCGCATTTGAAAAAAAAATGAGGACACTTTCTCGTAGTGAAAACTTTCAGAATATTCGACCCTCGGGTCTAAATAAAAGTGTTTCTAAAACATTGAAAATATCTCAAAGCATTTTGGTCCTCGAAGTAGAAATTTTTTGAAATATATTGTGGCACCTAGGATGTACCACAAGAAGATAACTCATTTGAAAAGTATGTCTCGAAATTTATTTTTCTAAGATACTCAAGGTTTTCAAAAATCCAATAGTCCAGAATGCCCAAAACTCACACATATCGACGTACACTAAAACAACTCCTAGTACACGCATCAAAACGTTTAAAATCAAGACAATACACGTCTTTAAACGGAAATAAACGATAAAATACCACAGTCGAAGACCGCCTAGGATTCAGAACAAAACCACTGACCCCATTTGAGGCCTCTAAGGACCCTCCCGCACTGGCTAGCGAACAGGTCGAACGCGTATAAGCACAGAGCTTCCACAATAGAACTTGTAAAATGTGCAGATCGATTCGAAATTCATCAACAACGGAGAAAAACAACAATAAAAAGACATCACAAGCGACGACACTCCTCGTATAAATCAAATACGAGAGTCGATTAAATACATATCGTGAAATCAAAATCCACATAAGGATTCCACCACTTAACAAATAATCATAAAAATAGCTCGTGTCACACGAGGAACAACACAAAGAAGGGAGACTTACTTCCACAGGTCGCACGAAGATGATGATCGCCCCACGATACTAATCACGACCAACAAACTCAAACGACGCATCGCGACACGACTCAGTCAGATAAAATCCGACGAAACAAGACTCAAACAACACGACTTGACCCGACAGCCTAGGTTTTCCTCAACCTAAGCTCTGATACCATTTCTGTAACACCCCCAATCCGCTCAGGGATATTACACGCCGTAGAACCTTTCCTCAAGGATCTACCAGGATGGTAACGACATATAACAACTCAACCATGCCTTTCAGGCTAAAATGACTCAGTAGACCGATTTGGTCTTTCCACAAATACATACAACTCAAATACAACTCATGCCCACGCACGGGAACAATATAGCAGCGGAAAATAAAGTACAACTGAACCAACACACGATGTACGGTTCCTCATGTGATTAGTATCGATCATCTTTCATCATCCTTCGTGCCGACCCTGTGTTATGCTCCAAAACCTGAATGCAAAAACAGACATCCACCCCCCGAATACTCGGGGGTTAGCAAAACTCCACTATTTTGCTAGTGCAAGAACAAAGTGCAAATACGAGCCATACAATTCACATTCCACGAATAACAATAACCGAGGATCCTCAAAGATCCAAACGAAACGAAAAGTACTTCCCGAGGCAAGGGTTTGAGAAAACATTTCAAAATCGAAATATCATAAATCAATTGAAGTAAATTATAAAACAGTTTAGAATGCCATCAAGAGTTTTAATAGAAAACAATTTAGGATTATCAAATCCTACTTTTCAAAATCCAAAATACAAAAGGGGTCACCGCCCCAAAGGTTTACTTTCCGAAAAATGACATTTACCAAACCGTTGGGATTTTAGCCCCAAATCCGTAAAACAACTTTTATAAAACCATTGGGATTTTAGCCCCAAATCTCATCAACTCACAGTACACGAGAACGACAACAAGGTTCGTCTCCCAACATCAAAATCCACAAATAAAGGATTTAAAACATAGACAACAAAATACTCTAGAGCCATCCTAGCCAAGTAGGCCAAACGAACAACTTACCTCTTACACACTTAGTCAATGCATGCAATCATGAAAACCGTTCAAAAGCACTCATTTCCGGAAATGCCATAATCAAATCACATTTGTAAAATGCACCACAATTAACCGCGGACCTGACTTCGTGGATCCTGCCGAGACCCCGTCGGATCTAACCCACAGTGGTTAAAAGCAAGCTCGCGGTTCCACAGCTTCGTGGAGCCCTACCGAGACCCCGTCGGATCTAACCCGTAGTGAGCATACACACACACACGTTACTCATGCAATACTAACATGCTAAGAATGTAAGTTCATTAAGAATACTCACTAGAGATGGCCATTAACTCGACACCATTACCAAACTCTTCAAAAACACAATAACAAGATTAAATACGGAATACACGATTCCATAACTTTAAACAATGGGAGTATCATCATAAAATCCTTCAACGTTCAAAATAATCAAATCATAATCAATTCTCAAAACACCGTTCACAAAATACACGCGTTTTGAAAGAAAGCCTTTAACGAGGCCAAACCGAAATCTTTTGAAACTTCATTTCAAATAACCAAACGAACACATCAAGACGACCACCGATCATCATATCCATAAAACGAGAAAAGTATGGGCAAGGTACTTGCCTCGAATAAGAACAACGCGGAGAATCGACCGAAGTAGGTTGGCCCGAACCGACTACGAACCCGCCGACTCCACCTAACGCCAACTCACGTTCATAAACTACGAAGGACAAATAATAACAATGAAATGAATTCCATAACACGACTCAAAGCCGTTGAATTCAAAGAACGAATGACGAAAGTTCACGGATTTCCCCCAAAACGGCCAAGAACACGATTCGTTCCGTCAAAACCCGAAAACGGAATTCCAAGTTGAAATATGGATATACAATCCATAGAATATGTTTAACAACATCATTTAACCATAATCGATCCATCGAAAACGGATGAAAAACGAGATCGGGGACAAATCCCCCAAAAAGTCAATTCGAAGGAAATCAAGAAATATACTTCGATTCGACGAAGAACAATGGATTAAATGATGTTAAACACAAGAATACTACCAAGATTAATCATACCCATCATGAATTAATCAACAACACGGAACGAATCGGACGAAAATGCAAAAATCCCCAAATTCACGAAATTAGGGTTCTAAGGAAGATTACCTTGATTCGCTGGATCAAAGGATGATAACGGACGATTGATTGATGTTATGAACTCAAGAACTTCATGGATTTGTTTTTAAACAACATGGCTTCATCGCCCATGAATCACCAGCCGCGGACGGAGAAGGAAGGAAATGAAAAACGAAGTGAAAAGTGGCTGGTCTGTCATATATATACTGGGCCGGAACTAGCGTGCGCTAGCCTTCCCGGACTAGCGTGCGCTATCGGCCAGTACCGGCCGAGCACTCTCGGCCATGGCCCGCATGACCCGGCACCACCGACCACCTCGCCGACCATGGTATCCGCCCGGCTCCCGCTAACGTGCGCTACGGCCGGAAGCTCGTGGCGCTAGCCGACTGTCGATAGCCTGCAGGATCGAACCGCCCGGCCAGTAACGTACGCTAGCCGGCCGACAGCGTGCGCTACGCTGCCGACTAGCGCGCTACGCTCGGCGTAGCGTGCGCTACTGCCGATCCTTCCCGATTCCGTAACCCGAAACCCCACTGTCCGGCCCGATAGCGTGCGTTGGTCGACCAGGCTAGCGTGCGCTATACTGCCGGTTAGCGCGCGCAGCCTTCCGGCGATAGCGTGCGCTACGCCGGTTCTGCCGCATCTGTCCGGCGGTGCCTGTCGTCCGGCGATCCAACCGTAAGGGCTCGGCGACCCGATTTAAGCGCACGCGGGCGAACACGGCGAAAAGTTCGCGGACGACATCAACGACCGAAATGAAAACATAATACCATAATTAATCATACGCGACCAAGAAACGGGTCGAGACAATAATTACAGAATCGGATACGTAACTTTCAAGAAATTACAAAATGGCCCAAAACGCCCGAAAATCACGATACGTGATCGAATAACCAAACCGAAGTTCACAACACGTCTAACAAAGTTAAACGGACTTACGGGAAACTTCGAAGCAATGATTTGAACGAGATTCGCAAGAACCGAACTCAAGTGCGGAAAAGTCGTTAAAAAGCACGGAACTCAACAAAACGTCTCCGAAACGAACTCGGATGACAAAAGGTGTAGAATTAATCATTCTCAGAATGACGAAAAGGTCATGAGCGAGTCGTCAAAACAGACTTCCGCCGAAAAAAAGAAATTACCGGAAATCGAAATTACGGGTATTACAGATTCCAATAGGTCGGTCCGATCTCACTGGAGAATTTAGGCTCTCCTAGAATCATCCGGACTAATAGGATTCCCAGGAGTCTCAGAAGAGCTTCAATAGGTAGGTCGATGCCGCAGAGCTGAATGGGGACGAGAATAAATTTCGTAACCTAATTTTAATAAGAGTTGTATATGATGTTTTTGTTAGGGTTGGATACTACAAAACATACTTTATGCTTGTATTACCTTATTTCCCTATAACTACCTATGAATATTAATTATATTTAATTATATATTTTGCATATTTATTCACGTTATGGTTATGCAAATGTATTATCTATTTATGTTATATTGTAGATAATATGGTGTATTGGTGTCACACGGAAGATCACATTATCAGTGCCTTATGAAATAATATAATAGTTCACAACCTATGTAATTACTAGACAAATTATATGAAAGGTTGTAATGTATGCTTGAAATTAGTTGGTCTTGACTATTAGCATGCATTAACGTATTCGCATACGTTGAACTGGATCGCAGGGAGATAGTGTCTTCTGTACTGACTATAAGAAGAACGTAAATCTCGGGTAATTATTATTTATTAATTCTAAGTATATTATATTTAATTTTATATTTATAATATTTATTGCTTTGATTTACCACGGGTTAGAATCATAGTGATTGACTCAATAAGCTTCGTATATTGGGGAATAATATTATTTATATGATAATTAATATTATAACTAGAAATCGTGTCCCGACTCGTGCGGGTTAGTGATTTCCCATTGAGGAGATCGATAATGATTATTATATTAAACCCTGCAGGTGGTATTAATTCCGATATAATAATAAGGTTCGAGAGAAATTAATTAATTAAAGCTGTTAGTAGCTTAAATTAATTAATTGACTTTCGATATCTTAAACACGGGAAATAATATATTAAAATCACCGATTTCATAAATTGTGATTTGGGTTAGAAGTGCATTATTAATTCTTTAGTGGATTAAATTGATATTAGTGGACTCAACCTTATTAGCAAGGGCTTAATATGGAAAGGTAGGTTACACTAGAGTCATAACCCTAATCTTTCTTAAGATCCCTGGAGTAGTCTAAAACCTATAAATAGGACATTAGGAGGGGGTGTTCAACAGTGAGCTTCATGATACACAATTATTTCGATTTTTTTCTTCCAAGTGTTTGATTGTGGATCTTGACTTGTGTCTTTGATTCCACAATTGAGATAACACTTTAATTATTGCGATCAATCCTAATTACTTGAAGAAAAAAATATCGAGAGTTGTGAGGAACATAAGTTTCGGCCGATCCACTTTGTTGTGCGGCGATTTATACGCCTCGATGGCGATCGACACAATGGTCAAGAGCCAGCCAAAGAAGACAGATGCTGGACAAGCGCCTAGCGATCGACGTCTGAGGCGATCGTCTATCAGCACCTGGCGATCGCCTATAATGTCCGACTGTAGACGATCATCCCGTACCACGTATGAATCTGACATCCGTCAGAGTCGTCGAAGACTGAATCTCGGATGAAGACCCACGTGCAGATTCGCAAAAGGCGCCACAAGATAAGGCCTTTTGACCCCAGCCTGTCACCACCCTTACACCTACCGATAGGCCCGCCGAAAGGTACATAGTGGGTCCTCCCGAGACAGCGACTCAGGACGCGTGCAGACTTCTCATTGGCTCGCACATCTGGCTACCGGCAGCAGCCTCGGACTTTAAGGAAATAGTCCCACGTGATGAGACGATCGCCCGCCTTATTCTAATATAGAAAACGGCGGTCGCCCGCGACGGACAAGGAGGACCTAGCGACCTCCTCTCCTATAAATAGAAGGCCTCCAGCAGTGGCCAAAGGATGGAAATTCAGTCACACATACTGATAGGGAGAGAAAAACAGTACAGAGACAACACAGTGAAACTCATTCACGTATACAGAACATAAAAAGCAAGAACTCACAGAGCATCATATCTGGTTCTTCCGGCAATCTTCACGCTCTATAGCTAAGATAACTAGAGTATGTGCTGGACTCTTACCTCTTCGGGTGCGTTTTCATTGTCGTCGGCTTGGTCTCACATCAGGGTGAGGGGTCAGGCTAATCTTGTTTATGAGGCTATCTGGACTACCTTACTTACACCGACCATTTCGGTGTTTATTTGGCGACTTTTCATGCGACGGATACCGACTGATGACATTCTACAGAGGAGGGGCATTTCACTGGCTTCTAGATGTTTGTGCTGCTCGCATACCCTTACCCAGACCTACCATACCGAGACCATTGCCCACCTTTTCTTGGAGAGTGATGTGGCTCGTGACGTGTGGGAGTATTTTGGCGCATGGACACATTTATCCCTACCCCACACTCAGAATATCTTTGAGCTCCTGAGTTTTTTCGTACACGGCACACACTTTAGGCACGCGACTTCCATTATTCCTTGTCTGATCCTTTGGTTCATCTGGACAGAAAGGAATAGTGCAAAGCATAAGGCGGTTACTTTTCTTTCGTCTCATGTTATTGTGCAGGTGGAGCGCCATGTTGCTTTATTGGCTTCTGCGGGGATTATTTCATCTGATTTATGGACAGGTTGCTCGCCCCCAGATCGTTTCCAGCGAGCTACATCTTCCCCCGCTCAGACTCGTCGCCCCGTCCCGGTGGTTTGGCTTCGACCCGAGACCCCTTGAATCAAGCTGAACACGGATGGTTCGTTCGATAGAGACACACAAATTGCGGGTGGGGGAGGTCTGATTAGAGATCATCACGGAGAGCTCATTCTTGCTTTCCATTCCTCTTTTGAGGCCTCTTCGAGTTTTGATGCTGAGGTCCACGCCTTGGCGATTGGATTGATTCTAGCTTCCCAGAGATCGAGACATGTTTGGATTGAGCTTGATGCTGCTGCTGTGGTGACCCTGCTATCATCTGGCCATCGGGGCTCTTGGCAGGTTCGTCACACTCTTATGCGTATCCGACACATTCTCAGGGATATTCAGTTCAGAGTCACTCACATTTTCTGGGAGGGCAACAGGCCGGCCGACTATCTTTCTGAGCTCGGCAAGTCGTCCCGTGGCATTCAGACTTATACTTATGATACTGCTCCTCCGTTTCTTCTCTCCTTTATACGGATGGATCAGCTTGGTTATCCGTCTTTTAGATTTAGATAGGTTTTTATTTTATTGATTGCTTGCTTGCCTATTGGTCCGCAATTTAGCCCACAGTTTTAGTGGTGCACCTTGTATTGATCTAGCGGGCTATAGGCAATTTAGATTTTAGGTTCCGGATTATGGCCCACTTTTGGTCATAATTCGGAGTTTGAGTTATTTTAGTCTACGGGTCCGCACATTAGCCCACGATTTGTGGTGCACTTTGTATTTCTTTAGCGGGACGTAGATTTCTTCGATGTTTGGACCCGAATTATGGCCCATTTTTGGTCATAATTCGGGGCTGATACTTTGTATTTCTTGATTTCTTCTTATCTACAGGTTGTTGGGTCCCGCCTCAACCCCCCGTCCACTCTGGACATTTTTTTCCTTTTAAAAAAAAAGATAACTAGAGTCTTTACACTAATTGTAATTGCACTCTAACATTAATATTTGTACTCCAAAGTATTTGTATTAATAACATCTCGCGAGGACATTCAAGCCCGGGACTAACAACCCCGGCAAATCTTGTGTTATTTACTTTCCCACGGAAGTGTTCTCGTATTTGTTTGTTACTCGACCATTCCAGCAATATCATCTCCGGATAATATTTTGGGTAACAACAATTGGCGCTAGAGGGAGGGGATCTTAACTTTCATTTTTTATTCCGACCGTCTCGAAGAACACTCACTGTTCTCCGGGGCATATACTTGAAGAAACACTCACTGTTTTTCAAAGAAAACATTCAGAAATATGACATCTGCCACGACCTCAAAAAGAGCCACCCTGCAATCTGCCGGACACCTCATTCCGGCCCAGACCGAATCCCAACCTACGACGGAAGGCGACCGCGGCGACACTAGGCTTTCACTCCCGCCCCCGAGGGATGGTCCCAGCCTCTCACTCGATCAGTTCCAGACCGCGGAACAGATCGAGGAGGCTATGGCCATCCTCAGGGAGCGACGGAGGGCATGCGACTCGCCCACCATTACTCCATCAGCCATCCGCCGAGCACGCAAGCGAAAGCTTAAGGGGCTATACGTCGATGGGACGGTCGGTACTGTAAAAGGAGACCAACTAATGGCTAAGAAATGTCTGAATTACTCCTGTGTCGTAACTTCTTTCAACACTTCCCATACTATTTATAACATTGAGACGATCGACAATCAACCGATGGAGATCGATGAGCCAAGCACCTCGTACCAACCCGACTCAGAGGACGCCATCTCACATCAATTAACTGACGACATCGAGTCAAGGATCGGTTTCGAGCCAAGTCTCGACATCGATCCAAGGATCGAGTCCGGAAATCGTTCCAAACGAGAAGCGACCGTCCTGATTGAAGAGTTGGAAAGTATAACGATAGACCCGGCTCGTCCGGAATGGGAAGTACAGATCGGCACAAGCGTCGACCTCGAGTTAAAGAATGATCTGATCAGTTTACTACGTAAGAACATCGGAGTCTTTGCCTGGTCGCATCAAGATATGGTCGGCATAAATCCTGAACATGCTTGACACTATCAAAAGATCGACCCGGCAAGGAAGCCTGTTCACCAGAAACGTAGGAAATTCAGTCCGGAGAAGTACGCAGCACTCGATATAGAAGTCAAAAAGCTACTCGATAACAAACTAATCGGAGTAGCTACAGACGAGCCACAATGGGTAGCCAACGCGGTACTCGTCAAAAAGCCGAGTAACTCCTGGAGGTTATGCATCGACTTCACCGACCTCAACGCGGCATATCCAAAAGACCACTTTCCGATGCCTCATGTTGACCACTTGGTTGATAGCACAACAGGCTGCGAAATGATGTCGTTCATGGATGCCTTCGCCGGGTACCATCAGATCCCCATGGCGGAGAAAGACATAAAACACACATCGTTCCACATGGAAAAAGACGTGTACTGTTGGGTCCGAATGCCATTCGGTCTGAAGAATGCAGGGGCGACCTACCAGCGACTAGTCAACGGGATGTTTGCCAACCAGATCGGCAAGACCATGGAGGTCTACATTGACGACATCGTAGTCAAAAGCCTCAAAAAGGAAGATCACCTCAATGACCTTGCCGAGACGTTCGCCATCCTCGAGAAGTTCAACATGAAGCTGAACCCCAAGAAATGCAACTTCGGGGTAAGTTCCATAAAATTCCTGGGGCACATCGTGAGCCAAAGAGGGATTGAGGCAAACCCCATCAAGATCCAGGCGATCCTCGACATGTAGGAGCCGCAGAATGTCAAGCAGGTGCAACGCCTGACAGGTTGTCTAGCTGCCCTTAACCGTTTTATTTCCCGGCTCGGAGATAAAAGCAAGCCATTCTTCGCGACCATAAAGAACAAGAAGTTTGCGTGGACAAAGGAGAGTCAAATAGCATTCGCCAAAATCAAGGAGTATCTGTCTAACTCCCAGATCTTGGCAAAGCCGATCCCCGGCGAAAAGCTATTCCTTTACATGGCGGCCTCAGAGGTCGCGCTGAGTGCTGTTTTAGTGCGAGCAGAGGGGCAAGCCCACTTGCCAATCTAATTCGTTAGTCAAGCACTCCATGACGCGGAAACGCGATACACGCCTATGGAGAAGATCGCCTACGCTCTAGTCATGAGTGTTCGTAAGCTAAGGGCCTACTTCTTCGAACATCAAGTGGAGGTTCTGACGACTCTCCCCTTAAGGCAAGTTCTGTACCGGCCATACACCAATGGGCGACTCCTCAAGTGGTCACTGGAGATCGCCCAATACGGTATCACGTACGCTCCTCGCATGGCGATCAAAGGCCAAGCTCTGGCGGACTTCGTGGTGGAATTAACATTCCATCACAGGTCGGCCGTCCTGCTTGGAAGTTGTACGTGGATGGCTCAGCAACCGGCTCGCGAGCAGGGGCAGGGATTGTCTTCATCAGCCCTGACGGCCAAAGTTTTACAAATGCTGTGCATTTCGGGTTCCGTGCGACCAAAAATGAGGCCGAGTACGAAGCCTTGGTAGGCGGACTCGATCTAGCCCTCGCCCTGGATGTTCGCCGTCTCTACATTTTCATGGACCCCCTCTTGGCCGTGAACCAAGTCAAGGGAGAATATGAGGCGCGCGACGAACAAATGATCAAATACCAAGAACTAGTCACCGAAATGTGCACGAAGTTTGAAGAAGTGCTGATCGAACAAGTCCCGAGAGAGCATAACTCCCAGGCCGATGCCCTATCCAAACTAGCATCATCAGATGGGGCAGCAGATTTCTCTAGCATCCAAATCACAAAATCAGCAAAGCCGGCGATCGACAGAAGCCTGATTACCATAGTTGCCATCACCGAAGAGAACTGGATGACTCCGTTCATTAAATACTTGAAGGACGGAACGGTCCCCGCCGACCGTATCAAAGCTCGCCAGCTTCAGCTCCGTGCGACCAGATACACCCTATTGGACGACCGGCTTTACAAGCGAGATTTCAGCCTTCCTCTCCTCAAGTGCATTACGCCGGAGGAAGGCCGACTCGTTTTAGCCGAGATCCATGACGGGATCTGTGGAAACCATGCCGGCGGGCGAGCTCTCATCCACAAAACAACCAGGCAAGGTTTTTTCTAGCCTACACTACAAAAAGATGCGATCGCCTATGCCAGATCGTGTCACAGGTGTCAAGTGATGGGCCCGAACATCAAGCTTTCCCCCGAGCAGCTCACCTCTATGTACAGCCCATGGCCGTTCGCCCAATGGGGCATCGACCTCATCGGTCCCTTGCCGACGGCGCCAGGGGGATGTAAATTTGCCATCGTGGGGGTCGATTATTTCATGAAATGGGCTGAGGCCGAGCCACTCAATAAGATCGGCCAAGAACAAGTAATCAAGTTCATTTGGAAGAACATCATATACCGGTTCGGTCTACCCCAGGCTATCATCTCCGACAACGGAAAGCAGTTCGACGGCTTAGAAGTCATGCAATTCTACGAGAAGTGGGGAATCAAAAAGTTGTTCTCGGCCCCCTACCACCCTCAGACGAACGGGCAGGTAGAGGCTGTAAACAAGATCCTCAAACACACGATCAAAGCACGACTTGAATCCAAACAAGGATGATGGGCGAGTGAGCTCCCGGATGTTTTGTGGTCCTACCGAACGACGACCCAAAACTCAACCGGCGAAACCCCGTTCGCCCTCGACTTCGGAACAGAAGCAGTGATCCCTTCGGAGATCGCCGTCCTCAGCCACCGAACTGAACAAGAGATGACGACGGACAATGATGTGGCCCGACGGATCGACTTGGACATGCTCGAAGAACGGTGACTGACCTCGGAAATGAAGAACACAATCCACAAAAGGAGATCCGAGAAATTCTTCAATTCGAAGGTCAAGGAAAGACGGTTCCAAGTGGGCGACCTAGTCCTCAAAATGGTCCAGACTCACACAGGAGTCTTTGGCCCGAATTGGGAAGGCCCCTTGAGGATATCTAAGTGGCTAACTAGGGGAGCCTACGAACTCGAACACCCAGACGGCACTCCGGACCAATATCCCTGGAATGCCGTGCATTTGAAGAAATACTACCAGTAAAAACTTTATATTCAGTCCCAATGTACGCAGATTTTAATGAAATTCTTCGATCCCCTATATATGATTTACCTCGACGAAAACAAACATATAAGAAGAGGACGACTCGCTCGCTATACAAGAGGTCGTCATCTAACCTGACAGACCTATGCAAGCGATCGCCCCTCCAAGCACAACGTATACCGTCGAGCGTCGCCATCTAACATGGCGATCCGAGGTAGAAAAGTGCAGCCATGGTCCTGGAGGTCGATGGAACCGACAGCTTCGTCCATGCCAGGTTCCTTTGGGCTGCGATCGCTCGCCCTTCGTTTAAATACGAGGCGAGCGTAGCCGAAGGACCCTCCAAATAAATCTGTGGACACGCTCGCTCGCCCTCAAAGGTACATCATCTAACATGATGGACCCAGACAAGGTGACACGTCCCTATCCAGTCACAATGTATACCGTCGAGGGTCGCCATCTAACATTGCGATCCGAGGTAGAAAAGTGCTAACAAGCCACGGACGTGGAGTCGAATAAACTGACGACGCCCCGTGCAAGGACTCCTCCAGACCAATACCACTCGCCTTTCGTTTAAATACAAGGCGGACGCAGCCTAATGGAGGACCCTAACAATAAAGTGAGTCGCAAGACAGACCTACAGATGGAATGTCCCTCGCACACAAAGACACGGTTATGGAGGTCGATCCATCGAACTCCGCGACCGTGCACGGTTCCTCAAAGTCTAAACAGTCGTCCTCCCTCGAAGAATCAGCAAAAGCTAAAGATCGCAAAAAACAACTAAAGATAGCTCACCGAACATACTATTTTCGTTCCCTTACTTACGCTAAGTAAACAAAAACAAGGGCAAAGTGGAGCTATTCATACACGCGATCGGGAGGAAGGAACCATACACGATCTTCTTTGTTCAAACACACACATGACGATCGGTTTTGTTCAAGAAATTCACAAATAAGAATTTTCAAGTGTACCAATACATTCGGATCTATTCAGACAATTGTGCAAAGTCGAAGTGATGCGGAACATTCAGACAGTCGATCATACAAACAAGGCATCAGGTGCAATTGTGTGAACACTTGTATAAATTCATATGCAAACATTCAGAAGAGGCAATCGTACATATAAAGAATCAGATGCAAAAAGAAGTATTTTATTCCATTCAAAATGATTATACATACAAGCCCGAAGGCAATATAAGGAAAAACTGGAAATTACAAGCAAAAGAAAACAAAACAACTCCAGCATCACTCAGGCCACCCCCGACTGGCCTTTTCCTCCAGCAGGTGGATCGGCGCGCGCTTCCTCATCGGCTTCAGGATAAACAAGTTTATCCGGAAATGGATACTAGCTCAGATCGATCCCTATGTCGGTGAGGTCGAGGATCGGCGGGGAGAAGTCCGGATGCAGAGGATGCTTGAGTACATAGGCTTTGAAGGTTTCCATCATAGGGCCGACCTCGAGCCCTACCTTCTTGGTAGCACGGATAGCGTCGGCGTAAGCCATATAGTATGCGAACTCGCCGACGTACTCCATATTAAAGTAGGGATCGGTCTCGATCGCCTTTAACTGCTCCTTAAGCCCCGCGACCGTCTTGTCCGCATCCGCGAGCTCGGCTACCTTGGCAGCCAGTTCCCCCTTCGTTTTCTCCAGCTCACCGTTGATCCGGTCCACTGTCGCCTTCAGCCCAGTCACCTCCTCCTGCGAGGCCGCGTGCAACCGGCGAGCATCCGTCATCTGGTCATGGAACCGATCGGCCACCGCCCAGGACCGGTCAGGCTCCTGCTTCATCCAGTCAAGATCTTGTTTGGCCCATTTGGCAGTCTCAACATATTACTTCTCCATGGCCACAATCCGGTTGGAAAACTCGGCATTCTGGTTCCGAGCAGTCTCAAGATCCGAATAGAGGCAAGCGGCAGAGGGTCGCCCCTCATAATTTTTAACCGCTTGGGTGGCCATCGTCGCCGCCTGGAGAGTCAGGGCAAGTGTCGCCTGCATGGAATCTCCAGATCGCCGGCGAGCAATCCCGTCAAGGTCGGTCGTCCAAGCCTTAGGAAGAGAGGTGATGGCCCGGGAGATGTAAGAAGGAACGTCGATAGATTGGCGCGGGGACTTGCTTGCCAGGAAATCCAACACCATCGGCGAGGTGTTCGGATCGGCAAGACGGACCCTGCAACACAAACAAAGAAACAAAGAAGTTAGTATGCATCCCACACAAGTAGCTTAACTCGGAAATATCAAACCAGTCTTACCTCGCGGCCAATTCGGGGTCGCGGCCGAAAAAGGGCTTGCCCTGCGGAGTCTCGGCATCAGCGATCGCCGCCATCTTCAGGAAGGCCGCTGAGGCCGAAGACCCCTCCTCCATTGGAACGACAGCGGAGATAGGTGGCGCGGCAACCGGCGGCACCACAATGGACGCCTCCGCAGCGGCAGTCGACAGGGGCTCCTCCGGCCTCCGCCTCTTGCGGTTCCACTGGAGCTGCTCCTTATCCCTAGCCTCCAGCTCGACGACCGGCACTATAATAGGTCTGTCCTCGAGGAGAGGACGGGACGTCGTTGCAGGGGCACGACCCGCCTTCTTTTCTTGGTGGAGACGACCCAAAAGACCGAGGTTCGACATTAAAATCTCTCTCGGGGGCTCGAAAAAACGGGGAAAGTGGATCTCTATCAAAGAAGAAATTCAGCCAAGTTAGACATCTCTTTCAATCAGACGATCGTCAAGCAGGAAAGAGGAAGTAAAAATTTATACCTGGAACCTTTAGGTGGCGAGGGAAGCGAAACAATCGAGCACCCAACCGATCGCTGGAATAAGGAAGGCTGCAAAAAGGAAACCAAATTAGATCAGTCCAAGGTGTATCCAAACAAGGGAGAGTTAAAACCCTTACTCGGATTCCTCTCCCAAAAACTGGTGGGGATATCCAACTCTTCCTTTGGCTTATCGCTCGACGCCGACCTCCACGCTCCGCCGACCCAGCACTATTTTGCCAGGTCGCCCCGAACTTTGTTCGGCACCCCAAGGACCACCCTACCCATGCGACCCTGAATGTGGTAGCTGCCGACCGATCCCTTCTGCGCAGTCAGCTTGAAGAGATAGTTCATTTCCAGCGCAGAAGGTAGACGGAACAACCGATGACCGCCAAAAAGTGTCAAGGTGCTAATAATCTGCAGTCAGGCGTTCGGTGTCAACTGGAGCGGCGCCACATTCCAGGCGATCAGCAAATATGACACGACGAACGGCAATGGGAACCGCAAACCGGCCTCCAGGATCATTTCGTTGACGGCGACCAAACCCTCGGGAGGTTGGTCGGCACGTTCGTTCTCCGAGGGCACATACAACGAGACGTCAGAAGGGATATGAAATTTCACCCTCCAGCGACTCAAGTCTTTCCTGGTCATCGAACTCCGGATCTGACCGAGGGTCCACGGGGAGCGGTCCGCGGCCCGAAATGACGTCCCTTCACGGGCTCATAAGGGTGGGCAGCCGAGTATGCTCCAAAGTCAAACTGAGGATGTGGTCCGGCAATCCCCTCCATAAGACCGGCGAACTCCAAAAAAGCCCGGCCAAACATGCTATTCTGCTCCCAGTACAGCCTCACCGCTTCATCCTCATCCACCGGCGAGCCCCTCTGCCCCGCCGCCGCCGCTGATCTCGCCACGTCGGCCTCGTTGAAGAGCTCTTCAACCTCCGTGGGTGTGTTTCCCACACGGATGGCCTCGACGGTCGTCTCCATGTGAAGAACCGCGGAAGTTTCTTCCCGGGCAGGCGAAGTCGCGGCGGCAGAAGGGCTACCAGCCTCATACGCTTTGGATCCTCCTCCAGACATGTTTCGAAGAGAAAAGGAGGGAGAGAATTTTTGTTCTTACCTAGAAAGAAAGTCAGTCGGCACAAAAATCTTCAAAGAAATTCTGCAAAGTCTTCGTCTAAAGGCAAGGGCGCATAAAGAGTTGAACTGAAGTGGCCCTAGCCCTTTGATAGGCGAGTACAGGGACCTCTATGCAAATAGGGGGAATCCGGGGGGCTGAAGTGCAACCGTCGGGCGGGGGACACATCAAATGCAGCCCTCGAAACCCGCGTATGCGTCGTTTTGAGGGCACGCCAGGCGACAGGTCTGACAAAACCATAGGACTCCCCCAACGGGAGCGCGACGCGTGCCCCTGCAACGTTTCGAGAGCCCGCCTCCACTTCCCGCTATTTCCAGTGCATAAGGAGATCATCCGGATTCGAAATCAGTTCGTCCAGGCGACGATCGTCCTTGTCATAAACAGATGAGTCAATCGTCTAAAACAGGCGATCGCCAACAGTGCCACCTCACCCCACGTTTTCAACAATCGCAGCGAGCTGGGGGGCAATTGTTGTGCGGCGATTTATACGCCTCGATGGCGATCGGCACAATGGTCAAGAGACAGCCAAAGAAGACAGATGCTGGACAAGCGCCTAGCAATCGGCATCTGAGGCGATGGTCTATCGGCACCTGGCGATCGCCTATAATGTCCGACTGTAGACGATCGTCCCGTACCACATATGAATCCGACATCCATCAGAGTCGTCGAAGACCGAATCTCGGATGAAGACCCACGTGCAGATCCGCAAAAGGCGCCACAAGATAAGGACTTTTGACCCGAGCCTGTCACCACCCTCACACCTACCGACAGGCCCGCCGAAAGGTACAAAGTGGGTCCTTCCCAGACAGCAACTCAGGACGTGTGCAGACTTCTCATTGGCTCGAACATCTGGCTGCCGGCAGCAGCCTCGGACTTTAAGGAAACAGTCCCACATGATGAGACGATCGCCCGCCTTATTCTAATATAGAAAACGGCAGTCGCCTGCGACGGACAAGGAGGACCTAGCGACCTCCTCTCCTATAAATAGAAGGCCTCCACCAGTGGCCAAAGGACGAAAATTCAGTCACACATACTGATAAAGAGAGAAAAATAGTACAGAGACAACACAGTGAAACTCATTCACGTATACAGAACATAAAAAGCAAGAACTCACATAGCATCATATCTGGTTTTTCCGGCAATCTTGACGCTCTATAGCTAAGATAACTAGAGTCTTTACACTCATTGTAATTGCACTCTAACATTAATATTTGTACTCCAAAGTATTTGTATTAATAACATCTCGCGAGAGCATTCAAGCCCGGGACTAACAACCCCGGCAAATCTTGTGTTATTTACTTTACCACGGAAGTGTTCTCGCATTTATTTGTTACTCGACCATTCCAGCAATATCATCTCCGGATAATATTTTGGGTAACAACACACTTCAAGATGTCAAGCAAGATTAGGTAGCTCGTTGCCCACACAACGTCCAGACTAGGGCGGGATCATACTCTAGAAGGTTTTGGGGAAGAGCTCACAAGTAGCAACCACTACGATTCTGTTGGAACATTTTGTTCCATACATAAATTAATAATGTTTTGATAATTAAAGTTGCTAAACAAAACAAAACAATGAATAGACGAAGCAAGCATCGAAGGAAAACAAAGTGCAAAATGCTGAAGAAAAACAAAGCTAACATACGTAACAGGAACATGTTAACGTACGTAATATGATGAAGCTAACGTACGTAATGCAAGAGAGATAACGTACGTAACACAGTTCAAACAAGTGAACGTTGGAGGAGTCAAAGTCAGAAAAGCATACAACGGATATATGACGTCATCAGTGACGTAAGGCTTAACGTACGTAACGATGTCTATACTAACTTACGTAACCCAAAATGACGAAACTCCCTGGACTATTTTGTGAAGAGGCTTACGTACGTAACCTATGAAGGTTAACGTACGTAACGAAGCTTACATACGTAATATGAGGATGATAGCATACGTAATCAGTACAAAGGAAGCTAACGGCTAGTTTGAAGGTGGAGCCTATAAATACCATGGTTATGGTATTGTTACAAGTACAACAACTTCAAGCATTCTATACCTTGATCAGAGATTGATATTCATTATATTGTTGTTGTAATATTGAGCTTACATTGAGTGATTGAGTGTTATACACAAAATCATACACGAGCGGTAAAAGAAAAGATACGATTGGATTCAGTGTTATTAGGATCAAGGATCCGGCATTGTTAGAATCGCAATCGCTATCTTCGTGAGGTTTATCTAGTACCCATAGAAAGCTAGAGAGGTTGATTCCTTGTCCTACTAAAAGGAAAACGGTTTAACTTGGACCGACACAAAGACAAGTACGAGTGGTTTATCACGGACCAATAGAAGACGTGATGGTAACGGTTATACCTCGACCGATAGAAGAGAGGCGTAGAGGTTTTTATCTTGATCCTATAGAAAAGATACCGAGAGAGGACGTAGGCTCGTTTATAGCCGAAGCTCTATAAATCCTCGTGTCCTTTATTTTCCGCATTATATTTACGCTTCCGCAAACGGCGCAAATATCCGAATCCCGTATCCAACAATTGGTATCGGAGCGGTACTCCAATACGAGGCTTAACATCCGAGGAGAAAAAGATCGAATGGCATTTCAATTCTCTCCAGTCGAAGGCCTTGCTCTCAACCGACCACCTTTATTTGATGGCTCAAATTACTTGACATGGAAGAAAAAGATGTCGATCTTTATTCGTGCCTACGATATAGAGATTTGGAAGATTATTTGTCTCGTCCCAAAAGTTCCTATCAAATCCAACGGTACGCTCAAATCCTTTGAAGAATACGACGATGCCGATTGGAAAAATGACCATCTAAATTGTAAGGCCACCCAACTTTTATTTTGTGCCTTAAATCCGGAAGAGGTCAATCGAATCTCATCGTGTGAGAGTGCAAAAGAAATATGGAAAATTCTAGAAATCACACACGAAGGGACGACTCAAGTCAAGGAGACGAAAATCAATATGCTTCTCCATGATTACGAGTTATTCATGATGAAAGGTGACGAGTCCATCACCAATATGCTTGACCGATTCTCGGTCATCACAAATGGACTTGCTTCGTTTGGTAAACCATTATCTAGTAGTGAAAAAGTAAAGAAAATTTTAAGATCACTACCTAGCGAATGGGACGGCACCGTGACCGCGATTATGGAATCCAAAGATCCCAACACGCTCGATTTTAGTGCCCTTGTTGGTTCACTAATCAATTATGAGATCGTGTTAAAATCACGAAGTGTCAAGCCAAAGCCGAAGGAACGATCGTTAGCCATGAAGCCTAAAATGTCGAGAAAGAAAGAAGAAATCCCGGTGGAGGAAAGCGATGAAGAAGCGGCATATTATGCCAAGAATATTAATAAATTACAAACCTTATTAAACCAGAGGAAGAAGGATATCTCGAGCGAAACGAAGAAATTCGACAACTCTTGTCGACTATGTGGAAAACCAGGCCACTTCGCTAAGCATTACCGAGCTAAACCCAAGAAGGAGGTCCTCGTGGCTACTTGGAGCGATGAAGACGAAAACGACGATTTTATCGAACAAAATAATCTCTCTCTCATGGCCCGGAGTTCGTTCGACGATAGCGACGTCGAAAGCCAGGTTAGTACATCCTCCCGTGATAAACTTTTTGATGCATTTAAATTATTACATACGGATTTTCAAAACGCTTTATCCGAAATAAAATCCCTTAAGTCTAAAATTAAATATTTGGAAATTGAAAATTCCAAAATTATCGAAAAGGGAAAATTTGTTTAAATCGATCATTCAGAGTGTATTGAAAATGAAAATATTTTGAAGAATGATCTCGCTAAAATCCAAACCGAGCTTAAATGTTTAACAAAGAAATTCTCGTGCGGGAACGAGAAATTTGAACAAATGCTTGGTGTTCAAAAATTCACTTTGAATAAAGAGGGGTTAGGATTCAAAACTCGTTTGAAAAATGAATCGTTAATTTCAAGATACCCCATTGCGAAAAGTGTTTAAAAATCGGGCATCATATCTCAAGTTGCAAAAGCCCGAGACGGACGATAAAAATTAAGAAAATTTGGGTTCCTAAAGGAACAATCGTTTCAAATATCGTCTACATTTCTAAACAAAAACCAACTATAGGTTGGATCCCCAAACATTGATTTTTGTATTTTACTCAGGGGGAGTAATTTTTTAAAACAGATAATATTTTCAGGGGGAGTTAATACCCTTATATTTATTTTTGCATATTTCATTATTTATTGATATTTTATTGCATTTTTTTGATGAATACAAAAAGGGGGAGAGATAGGAGAATGGAGAAATAAGTCGAAAATGTGATTAACCGTGAAAGGGGAGAAAAATCGAAGAAAGTCGATAGCATACAAAAAGAATTGGAAAAACGAAGGAGTTAAACAAAAATAAGGAGAAGTCGAAAATGAAGGAAAAGAAAAATGAGGAGACGTCGAAAAGATGAAGAAAAATTAAAAATGAGAAAAGAAAAGGAGAAAAGAAAGAAGGAGTTGAAAAATAAATGGGAGAAGAAAGTAACGAAACGGACAAAGTCGAAAACTTTGGTCTGTACACATATACATATATTTATATTTTTGTAGGTAAATCCCTTTGACGAAGTGTTGTTTTGTAATCATCAAAAAGGGGGAGATTGTTGGAACATTTTGTTCCATGCATAAATTAATAATGTTTTGATGATTAAAGTTGCTAAACAAAACAAAACAACGAAGAGACGAAGCAAGCATCGAAGGAAAACGAAGTGCAAAATGCTGAAGAAAAACAAAGCTAACGTACGTAACAGGAACATGTTAACGTACGTAATATGATGAAGCTAACGTACGTAATGCAAGAGAGATAACGTACGTAACACAGTTCAAACAAGTGAACGTTGGAGGAGTCAAAATCAGAAAAGCATACAACGGATATATGACGTCATCAGTGACGTAAGGCTTAACGTACATAACGATGTCTATACTAACGTACATAACCCAAAATGATGAAACTCCCTGGACTGTTTTGTGAAGAGGCTTACGTATGTAACCTATGAAGGTTAATGTACGTAACGAAGCTTACGTACGTAATATGAGGATGATAGCGTACGTAATCAGTACACAGGAAGCTAACGGCTAGTTTGAAGGTGGAGCCTATAAATACCATGGTTATGGTATTGTTACAAGTACAACAACTTCAAGCATTCTATACCTTGATCAGAGATTGATATTCATTATATTGTTGTTGTAATATTGAGCTTACATTGAGTGATTGAATGTTATACACAAAATCATACACGAGCGGTAAAAGAAAAGATACGATTGGATTCGGTGTTATTAGGATCAAGGATCCGGCATTGTTAGAATCGCAATCGCTTTCTTCGTGAGGTTTATCTAGTACCCATAGAAATCTAGAGAGGTTGATTCTTTGTCCTACTAAAAGGAAAACGGTTTAACTTGGACCGACGCAAAGACAAGTACGAGTGGTTTATCACGGACCAATAGAAGACGTGATTGTAACGGTTATACCTCGACCGATAGAAGAGAGGCGTAGAGGTTTTTATATTGATCATATAGAAAAAGATACCGAGAGAGGACGTAGGCTCGTTTATAGCCGAACCTCTATAAATCCTCGTGTTCTTTATTTTCCGCATTTTATTTACGCTTCCGCAAACGGCGCAAATATCCGAATCCCGTATCCAATATATTCAAGAGGTAAATATCCTATAATCTTTTGGTCTAGATTAGGAGATTAGTTTTACCAACAATATTATTTAATAAATAATAAATAATATTTAAATTTCTTATTAATCTTAGTAGTTAATTAATTAGAATGCCTAAATAGATTTTGTGCTCGTGGATGCATAAAACGCTTTATTTGAATCTTACCAACTTCACTTCCGATGCGTTTTATTTCCAACAATTGGTATCAGAGCCATAATTTTAGGCTTTTGCTATTTTAATTAATTTTGGGATCAATTGATAGCAGTTTAAATATTCATGTAATTTGATGTTGGAATAATTTGCTAGATGTTGTTCTTGGAGGGAATATGATCTAATTATCATGGTTATATGAATGGTTATTTTTTATTATTTATGCAATTGTTGGTTTGACCCGGTTTTGAGGCATGTAATAATTTTCCCGTGAGAAAATCCACGGGTAGATCTAGGATCTTAATTTTCATGTAATTTTGCTAGAATTCGATGTATTTTTATTTTTTATGAAATAGTAATCGAAATCGGAGAAGACAAAATCATGAAGAAGTAGAGCAGAACAGGGAAACTCCTGATCGGGATACCATGGCTGAGCAAAGAAGAAGAAGGGCAGGCGCAAGCAAAGACATGGCCGCCGAGCATCGCCGAGCGGCCTGCCGAGCATCGCCGAGCGGCCTGCCGAGGCTGCGGGCGGCCTATTCTGGCCAGTTTGCCGGTTTGGATCGGGTCGTCCAGTTTTTGGTCTGGTCCGTTTCACAGCTGTTCGTTGCGTCCGCTGGAGAGTCGGGATTTCAAAATTGAATTTATTTATCGAGTGAGAGATATCAGATGTGCTAATTATAGGTTCACTGGTTTTAAATTTCAAATGATAACAAAAAGTAAATATTATTTTTTTATGATAGGACCTCTCCATTTGTAGGACTATTATTTAGAAGATAATATTTTAAGGTTGTTAATTATTGTATTCACTTAGGTGTACATCTTAATTAATACATAGCCAAGAGGACCAATTATTAATTTTACTTGTCATAACGTAAATTGACTAAATAGTAAAATTAAAGACGTAAAACTCTACTTGAAAAATGTGTGTGTAAACATCCACACGATCGTGCTTTGCATATGTGGATTTTTCGAGGTGTTGGTTGCTAGCATATATTGTGGTTTTGAGGTTTTTTCAATATACTTTGCTATGCATTATGTGATGAATGTTTAAATTTTATCTCAGATGTCGTTCAATCCACTTGATGTAATTCTCAAATAAAACAAACTTGATGGCACTAATTTTGCTGATTGGAAACGTAATCTTAAAATTGTCCTGACTGCTAAGAACACAAGTTTGTTCTAACTGAGGAATGCCCATTAGAGCCAGATACGGATTTGACACCTGCTAAGGTGAAATAATACTGCAAATGGAATAAATCTGATGACATGACTCGTTGTTACATCTTGGCTTCTTTAGCAAATGTATTGTAGCATCAACATCAGAGTATGGGCATGACCACGGAAATGATGAAAATCTTGGTGAGATGTTTGGTCATCAGAACCGGGCGGCTAGGCAAAATGCCATGAGCGTCTTGATGATGACCCAAATGCCTGAAAGAACCCCGGTAAGAGATCATGCTCTAAAAATGATTTCTATCTGAATGAACTTGACATCTTAGAGGCTACTATCGATGCAGGAACGCAGGTCGATATCATTCTAGGCAACTTACCTAGAAGCTTTGAGCAGTTCCGCCTAAACTACAACATGAATTGTAGGGAATATACTTTGGCGGAATTTCTGATAGAGCTTCAAGCTCCAGAAGGACTCTTTAGAAGGGTATCAAGTTCTTGCGGCAACTGGTGTTTCAACTTCTAAACCCAAATGGGGGAAGGAGAAGAAACAAGTGGGCCATAAGCAAGTGGCAACTCTCAAGGCAAATAGAAACTGTTGGCCACTAAGTATACTGGATACAGCTTGGAAGTAGTTTAAACAACAAGCTGTACTGATTTTAAATCTGAGTGCGTAGCGGAAGCCTTAAATACAGTAAGTTGCTGTGGATACAGCAACTCGATGTGCAGTGTATACTTAAATAATCACAGTAATTAAAACAGGTAAGGCAGAAGGTAAATAACACAATATTTAAAGTGGTTGGAGGTAAACCCCTCTACGTCCACTGGTCCTCCACACAGGAGTAAAAAGTTTATTATAATTCCTACGTACACAACTACATAATTATAACAACACACAATCAATATATCGTTCACACAGATTGATATAAAGATCTTAGATTCAACCGTTACACAGATTGGTTTGAGCTAATGCTTTGACTTGCTTCTTCACACACAGTTATGAAGCTTCGTCTTCTTGATGCAAATCCTTCACACACAGTTCTGGAGTAGCAACGATTACTCAGTCCACACAGGGCTGATCTGGGTTTGTTCAAAGTATAGAACAGGGTATGAACAACAACTTTGACTTTATGAGCTACTGGATGATGAAGTGTTGTTCAAGATGTTTGAGCACTGTATATCTCTTAGATCTGAGTTGCAGTAAGCTTTGGAGATATGTTTTGCTCAGATGAATATATTAATAGCTTTATTACTTGGTAACCGATCTTCAACGCCTTGATGAGATATATATAGTCTTCTGGAAAATATATCCGTTGGGATAAATCCGTTGAGAAAGATTCCGTTCCAACGGGATGAAAAAGCACGATCCGGATTTAGCGGGATTTGAAGATCTTCTGACTGACAGTATTTAAATACTTTATCCTTTAGTATTTAAATACTTCTTTATCAACGGGACTTGACTTCTGAAGATTCCTTCTTTGTCCTGTTGAGAGCTGTATGGAAGATCACTGTATTGACAAATCGAGACAGCTTCCATACTCAGTCTTTTATAAGACTTCTTTGCTGTACTGAAAGGTTCCACTGTATGCTGGATCTGTGACAGGCCTTCGATACAGGTTGACACTTCAACTCTTCGATACAGTTTCCTTACTGTATTGAGGATTGGCATATATGTCAAATCCTCTTATCAACACTATTCGATGCAGGGATTGATTATCCTGGCTATTTCGATACAGGGTATTTGTTATCCCAACAATTTCCCCCTTTTTGACAATTTGCCAAGACTTTAAAACTTTCAAGTCTTCTTGATGATGCCAAAACCTTCTAATGAAATAATCTTCTTTGATGACTTCTGGCGGATTTCTTGGTCTTCTGTCAAATGGTCTGTCTTTCAGCAACTTAGTCTAATTTATGAACTGCTCGCAGGCGAGTTCGATACAGCTAAGAATTTTTACAAATTAAGCTTATGATTGGCGCGCAGGCACAATCTTACAATGTATTTTTAGTGCATATAACTGAAATTATGAACTGTTCGTAGACAAGTTCGTACATCTTAATTTTCAAACAAGATTCTATACTTGTGATTGTTATCTCAACAATTTAAGTTATGTAATCATACATCAACACAGTAGATTACGAGTTGTAATCTTTCAAGACAAGTAAACAATTTTATTGATATACAAAAAAATAGAGTACAAGGTTTGCTGTTTCGAAAGAAAAATTACAAACAAAACTAATATACTAAGTATTTCAGCTCCTATAGTCCGCGTGTCTCCATGGATTTTTCCATGGATCATTCTCGGTTCCATGCCACCAGTTATGTAGGGAATTGTTGCCTCGATCTAGGTATATTTCTCTACCTTGGTAGGATCTGTCAAAGGCAAGAATCCAGTCTTCTGGATGGGTGATCCGATCTCCTCTTTTATGCTTGGATTTCATATCTAGTTGGAGATGAAGCTTTCCTTCTTCTAACATCTTCGTGAATTTGTTTGCAACCTCTGCTAATGTCTTATAACTTTTGAAGATGGTGGATTCCCTGATGAGTTTAACAAAATATCTCATCAGCTCATTCTTCCTCCATTGCTTCACCTCTTCGGGAGTTGGATGGCGGTTGGTTGGCAGATGAATTTCAGAAGGTCTTTGGATTAAGCTTTGCCACTGGACATTTGGATCATGAAACTCAGGTCGGGATCCTGAAATCTTGAAACTCTGAGAGGGAGGGGCTAGCTTGTTCAATTCAGCGGTAATGCTGTCTTGAGCAGCATTAAATTCCCTTTCGTGCTGTAACCTTATTCTCCTAGCAGCTTCTCTTGCTTCTTCCCCCTTTTTGGCGTCATCAAGACGTCCTAGGATTTCCAGTGCGGCATCCTGTTTTGTCTCAATGTTTGTCATTCTCTCGACAAGGGTGGAAAGCACCTGCGACATATCCTTGATACTTTTGTCGTGGGCTCTCAAGTGAGAAGTGGTTTTGATCATGGCTGCTGCAGTCTTGGCCTCAGAAATGTGCATTTTGGATGCCTCTTCTCTCAGGAGTTGCTCTTGTTTTTCTTGCATGATCTTCAGGGCTTGCTTGAAGACTTCTGGCAATAAAGTGAAGGCTTCTACTACGTGAGAGACTTCATGCTGTAATGTAGTCATCTCTTAGACAGCAGAAGTGTGCATCCAATTAAGAGCTTTTTCAACTGAGTACAGGGCATTAATTACATCCTGGATGAAGACAGTTTGAAGACCAAGAGCACGCAGGCGCTCTTTCCTAGCAGCAGTGCTTGGAGAATCCGGCTTGGCAAAATCTTCGGATCCATTCAACCTTCTCAGATTCACGGTAGGGCGTGAATTGAGTTGGACATCCTCAGGTACATTACCGTCCTCGGATTCCACGGTTGATGGGGCGGGAGCAGCATTTTCGGGTTCGGCGGCAGGGGGTGCTGTGTCCTCCTGTTGCGAAGGTGCGTCTGTAGACATGGATACAGGAGGGACTGATTCCTCCTGTTGTCTCTCAACAACAACTTCTTCTTCTTCGGCAGCAGGCTCGGGTGCCTGTTCCAAAACAATTTCTTCTTCCTCGACTTGAGGGACTGATTCCTCGTCGTCAGGAATATTCTCTTGCTGTGGCGAAGGGGGCTCACTTCGACTTGATGGCCCTTCGTCATCCTTGGCTTGAGAGGCATCTCTGTCTTGAGCCTCTTCACGACTCAATCTCAGAGCTATTTGTAGAGCATCGTCATCGTCGTCTGAGTCATCGTCATCTTTTGGATCTTGGGGAGAGTCCTCGGACTTATCTTTTCCTGGCGTCAGATTTTTGCAATAGATGGCTTTCAATCAATTCCTTGCAGTAGAGATTGTCCCATTGGATCAGGGCTGCAACCTCTGTTGAGTCCGTCACTTCAAATACAAATCTCTCTTCATGGCTCCATTCGCTCCAGTTGTATAAGGTGTCATACGGAGCTAGCCTATAGCTTTTCCATTTAAGGAATCTATCATAAGCATGATCAATCTACACAGAGAGAAGAGTTTTGTTGATGATGGTGTTCGGAGAGGGACTGCGTACAACGTCTCAGTCCGTTGTAGCGAGGGTTTCCTATACAGGTGTGGGATCCTGTAGGGAAGTGGGATTCCTTACAGGGGATGGTGCCCCGAAGGAAGATTGATCCTGTACGGGTGTGTAATCCCGCATAGGAGAAGTAGCTTTTGGCTCCACAGGGGCAGCCGACTCGCCAGAGTCTTCTAAGTTGCCAGATGTCCGATCATCCGTCTTAGCCGCCAAGGGCTCAGGATCTACTGTCGATACAGTAGTGGGCACCTCTTCCACAGGGGTTGGGCCCTGGGGTAGTTCTTCAGTAGGTTGCGCCACGGTGGAAACTTCCTCGAAGGTTTTGGTGGTTTTAGCTTTAGAAAGCCTCCTTAGCTTCCTTTTCGGCTTCTCACCAGCAATATGTGTCTTGCTGTGAGATCTTTTCCTATTCCTTGAAGACTCCACATCCTGGGACTTTAAAGAACATCCCTTGGATCTTCAGAAACTGGCATACTTTGGATTTTAGGGTGGTTGCAGACCAGAGTGCTCTGGTTATACGCTGTAGGCTTGACGCCTCCTAAGTATATACGGGAGCTATTTTTCTTCGCATTTGCGGATTGTGAAAGTCCGCATTTCGTCAAAATATGATTTAAAAGTAAACCAAACGACTTCTTTTGAGTGGTAGGCTTAGATACTTCCTCCTGCAAGCGCTTCAAGATAATCTGGTACCAGTTGACCTTTTCACAGGTCAAAATCGTAACCATCATCCTAAATCTCAGATTTGTACACATTTCAAATGCACCAGTGCGATTCTCGATGATCCTGCAACAAAAATCATGCAGATACACGTATGGCCAACAAAAGTTCTTCTTGTGACAGGTGGTGTGAACCACGTCAACAATAGTTGAGCCGGTGAACAGCCCATAATACTTTGTTATCAGCTCTTGAGACCCAAAAGTCTCAAGTTCTTCCATTGTAAGGCCATCAGCGGGTAGCCTATAAATGTTCTGAAGAAGGTCTCGATCGATACAGATCTCCAAACCTTGAATGATAGCAATGATATCAGCAACGTGACCTCCCTGGTCCAGCGGCAAAAAGCGAATGGCGGCGTTAAGGTAAAAGTCCTCAACCAAGTGAACATCGTATTTCTCAGCGGTTTGACTCCCAAGGCGGTAGAGACCTTGCTGACGGAGTCAGGTGATGATGAACTCCATGGGTTTGACATGATTGGTTTCAGAGAGAATACGCTCGATGACGACAGATCTTGAGAAGATCCGTCCATCGATGATGTTCGAGAATTTCTTGAGTGCGGGAGAAGATGTCTGACCAGCTATTGATGTTTCTCAAGAAAAAAATATGAAAGAGAATAAACGAAATGCAGTAAAATGCAGAAAACTATGTAGGCTGTATTTGCTTAAGTACTCTTAAATTTTGCAGAAAGCGTAAAGAGTCTCTAATGGAAGTATCAGTCCTTTTATAGTGGGCGGCGAAGTAAGGTTTTCCAGAGTACGAATGGTCATATTTAAGGGATGGGAGCCGGTTTTTGAAATCAACGGTCAAGATGGACTGAGTGTAACTGGTACACTTATCCATTAAAATGTTAAAATATGAGCGGGTCCCACTTCTGACATTTGTTGTTACCCTAAATGCCTGAAACGGCGGTTTTAAAACATTAAACAATTTGAAAACATCGCGGATTTTGAGATTCAGTTGTCCAGATGTCGTGTAAAGCATTTAATGTAAATGACGTTTGACATGAAAACAGGGCACGTGGACAAAAATCATTTTTAAAATGAAATATTATAATATATACTGAATCCAAATCCTATAGTATGTGTTGTATCCGCGACGATATAGCGTTCCCCCTTAAAAGGTACATATAGGTTTTAACTCCATACAACAATTTTTGGATTAATGTTGTATTCATGGGTCATACTGTATTCCCCCTTAATTATTGCACATGTCAGCTATAGGATAATTCATATGTCTTTGTTCACTACAGTGCTGTATTGACGGTTCTGAGTGTACATATAATTAATGGTGAATACTTTATTCTTGGGTCTTACAGCATTCCCCCTCAATTGTTGAGTAAAAACAGTAAATTACTTACAGGGAGTCGGGCTGTAGCATTCCCAATTCTTGTCTAAGCATGTTGAATCTTGCTGTGTCGAGAGGCTTGGTGAAGATGTCGGCTAACTGAATGTCTGTATGAACCTTTTCGAGGCGAACATCCTTGTTCTCGACATGATTCCTTATAAAATGATGCTTCATGTTGATATGCTTAGTGCGCGAGTGCAGGACAGGATTGTGCATTATTGTAATTGCACTCGTGCTATCACACATGATTGGCGTCTCTCTGGATTCAATCCCATAATCTGACAACTACTGCTGCATCCAAAGGATCTGCATACAACAACTACCAGCAGCATAGTATTCTGATTCAGCCGTGGAAAGTGAGTTAGCCAATTGCTTCTTACTGAACCAAGAAACGAGTCTAGGTCCAAGAAAGTGACAAGTTCCACTTGTACTCTTCCTATCTAGCTTGCAACCTCCGAGATCCGAGTCTCTGTATCCAACTAAATCGAATCCGCCTTCTTTAGGATACCATAGTCCTACATCGACTGTTCGTTTAATGTACTTAAGGATTCGTTTAGCTGTATTGAAATGTGATTCCTTAGGTGCTACTTGATACCTCGCACACACTCCAACAGCAAACTGGATATCGGGTCTGCTAGCCGTTAGGTACAGGAGTGAACCAATAAGCTTCCTGTAGAGTGATTGGTCAACCGGCTTTCCGGCTTCATCAGCACTAATTTGCACGGAAGTGCTCATGGGGGTTGGCGATGATTTGGAAGTGTTCATTCCAAATTTATTGAGAAGCTCCTTGCTGTATTTTTCCTGGTTGATGAAAATTCTTGTAGGCAACTGCTTTACCTGCAAACCTAGGAAATAACTAAGTTCCCCCATCATACTCATTTCAAATTTACTTTGCATGAGATGAGAGAACCTTTGACACAAAGCAAGGTTAGTTGAACCAAAAATTATATCATCTACATAAATTTGCACCATTAGAAGGTCATCACCTTCCTGTATTTTGAACAAGGTCTTGTCCACAGCACCTTTCTCAAATCCATTGTCGGTTAGATACTGGGACAGGGTCCCATACCATGCTCTAGGGGCTTGTTTAAGTCCATACAATGCTTTCCTTAGCCTGTATACTAGGTCGATGCCGTCTGTGTTGGCAAACCCTGGTGGTTGTTCAACATAAACTTCTTCGGCAAGGTCTCCATTTAGGAATGCACTTTTGATGTCCATTTGATATACAATGAAGCTCTTATGGGCGGCAAAGGCTAAAAATATCCTAATGGCTTCTAGTCTGGCTACAGGGGCAAAGTTTTCATCATAGTCTATGCCTTCTTCCTGGCTATAGCCTTGTGCGACTAGCCTTGATTTGTTCCTTATAATAAGTCCATTTCGATACTTCTTGTTTCGAAACACCCATTTGGTTCCTATAACCGATTGATGTGTAGGTCTGGGTACAAGATACCATACATTGTTTCTTTCGAAACCGTTAAGCTCTTCTTCCATAGATGTTATCCAATGAGAATTATTAAGAGCGTCTATGGTCGAAACAGTTCGTGGGCTAAGAATACAGCGATAGTGCACATGTTGAGTCTTCTAAGCTCGGATTGAGATTTCCATTCAGGAAATGGTGATATCTCAGTATCTAGTTCTTCTTGTGCACAGAGTACATTTCCTTGTGTACTCTGTATTCTTCTACGGGTAGAAACACCAGTATCTATGTTTCCAATGATCAGCTCTTGTGGGTGATCTCTCAACCATCTTCGGTCTGGTTCTAATTCGGGGTCCCGTACTGTATTGAGAGTTTCTGTAGATACAACTTCAGCTTGTACAGCGTCGGCTTCATCTACGTCGATTTGTACAGCTGCGAGGTTGATTTCTATGCCAACAACAGGTTCTACGGGAGTTGGAGGATCTATGATAGAGAGTTGTTGGATGTTCTGAGTGCTATCATCTACTCCAGTAGGGTCATGGTGAGGTTCGTCGAACACTACATGAACTGATTCCTCTATCGTCAGCTTTCTTTTATTAAATATCCTGTAAGCTTTGCTGACAGAGGAGTATCCTACAAATATTCCTTCATCTGATTTCTCATCAAAGGTTCTAAGTTGATCCTTCCCATTATTCAACACATAACATCTGCATCCAAAAATATGAAAATATGAAACTAATGGAGTTTTGTTGTTCCATACCTCATATGCTATTTTGTTGTGGTGATTGTTGACGATACAGCGGTTTTGAGTGTAGCATGCTGTATTGGTTGCTTCACCCCAGAAACGATGTGGCAACTTGCTTGCGGCAATCATTGTCCTTGTTGCTTCTTTCAACGTCCTATTCGTTCGCTCGACAACACCATTTTGTTGAGGTGTGCGGGCAGCTGAGTATTCGTGTTGTATCCCATTTTCCGAACAGTATTGCTCTATAAAGCGGTTAGTAAATTCTGTACCTCTGTCGGAACGAATGGACACGATACTCAATGCCTTTTCATTTTGAAGCTTTCTCAGGAGCTCGGGCAGCTTTGATGTTGTTTCCTTCTTCTTGCTTAGGAAAATTGTCCAAGCATACCTGGAGTAATCATCAACAACAACAAGACAGTATTTCTTGCCTCCCAAACTTACTGGGTCTACAGGACCGTAGAGATCCATATGTATCATTTCCAACACTCTTTGGGTTGAAAGGAAGGATTTGCTCTTCAGGGTTGACTTGATTTGCTTGCCTTTCTGACACGGTCCGCAGACGCTGTCCTTTTTGAATGATACATTTGGAAATCCTCTTACCATTCCATGTCTTGAGAGCTTGTTGATCGTCTTCAAGTTGACGTGAGACATCCTCTTGTGCCATAACCAGCTAAGATCTGTAGTGCCTTTGGCAACAAAGCATGGAATTGAGGAGCTCATAGGCTTCCAGTCAGCAATGTACATGTTACCTGATCTACTTCCTGTAAGCACAACTTCTTTGGTCTGGATGTTCTTGGCTCTACAACGATCTATATAGAATTTCACCGAGAACTGTTTATCACAGAACTGGATAATGCTAACTGTAAGCCTTCAACATATGCAACATCGGTGACCTTGAATTTTCCGACAAGTAGGTTTCCTTTCCCTCTTGTTCTTCCTTTAGATTTATCACCGAAACGAACTTTTGGACCGCGACCTTGTATGAAATCTGATAGCTTGCTTTTATCTCCGGTCATGTGCCGAGAGCATCCACTATCGAAATACCAGGTATCCTCCTCTAGGATGTCCTGTGGCAAAGAGATTAAGTAGATTTAGGTCCCCTTTGATTTTTGGGTCCATGATTGTTAGTTCCTCTAGGTACCCAAGTTTTCCTGACAGCAATTGGTTTACTGTAGGTCACACTCGGTATAGTGTTGCGATATCTACGTGGGTCATATCCGTAGTCGCTATAACCATGATAATTATTATGCATGAAAAATTCAGGGTTATTATTATTAATCCAGTACGAGTGCCGTCTTGGAGGTGGAGCCATTTTCTTTGGCCTAACAGCTTGCCTTCTGGGTCTCCAGTTGGATTTCCAATGCTGTTGTTGATACTAAGTGGACACCTGCTGTCTCGAGAAATAACGGGACTCCTGTATCCAATACCTCGGCGTACTGTACTGATAGTACTGCCATGCGGGCCTTTGGTATTTGGATACAGCCTTCCTTCTGAACGGCTGTTGGCGCTGTTGATATGCTCTGGGAGCATGATGTTGAGTGCGCCTTTCCGGTCTGAATGGCTTGTGATTCCGCTGTTTGGAATAGGATTGCGGGGGTGGAATAGCAGCCTTTGCTGTTCGCTGTGTAACAGGTTCCTTCACGGGACTCGAAGTTTCTTTCGAAACAGGAATGTGTTCCACACTCTTGACAAACACTGTACTAGTTTTCCCTTTGTTTGAACATGAGCTATATCCTAAGCCACTTTTATCATGAGCATGTTGCCCAGTGCTCAGAATTTCTTCCATTCTTTTGGACGATTTCTCGAACGATTTCAGAGTGGTCTCAAGTTTAATTTCTCGTTTTTCGAGAGTTGTGACTTTGGCTTGAAGTAGAACCAAATCATTTGTCTTGCTCTCGTTGTGAGTTTTAACCTCACTTAGTTCATGAGCAAGTTGATGATTGTTCTCCATGAGTTTTTCAAAATCAACTTTGCTGGTTTCACAATCAATAGACATATTTTCATAATTTATTTTCAGCAAGTCATTTTCATCTTTCAGCTCTAGGTTAGACAGTTGGAGCTGTATATTCTCGTTTTTCAATGTCTCATGGGCCTTTTGAATGTTTTTAAACTCATTCATCATGTTTTCAAAAGTATGAGATGCATTTGATGGAATAGCTGAGGTTGAGCTTACCTCATCATCGCTATCTTTACCTTCCAGAATGTCCTTGGCCATAAAGCACATATATGCTTTATCATCGAACTCATCGTCACATGAATCACTTTTAGTGACCACCTGAAGACATTCTTCTGATTTGGATGGTGTGGGGGAGGCTTCTGATTCTCTAATCAGGGCCTTGAGCTTGTTTTTCCAAGCACGTCTTCTTTCATCTATCTCTTGTTGCTCGGCCTCCGGCAACCTTTGAACTTTGGGATGAGGACATTTATTTGCATAATGCCCTGGTTTCCTGCAATTATAGCACAGGTTAGCATCACCAGATGAAGTTTCGGTACCTACCTTGTGGACAGGTTTGGGCCTGTAGGGAGTCTTTCCAGACTGCTTGATGAACTTTTTGAATTTGTGCATGAGAAGTGCCATTTCATCTTGAGACAGGATGTAAATCGACCTTTATTAGCATTCTTGTGACTAGACTTAGGCAATTTGGGCATCTTTGTGTCGACGATTAATCTGGCTAGTGATGTGACCTTTGAAGGATATTCTTCAGCTTTCACTCTTCTGTCAATATCATACTTAAAAGCTTTGAGGTCAGAGAAGAGATCAAAAGTAGATATTTCATTAAGATTGCAAACGCATAGCTGTGGTCTTAATGTCCCATCGGGCAGGGAGAGATCTGAAAATTTTTAAGTTCTTATCCTTTTGGGTATAAATTTTGCCCAAAGCTTCAAGTTCACCAACAATACCAGTGAATCTGAGGTCAAGTTCCTCAAGTGTCTCAGTTGGTTTCATTTCGAAAGATTCAAATTGCTGAGTCAGTTTTGAAATTTTATTTTCTTTTGAGAGCTCAGTTCCCTCACAAATCATCTTGAGTTTATCCCAGATTTCCTTGGCTGATTTACAGCTCTTTACCTTCTAGAATGTGCCTTTGTCAAGAGTGACAAATAACGCATTCTTAGCCACATTGTCGAGGTTGGCTCGCTTTCTTTCATCTGTGGTCCATTGCTCGCGTTCCTTTTCGAGCATCTCAGCATAGGCTTGGCCTTCAATCCTTGCGGCCATGTTTACCTTCATGATCTTGATAGGGCCATCCTGTATAACAAAAATCATATCTTCGTGCATTGCTGCAAGATGAGCCTCCATCCTAATTCTCCAATAATCAAATTCGTTAATAGAGAAAATAGGCACTTTGTTGATCATATATGTATCCATGTGAAACTAAAGAAATGAAAGAGACTATTTTAAAGGGTAAGTGATTTTAGATCTGATTCGATTTAAAATACGACTGATTCTTTTTAGAATCAATCGCTCCGATACCACTTGTTGGCGACTAAGTATACTGGATACAGCTTGGGAAGTAGTTTAAACAACAAGCTGTACTGACTTTAAATCTGAGTGCGTAGCGGAAGTCTTAAATACAGTAAGTTGCTGTGGATACAGCAACTCGATGTGCAGTGTATACTAAAATAATCACAGTAATTAAAACAGGTAAGGCAGAAGGTAAATAACAGAATATTTAAAGTGGTTCGAGGTAAACCCCTCTACATCCACTGATCCTCCACACAGGAGTAAAAAGTTTATTATAATTACTACGTACACAACTACGTAATTATAACAACATACAATCAATATATCATTCACACAGATTGATATAAAGATCATAGCTTCAACCGTTCACATAAATTGGTTTGAGCTAATGCTTTGAATTGCTTCTTCACACACAGTTATGAAGCTTCGTCTTCTTCGATGCAAATCCTTCACACACAGTTCTGGAGTAGCAACGATTACTCAGTCCACACAGGGCTGATCTGGGTTTGTTCAAAGTATAGAACAGGGTATGAACAACAACTTTGACTTTATGAGCTTCTGGCTGATGAAGTGTTGTTCAAGATGTTTGAGCACTGTATATCTCTTAGATCTGAGTTGCAGTAAGCTTTGGAGATATGTTTTGCTCTGATGAATATATTAATAGCTTTATTACTTGATAACTGATCTTCAACGCCTTGATGAGATATATATAGTCTTCTGGAAAATATATCCGTTGGGATAAATCCGTTGAGCAAGATTCCGTTCCAACAGGATGAAAAAGCACGATTCGGATTTAGCGGGATTTGAAGATCTTCTGACTGACAGTATTTAAATACTTTATCCTTTAGTATTTAAATACTTCTTTATCAACGGGACTTGACTTCTGAAGATTCCTTCTTTGTCCGGTTGAGAGCTGTATGGAAGATCACTGTATTGACAAATTGAGACACCTTCCATACTCAGTCTTTTATAAGACTTCTTTGCTGTACTAAAAGGTTCCACTGTATGCTGGATCTGTGACAGGCCTTTGATACAGGTTGACACTTCAACTCTTCGATACAGTTTCCTTACTGTATTGAGGATTGGCATATATTTCAAAACCTCTTATCAACACTATTCGATGCAGGGATTGATTATCCTGGCTGTTTCGATACAGGGTATTTGTTATCCCAACAGAAACGATCCTCATCATGAGGCGAATAAAAAGCCAAAGGGAAACTGCTAAAACTGCGATCAGAAAGGACATTTCAAAGCGAACTGCCTTGCTCTTAAGAAATGTATGTCTCATGCACTAGTAGTCAAAACATGTTTGGCAGCTTGTTCTACCACTTCATGGATAGTAGATTCAGGCTCCACTGATCATATTTGCTTTGACTCGCATGGTTTTCAGGTAACCAAGAAACATAGTGATAAATATTAGTTCTTAATAAAGTATTATCGGTACCTGATTTTAGAATGAATTTAATTTCAGTTTCTAAATTGAGTTGTGATGGTTATTCAGTTTCTTTTAATGGTGATGCTATTATTAGAAGAAACAGTGAATATATTTGCAAAGTTATCTATACTGATGGACTATATGTCATTAATACTTCACAAACTCCCATGTATAAACATAAATTGCTTAACTCTTTGTCTAAACCTAAAAACAGAAAAAAGCCTTCAAGCATAAACCAAACGTATATGTGGCATTTACGATTAGGTCATGTAAACCTTAGAAGAATTACAAGATTGGTAGATGATGGCCCATTGGATGACCTCCAAGTTGAGCCCTTTCCAATTTGTGAATCCTGTCTAGAAGGTAAGATGACCAAAAGGGTTTTTAAAACTAAGGGAAACCGTGCTAAGAACGTGTTAGGATTGGTTCATACGGATGTATGTGGTCCAATGAACATCCGTGGATGCCCAAACAATAAATAATAAATAGTATTTAAATTGCTTATTAATTTTCGTGGTTAATTAATTAGCAAGCCTAAATAGATTTTGTACTCGTGGATGCGTAAAACACTTTATTTAAATCTTACCAACTTTGCTTCCGTTATGCTTTATTTCCAACATTTATATCATGTATGAGTTGTAAAAATAGATAGACATTGTGGGGTTGTGAAGCTTGGTTTGTAAATATGTACAAGTATGTTTGGAATTTTTGTAAGAAGTTGTGGTGGAAAACTTGATTAAATATATTAAAACGAATATCTTAGACATTTTGGTTCTCTAAATTTCCAATAATGTAATTACAATAAGATAACATGTAAAGACAACCTATTACAATTCTATTAAATTAAAAACTAAATAAAATACAACTTAGCAGAGGCGAGTAGAACTCTATCCATAAGATAATTTTGCCCCGTATAAGAGCAGATGGCTCAGGCAAGATGTCCCCATGATACAATTTCTACGCTTCTGAGTTAGGTGTTCTCCAAGACTCAGAACTATGACGAACGTTCAAGTGCTGGAAATTGGGCACGAAAAGCACGAAAGATATATGCTTCATTAGGTTTATGTATGCTCGTAACTCGTTCATTTCGTGTTTGGTAGTTTATAGGGTCCAAAATCGCTTCATCAGGTGGGGAGTTACTGCAGAGTAAAGTGCCATTTGTTCTCTTTAATCCTTTAGTTAAAAGGTTACCTTCATAAATAGTCTTATTTAATTCTTATGTTACACTATGAAGTGTGAAGAGTCATACTCCAGAAGCTGGGTTAGAGCTGTTAGGAATATACCCTCGAATGCCACTCAGAGGATGAGAGAGTGAGAGCATTGTATTGTAATTATGAATATCAAATTAAATAAGGCATTTATTATTTCAATATTATTGTATATCATGGGCATTGTGATTTGGTATATAGAATAATAGTCCTTGCATTTGATAGCAAACATTCCACTCGGATGGAGATAAGGAGATAGGCACTGGAAGTGTTTAGGGTTCGAATGCTTAACTGGTTCGCAAGTCGATAAAATTTAACTGGGCAGTAAGTTTAGACAAGACTTGTATAACATGTACTTTGACATATAGAGTGCCTGTCTTCACTAAGGGTTAGTGGAAGCTCACGTTATAGGTATGCTAATGGGATTAGTATATTCGAACACGACTCACCTCGATTCGGTCACATGGATTTCACTCCGAGATTGTCAATGACTGGATCAAAAGGTATGATAAGTATACGTGAACTTTTGACTTGAGGTTTTAGTAGTATATATGCTTGTGACATTATGTTAGTCATTAGAGTAGTTCGATCTAATCACTAGTTGGTGGGGTCAACCTCGAAGTGCAAATTAGTGGGCAAGTAGCAGTCTCTATTGAATACCAAGATAGGATTCTTTCTCCTGTAAGTGAGCAGGTAAATGTCCTATGCGGTTAATGGAAAATGAGATCATAAGTCTTTGGCCAAAGCATTTAGAGCTAGCTGTATTTGATACATGAGAGCTTGATGATCTCGGTTTGCATTAACAAATGCATAGAGTCAAGTTGAAATAGAGTTTGACATTACCGTGACCCTAATACTTGACAGGGACACGATTGAAGGGTTTATACGTATATGGTATTCACAACATGATGGTTTTTGAATGATCCAATCATTCATTCTTAGTTGAGTTATGGTGCGGGGCACTAGACTGGTTAAGTGTTACTCATACTACTTGGTTCCTCCCATTGCCGATTGAGACGGGCCAATAGATTCGCGCACAAGGATATTTGATGGATAAAATATGAATTTATTATCTCTTCATTAATAATGGATATCTAATTTGATTTATTTGATAAATCATTGCGGTCTTTTGAATTAAAATTAACTACTGGGTGATTAATCTAATTCATAAATAATTATTTATTATAAATATATTATTATAATTTTGTATTTGATAAAATTAATTAATTGGATTAATTAATTAAGTATAAATATAGTTGAGATAAGAACGAAGTGTACTTAACGGATTAGAAACGTGAACGTTCGGTACACGGACCGAGTGGCTCGGATCATTTTCTCACCAACAACAAAGTGGACCGCCCCCTTTCATGCTTCAAAGTATGCTCATATGGTGTGTGAGGTGTGTTAGACTTATTATATAGGTTGAGGACAAATGGATGAGATATTATATCTCATCATTTGATCTTATCTTGATTTATAAAATGTGTAATACCCGGATTTTCAGTATGAATTTTTCGCATTATTTTATCTAAGATATACTGGACGGCTTGGTGTCTATACAGTATGGATATAATAAATTGAGAACTGAGACAGCTGTATTTGTACTGGTATAACTGTCGTAGTGGTTCGACAATTATTTTGAGGATATCGTGTATCAGGTTATCCTACTTTTGATATTGGGTATATCGTATGATGATGTTGTTCAGTATATGTATTCAGTATGCCGTAAGTTCGTATTTGGTATGTCAGGACAGACGAGGAGATTTGTAAATGGATAAGTATAGCCTGATTAGCGCGCGCTAATGTTCAAGTATAGCGCACGCTATCGTTCATGGTTAGCACACGCTAGAGGCAGAATGTAGCGCACGCTAGTGCAGATCAGATCAGAGGGAATCTACGTGTGGACCCGGCTGCTTTCGGCGCGTGTCCGGATAAGGTCAATGGTTGTTTGTCCTGAAGTATTAGCGCCCGCTAAAGCATGAGGCTTAACGCACGTTAATTTTAGATCGGTCAAAGGGGAATCTTATCCTTGTCAGATCGGTATGTGGGGGCACATGCGGTAGGTATATTGTAGCAAGTCAACTGATGTTAGCGCACGCTAAATGCAAGGACTTGCATACGCTAGACAGTATAAGTGACGTACGCTAATGCATGGGCATTACGTACGTAAGCACATGTACGAAGCCATACAGTAGCCTCTGGGCTGCGATAGCGCACGCTAACAAAGTCAGTTAGCGCACGCTAGGGCAATAACGCACGCTATTTTATGAGGGTAGCGCACGCTAGTAATGTTTATTATATAAGGGGACAGACGGGTTTTGAGATGCATTTAGTCCATTCTTTCTCCTTCAGTCGATAGAGAGAGCTTTGGGAGGTTCTTGAGGTTCCCAAACACGGTGAGGTGGTGATTTTTAACAAGATTAAGATAGAGAGCATGGATTCAAGCCTTGTTCTTCAAGTTACTCATGATTCTTGGAATGGAGTTCAAGTGTTCTTCTTCTTGGTTCATCTAATCCAGGTAATATTCGTATCCCTTGTTAGTTGTTCGTTTTTAAGGATGATTACATGTGATGAACATGTTAGATAATCATGTGACGATATTATATGAGATTTTATGGGATTATGATAAGAGTTTTTGGATGTTATTTAAGATTCTTCATGTTAATGGTGATTCGTTTATCTTGATGAGGTTGAATCATGGATTTCTAAATCACGATAATTTCAGTGGTCGATTTAGATGAGTTAAATCATGATATGAGGTTGAATTCCGGATTGAGTATGATATGATCCTTGTTATCGAGTTGGTTTGATTGTTGATGTTGTATTTGATATATGTACATTGATATGATACTTGTGATAGTTATGGTGTCGTTTATCTTCAAGAGATATGGAGATTTATGTCTCCCTTCATTTCGAATTTTGATGTTAAGATGATATATGGAAATATAATGGTTTTGATTATAAATATGGATAAGATGATTAAAACCAACATTATGTTGATTTTAGTTTCGTATGTTCTTGATAAGATGTGGATCATGATGGTGAGATTGAATTTGGAAAAAGTTATTGTTAATCTTGGAGTATGATTTCCTTTTCATTCGGATTCGTAGTCGCAAGGTGTTAATCGATGCTTGGAATGCATGCCACTGTACAGGATTAGCGCACGCTAAGCTTACTGGCTAGTACACGTTAACGGGAGCAACTTAGCGCACGCTACGTTATGCGTTTAACGTGCGCTAAGTAGGCAGACAGTGCAGTATTTTTGTGTTGTGATTATGAATTCGTGATGGTTTGATTTGGTTTGTTCAGACTACGTTTATTCGAGGTTTTTGTTGAACCGTTGAGTTCGATTGGTTGGTTATGTCGGTTGTTGATTATTATTGGATGTGTTGTCATTTGATTATTGCATTAGGTTGTGATGTTTGATCGTGGTTTATGACCATTGTGTTGCGGTTGAGGCTGAAGAGTTCGTAGATTGCTTTTGGTCGGGGCTGAGGAGCTCGTGAAGCGAAGCGATGGATTTTGCAATGTGACTTCGTGGTATCGGTATCGAGGCAAGTTTATACTTGTTTAGTTTATAATATTTGATGAATGGTTTCGTTTTCATTTCATTTATAATTCGTATAGCAATGTTGTTAGAAATGTAAGTTGTCGGATAATGAGTTGTATATCGTTCTCTGGTTTGTATTAAATCATAAGGTATATGTTGTACGTTGAGGCTTCGTATATTGAGATTCGTATTGGTTATTCGTTGAGGGGTGTTGATCCCAGGACTATTGTTGGTATTAATGGTTGTGTTGATCGTCTCATTGAGGGATGTTGATCCCAGAACTGTTGTCTGAGATTGTTGATCATATGGATTATCCTTTGGGGTTTGTGATCCCAGGATTGTTGTTTTAAATATTGATTAGTCGTGTCGACTTTTCTTTGTCAGATTATCATTGTTCACTTCGGTGAGTCTTTTGATCCTTATTGGATATGTAATTCTTGAGTTTCGTTGTCATGTTTCATCGTGACATATCTGGAGTCATATTTGCGTGCCGATTGGTTATTGTGTAGGATTTTTAGCCGGGCACATGATGGTTATGCGTGGATATTTCCGCATTGAATCGTGCACACGAGACGTAGTTCGTGAGGCTAATTAGGTACAAGACCACACGTGTATTGATCGATACCCGGGATGGCTTGTGCACGGACACATTTCCGGATCGGGCGTACTGTGACGTCCATCTTTTGAGCCATATTGTTGGGTCGTTCATAGTCCATGTATGATTGGATATGTTCGACGGTTTGTGAATGGCTATTCATACGCCCGAGGGGTATGTTCGATAGTCAGAGTTATTTCTTTGAGATCCATTATTGTTGATCATTTGGAGTCTACCTTGTTGAGGGTATTCTCGGTTATTGTTGGTCCTTTGTTGATCATTTGGAGTCTACCATGTTGAGGTTATTCTCGGTTATTGTTGATCATTTGTTGATCATGTTTGGAGTTTACCACGTTGAGGGTATTCTCGGTTATTGTTGATCATTTGTTGATCATGTTGGGAGTTTACCATGTTGAGGGTACTCTCAGTTATCGTTGATCCTTTATTGATCGTATTGGAGTTATCATGTCGATGATATTCTCAGTGATGTATTGGTTGATCATTGTTATTGATTGTATGAGCATTCGGACTGTACGTCGATGTTTCGGGATTTGTTATCATTGTCTTGTGTATTTTGGTCTACAGATATGTTGTGTATTACTGGTTTATCCAGGTTGAGATTTGATTGTGTAATCCGACGGACAGGATTTGGCACAGATTGGATTATTTCCGCACTTATGAGTTATGAGGACGATTTGAGGAGACTTGGTATTGTTTGAATACAGTACATATAATTGTTGTTGAGTTCATTTCGTCATTTGAGAATGCGAAATGTGAATTACGGTAAGCATTGATTTGTTATGGATTGCTATGGATTGGTAAGGTTATAACAGTAAGATTACATTGGTAGTATTCTTACTTCGTTATTACATTGGTATGTAATTATTTATGATGATGTGATCGATATCATTGTTGAGTATTGTGGCTGACCCCATCGTGCACTTCATTTTTAGGTACTCGGAGATCGAGCTAGTAGCGGTCGTGAAGGGGTGAGCTTCCCGGGTGATACTGGCTGTGACATTTATTTGAGTATCGAGTATTCTTTTCTGGTTGTATTTCCGCTGCAAATGTATATTTTGAACTGTAGTTTTATCCGCTGCGTGTGTATTTTAAAATGGCTTTTCGGTACCTTTACCAACTCGTGTGTATTTTTAAAATGGATTTTTGACATTTTGCGAACTTGGGTTATTTCGTTAAACCCCTTTTCTTAAACTATTTTATCGTTATGTATAAGTGGTAGCTTAACGTACATTTTGAACTGTCGAGAATTGGCACTTCGCCTTGTATTTTCAACTGGTATTTTATGACGGTATTTGAGAACTATGCTTTTGAAAATATTTGAGTATTTAAAATACTACCGTCATCGGCCTTTTGGCGTTTTTAAACATTTTTGAAATGGTTTTTAGCCTGGTGGGTTCCGGCGCGGGGCCCACGGCGCTGTAATATCCCGGATGGTTTTGGGGGTGTTACAGAATGAGTAAGTCTTTCACATCATTCACAACTTGTAAAACACATACACACACATAGGTGCTGGCCGTGGGTTTAGTGTGGGAGGTAGCAAAATTTTCTTAAATTTTTGTTCATCTTAGAGAGAAAGAAAAGGAAGAAGAGAAGAGAAGAAAAATACTATATCAATTCGTAGTCGTGTTCTTAGAGAATGAATTGATATATAATTTTTCCAATCAATATCCGCTGCGTGATAACGTAGAGGCACTCAACAATTTTGGTGTTTGATCATTCATCAAACTTGAACGAATTAGATTCGTGTTAGTGTTGGTTGTATGAAAAGAAACGAAGGTTTACGTTGCTGGGGAACTATTAAAGCTTGGCTCGGGTTTTCCATCAAGATAAAATTATCAAAGGAATACGAGGGTATGACTTATTTAATTTTATCTTCGTCTATTTATATTCAATTTATATAATGCTTGATCGGTCCTCTTAAGGGGTCGATTTTTAACCGATTAGACCAGTTTTATTTATCAGCTGCGTAACTTGATTTTAATTACCGAATCTCTCAATATTGGTATCAGAGCGAGGTCTTGCAATCGTATATAATATTTAGTATTTGGAATGCATGTTTGAATGATTTATGATTCAAACATTGTATATGTTTAATTATTCGTTGTAGTTGTATTTTTTCGTAAATTTATATCAAAATACAAATCTTATTTTTCTTGGAAATATGATTTATGTTGAGGATATGGAAGTCTAAAAATATTGATATTAGATATCCGGTCGAAAATCGAGCCCTAAAATATCATTGGACGGATATCAGACAAGTTTTTCGGCTGCTGGAAACTGCATGGCCGTGTCACTGAGTGACGCAGTCTTGTCACTCTCTAGAATGCGTGACACAGTCGTGTCACTCTCCAGAATGTGTAACGCAGTCTTGTGACTCTCCAGAATGTGTGGATCGATTTTTTTTTTTGTGTATTCCAGAAAATTAATCTCCCGCATTTTAAATTGGATTTAATTTGTTTAAAATGGAATATGGTATTTCATTTTAGAAGGGAAAATTAATTTGTTGGAATAATTATGATTGACTGAATTACTCTGAACGAATTATAATTACAAATAGTGTGAACTGATTGGATTAATTCTGTTAAATAGTAAATTTTATATATTGGTTTGATCAATATATAAAATTACTCATTTTATACAAAACCCATTTATTTATTGGATGAATGCTTGTGAATGGTTGTAACACCCCCAAGTTATTCAGGATATATTACAGCGCCGTGAGCCCCGCTGTTGAACCACAAGGCTATTCATCAGCGGAACTATAAAATTTGACCGAAAAGGTCCAATTACAATGAAATGAAGGACAATACAAATGGTATTCAAACCATAACCAATATATCCAAATACAACACATCACGAATCAATACCTCGGCAACACGGGCCGGAACATCAATGAAACTGAAACAATACTCGAGTATTCAAAAACCATTCCAGTACAACAACACTAAATGGAGGAAAACACAAAATATAACCGGAGACAAGACACAGTATCACACTTGCCCATCATATTCATGCCGACCCGATACAGGCATATCTACTATCCTGGAACTTGAAATACATGAAAAGTATTTCCCCCATAAAGGGGTTAGCCATCGAATAGCTAGTGCACGTATATCGAATATGAAACACAATACTCCTCGACAATAAAGTAAAAGTAACCATCAATTCCTCATTTCAAGACTAGTATTCCGGAACAACTAAATCTCATAGCATCACATCAATACATACATGATTAACCGTGGAACCGCACCAGAGGCTACGGAACCCTCAGAGGACCCGTCGGTCCGTCCCAGAGTGGTTAACCCAAAGTATCTGCGGAATCGCACCAGAGGCTATGAAACCCTCAGAGGACCCTCCGGCCCATCCCAGAGTGGATATAAACAATCATGCCAATCATATATCTTACTTTCAAAGTCGAGAACGTACAATCATACACATATACTTGCCTTTGAGACATCGAGGAATCGGAAGGAAAAGAGTATAAGTTCGGTAGGTCCAAGAACGCACTTATGGCACCTAAATGATTCGCAAAGAACACGATAATCAATAACCCATACTCAAACCACATGAAGGAACTCCCGAAACCCGCTTACGATTCACGAAATTATAAGGGTAAATATTTAGAGGTTGGAAAACCACCCAAACTCTCTCACATCCGAACAAGGTAGAAAACAACCCATATAATCGTAAGAGAAACATGGATACAGGGTAGATACATTATAATCTCAAGGTTCTCAAGTTCCAAAATGGATAAATCGGATGAATCTAAAAAAATCCCAAAAATTCCCAAAAACTAGGGTTTTAAGGAATTTACCTTGATTTGGAGGATAGAAATGGATTAGATGTTGTAAGATCTTTGTTATCCAACTCAAGATGATGATTGTTGAAGAAAGACCGCCTCAAATCGCCCCAAATCGTCTCTCCCAAGCTCTCCCGATCGGACAAGTGAAAAGATGCAAGAAATGACAAGTGCATGGTCAACTGTCCTATTTCTGCTGCATTCAGTCTAGCGCACGCTATGCCTCAATATTAGTGTGCGCTAGCGGGTCACCCATTAGTCCAGTGGCTTCTGCCAGCATCATTAGCATGCGCTATCCGAGAGTTAGTGTGCGCTACCTGGTAGTTGTTGCCCAGAAATGGGAGTCCAGAACCTACTGTCCTCTGCTGTGCTCGAGCCTTAGTGTGCGCTGCTGCGATCGCTTAGCGTGCGCTACACAACACTTATAGCTTGCGCTAGCCGCTGCCTAGCGTACGTTACCTGATAGTCCAGAGAGTCTGAATACCTCACTGCCTATGCCGACCCATCTCGTTAGCGTGCGTTACGGATGATGTTAGCGCACGCTACTGAACAGGAATAGCGTGCGCTAGCGAACTCCTAGTGTGCGCTAACTGCTAGTCCAGAGGGCAGTAATAGCTACTGTCTACCATGCTCCAAACACCAACGTGCGCTAAGGACCAAGCTCTATCTCCGTGACCCAGGACACTGCTGAAAGGTCCAAACAACACGATCATGATCCGAAAGGTACGAAACTCCAAATCAACAATGACAACATCTCAAAGTGTTTACAGAGCGACGAAAATAGGAAGAACAGCAAGGTCAAACAGTCAATAAAAGTACGGATATTACATTCTCCCCCTCTAAAAAGAAGTTTCGTCCCGAAACTTAAGAAAAAAAAGCTCGGGAAATTCTGATCGCATCTTCTCTTCCGTCTCCCAAGTCACCTCCTCGACTCCATGTCTCGACCACTGCACTTTAACCAACGGGATGGCTTTGTGCCGAAGTTGCTTCTCACGACGTTCAAGGATCTTCACCGGCTTCTTCGGGAAAGTAGCATCCTCGGCCACGTCAATCTCACCATAGTCGATAACATGACTAGGGTCTGGTACGTACTTTCTCAACTGAAACACATGGAAAATGCTATGGACATGACTCAAAGCTGGAGGTAGCGCCAAATGATAAGCTAAATCTCCCACCCTGTCCAAAATTTCAAACGGTCCGATATACCGCGCACTAAGTTTCCCCTTTTTCCCGAAGCGGAAAACTCCTCTGGTCGGTGATACCTCGAGTAGAACATGGTCTCCCACTTCGAATTCTAAAGGTCGACGACGAGTATCATCATAAGATTTCTGACGGCTCTAGGCAGTCAACAACCGGTCCCGGATAATAGAAATCTTTTCTTTAGTCTCCATCAACATATTCGGCTCAGTTCCGACTAGCCTCGAAGCCCCGTCCCAACATAATGGCGACCTACACCGCCTACCATAATGTGCCTCGAACAGTGCCATTTTGATAGACGCATGCCAACTATTATTGTAGGCAAACTCAATCAACGGCAAGTGAAGTTCCCAATCATTACTCCAGTCCAGGGCACAAGCCCGCAACATATCTTCCAACGTCTGAATCGTCCGCTCTGTCTGACCGTCTGACTGAAGATGAAAAGACGTGCTCAATCTCAACTCGGTACCCAAAGCCTGATGAACGGCCTGCCAAAAGTGCGATACGAAATGACCATCTCGATCGGAAACAATGGTCTTAGGGGAACCATGCAATCTGACGATCTCAGCTATAAAAGTTCGAGCTAATATCTCCGGTCCCCAAGTATCCTTAATACCTATGAAGTGTGCAGACTTGGTCAATCGATCGACGATTACCAAAATCATATTCATTCTGGATCTAGTTCTTGGCATCCCAGTGATAAAGTCCATAGAGATGTCTTTCCACTTCCACTCGGGAATGGGAAGCGGCTTCAACAATCCCGCCAGTCGTGGATGTTCAATCTTGACTTGTTGACATGTCAAGCACCGTAGTATAGACTCTGTGACATCTTTCTTCATATTATTCCACCAAAAATTTGGCTTCAAATATTTGTACATCTTACTCGTTCCGGGTTGGATTGAGTATGTCGTAGCATGAACTTCTAGGAGAATTCTTTGCCTCAACTCTAGATCATTCGGAACACAAAATCTACCTTGAACTCTCAGAATACTATCCTCGTGGACCATAAAACCAGGAGCTTTTCCTTTAATCACATCTTCCTTCAGTTGGGAGATCATCGGGTCACTCCACTGTTTCCCTTTTATGTCGTCAACCAAGGACGAAGTAATTTCAAGAGTGCAACAGCCATTGTACTCTTTGAAGCCAAACTTCTATTCCTTGCTCGATCAAATCCTGACGAATCTTCGTCTGAGGTGTAAGGACCTCGAGCATTTGAAGCAATGCCGATTTGCGGCTCAAAGCATCTGCGACGACATTGGCCTTCCCCGGATGGTAAAGAATTTCCAAATCGTAATCCTTGATCAATTCCAACCAACGTCTCTGCCTCATGTTCAGCTCTTTCTGACTGAAAATATACTTCAAACTCGTGTGATCGGTATAAATCCGACACGGAGAGCCATACAAATAATGCTGCCAAATCTTAAGCGCGAAGACAATTGCGGCCAATTCCAAATCATGAGTAGGATAGTTCATCTCATACGGCTTCAACTACCGTGGCGCAAAAGCTATCGTTTTGTCTTGTTGCATAAGCACACATCCAAGCCCTTGTCCCGAAGCGTCGCTATAAACTGCAAATCCTTCACTACCCTGTGGTAAAGCTAAAACCGGCGCTGAGGTCAAACGTCTCTTCAGCTCGTCGAAGCTCTGTTGTCTCTCAGCAGTCCAAACGAACTTTTCTGTATTCTGGAGTAGTTGCGTAAGCGGCCGAGCGAGTTTCGAGAACCCTTCGACAAACCGACGGTAATACCCAGCAAGACCCAAAAAGCTACGAACTTCTTTAACATTTTTAGGTGGTGCCCAATCTAGCACTGCCTCAATCTTCTGCGGGTCTACACGAACCCCTTCGGCCGAAATCACATGGCCGAGAAACATAACTTCTTCCAACCAGAACTCACATTTCGAGAATTTTGCATAGAGGTGCTCGGCCCTCAAAATATCTAGTATCGGACGCAAATGCTGTTAGGATTGTATACATCAAAACATACTTTATGTTTGTATTACCTAATTTTCGGGTCTTTATCTATGAGAATATTTAATTCATTTCATCACATGATTTGCATATTTATTCACGCTATGGTTATACAAATATTGTCTAAATTACTTTATATTGTAGATAATGTGGTGTGTCGAGTCCCACAGAAGATCACATTATCGGTTCCTTATATAGTAATATTTAGTACACAACCTATATAACATTAGACCGTTATGTGAGAGGTTGTAGTATATGCTTGAGATTGGTTGGTCTTGACCATTAGCATATATTAGCATATTCGGTATATGTTGAATAGGATCGAGGTCAGATAGATTCCTCTGTACTGACTTGTTGGAACATTTTGTTCCATACATGCTATAATAATGTTTTGATGATTTAAGTAGTTACACAAAACAAAACAACGAAGATACGAAGCAAAGCATCGAAGAAATCGAAGTCGCAAAAAGGTGTTCTGAACATGCATAACGTACGCAATGAAGATTGCATAGCATACGTAAGTGGACGACAATAACGTACGTAATATGATATTTATAACATACGTAACCAAGGTATTCAGAGTTCAAACCAGATGAACGTTGGGACATGTCAAAGTAAAAAAAGCGGCAACGGATATATGACATCAGCAATGACGCATCCTTAACGTACATAATGGTGATTGACTAACGTCCATAATGATCGAATCAGATGCTACTGGACTGAAACTGGGTGATGTTAACCTATGTAACATGTATATTTTAATGTACGTAAAAGAGCTAACGTACGTAACTTGGAGGACTTAGCTTACTTAATGAAGGCACAGGGAGCTAACGGCTAGTTTGATGAAGAAGCCTATAAATACCATTCCTATGGTATTGTTTCATTACAACAACTTCAAGCAAAATATTCATTCATCAGAGATTGATATACTTATATTGTTGTTGTGATATTGAGCTTATGTTGTTAGTTGAGTGTTTATACATTCAACATATACACGAGAGGTAAAAGAAAAGATACGATTGGATTCGGTGTTATTAGGATCAAGGATCCGGCATTATTAGAATCTCAATCGATATCTTCGTGAGGTTTATCTAGTACCGATATAAAGCTAGAGTGGTTGATTCCTTGTCCAATAGAAAATAAAAACGGTTTAACTTGGACCGACATAAAGGCAAGTACGAGTGGTTTATCACGGACCAATAGAAGACGTGACTGTAATGATTATCCCTCGACCGATAGAAGAGAGGTGCAGAGGTTTTTATCTTCAACCTATAGAAAAAGATACTGAGAGAGGACATAGGCTCGATTATAGCTGAACCTCTATAAATCCGTGTGTCGTTTAATTTTCGCATTTTATATTTATGCTTCCGCACAACGGCGCTAATTCTGATTTTGCTCCAACAATTGGTATCGGAGCGGTACCTCCAATACGCGGATTAACATCCGAGGAGTCGATCCAAATGGCGTTCCAATTTTCTCCAGTCGAAGGCCTCGCTCTAAATCGATCACAATTTTTTGATGGCTCGAACTTTATGACATGGAAGAAAAAGATGTCAATATTCATCCGAGCATATGACATCGAGCTTTGGAAGGTGATATGCCTTGGTCCCAAATTCCTCTCAAATCCGACGGTACGCTTAAATCTTTCGAAGAATATGATGACGCGGATTGGAAAAACGACCATCTAAATTGTAAGGCTACTCAATTTCTATTTTGTGCCTTAAATCCGGAAGAGGTAAATCGTATCTCATCATGTGAAAGTGCTAAAGTAATATGGAAAATTCTTGAAATCACACACGAAGGGACAACTCAAGTCAAGGAAACGAAGATCAATATGCTTCTCCATGACTACGAGTTATTCATGATGAAAGGTGACGAGTCCATCACCAACATGCTCGACCGATTTTCGGTCATCATTAATGGACTTGCTTCGTTTGGAAAACCATTATCAAGTAGTGAAAAAGCCAAGAAAATCTTAAGATCACTACCTGTTGAATGGGACGGAACGGTAACGGCGATTATGGAATCGAAACATCTCAATAATCTTGATTTTAGTGCCCTCGTTGGTTCACTAATAAATTACGAGATAGTCCTTAAATCTCGGAATGCTAAACCACAGTCGAAGGAAAGAACTATAGCCTTGAAGGCTAAGATGTCTAAAAGAGAAGAAATCCCGGTTGATGAAAGCGACGAAGAATCGGCATATTATGCCAAGAATATTAATAAGTTTCAAACCTTATTAAACCGAAGAAAGAAAGACATCTCAGGCGAATCTAAGAAATTCGACAACAATTGTCGATTATGTGGTAAACCAGGCCACTTTGCTAAAAATTGCCGAGCTAAACCCAAGAAGGAGGTTCTTGTTGCAACATGGAGCGATGAAGACGAAGATGATGATTTTATCAATCAAAATAATCTCGCTCTCATGGCACGAAGTTCATTCGACGATAGCAACGTCGAAAGCCAAGTAAGTAATTCTCACGATGAATTATTTGAAGCATTTGAATTACTGCATACCGATTTTCAAAATGCTTTATCCGAGATTAAATCCCTTAAATCCAAAAATAAATCATTGGAAAATGAGATTTCCAAAATTCTTGAAAAAGGGAAATTTATCGAGACCGATCATTCGAAATGCGTTGAAAATGAAAATATTTTAAAGGATGATCTTGTTAAAATTCAAACCGAGCTAAAAAATTTAACGAAGAAATTTTCTCTCGGAAACGAGAAATTTGAAAATATGCTCTCGTTTCAAAAGTTTACTGTAAATAAACAGGGGTTGAGATTCAAACAAAATTCTAAAACCGAATCCGTTAACTTGAAAATACCCCATTGCGAAAAATGTTTGAAAATCGGGCATCACATTTCTAACTATAAAAGCCCACGTCGGGCGATTAAAATTAAAAAGATTTGGGTTCCTAAAGGAACAATTTCAAATATCATCTATGTTTCAAATGAAAAACCAACTATAGGTTGGATCCCAAAAATTTAATTTGTATTTTACTGAGGGGGAGTAATAATTTCAAAAGGGGAGATAATATTTTCAGGGGGAGTTTATACCCTATTCATGCATATAGTTATATTCATCATTTGGTATCACATATTTTTTTGGTATTTATCATTTATTGTAATTTATTACACTTTTTGATGAAAACAAAAGCGGGAGAAATGTGAAAAGAAGGAGAATGGGATTAACCCTGAAAGAGGGAGAAAAATCGAAAAAAAGTCGAAAAGATGAAGTTGAAAAGAAAAATGAGGAGACTTCGAAAAGATGATGAAAATTTGAAAATTCGACAAGAAAAAGAAAGAAGGAGTCGAAAAAGAAATGGGAGAAGAAACTAACGAAGCGGACAAAGTCGAAAACTTTGGTTTGTACACATATACATATATTTGTAATTTTTGCAGGTAAATCCCATTGACGAAGTGTTGTTTTGTAATCATCAAAAAGGGGGAGATTGTTGGAACATTTTGTTCCATACATGCTATAATAATGTTTTGATTATTTAAGTAGTTACACAAAAAAAAAACGAAGAGACGAAGCAAAGCATCGAAGAAATCGAAGTCGCAAAAAGGTGTTCTGAACATGCATAACGTACGCAATGAAGATTGCATAGCGTACATAAGTGGATGACAATAACGTACGTAATATGGTATTTATAACGTACGTAACCAAGGTTTTCAGAGTTCAAACCAGATGAACGTTGGGACGTGTCAAAGTCAAAAAGACGGCAACAGATATATGACGTCAGCAATGACATATCCTTAACATACGTAATGGTGATTGACTAACATATGTAATGATCGAATCAGATGCTACTAGACTGAAACTGGGTGATGTTAACGTACGTAATATGTATATTTTTAACGTACGTAAAAGAGCTAACGTACGTAACATGGAGGACTTAGCGTACGTAATGAAGGCACAGGGAGCTAACGGCTAGTTTGATGAAGAAGCCTATAAATACCATTCCTATGGTATTGTTTCATTACAACAACTTCAAGCAAAACATTCATTCATCAGAGATTGATATACTTATATTGTTGTTGTGATATTGAGCTTATATTGTTAGTTTGAGTGTTTATACATTCAACATATAAACGAGAGGTAAAAGAAAAGATACGATTGGATTCGGTGTTATTAGGATTAAGGATCCGGCATTATTAGAATCGCAATCGATATCTTCGTGAGGTTTATCTAGTACCGATAGAAAGCTATAGTGGTTGATTCCTTGTCCAATAGAAAAGGAAAATAGTTTAACTTGGACCGACACAAAGAAAAAGATAGAGTAGTTTATCACGGACCAATTGAAGACGTGATTGTAACGATTATCCCTCGACCGATAGAAGAGAGGTGCAGAGGTTTTTATCTTCAACCTATAGAAAAAGATACCGAGAGAGGACGTAGGCTCGATTATAGCCGAACCTCTATAAATCCGTGTGTCGTTTAATTTCCGCACTTTATATTTACGCTTCCGCATAACGGCGCTAATTCCGATTTTGCAACAACATGACTATAAGAAAAACATACATATCGGACAATTATTATTTTTTAATTCTAATGATTAATATTTAATTATATATATTTAATATTTATTGCTTTGATTTATCATGGGTGAGAGCCACAATGATTGACTCAATATGCTCGATATTTTGGGTAATATTATTATTTATATGATAATTAATATTATAGCTACAAATCCTGTCCCGACCAGTCGGGTTGATCATGTCCCTTGAGTCACTCGAAAGGATTATTATATTAAACCCTGCAGGTGGAATTAATTTTCCGATATAATAATAAAAGTCGAGTGGTATACTAATGTATAATATATTAATTAAATTAAAGCTGTTAGCAGCTTAGATTAATTAATGGACAAGGAATATCTTAAATACGGGAAATAATTAATTCAAAAAGGAGCCTAATTTCGTAATTTGGAATTTTAGTGGGAAGTGCAATATCAACTTTTTAATGGACTAAGTTGATATTTAATAGAGTCATTATATTAGGAAGAGTTCTAATATAGGAAGATGACATCTATTAAAAGTCCTTACCTTATCTTCCTTAAGATCCCTAGTAGTAGTACAAGAGCCTATAAATAAGACACCAAGGGGGTTAGGCCATTTTTTACTACTATTCCAAGTTTGTGAGATTGATTTTTTCATCTTGTGTTTAATTGTAGATCAAAACTTGTGTCTTTGATTCTACAATTTAGATAAAATATCAATTTGCTTAAGAGTGTTCATAAAATACTAAAAAGCAAAGAAAAATCGAGTGACTCTCATCAAAGGAGATTTCGGCCGATCCATTGTTGTCCAAGTAACAGCCGGTAGCTCGTTGCCCACACAACATCCGGGTGAAGACGGATCATACTCTAGAAGATCTTGAGGTAGAAATAAAAGTAGATCAAGAGTACGAGGAGGTGTTCAATCAACCAAAAAGGGAATTTTCTGCCACTTCGCGTCAAAGGTATTAATTACCGACTCCCATGCGTAAATATATTTACTTGATTGTTTATTAATCTGTTTAGTTAATTAATTGATAAGCCTAAATAGATCCGGTTTTTGTGTTGGTTAGTTTATAAAACCGTTTATAAAATATTTTAACTTACTAGCTTCCGCTGCGTTTTATATTCCAACAATTGCTAGAATTTGTCTTGCAGGAGAATATGATCCAATTATCATGGCTATGTGATGTTTTTTTATTTATTTACGCGTTTTTGATAATTTGGCCCTGTTTAAGGCATGTATAAGTTTTTCCCGTGAGAAAATCCACGGGTAGAATAAGATTTATTTTTCTTTTAATTTGCTGTAAATTCGATATATTTTATTTCGAATAAAATTGTAATCGAATTGGAACACACAAAGTACGAAAGAGAAAGAAGTCCAGTGCGAAGAGGAGTCCCGATCGGACGAACCGACCGAGACCAGCAAGCTGCCGGTCGAGACTCAGCCGAGTGCTGACTGTCGGGCCGTATGTCCTGTTGGGCCGCGGGTCGGGTTCGGGCAGTGGGTCGGGCAGTTCGGCCAGCAGTTTGGGCAGCAGGTCGGGCAGCGGCCAGCGGGTCAAGTTAGGGCTGGGACTTTTGGAACCGGGAACCGCAGAACCGATCCGGACCGCATCGGAACCGACGGTTCGGTTCGGTTCCTAGCAACAAATTTTTTTTCGGTTCGGTTCGTACTGTTAGTATTCTGTTCGGTTCGGTTCGCGGTTCCTGTCTGTTTTAAAGAGGAACCGATCTGAACCGCAAGGAACCGTCCGAACCGGGAAACCGACCCTCTGAATATAATATAATATAATATATTCTTATTAAACATAATTAATATAATATAAAATAATATAATATATTCTTAATAAAATAAAATAAAATATAATATATTTCGTCCAAACCATACAAAATCGGTTCCGGTTCGGTTCCTGTGCGGTTCGGTTCCTATGCGGTTCGGACAAAAAAAATTGGAAAAACCGAACCACGAAAAAACTATGTGGTTCGGTTCCGGTTCCTGTATTTTTCTCGCAGGAACCGAAAAGTCCCTGGCCTAGGTCAAGTTGTCCGGTTCGGGTCATTCGATGTATGGTCCTATTCGTTTTTCCGCGAGATGCTTGAAGCTGTAATACCCGTACTTTTACTGACTGTTTGACCTTGCCATTCTCTTATGTTGACGCTCTGTAAATGCTTGGAGATGTTGTTAATATTGTTATTGAATTTCGTATCTCGTTTGGTTTTTGATCATGTCGTTTAGACCTTGCGGAAATGTTCTAGGCCAGAGATATAACGCACGCTAGGCCTAGGCTAACGCACGCTAATTCTGCTTGATTAGCGCACGCTAGCTTTGAGCCGTAGCGTGCGCTAAGAGGATCAGTCAGGTCAGAACCAGCATTTCGGACTGCTCTCTGGACTGGCGGATTACGCGCGCTAGGAGTTGTTAGCGCGCGCTATTCGTGGTTAGTAGCGCACGCTAACATCCGTCCGTAGCGCACGCTACCGGGCTGGTCAGCAGAGGCAGTGAAGTTGCCAGATTTTCTGGACTATCAGGTAGCGTACGCTAGGCTTCGGCTAGCGCACGCTAAAGCTATTACATAACGCACGCTAAACCGTAACGGTAGCGCACGCTAAGTTTTGAGCAGGGCAGAGACAGTAAGTTCTGGACTCCAGTACTGGATACCACATTTTGGACTAGCGCACGCTAGAGACAGACGATTAGCGCACGCTAACGGAACCGGCAGAAACCACTGGACTATCCGGTGACTTCGCTAGCGCACGCTAATGAAGGAGGCGTAGCGTGCGCTAGACTGGACAGATATATATATATGGCAGTTGACTTTAATTTCGTCATTTCTCACCTTCTTCATTCCTTTTCGACGGGAATCACTCGGGAGAGACGATCTTGGGCGATTGGAAGCGATCTTCCTTCTAACAACAATATATTCGGTTGGAGAACAAGGATTCCACAACATCTAATTCATCCTAACGTCCGAATCAAGGTAAAATCCTTAGAACACTACTTTTGGGAATTTTGGGGTTTTTCGTAGATTCGTCCGATTTATCCGTTTTGAAGCTTGAGAACCTTGAGATTATGATGTATCTATACCGTATGCATACTTTTCCTACAATTTTATGGTTTGGATTGTGCCGTTTTCGGACTTGTGAGATTTTGGACGATTTTCCAACCTCTAGTTGATTATCCGTATATCTTTATGAATCGTAGACGGGTTTCGGGAGTTCCTTCGTGTAGTTTGAATATGGATGATTGATTATCATATTCCTTGTGAATCGTTTAGGTGCCGGAAGCGCGTTCTTGGACCTACCGAACTCATACCCTTCCTCCGTTCGATTTCTCGATGTCTCAAAGGCAAGTATACATTTATGATTGTACGTTCTCGACTTTGAAAGTAAGAGGTATTGATGGTATGATATCAACGAACCATTTTTACGGCATTCATAGAAATATTGATGGCATATTATGAACGAACCGTTTTTACGGCATTCATATATGTATTAATGGCATGTAATGAACGAACCGTTTTTACGGCATTCCTACATGTATCGGCGTATGATATGAACGAACCGTTTCTACGGCATTCACATACGTATCGGCGTATGATATGAATGAACCGTTTCTACGGCATTCACATACGTCTTGAGATTTTAGTTATTCCGGAATACTAGTCTTGAATTGATGAATTGACGGTTACATTTACTTTATTGTCGAGGAGTATTGTGTTTCATACTTGATATACTTGCACTAGCTATTCGACGGCTAACCCCTTTATGGGGGAAATACGTTTCATGTATTTCAGGTTCCAGGAGATCGGACAGGCAGGTATCGGGTCGGCATGAAGATGGTGGGCAAGTGTGATACTGTGTTTTTCTTCCAGTTATGTTTTGAGTTTTCCATTCAGTGTTGTTGTACTGGATTGGTTATTGAATACTCGAGTATTGTTTTCCATTTTTCTTGATGTCCCGGCCTGTGTTTGCCGAAGTATTGATTTGTGGTGTGATGTCTGTGAATACATTGGTTATGTTTTTGAATACCTTTGTATCGTCCTTCTTCCCATTGTATGTAGACCTTCTCGGTCAAGTTTTATAGTTCCGCGTATGTTTAGCCTTGTGTGTCCCACGGCGGGGCTCACGGCGCTGTAATATACCCTGAATAACTTGGGGGTGTTACAGAAAATGGTATCAGAGCTTAGGTCTATGGAAACCTAGGCTGTCGGTCTTTTGGGTCGAATGAGTCGTCAATTGTCCACAGTATCACTACTCTGCCATCATCACAGTGCGACCGGTACTTGTAAGACCTCTTACTCTTCTGATGTTTCCTTATTCATTATGCTTCTTCTATGGATGTTCTTGAGAACCGATCACCTTAATGACGTGCGTTTGAATTGTGCTTACGTACCTTGTGTGTTCTTCAGTATGTCAGCTGGTAGGGGCCGTGGTCGTGGTCGTGGCCGTGGACGAGGAAGAGGTCGTGGCGCGGCCGTTTCCATCAGTTCAGTTGCGGGGTCGACCAACCCCAGTTTGTCGAACTCGGTGCATCCCGACACCGAGAGTCAGCACGACCAGTCAGACGGTCAGGGGAACAATGCGGACGTTGGAGTGGCGAATGCACTTCAACAATTGGCTACTCAGATGACTATTTTGGCCCAAACTGTTCAGCTGAATAACCCGAACCCAAACACGGATGCCTTGCTTCAGAATGTAATCCGTATGCACCCTCCACAGTTTGGTGGTGCCACAGACCCGTTAGGCTGGGAAGACTGGCTAGCGGAATTAGAGAAGATTTTCGAGGCGGTTGATTGCCCCGAGGTGAGGAAAGTACCAATTGCTCAGTATTTCCTCACTAAGGAGGCCGCTACTTGGTGGAAGGTCATCAAGCCACAGGATCGTATTGCCTCGTGGGATGAATTTAAGGAGCTCTTGGAGACCGAGTTTTGCCCTTGGCCGGTACGAGAGAGCCGAATCCGAGCCTTCTTCGAGGCTAAACCACAGGATATTCCCGTTTCGCAGGCGATCGTGGAGTACAACCAACAATTGATCCATGTGAAGGATCAAGTGCGTAACGAGCGTGATAAGATCCGTTATTTTGACATGCGGATGAATTTGGACTTACGACGGTACATGGACGGATTTGCTTGTACCACGCTGAAAGAGTATCAGGACCGAGCTTTAGCCCATGATATGTTGAGCCCCGACAACGATACCGTTGAAGAACCGAAGAAATAGAAAGTCGCGGGAAATTTTTCTGGATCTAAGGGTGGCAACTTTCAGAAGTCTCAGACGACTAACCATTTTTCCGGACAGTCGTCGCATTCTAATAAAGGGAAGAGGGGTTACCATCCCACTCCGGGTACCTCAAATCGCACGGTGACTTGCTATAATTGTGGCCGCCCAGGCCACTTAAATTCGGAATGCTACTTTCCACCATTAAAGTGTCACACGTGTGGACAGATGGGGCATAGAGTGGTTTATTGTTCCGAGCCGAACCAGACTTTGGATACTCGGGCTTCTGCCCCAACACCACTTGATCAAGGTATTAATCAGCGGCAATCTTTTGGTCAACCTCAGCAGAATTTCGGCAGGGGCCGGGGACGGGGTCAGAATGCTGGAGGGGGGAAATCTAGCGTCGGTTCGGTACAACCACGAGTTTATGAGATGCGCCGAGCAGACGAACCCGACGCGGCGGTGGCTTCAGGTACCATTCATATTCTATCTCATCAAGTCCGTGTACTTTTTGATTCGGGTGCTACACATTCTTTTATTTCTTTGGAGTGTGTACGCCGTTTGAATATAACTTGTTTGACTGCTTGCGATCCCTTCATCGTGAAACTGCCTAGCGGGGATAGAATTGTGGGGAACCAGGAGATTAGAGATTTTCCGGTGATTATATCCGGTATGGAATGGTTATCGAATCTGATTGTAGTTGATATGGAAGGCGAGGATGTAATCCTCGGTGAGGATTGGCTTGATAGTCATCAAGCGATTATGAATTACCGTACCAAGGTTATCACCATGATGACTAAAGACGTATCTGAGTACTCATTTCTGGGGCGTAAGTCGGGACTACCCAAGTTACTTATCAGTGCCATGAAGGCCGTAAAACTTTTGAATAAAGGTTGTGCGGGCTATTGGTGTTATGCCTTGAAAATGGAAGGAAACGAAGTCGATCTCTCTTCGATTACGGTTGTTAATGAGTATCCTGATGTTTTTTCGGATGACCTCCCGGGATTACCGCCAGATCGAGAGATAGAATTTACCGTGGACTTAGAGCCAGATGCGGCTCCGATTTCTAAAGCACCTATTGGATGGCACCTTCCGAAACGCAAGAATTGAAGAATCAGTTGGGAGAACTTCTGGAAAAAGGGTACATCAGACCGAGCGCTTCGCCTTGGGGCGCGCCTGTTCTTTTCGTGAGGAAGAAGGATGGTTCACTACGTTTGTGCATCGACTACCGCGAGCTGAACAAAGTAACCATCAAGAACAAGTACCCTCTACCTCGTATAGACAATTTATTTGATCAATTGCAGGGGGCTGCAGTTTTCTCGAAAATTGATTTAAGATCTGGGTATTATCAACTCAGGGTGAGGGAGTCCGACGTTCCGAAGACGGCATTTCGGACGAGATATGGGCATTATGAATTTGTAGTTATGCCTTTTGAGTTGACTAATGCACCAGCAGTATTCATGCAGTTAATGAATAAGATATTCATCGAGTACCTCGACAGGTGTGTAGTCGTCTTTATTGACGACATCTTAATCTATTCTCGAGATAAGGAGGAACATGCCCGACACATGCGTTTGGTTTTAGACATTTTGAGAACCGAGCACCTCTATGCAAAATTCTCGAAATGTGAGTTTTGGTTGGAAGAAGTTATGTTTCTCGGCCATATGATTTCGGCCGAAGGGGTTCGTGTAGACCCGCAGAAGATCGAGACAGTGCTAGGCTGGGCACCGCCTAAAAATGTTAAGGAGGTTCGTAGCTTTTTGGGCCTTGCTGGGTATTACCGTCGGTTTGTCGAAGGGTTCTCGAAACTCACTCGACCGCTTACGAAATTACTCCAGAAGACCGAAAAGTTTGTTTGGACGGATGAGAGACAACAGAGCTTCGATGAACTAAAGAGACGTTTGACTTCAGTGCCAATTTTGACTTTACCGCATGGTAGCGAGGGCTTTGCAGTCTATAGTGACGCTTCGGGTCAAGGCCTGGGCTGTGTTCTTATGCAGCATGATAAGACAATAGCTTTTGCGTCACGACAATTAAAGCCTTACGAGATGAATTATCCTACTCACGATTTGGAATTGGCCGCAATTGTCTTCGCACTCAAGATTTGGCGGCATTATTTGTATGGTTCACCGTGCCGGATTTATACCGATCACAAGAGTTTGAAGTATATTTTCAGTCAGAAGGAGCTGAATATGAGACAGCGGCGTTGGTTAGAGTTGATAAAGGATTATGATTTGGAAATTCTTTACCACCCCGGGAAAGCCAATGTCGTTGCGGATGCTTTGAGCCGCAAATCGGCATCTCTTCAAATGCTCGAGGTTCTTACGTCCCAGACGAAAATTCGTCGGGATTTAATTGAGCAAGGGATAGAAGTTTGGCTTCAACGAGTACAGGGACAGTTGTGTACTCTCGAAATTACTTCGTCCTTAGTTGATGACATCAAAGGGAAGCAGTGGAGTGACCCGATGATTTCTCAACTGAAGGAAGATGTAATTAAAGGAAAAGCTCCTGGCTTTATGGTACACGAGGATAGTATTCTGAGATTTTAGGTCAGGCTTTGTGTTCCGAACGATTTAGAGTTGAGACAGAGAATTCTCCGAGAAGCTCATGCTACGCCTTACTCAATCCACCCCGGAACGAGTAAGATGTACAAAGATTTGAAGCGCAATTTTTGGTGGAATAACATGAAGAAGGATGTTACGGAGTTTGTACTGCGGTGCTTGACGTGTCAACAAGTCAAGATCGAACATCAACGACCAGCGGCGTTGTTGAAACCACTCCCCATTCCCGAGTGGAAGTGGGAAGACATCTCGATGGATTTCATCACTGGCATGCCGAGAACTCGGACTGGAATGAATGTGATTTGGGTAATTGTCGATCGGTTGACCAAGTCTGCACACTTCTTGGGTATTAAGGATACTTGGGGACCGGATAGACTGGCTCGAACCTTTATTTCTGAGATCGTGAGGTTACACGGTGCCCCCAAGACCATTGTTTCTGATCAAGACGGTCGTTTCGTATCACACTTTTGGCAGGCCGTTCATCAGGATTTGGATACTGAGTTGAGATTGAGCACTTCCTTTCATCCTCAGTCGGATGGTCAGACAGAGAGGACGATTCAGACGTTGGAAGATATGTTACGGGCTTGTGCCTTAGACTGGAGTAATGATTGGGAGCTTCACCTACCGTTGATCGAGTTTGCTTACAATAATAGTTGGCATGCGTCGATCAAAATGGCACCCTTCGAGGCACTTTATGGTAGGCGATGTAGGTCGCCATTATGTTGGGATGAGGCTTCTGAGCTAGTTGGGACGGAGCCGGATATGTTGATGGAGACTAAGGAAAAGATTTCTATTATCCGGGACCGATTCTTTGCCGCCCAGTCGTCAGAAATCTTATGCTGATACTCGTCGTCGACCCTTGGAGTTCGAAGTGGGGAATCATGTCTTACTCAAGGTGTCGCCGACCCGTGGAGTTTTCCGCTTTGGGAAAAAGGGGAAACTTAGTCCGAGGTATATCGGACCTTTTGAGATTTTGGACAGAGTTGGAGATTTAGCTTATCGCTTGGCGTTGCCTCCAGCTTTGAGTCACGTCCATAGTGTTTTTCATGTGTCTCAGTTGAGGAAGTACGTACCGGATCCGAGCCACATCATCGACTACAGTGAGATTGATGTAGCCGAGGATATTACCTTTCCGGAGAGACCCGTGAAGATCCTTGAGCATCGCGAGAAACAACTTCGGCATAAGACCATTCCACTGGTTAAAGTGCAATGGTCGAGGCATGGAGTCGAGGAGGCAACTTGGGAGACGGAAGAGAAGATGCGGGTGGAATACCCTGAACTATTTATTTCTTAAGTTTCGGGACGAAACTTCTTTTTAGAGGGGGAGAATGTAATATCCGTACTTTTACTGACTGTTTGACCTTGCCATTATCTTATGTTGACGCTTTGTAAATGCTTGGAGATGTTGTTAATATTGTTATTGAGTTTCGTATCTCGTTTGGTTTTTGATCATGTCGTTTAGACCTTGCGGAAATGTTCTGGGCCAGAGATATAACGCACGCTAGGCCTAGGCTAACGCACGCTAATTCTGCTTGATTAGCGCACGCTATCTTTGAGCCGTAGCGTGCGCTAAGAGGATCAGTCAGGTCAGAACCAGCATTTCGGACTGCTCTCTGGACTGGCGGATTACGCGCGCTAGGAGTTGTTAGCGCGCGCTATTCGTGGTTAGTAGCGCACGCTAACATCCGTCCGTAGCGCACGCTACCGGGCTGGTCAGCAGAGTCAGTGAAGTTGCCAGATTTTCTGGACTATCAGGTAGCGTACGCTAGGCTTCGGCTAGCGCACGCTAAAGCTATTACATAACGCACGCTAAACCGTAACGGTAGCGCACGCTAAGTTTTGAGAAGGGCAGAGACAGTAAGTTCTGGACTCCAGTACTGGATACCACATTTTGGACTAGCGCACGCTAGAGACAGACGATTAGCGCACGCTAACGGAACCGGCAGAAACCACTGGACTATCCGGTGACTTCACTAGCGCACGCTAATGAAGGAGGCGTAGCGTGCGCTAGACTGGACAGATATATATATGGCAGTTGACTTTAATTTCGTCATTTCTCACCTTCTTCATTCCTTTTCGACGGGAATCACTCGGGAGAGACGATCTTGGGCGATTGGAAGCGATCTTCCTTCTAACAACAATATATTCGGTTGGAGAACAAGGATTCCACAACATCTAATTCATCCTAACGTCCGAATCAAGGTAAAATCCTTAGAACACTACTTTTGGGAATTTGGGGGTTTTTCGTAGATTCGTCCGATTTATCCGTTTTGAAGCTTGAGAACCTTGAGATTATGATGTATCTATACCGTATGCATACTTTTCCTACAATTTTATGGTTTGGATTGTGCCGTTTTCGGACTTGTGAGATTTTGGACGATTTTCCAACCTCTAGTTGATTATCCGTATATCTTTATGAATCGTAGACGGGTTTCGGGAGTTCCTTCGTGTAGTTTGAATATGGATGATTGATTATCATATTCCTTGCGAATCGTTTAGGTGCTGGAAGCGCATTCTTGGACCTACCGAACTCATACCCTTCCTCCGTTCGATTTCTCGATGTCTCAAAGGCAAGTATACATTTATGATTGTACGTTCTCGACTTTGAAAGTAAGAGGTATTGATGGTATGATATGAACGAACCGTTTTTATGGCATTCATAGAAATATTGATGGCATATTATGAACGAACCGTTTTTACGGCATTCATATATGTATTAATGGCATGTAATGAACGAACCGTTTTTACGGCATTCCTACATGTATCGGCGTATGATATGAACGAACCGTTTCTACGGCATTCACATACGTATCGGCATATGATATGAACGAACCGTTTCTAAGGCATTCACATACGTCTTGAGATTTTAGTTATTCCGGAATACTAGTCTTGAATTGATGAATTGACGGTTACATTTACTTTATTGTCGAGGAGTATTATGTTTCATACTTGATATACTTGCACTAGCTATTCGATGGCTAACCCCTTTATGGGGGAAATACGTTTCATGTATTTGAGGTTCCAGGAGATCGGACAGGCAGGTATCGGGTCGGCATGAAGATGGTGGGCAAGTGTGATACTGTGTTTTTCTTCCAGTTATGTTTTGAGTTTTCCATTCAGTGTTGTTGTACTGGATTGGTTATTGAATACTCGAGTATTGTTTTCCATTTTCCTTGATGTCCCGGCCTGTGTTTGCCGAAGTATTGATTTGTGGTGTGATGTCTGTGAATACATTGGTTATGTTTTTGAATACCTTTGTATCGTCCTTCTTCCCATTGTATGTAGACCTTCTCGGTCAAGTTTTATAATTCCGCGTATGTTTAGCCTTGTGTGTCCCACGGCGGGGCTCACGGCGCTGTAATATACCCTGAATAACTTGGGGGTGTTACAGAAGCAGTGGGAGCAAACGAGCCGAGGATTTTCTCGTTATTCAAAACGAGGAATAAAAGCCATGATAATTGGATTTAATTATCCAATTTTATTATTTGTTGGTTTTTATTAGTTTTGATGTATGGCATGTATGAATGTATGCGTGATATGTTTCTTACATGTTAGGACAAGAAAATTAAAAACCTTAATTTTTCAAAATAACTAAGTGTTTTTAAATTGATTTTTCAAAATCAAATTAGCCTCCGTAATTGGTTTAAATTGTGAAATAATTAGCATGCGCGTTGACATTAGAGTCTTCCTCCACATCGGATGTGCTAATTATTGGCTCACTAGTTTTAAACTTCAAATATGATAACAAAAATGTGAATATTATTTTTTATGATAGGACCTCTCTATCTGTAGGACTATTATCATTAAATGATATTCTAAGGTTTGTTAAATTATGGTGTTCACTTAGGTGTATTGATTAATAAGCTCCCCATCAGAGTCTATGTTAATTAAATACATGGCCAAGAGGAACCAACTATTAATTTTACTTGTCAAAACGCATCTTGGCTAGATAGTAAAATTAAAGACGTTAAAATCTACTTGAAAATGTATGTGTAAACGTCTACACTATCGTGGCTTGCATGTGCGGTTTTTCAAGGTCTTGGTTGATTGCACATATATTGTGTTTTAAGGTTTTTCAATATATTTTGCGTCGAATTATGTGATGATTGGTGTTTTTAATTTTATTCTCAGATGTCTTTCAATCCACTAGCTGTTATTCTCAAACAAAACAAACTTGATGGCACTAACTTTGCCGACTGGAGAAGAAATCTTGATATTGTCTTGACTGCCAAGGGGCATAAATTTGTTTTAACTGAGGAGAGCCCTTTGGAACCAGAAACGGATGCCACTACTGAAAAGTTGTCTGAATTCCGAAAATGAAAAAAGTCTGATGAGATGGCTCGCTGTTAAATTTTGGCCTCAGTGACAAATGTATTGCAACATCAGCATCAGACGATGGGCTCGGCCGCGGAAATGATGAAAAATCTCACTGAGATGTTTGGTCATCAGAACTGGGCGGCTAGGCAAAATGCAATGAGGGTTTTGATGACAACACAAATGTTTGAAGGGACCCCAGTAAGGGATCACGTTCTTAAAATGATGTCTCATTTGAACAAACTGAGCATACTGGGGCCACTATCAATGCAGAGTCGCAAGTTGATATTATCTTGGGCAGTTTACCAAGAAGCTTTGAGCAGTTCCGCCTCAACTACAATATGAATCGTAGGCCTTACGCATTAGCGGAACTTCTGACAGAGCTTCAGTCTATCGACTGTCTCTTCAAACAAGGTTATCATCAAATTCCTGCGGCAACTTGCTGCTTCTTCAAAACCCAAATGGGGAAAGAAGAAAAAGCAGGTTGGACAGAAGCAAGTGGCAACCTTCAAAGCTAAGGGGAAGGCTCCTCAGTCAAAGGCTCCTCAGTCCGAGGTGAACAAAAAGCCGAAGGGCATGTGCTTCAATTGCGGTCTGAAGGGGCATTTCAAGAGTGACTGCCCTAAGAAAGGTACGTCTCATGCACTAGTAGTCAAAACATGTTTGGCTGCCTGTTCTATCACTTCGTGGATAGTAGATTCGGGCTCCACTGATCATGCTTGTTATGACTGGCAGGGGTTCCAAGTAACCAAGGTACTTAGTGCGGATGATATTACTATTAGCTGGGGCGATTATTCCAGGTTGAAGGCTGTTGCAGTGGGAGTCGTGCAGTTAAAAGTTGATGATATGATTCTAGTCCTAAATAATGTGTAATTAGTACCCGATTTTAGAATGAATTTAATTTCAATTTCTAAATTGCGTCGTGATGGATATTCAGTTTCTTTTGAAGATAATGCAGTTATTAAAAAAAATGGTGAATATGTTTGCACGAGTACTTATAATGAAGGACTTTATATCATTAATGCTGCACCAGCTCCCTTGCATAATTATAAATCACTTAATTCTTTGACTAATCCTAATAAAAGAAAAGAACCTTCGAGCATAAATCCAACATATTTGTGGCATTTACGATTGGGTCATATTAACCTTATAAGGATTCAAATATTGGTGAGAGATGGCCCATTGGATTCACTCCAAGTTGAGTCATTTCCAGTTTGGGAATCATGTCTGGAAGGTAAAATGACTAAAAGGGCTTTTCAAAGCAAAGGAAATCGTACGCAAAATGTGTTGGAATTGGTTCATACCGATGTATGTGGTCCAATGAACATCCAGGCTAAGGGTGGTTTCGAATACTTCATTACGTTTATAGATGATTATTCGAGATATGGATAGATCTATTTGATGCGAGGTAAGTCTGAATCTTTTGATAAGTTCAAAGAATTCAAGGCTGAAACAGAGAAGCGTCATGGACAGAGTATCAAGTCACTGCGATCTGATCGTGGTGGCGAGTATGTTAGTGGAGAATTTCTGGATTTCTTGGCACATGAGGGGATTACTGCCCAGCTCACTGCGCCTGGTACACCACAACAAAATGGTGTTGCTGAATGAAGGAATCGTACTTTATTAGAGATGGTTAGATCAATGATGAGTTATTCTGATTTGCCTATTTTGTTTTGGGGATACGCCTTGGAAACAGCGGCGTACATTCTAAACTTGGTGCCTTCGAAATCAGTTCCAAAAACACCCACAGAACTGTGTAATGGGCGCAAGCCCAGTCTAGGACATGTTCGGATTTGGGGTTCACCAGCACACATGCTGAATAAGGAAGCTGATAAGTTGGCATGTCGTACAGAAGTACGAGTGTTTGTAGGATATCCGAAGGGAACAAAGGGTGGATTATTCTACAGTCCTAAAGATCAGAAGGTCATTCTTAGCACCAATGCCCAGTTCTTAGAGGAGGACTATGTAATAAGCCACAAGCCTAGGAGTGAGGTCATTCTAGAAGAACTTAGGGGTGAGATTTCGACAATACCAATTGTACAAACACCTAGTGTACCACATATCGACACCATTGTGGATACGCAAACCAAGGACACACCTCGTCATAGTGGGAGGGTTGTTCATCAACCTGAACGTTTCATCAGCGTGGAATCATATTCGGATCACTCCCCGGACCAGTATGAAACGGGTCCATGTACGTATAAGCAGGCAGTTCAAGACAAGGATGTTGAATCCTGGCAAACAGCAATGGAATCTGAAATGGGATCTATGGATTCTAATCAAGTGTGGGAGCTAGTAAAGCTACCCAATGGGGTAAAACCCATTGGAAGTAAGTGGGTCTACAAGCATAAGAGAGGATCGAAAGGGAAGGTTGAAACCTTCAAAGCAAGGCTTGTTGTGAAAGGTTACACTCAGAAGGACGGCAACGACTATGATGAGACCTTTTTGCCAGTAGCCATGCTTGAATCGATCCGGATTCTCTTAGCTATAGCTGCGCATTTGGATATGGAGATTTGGCAGATGGAGGTCAAGACTGCGTTCTTGAACGGGAGTCTTGATAAGGAAATCTATATGCGCCAACCTGAGGGATTCATTGCTAAAGGAGAGGAGCACTTAGTGTACAAGCTTAAAAGAGCCATTTATGTTCTCAAGAAAGCATTAAGGTCTTGGAACATGCGATTTGATGAGGTCATTCAATCGTATGGTTTTGAACAGTGTCCTAGTGAGGTTTGTGTATACAAAAAGTGCGATAGAAATGTGTTAGTGTTTCTTGTCATGTACATAGATGATATACTTCTGATTGGAAACAATGTGAAGATATTATCAGACGTAAGGGTATGGCTGTCTGAGCAATTCGATATGAAGGATTTGGGAGAAGCTGGGCACATCCTTTGTATTAGGATCTTTCTAGATCGAAAGAAAAAGATGTTGTTCTTATCTCAGGCATCCTATATCGATGCGGTGCTAAAGCGGTTTACTATAGAGAATTACAAGAAAGGTTTCTTACCTTACAGATATGGAATTTAGCTATCTAAGGCTATGTGTCCTAAGACACAGAAGGAGATAGATGACATGAAGTTGGTCCCTTATGCTTCGCCAGTAGGAAACCTCATGTATGCTATACTTTGCACTAGGCCTGATATCTGTCATGCTGTAGGCATGGTGGTGAGATATTAGTCGAACCCAGGACCGGGACATTAGATTGCTGTCAAGCATATACTCAAATACCTGAGAAGGACTAGGGAGCATATGCTTGTATATCAATCGGATATACTTTGTCCTTTGGATTACACTGACTCAGATTTCAGTGTGGACAAAGAAAAGTCGAAATTAACTTCCGGATATGTTTTCACTTTGGGAGGTGGAGCCATCAGCTGGAGGAATGTGAAGCAGAAATGCATAGCGGACTCTATCGTGGAAGCCGAGTATGTAGCATCCTCAAAGGCAGCTAAAGAGGCGGTATGGCTCAAGTACTTCCTAAAGGATTTGGGTGTGATTCCTAATTTGCCTAGGAGTATTACACTTTATTATGATTATACCTGTGCTGTTGCAAATCCGAAGGAACAATGAGCCCACAAAGCAAGCAAACATATCAAGAGCAATATCATATCATTCGAGATTTTGTGAAGAGGAGGAAGATTATTGTCTCCAAGATAGCATCTGAAGACAACCTAGCTGATCCTTTCACGAAAGGGTTGCTCTCAAAGTCATTTGAAGGGCATGTGGAAGGAATGAGGTTGAGATGTATGGCAGCATTGCTTTAGGTATAAGTGTAAGATAGATAGACATAGTCTAGATAGTATACTTCAAAAGCATGCTTTGAGTATAAGTGGGAGATTAATAAGGTTGTATACATCAAAGCATACTTTATGCTTGTATTACCTAATTTCCCAGTCCTTATCTATGAGAATATTTAATCATTTCATCATATGTTTTGCATATTTATTCATGCTATGGTTATGCAAATGTTGTCGAAATTACTTTATATTGTAGATAATGTGGTGTGTCAAGTCACACAGAAGATCACATTATCGGTTCCTTATATAGTAATATTTAGTTCACAACATATATAACATTAGACCGTTATGTGAGAGGTTGTAGTATCTGCTTGAGATTGGTTGGTCTTGACCATTAGCATATATTAACGTATTCGGTATACGTTGAACAGGATCGAGGTGAGATAGATTCTTCTGTACTGACTATAAGAAGAACATACATCTCGGACAAATTTCTTAATTCTAGTGATTAATATTTAATTATATATATTTAATATTTATTACTTTAATTTATCATGGGTGAGAGCCCCAATGATTGACTCAATATGCTCGATATTTTGGGTAATATTATTATTTATATGATAATTAATATTATAGCTAGAAATGGTGTCCCGACCAGTCGGGTTGATCATGTCCCTTGAGGCACTCGAAAGGATTATTATATTAAACCTTACATGTAGAATTAATTTTCCGATATAATAATAAAAGTCGAGTGGTATACTAATGTATAATATATTAATTAATTAAAAGCCGTCAGTAGCTTAAATTAATTAATGGACAAGGAATATTTTAAATACGGGAAATAATTAATTAAAAAAGGAGCCCAATTTCGTAATTTGGAATTTTGGTAGGAAGTGCAATATCAACTTTTTAGTGGACTAAGTTGATATTTAATAGAGTCATTATATTAGGAAGAGTTCTAATATAGGAAGATGACATCTATTAAGAGTCCTTACCTTATCCTCCTTAAGATCCCTAGTAGTAGTCCAAGAGCCTATAAATAAGACACCAAGGGGGTTAGGCCATTTTTTACTACTATTCCAAGGTTGTGAGATTGATTTTTTCATCTTGTGTTTAATTGTAGATCAAGACTTGTGTCTTTGATTCTACAATTTAGATAATACATAAATTTGCTTAAGAGTGTTCATAAAATACTAAAAAGCAAAGAAAAATCGAGTGACTCTCATCAAAGGAGATTTCGGCTGATCCATTGTTGTCCAAGTAACACCCGGTAGCTCGTTGCCCACACAACATCCGGGTGAAGACGGATCATACTCTAGAAGATCTTGAGGTAGAAATACAATTAGATCAAGGAAGAGTACGAGGAGGTGTTCAATCGACCAAAAAGGGAATTTTCTACCACTTCGCGTCAAAGGTATTACCGACTCCCATGCGTAAATATATTTATTTGATTGTTTATTAATCTGTTTAGTTAATTAATTGATAAGCCTAAATAGATCCGGTTTTTGTGTTGGTTAGTTTATAAAACCGTTTATAAAATATTTTTACCAACTAGCTTCCCCTGCGTTTTATATTCCATCAAATGCCGGGCATGCTCCTCCTTATCCCGAGAATAAATCAAGATGTCGTCAATAAAGACGACTACACACATGTCGAGGTACTTGATGAATATCTTGCTCATTAGTTGCATGAATACAAATTCATAACGCCCGTACCTCGTCTGAAATGCAGTCTTCGGAACATCGGACTCTTTCACACTGAGCTGATAGTACCCCGATCTCAAATCAATTTTCGAGAAAACTTCGGCTCCCTGCAACTGATCAAATAAATTGTCAATACGAGGTAAATGATAATTGTTCTTAATGGTCACTTTGTTCAGTTCACGGTAATCAATGCATAAACGTAGTGAACCATCCTTCTTCTTTACAAAAAGAACAGGCACGCCCCAAGGCGAAGCGCTCGGTCTGATGTACCCTTTCTCCATAATTCTCCCAGTTGACTATTTGATTCTTACATTTCGGAAGGTGCCATCCGATAAGGTGCATTAGAAATCGGAGCTGCATCAGGCTCTAAGTCCACAGAAAATTCTATCTCTCGATCTGGCGGTAATCCCGGGAGGTCATCATGGAAAACATCGGGATACTCATTAACAACTGGAATTGAAGAGAAATCGACTTCGTTCCCTTCCGTCTACAAAGCATAAAACCAATAGCCCGTGCAACATTTATTCAAAAGTTTTACGTCCTTCATGGTGCTGATAAGAAACTTAGGTTGGCCCGACTTACGTCCCAAAAATGAATACTCCATTCCACCTCCAATCATCATAGTGATAACCTTAGTACGGTAATTCATAACCACTTGGTGACCATCAAGCCAATCCTCGCTGAGGATCACATCCTCGTCTTCCATATCAACCACAATCAAATCTGATGACCAATCCCTACCGGTTACATTCACCGGAAAATCTCTAATCTCCCGGTTCCCCACGATTCTATCCCCGCTAGGTAGTTTCACAACGAAAGGGTCACAAGTAGTCATACAGTTATATTCAAACGGCATACACACTCCAAAGAGATGAAAGAATGAGTAGCACCCGAATCAAAAAGTACACGGACTGGATGAGTTAAGATATGAATGGTACCTGAGGCCACTGCCGCATCGGGCTCTTCTGCTCGTCGCATCTCATAGACTCATGGGTGTGCCGAACCGACGCTGGAATCTCCCCCTCTAGTGTTCTGACTCCGTCCCCGGCCTCTGCCTTAACTCTAATGCGACTAACCAAATGATTGCCGCTGATTCATACCCTGATCTATTGGCGCTGGGGCAGAAGCCCGAGTGTCTAGAGTCTGATCTGGTTCGGAACAATAAGCCGCTCTATGACCCATCTGCCCGCAAGTGTGACACTTTAAAGGTGGGAAATTGCACTCCAAATTAACGTGGCTTGGATGACCACAATTAAAGCAAGTCACCGGGCGGACTGAGGTGCCCGGGGCAAAACGGATACTCCTCTTTCCTCTAGCAGAACATGACAACTGCCTGACGGAACGGTTAGTCGCCTGAGGTCTCTGAAAGCTGCCACCCTTTGAGCTAGAAAAATTTCCCATGAACTTCTGCTTCTTTGGTTCTTCGGTGGTGTCGTTGTCGGGGCTTAACATGTCATGGGCCAAAGCCCTGTCCTGATATTCCTTCAAGGTGGTGCAAGCAAACCCGGCCATGTACTGCCGTAAATCCATAATCATCCGCATATCAAAGTAACGGATCTTGTCATGCTCGTCTCGTACTTGATTCGTCACGTGGATCAACTGTTGGTTGTACTCCACTATCGCCTGCAAAACTGGAATGTTCTACGGCTTAGCCTCGAAAAAGGCTCGGATTCTGCCCTCTTGCACTGGACAAGGACAAAACTCGGCCTCCAGTAGCTCTTTAAATTCTTCCCACGTAGCAGCACGATCCTGTGGCTTGATAACTTTCCACCAAGTCGCGGCTTCCTTGGTAAGGAAGTACTGAGCAATCGGTACCTTCCTCACTTCCGGACAATCAATCCCTTCGAACACTTTCTCTAACTCCGCTAGCCAATCCTCTCAACCTAACGGGTCTGTGGCACCGCCGAATTATGGAGGGTGCATACGGATTACATTCTGAAGCAAAGCATCAGTTGCTGGGTTTGGATTATTCAATTGTTGAAGGACATTCGCAACTCCAACATCTGCGTTGTTCCTTTGGTCAGTCGACTGGTCGTGTTGACTTTCGGTGTCACGATGCACCAAGTTAGATAGGCTGGGGATGGTCGATCCCGCAACGGAACTGAGGGACACGGCCGCACCACGTCCTCGTCCGCGTCCACGACCACGACCTCGTCCCTGTCCCCTACCAGCAGACATTCTGAAGAATACACAAGGCACGTAAGTATAATTCAATTGAACGTCATCAAAGTGACCGATTCCCAAAAATATCAAATCAGAAGCAAAGCGATTAAGGAAACACCAGAAGAGTAAGAGGTCTTACAAGTACCGGTCGCACTGTGATGATGGAAAAGTAGTGATACTGTAGACAAACGATGACTCAATCGACCCAAAAGACCGACATCCTAGGTATCCATAGACCTAAGCTCTGATACCATATTCTGTAACACCCCCAAGTTATTCAGAGTATATTGCAGCGCCGTAAGCCCCGCTGTGGGACCCACAAGGCTATTCATCAGTGGAACTATAAAATTTGACCGAAAAGGTCCAATTACAATGAAATGAAGGACAATACAAATGGTATTCAAACCATAACCAATATATCCAAATACAACACATCATGAATCAATACCTCGGCAACACGGGCTGGAACATCGATGAAACTAAAACAATACTCGAGTATTGAAAAACCATTCCAGTACAACAACACTAAATGGAGGAAAACATAAAATATAACCAGAGACAAGACACAGTATCACACTTGCCCATCATCTTCATGCCGACCCGATACATGCCTGTCTACTCTCCTAGAACCTGAAATACATAAAAAGTATTTCCACCATAAAGGGGTTAGCCGTCGAATAGCTAGTGCAAGTATATCGAATATGAAACACAATACTCCTCGAAAATAAAGTAAAAGTAACCGTCAATTCCTCATTTCAAGACTAGTATTCCGGAATAACTAAATCTCATAGCATCACATCAATACATACATGATTAACCGTGGAACCGCACCAGAGGCTATGGAACCCTCAGAGGACCCGTTGATCTGTCCCAGAGTGGTTAACCCAAAATATCTGTGGAATCGCACCAGAGGCTACGAAACCCTCAGAGGACATGTCGACCCATCCCAGAGTGGATATAAACAATCATGCCAATCATATATCTTACTTTCAAAGTCGAGAACGTACAATCATACACATATACTTGCCTTTGAGACATCGAGGAATCGGAAGGAAAAGAGCATAAGTTCGGTAGGTCCAAGAACGCACTTCTGGAACCTAAACGATTCGCAAGGAACATAATAATCAATAACCCATACTCAAATCACATGAAGGAACTCCCGAAACCCGCCTACGGTTCACGAAATTATAAGCGTAAATATTTAGAGGTTGGAAAATCACCCAAACTCTCTCACGTCCGAACAAGGTACAAAAAAACCCATATAATCATAGGAGAAACATGGATACAGGGTAGATACATCATAATCTCAAGGTTCTCAAGTTCCAAAATGGATAAATCGGACAAATCTAAGAAAATCCCCCAAATTCTCAAAAACTAGGGTTCTAAGGAATTTCCCTTGATTTGGAGGATAGAAATGGATTAGATGTTGTAAGGCCTTTGTTATCCAACTAAAGATGATGATTGTTGAAGAAGGACCGCCTCAAATCACCCCAAATCGTCTCTCCCAATCTCTCCCGATCGGACAAGTGAAAAGATGCAAGAAATGATAAGTGCAAGGTCAACTGTCCTATTTATAATGCATTCAGTCTAGCGCATGCTACGCCTCAATATTAGCATGCACTAGCGGGTCACCCGGTAGTCCAGTGGCTTCTGCCAGCATCGTTAACGTGCACTACGTATACGGTAGCATGCGCTTATGCCTTCCTGTAGCGTGCGCTATCCAATAGTTAGCGTGCGCTACCTGGTAGTTGTTGCCCAGAAATGGGAGTCCAGAATCTATTGTCCTCTGCCCTGCTCAAGCCTTAGCGTGCGCTGCTGCGATCGCTTAGCGTGCGCTATGCAACACTTATAGCGTGTGCTAGCCGCTGCCTAGCGTATGTTACCTAATAGTCCAGAGAGTCTGAATACCTCACTACCTCTGCCGACCAGCTCGTTAGCATGCGCTATGGACGATGTTAGCACACGCTACTGAACACGAATAGCGTGCGTTAGCGAATTCCTAGCGTGCGCTAACTGCTAGTCCAAAGGGCAGAAATAGCTACTGACTGCCATGCTCCGAACACTAGCGTGCGCTAAGGACCAAGGCTAGCGTGCGCTACTCAAGTAAAATTAGTGTGCGTTAGCCTAGTCCTAGCGTGCGCTATCTCCGTGACCCAGCACACTGCCGAAAGGTCCAAACAACACGATCATGATTCGAAAGGTACTACTACAAATCAACAATGAGAACATCTCAAAGTGTTTACAGAGCGACGGAAATAGGAAGAACGGCAAGGCCAAACAGTCAATAAAAGTATAGATATTATAATGGTGATGGAGTTCATGGACCTAGTTTTGAATCATTTATTTTATTCGATTATGTTGTAAAAGCCGTTCTGAGCCTATTTATTTTACTAGAAAAAATTGTATAATATGATGAAATTTTCAATATAAAATTTATATGTAATGACGAAGACCAGAGAAAGATCCATTTGAGAAGACAAAGATTCAAGACTCAAGAAATATCACTAGATTATGATGTTTTTGTTCTTAGGAACGGTCCATGAACTGCATGTTGGTAGCAAGTAGGTTGTGAATGTTTTATTCATATGATATGAATGCCCACAAACGCTGATTATAAAATAATTAATGTGAAAAGTGTAACATATAATCGCATAATGCTCTCACTTACAAATACTAAGTTAAAAAGGTTACGAGGTTTCCTACCCTCCGTCAAATTCATGGAAAATTTAAATCCAAACTGAAATATTATTCTTTCGAGTATGTCAGGGTAATATTTTTGAAGAAGGTTGATAAATGCCTAAAGTGCATTAGATGCCTTCGGTTGTGACAAATCAAATGCATAGAAGCCGTATGGTTTGTCAGGTTTGATTCAATTGTCAGATTGATAGGAGTTGATGGTTTAAACTCAGATAGTTCAAGCGAGCCATATAAACCGTATGGGTTGAGGGCAAGTAAACTAGGGGTAAAATAAGATCAAATTATCCATTAGCTGGATTGGTGTTAGCACCACTTTATAAAGAATAATAAAATAAAAACTGTATGGGTTACCCTCGATTAAAATTTTTAAAGAAATCGATCACCACTATGAAGTCAACCATGACTTCCGAATTTCACTGGGGAGTGTGTAATGTCGATAAAAATAGTGGGATCCAAGTTTTGAATAAAGCAAGTCCTTAAATTCTTTAGTTAGTCATAATTAAACAATCAATAACGAATCTCAACATTATTCTCTGCAGTTAACAAATGAAAATCTCTCAAAAATGACAATGAACCGAGTCACAATTCTAATTGAAAGAACACTCTTAGTGGACCCAAATTTGTGGACTGGCTTCGGAATCTGAGGATAGTCCTCAATATGGAGACGCTGGGATACATCTTGGAGGCAGACATCCCACCGGCTCCTGCAAGGACTAGGTCTAATCACAAAGAAGTTGATGCCCATGAGAAATGAGTTAAAGATGATGTCAGGGTCTGTGATTTCATGATGGCCTCTATGAAAAATGAGCTTCAGAGGGACCATGAGAAAATGCCCTCTTCAAGGGCAATTCTGGCACATCTGACTGAACTTTATGGGGAGCACAGTCGAACTGCTCGGTATGAGATATCGAAACAATTGTTTAGTGCTCGAATGAAGGAAGGAGAGAAAGTTGAGGACCACGTCCTCAAAATGATATCTATGACCGAGAGATTGGAGGCTCTTGATTTTAGTATGCATGTTACTCTCCAAACTCATTCTTCAATCACTTCCCCACTCCTTCACTCAATTTGTCATGAACTTTAACTGCAATGCGATTGCATGTAATTTAGCTGGGCTAATGAACAAACTGCGCACGGCACAGTCTTAGATGAAGACAAGGCCGAAGTGGGCTGCTCTTGTAATTTCTCATAGGCCTTGGAGGTCCAAGAACAATAATAAGAAAGGCAAGAAGCAGTTATATCTTGGACTGGCTCCACAATTTGAGGATAGTCCTCAATATGGAGACTCTGAGTTACATCTTGGAGGCGGGCATCCCAACGGCTCGTGCACGGACCAGGGCTAGTCAGGAAGATATTTAATCCCATGAGAAATGGGTCAAAGATGATGTCAGCGTTCGAGGTTTCATGATGGCCTCAATGAACAATGAGCTTCAAAGAGCCCATGAAAAGATGCCCTCTACAAGGGAGATTCTAGCACATCTTACTAAACTCTATGGGGAGCACAGCCGAACTGCTCGATATGAGATATCGAAGCAGTTGTTTGGTGCTCAGATGAAGAAAGGTGAGAAAATTGGGAATCATGTCCTCAAAACGATATCTATGATCGAGATATTGGAGGCTCTTAATTTTAGGATGCATGCTTCTCTCCAGACCGATTGATCATGCAATCGCTTCCTGACTTCTTCTCTCAGTTTGTAATGAACATCAACTGCAATAAGATTGCTTGCAACTTAGCTGGGATAATGAACAAACTGAGTATGGCACAATCTCAAATGAAGACTAGGCCGAAGAAGGCTGCACTTGTTGTCTTTTCTGGGCCTCGAAGGTCCAACAACAATAAGAAAAAGGGCAAGAAGCAGTTCTAGGGGTACAGAAATACAAGGGCATGGCCCCAATGTTTCCAAAGAATAAGGTGGCCAAGAAGACAGATGCTTGCCTAAAATACGGTGAGCTAGGCCACTGGGGGAGGCACTGTCCAAAACTTGACCTCAATGCGCCTTTAGGTACGGAACTACTAGTTTTGGAAATGAATTATTCTGTAACTGTTTATTCTACTTCTTGGATACTTGATTATGTTGAGTTGGTACCGCCACTACAAGGGAGGGCTAAATAGTGCGTTTTTAGAGCCATGAACTCTTTTGCGATTGCGGAAGCATAGATATGTGCCGAAATAAAATAACACCGAGATTTAAAGAGGTTCGGTCAATATGCCTACGCCCTATCTCCTTCATTATCTTTTTCTATAGGTTCAAGATAAACCTTTCTACCTTGTCTTTGATCGGTCCAAGGTAAATCGTTATAATCTTGTCTTTTTGTCGGTCCAAGATAAACTATTTTCCTTTTCTATCAGACAAGGAAACAACCTTTCTAGTTTTCTTTCAGTACTAGAAACACTTGGATTTAGATTATGATTCTAGAAATGTCGGATCCTTGATCCTAATAACACCGAAATAAATCTGCAATCCTTTTTTTTCTCTCATGTTTCGTTGAGTGAATTAAACACTTATACTCTTATCAATTAAGATCGATTGTAACAACAATAATATATATAATATATATCAGATGTATAGAAATTTGCTTGAAGTTTTTTTTTTGTGATCAATACCAAATGCATTGGTATTTATAGGCTTGAGAGCCTAACTAGCCGTTACATCATGACCTCTTTAGCGTGCATTATATACACTACTTAGCATATGTTAACCTCTTTAGCGTACGTAAGATTCACATGTTACATACATTATCTGTTGATCAATTCAGTCTAGTAGCTCCTGCTTCTTCCGTAGCGTACATTAATCTCTTCCCATAGCGTACGTTATTCTTCATGCGACGGTTGCTCCTTTTGATTTGTTTGAATATAGCGTACGTTACTGCTATCACATAGTGTACATTAACTTTGAATATTGTGTACGTTATCACTTGTGCTTAGAGCGTGTTATTTATGTGACCGTTGTGATGTTTGACCTTCCAGAATCCTCCAACGGGATGATATTCAAACTTCTTAGCATATGCTACTTTCATAGTATACCGTACGTTAATCCTTCTTTATTATGTGTGCTCGTATTCGTACTAGCGTGCGTTATATGGATTGATGCAGAATGCAGAACTCTCCGTCTTGATGACTAGCGTGCGCTAGCTAATTACTTTAGCATGCGCTAAATTGCATGGTTCTTTGCCTTTCTGTCCAGCTCTTGCGTCTTAGATTCTTTTTTATTAATTGTTGTTTTTCTTTGTTCGTCAACACATCATCAAAACCTTTAATATATATGTATAGAATAAAATATTCCATTAGATTCTAGTGCAAGTTCTCATGTATGTGAAGTGAATCAAGATCTAGAACGAAGTAGAAAGCTTGGAGCTGGAGAAGCGATGGTGACATTCGACAGCGAGAAATAGTGTCGAGGCTACTGACATAGCATCACTTATGTTGGATGTTTGGAAAAATCCTCCCTGTGTTTTGATGATTGCCTCATACAACAAGTTCTTCAAAGTCAGAATATCAGTCTAAGTATGGAAGTTGTTAGGAGAACATCATACAGCCTGTCCATACAACATAAGATCTTACAGTAAAGCCAAAAGTCCTTCCTACAACATAAGTCTTCAAGATACAGCAAAGACGAAGATGTTGGATACAACAAAGATTCTATAAGTGTTTTACTTAGGAAAAGTAAAACACAAATCCAACAGGACCGAAGAAACTTTAAACCGTTGAGAAAGCAATATTCTTTATTCACAAATTATTAAAGGTTAAAGTAGCATTTAATGCTGATACCACAGTATTTAATGCAGCCGAAGAGACTATAGTCTGGAGAGCATTTAATGCTAGTGAAAAAGAATATCTGAAGGATTAAATGCGAATCACCTTTAATTTGAAACATTTTGAAGCCGCCAATCAGAGCAGTTTCAATCTCACCAACCTGCCAATGGGTACATTTATAAGGATCTATTTTCAAGGTTATAAATAGCCTCAAGCAATAGGACATTAACAGACTTTGACAATATGAATATCAAGCTTACAAGAGCACTATATTTCTTCAAGCATACAGCTTCATCAAAGAGAAGAAATATAAAATGTCCTCAACGCGAACAACACACTTACAGCGAACTCTCATCAAGCATACACTTGATGTTTGATATTGTCATACCAATATCGCCGTTGAGTTTACTTAACCCTGTGTCGAATAAGCTTTGCTATCCCTGACCTGTGTGGAATAAGCTTTGCTATCTCTCACCTGTGTGGGATGAATAGCACCAAGGACGAAGCTTCAATCTGTGTGAGAAGAAGCGAGTCGAAGAAGCCTAGCCAATATGTGTGAACAGCCCAAGCTATTGTCGGTTGTATCAATCTATGTGAATGATACAGCGACGCATTTAGTTAAAGTCACATCTGCAACACCCCCAAATCCCATTGGGTTATTACAGTGCCGTGGACCCCACACCAGGTGATCCACCAGGCGAACACGACTAAAATACATCAAACTGACCAAAATAGGAAATCACAGACCCTACTATGATGTCCGACATACTATTCCGATATAGAATTTCAACGACAATGATGGGCCTACATGGCCAAAATAAAATACAACAACATCCACGAGCCTTGCTCGGATAATACAAAACGACAATGACTGAACAAAACTGGAGTACTCTAAACTGTTTGACCGATATGAACACCAAAATATCTTGGACTAGTATCGCTCGAATGCCTCGTCGCCATCGTCATGCCCCTGTGTCTCAACTCTCTCCTCTCAAGCACCTAAAACATGAAAACATGTTCCGCCCCACGGGGTCAGTCATCCAGATAATGAATATCAAATACATGTACAACATGATATACATCCAAAGGCAGAATGAACAGTACAAAAATGGTAGTACGAGATGCTCACAAACCAAAGTAAGAATCGAGCATTCGTGGAACACTATGCCCACGGCATACGATCAATACCTTCACAATAGGTTAGAACATAAGTGCCCAATGGCGAATCATCAATATAGAACACAACAATACATTACCCGAAGGTAAACCAAACCAACACTGAAATAAATACGAATCACAATGCCCGAAGGCTCCAACTGAAATACATCACAATGGCCTGAAAGCCCTCAGCCGAAGCTGCCAAAATATCACGATGGCCTGAAAGCCAAACAACCCGAAGATGCCAAAATATCACGATGGCCTGAAAGCCGAACAGCCCGAAGCTGTAAATCATCACAATATAGAACTCAAAGAAACAAACCCGACTGTCGAACATACCTCTCGGGCGTATGAACGCTTAATCACAAAACGTCGAACACATCCAAACATTTAAATGGACTATGAACGACCAAAAATTGTACGGCTCAAAGATGGACATCACAGTACGCCCGATCTGGAAATGTGTCCGTGCACATGTCCACCCCGTATACGGAATCCAGAAATATATGTGGGACAATGTACCTAATTAGCCTCACGAACTACGTCTCGTGTGCACGGTCCAATGCGGAAACATCCATGCATGACCATCGTGTGCCTGGCTAAAAATCCTACACAATAACCAATCGGAACGCAGATATGATTCCGGATATGTCACGATACAACATGACAACGAAACTCAAAGGATAACACATCCAATACGGATCATACGACTCACCAAGTGAACGATGACACACGAATAATGAAAGATCGACACGACCAACAATATTCAAAACAACCATCCTGGGATCAAAATCCCTAAGGACCGATTAACACGAGCAATAATCACAACACAACAATCCGGGAAATCCTCAACCTTCAACGATCACAAAATTACCGAATTCACAAGAATAATAGTGTGCTGCCTTGAGTCGGCCAACACGACAATAATAATTCAACGGATGGGAACTATCCTCGACAGTCCCAATTTAATACTTCGATTACCTTCAGGACGGTCAATCGATAACAATTATACAACGGATGGGAATTATCTTTGATAATCCCAATTCAATATATCGATTACCTTTAGAGCGGACAATCGATAATAATTATACAACGGATGGGAATTATCTTTGATAGTCCCAATTCAATACATCGATTACCTTTAGAATGGTTAACCGATAACAATTATACAACGTATGTCTCAGCACCTTTAATCGGTTACCGATAACGAAGATGATAATCGAATACGTCAAAGCCTTCAATCGGCCAATACGACATCAATAGAAAAACAATGATATCAATGACGACGATTCACAACAATATCTTGATGGAATATCAATCAACAATAACAATCGATACGTCGATGCCGCGAACCGGCTATCGACAACAATATCTCAATGGAACATCAATCAACAATAACAATCAATATGTCGATACCGCGAACCGGCTATCGACAAATATATTACCAACGAGTATCGCAATGCCTTAAATCGGCCATTTACGAACAACAATAATATTTGGCATAATTTGCCGAAGGGTATCGTATCAAACAATCCCTTGATATCAACAAAATCATAAAGAGACCAAGTCTCGAAATGATACATATATTCATACACATATATGATAACATTAATCTCATTAACTAGTACAAGTATAAAACTTGCCTCAAACCGAAGGCGAGAAAGTCCTTCCACGATCAACGTCCTACCACGAATCGATCAATGGCGTCCTCCGACAATCACAAGCACTCGAACAACCTTGAATGAAATACAATTCATTCGATAACACGATATCGACCGAAAACAACATAATAGATAATTCCGATTCCAACACGAATACATACTATACTCGTATTTACCCGTATGCACACATATATATAATATACATACATCACATATATATATATATATATATATATATATGCAACCCACAATATCTATCTATATATATATAAATATATATACCCACATGACACACACACACTATACTAACCACACACACTTTACGTATGTGTGTGTATATATATATATATATATATTTGCACACACAAACACACACAGACACATTCTTACCAGAAGGAGCCGATCGGCCGGTAACCCTCACCGGAATCCGGTCAGAAAACAACTCTCCTGCTGGAACTCGGCCGCTGGAAAAACTGACCCGCCGGACCTCGTCCAACTCCAGCCCATTTCCGTCCATGGCCGCTTTTCACCATCTCCGCCTGCAACTCCTCGCCGGAAGTTTTCCGCGCCTCCGTTCCGCCGTCCGTTCCGATCAGAAACCATCTCCGGTCGCTGGAATCTATGGAGCCGCGTCCATGGCTGGAAACCATGAAGAGCACTCGATGCCTGAGCTCCGTCTCGCCAGAAAAAGGCCGGAACAACTCGACCGGATCTGCAACGCCGTCCATTCTGAAATTTCCGATCGGTCGTCGCTGATCCAGTCACGAGCCACCACGCCGCCATCGAGCTCCGATCGTCGCCGGAGACGTCAGTCCATTACTCCGGTCATCAACTCCAGTCCGTCGCCGGAAACTATGAAGAAGCCGACTGCCATCCAAGCTCTACCTCGTCGAAAAGAAAAAAAAACGAGAGAGAGAAGACGAGAGAGCTGGAGAGAAGAGAGGACGGACGAGAGAGAGAGAGAAAATGAGAGAGCTAGAGAAAAAAGGGAGGAGAGAGAGGGATGATGATAACGTGAGAGGGAGGGGTGAGAAAGTGAGAGTAACATGTGATGATAATATATATATATATATATATATATAAATGATACCCCAAAGATACCTTGGTCCTACCAGCCGAAAGTTGACTACGAGGAAGGTTCCTACCACCGACCACGCATTACGTACGTAAACCTCAGGGCGTAACGTATGTAATCGCAACAAATTAGCGTACGTAATGCTACACAGGTAGCGTACGTTATGGCTATAAACTTAGCCAAAATTCCAAACTCGCCAAGCAATAACCAAACGACGAAACCAAACTGACGACCAGTAAAAATATTTCGATCCCGAAATATTCTAATACAATATACATTGTATCGGTCCAAACAACAACACTTGTACAATTCCAATTGAATATGTACAACTCAACAGTAACAGGAAAAAAAAAAATTACCCCCGGATATTACATACTCCCCCCCTTAAAAAGAGTTTCGTCCCCGAAACTCAAGGTGCACAAGTCGGGGTACGGACTATCCATCAGGATAAGAAAACAACATCTCCAGGAATACTCCTCAATACGAGCAATTCCGCCTGAGCAAGTGGGCCGACCCCACGGGTCCCCACGTCTCCTCTGCCTGAACAAGGCGAAAAAAATCAAGTGATAAAGACACTCAACCAAGTGCGAGATTAGCCGAATCATGACTCTCCTGGTAGAGACCAACCAGGAAGTCGTACTAACCGCATGACTCGTAACACCGGCGTACACGTCCCCAGGGAGCCGCTCATTGTACATGCCTACAACCATCGGTGTACGCTTCCCCATTCTCGTCAGCATCGAACGCCCATGCAAACAATGACTCACGCCACGCAAAGATAATAACAACGCACAAATAGTCCTCGGGACCATATCAACCGCACGCCCCAGTCCTCCTGACTTGACGTCTCGAATCACAATGGACAATTACCCAGATCATCACAAAAATCTCGGGTATAAGGCCCAAAGGAAAGAAAATCACATCAAATGACTCAAGTGTCAAGATTCTCAGATACAATCATTACAAGATAGATCAACCATAAATGGTTCGCATCCACAATACTAAAATACAGACTTAGTCAAACATCAATCCGAAAAAAAATTAAGGAAAATACAAATCAGGGATACATCTCAAATGTACCCGAAATCAACATCCTCCAGATCATCGAGCTCCTCGATCTCATCGACTCGAGGAAGACCCAAATATGAACTCGCTACTCCCCCTCGGGTGTCCATACCTCTGGCTCCCGAAGCCCGATATGGCCCCTTGGATGAAGTACGGACTGAAGCGACAAAATCTCTCGAGGCCCATGAGCTCTCCCGAGATCTACTGGCACTAGAACTCCTGCAGTATTTCTGAAGGTGTCCATGCCTCTCACACAGAAAACAAACAATAACTGGAACCGTACATCGAGTGCTAACATGCCCCGCTGAATCACAGTTAAAACAAACAACATTCGAACTCGTCGCCTAAGAAGAAGATGCTTTCCCAGCACGAAGCCGACTAGAAAATGACCTCTTGGACATCAAAGCTCGATGTCCCTCTGAACGAATCGGCATCCTAGTCCTCTCACCAGAAGAAACTGAAGGATCCTTCTGAGTAAGATCCTTGATCGAAAGCTCTGCTCCAAGAGCGTTCTCGATGAATTCGCCAAGTGAGTTACAATTGTGATTGAACAATTGCATCCTCAACCGCGGGTTCAACCTCTTGCTAAAATACTTGATCTTATCCGCCTCAGTATGGATAACAGATCAAGTAAACTGAAGAAGTCCTTGAAACTTTTCAGCAATAACAAAAATACCCTCGTCCTTGATGGGTTCGGGGTTCAAAACCTCCGACAACTTGGCTTCACGAAGTGGAGCCGGATAATACCTCTCTAACATGAGAGTCTTGAACTCGATCCAAACACAATCAGGATCGGTGGGTTCTCGAGCACGACTCCGAAAACGATTCGTCAACCACCAAAGTATTGGTACGAGGTCTCGGGTTTCGGCCCACTCTCCGGCCTCTACCCCCTCTGTCACGTCCTCTTTCCAGACTGAAAGAATAACGTTCAATCATGACCACAGCTCAAATACGCCTCAACGGCCAGAATGCTAGGTCAACGCCAAACACGAGTATACATACTCAATAGATAAACGATCACATCGATCACGCTAATCATAGCCGATACAGAGCCCACACGCTCCAAAGCAAATAATCATAAATCAATCGCACCCGATTGTCATATACAAGTGTCAACAAAACAAGTATAATCAATGACATAATGAATGTATACACATAAAAGAGAATAGAGTCCTTACACAGTTTATACGAAGCTTTGAGGTCTTGCGATACTAGTCTTCACTGACGACGACTCGATGAAAGAATGACTCATACAGTCGTCCAACTATCACGACTCACAAAATCCGATTGCCCAGGTTGTCATAACCTGACAGCCCCATTACTACCGCGTCGGTAGAGCCACATAACTCACATATCAGGGTATCTCACAATCCAATTCTCTGATACCATCTTCTGGAACACCCCCAAATCTCATTGGGTTATTACAGTGCTGTGGACCCCACACCAGGTGATCCACCAGGCGAACACAACTAAAATACAACAAACTGACCAAAATAGGAAATCACAGACCCTACTATGATGTCCGACATACTATTCCGATATGGAATTTCAACGACAAGGATGGGCCTACATGGCCAAAATAAAATACAGCAACATCCACGAGCCTTGCTCGGATAATACAAAACGACAACGACTGAACAAAACTGGAGTACTCCAAACTGTCTAACCGATATGAACACCAAAATATCTCGGACTAGTATCGCTCGAATGCCTCGTCGCCATCGTCATGCCCCTGTGTCTCAACTCTCTCCTCGTAAGCACCTAAAATATGAAAACATGTTCCGTCCCCACGGGGTCAGTCATCCAGATAATGAATATCAAATACATGTACAACATGATATGCATCCAAAGGCAGAATGAACAGTACAACAATGGTAGTACGAGATGCTCACAAACCAAAGTAAGAATCGAGCATTCGTGGAACACTATGCCCACGGCATACGATCAATACCTGCTAAATAGGTTAGAACATAAGTGCCCAACGGCGAATCATCAATATAGAACACAACAATACATTACCCGAAGGTAAACCAAACCAACGCTGAAATAAATATGAATCACAATGCCCGAAGGCTCCAACTGAAATACATCACAATGGCCTGAAAGCCCTCAGCCGAAGCTGCCAAAATATCACGATGGCCTGAAAGCCGAATAGCCCGAAGCTGCCAAAATATCACGATGGCCTGAAAGCCGAACATCCCGAAGCTGTAAATCATCACAATATAGATATCAAAGAAACAAACCCGACTGTCAAACATACCTCTCGGGCGTATGAACGCTTAATCACAAAACGTCGAACACATCCAAACATTTAAATGGACTATGAACGACCAAAAATTGTACGGCTCAAAGATGGACATCACAGTACGCCCGATCCGGAAATGTGTCCGTGCACATGTCCACCCCGTATACGAAATCCAGAAATATACATGGGACAATGTACCTAATTAGCCTCACGAACTACGTCTCGTGTGCACGGTCCAATGCGGAAACATCCACGCATGACCATCGTGTGCCTGGCTAAAAATCCTACACAATAACCAATCGGAACGCAGATATGATTCCGGATATGTCACGATACAACATGACAACGAAACTCAAAGGATAACACATCCAATACGGATCATACGACTCACCAAGTGAACGATGACACACGAATAATGAAAGATCGACACGACCAACAATATTAAAAACAACCATCCTGGGATCAAAATCCCTAAGGACCGATTAACACGAGCAATAATCACAACACAACAATCCGGGAAATCCTCAACCTTCAACGATCACAAAATTACCGAATTCACAAGAATAATAGTGTACTGCCTTGAGTCTGCCAACACGACAATAATAATTCAATGGATGGGAACTATCCTCGACAGTCCCAATTCAATACTTCGATTACCTTCAGGACGGTCAATCGATAACAATTATACAACGGATGGGAATTAGCTTTGATAATCCCAATTCAATATATTGATTACCTTTAGAGCGGACAATCGATAATAATTATACAACGGATGGGAATTATCTTTGATAGTCCCAATTCAATACATTGATTACCTTTAGAATGGTTAACCGATAACAATTATACAACGGATGTCTCGGCACCTTTAATCGGTTACCGATAACGAAGATGATAATCGAATATGTCAATGCCTTCAATCGGCCAATACGACATCAATAGAAAAACACTGATATCAATGACTACGATTCACAACAATATCTTGATGGAATATCAATCAACAATAACAATCGATACGTCGATGTCGCGAACCGGCTATCGACAACAATATCTCAATGGAACATCAATCAACAATAACAATCGATATGTCGATACCGCGAACCGGCTATCGACAAATATATTACCAACAAGTATCGCAATGCCTTAAATCGGCCATTTACGAACAACAATAATATTTGGCATAATTTGCCGAAGGGTATCGTATCAAACAATCCCTTGATATCAACAAAATCATAAAGAGACCAAGTCTCGAAATGATACACACATTCATACACATGTATGATAACATTAATCTCATTGACTAATACAAGTATAAAACTTGCCTCAAACCGAAGGCGAGAAAGTCCTTCCACGATCAACGTCCTACCACGAATCGATCAATGGCGTCCTCCGACAATCACAAGCACTCGAACAACCTTGAATGAAATGCAATTCATTCGATAACACGATATCGACCGAAAACAACATAATAGATAACTCCAATTTCAACATGAATACATATTATACTCGTATTTACCCGTATACACACATATATAGATAATATACATACATCATATATATATATATACACCTGCACATGCACACACAAACTTTACACACTATATATATATATACAACACACACACACTGCACGTTATATATATATATATATATATATATATATATATATATATATATATATATATACACAACACAGCCACACACTGTGCACATTATTTATATATATATATATATACCACACACTGTGCACATTATTTATATATATATATATATATATATATATGCACACACAAACACACACACACATTCTTACCAGAAGGAGCCGATCGGCCGGTAACCCTCGCCGGAATCCGGTCAGAAAACAACTCTCCTGCTGGAACTCGGCCTCTGGAAAAACTGACCCGCCGAACCTCGTCCAACTCCAGCCCGTTTCCGTACATGGCCAATTTTCACCATCTCCGCCTGCAACTCCTTGCCGGAAGTTTGCCGTGCCTCCGTTCCTCCGTCCGTTCCGGTCAGAAACCATCTCCGGTCGCTGGAATCTATGGAGCCGCGTCCATGGCCGGAAACCATGAAGATCACCCGGTGCCTGAGCTCCGTATCGCCAGAAAAAGGTCGGAACAACTCGACCGAATCTGCAACGCCGTCCGTTCCGGAAGTTCCGACCGGCCGTCGCTGCTCCAGTCACGAGCCATCACGCCGCCCTCGAGCTCTGGTCATCGCCGGAGACGTCAGTCCATTACTCCGGTCATCAACTCCAGTCCATCGTCGGAAACTATGAAGAAGCCGGCTGCCATCCAAGCTCTACCTTATCGAAAAGAAAAAAAACGAGAGAGAGAGAAGACGAGAGAGCTGGAGAGAAGAGAGGACGAACGAGAGAGAGAGAAAATGAGAGAGCTGGAGAAAAAAGGGATGAGAGAGAGGGATGATGATAACGTGAGAGGGAGGGGTGAGAAAGTGAGAGTAACATGTGATGATAATATATATATATATATATATATATATATATATAAATGATACCCCAAAGATACCCTGGTCCTACCTGCCGAAAGTTGACTACGAGGAAGGTTCTTACCACCGACCACGTATTACGTACGTAAACCTCAGGGCGTAACGTACGTAATCGCAACAAATTAGCGTACGTAATGCTACACAGGTAGCGTACATTATGGCTATAAACTTAGCCAAAATTCCAAACTCGCCAAGCAATAACCAAACGACGAAACCAAACCGACGACCAGTAAAAATATTTCGATCCCGAAATATTCTAATACAATATACATTGTATCGGTCCAAACAACAACAATTGCACAATTCCAATTGAATACGTACAACTCAACAGTAACACGAAAAAAAAAATTACCCCCGGATATTACAACATAGTTGTATACGCCGTGATTTTAATAAATAATTTACTCCTGTATGAAGGACCAATCGACGTAGAGGGGTCTACCTCAAACCACTTTAAATCAGTGTGTCTTTACTTTCTGTCACTTACTATTTTCTATCTGTATGTGTGATTTTAGTATACATATCGTAAAAACTCTTTGCGTACCAAGCTAACAGGAGATTATTCAGTTGCTGTATTTACATCAACTTAACCTTAGACTTTCGCTACGCAAATAAACTTCAAAAAAAGATATAGCTTATTCAACCTCCCTTCTAAGCTGTTTATATTGTATAATGTGGTCAACAAGTGGTACGAGAACAGTTGATTCTATAAACAATCAGTCAATTTTATACTGAATCAGATCCACAAAATCATTACCTTTTGAAAATTTTATCTTTATCTTCATTATTAATCTTACTTCTATCATGGACATATCTATGATCAATAAAGCCCCAATGTTTTCCATTAATGAATTTGATAATTAGAGAATTAGGATGGAAGCTCATCTAGCTGTAATGCACGAAGAGATGATCTTCATCATCCAAGAAGGACCGATCAAGATAATGAAGGTCAACACAGCCGCAAGAATCGATGGACAACCTTATGCGGATATGCTAGAGAAGGAGCGCAAGCAATGGACAATGGAGGATCGCAAGCGTGTGAATCTCGACAATATTGCTAAAAATGCGCTATTTGTCACCCTCAACAGAGGCACATTATCCAAAGTAAAAAAGGTGCAAGACACCCAAAGAAATCTGGGAGAAACTCAAGCTAATTTGCGAGGGAACTGAGCTCTCGAAAGAAACAAAATCTCTAAACTAACTCAGCAATTCAAATATTTTTAAATGAAATCTTCCAAAATGCATGGGGAGCTTAACTTTATATTTACCGGCATTGTCGGTGAACTTGAAGCATTGGGTAAAGTGTATATCTAAAAGGAGAAAAATCTAAAAATATCTAGATCACTCCCTGCCCGATCGAACATTAAGACCACAGCTATGCGTGTGTCTTGTAATCGAAATGACATATCTACTTTTGATCTCTTCTCTGACCTCAGAGCTTTTGAGTATGACATTGACAGGAGAGAGAAGGCAGAAGAGTCACCTGCCAAGACTACAACAAGCACATCCAAATCTGCATGCAAGGCAGCAGACAGCGACGATGACATCATGTTGCAAGACTAGATGGCCCTCCTCATGCATAAATTCCGAAAATTCATCAAGAAATATGAAAAGCCCCCATACAGGCCCAAGCTATTTAACAAGGTGAGTTCTGAATCACCTTTGTCTATAGATTCTAACCTGTGTTACAACTACAGGAAACCAGGACACCATGCGAATAAGTATCCTCATCCTAAAGTACAGAAGTTGTACGAAGCCGATCAACAAGATAATGATGAGAAAAGGCGCATTTGGCAAAATAAGCTCAAGGCCCTGATCGGAGAATCAGAAGCCCTTCCCGCATCAACAAAGACCAATGAGTGCCTTCAGGAAATCACTGACAGTGACTCCTCCGATAATGAAAAAAAAGATAAAACATATATGTACTTTATGGCCAAAGAAGAATAGAATGATGAAGAAAGCGATGATGAGGTAAGTTCAACCTCAGCAACTCCCATCAATGCATCGCATACTTTGAAAATATGATGAATGAGTTTAGAACCATTCAGAAAGCCCATGAGATGCTTAAACAGGAAAACCTACAACTCTCCCTTTAAAACATAGAGCTGAAGGATGAAAATGATTTGCTGGAAAATAATTACGAAAGCATGTCTTTAGACTGTGAAAACAGCAAAATTATCCACGAAAAACTCATGGAAAGCAATCAACTTGAAACAGAACTAAGTGAGGTAAAAACTCATAATAATTGCAAGGCAAATGATTATGCTTTGTTGGAAGCTAAGATACAACTTCTCGGTAAATGGGAAGGAGAACTTGAGACCATCCTTAAATCCTTTGAGAAATAGGGATGCAAATCGGGTCGGATAGGCTCGGATATGGCAATATCCATATCCAAACCCGAAAATTTATGCCTTACCCGAACCCGATCCAAACCCAAAAGATACCCGAAAACTAATATCCAAATCCTATCCAACGGATTTCGGATTGGATTCGGATATAACCTGAAACCCGAATTTTTTTGGATTGAATTTGGATATTATCCAAAACTCGAAATTTTTGGGCTGGATTTGGATATTATCCAAAACCCGTAAATGAAATCTAGTTATTAACATATGTTATTCAGTTTGCAGAAGCTGAAATCATAAAGTACAGCAATATTCAATCCAACATCTCAAGTTTACGGGTATAGTTCAGCAAAATTCAGTATACAATAAATTTCAGTACAGTTTACACCCAAGAATAACAAAATAAGCTACAAGAAAATTCAGATCAGCAGCACTGCAACAGGGATCCTTGATTCTTTTTCCTTGCACGACAGAGATTAAAATAGCCAAAAATCCTGTAATAATACATTAGAACAAAAGTGATAAGTCCATTTAAATTTTGTAGGTTTAAAGTGATAATTTTAAAGCATAAAGCCAATCAAAGTTGTCCTGAATCATATGTTGGGACCAGTATATATACAAGTTGTTAAAATGAAAACAAAACTAAAACTGTAGTTGTTAAGTTATTTATACAAAAGTTCATTATGTATGATCATTGTTAAGACCACCACAGTGACCAGTTATATGTACCAGTTAAATTGATCAAATTTTTTGAAATCGTAAATAAATATTAGTTAAATTGCCAATCAAAAAGAGTTTCTTACGATCTCGACTAAATATTAGTTAAATACCACCAAACTTTTTAAATCGTAACAAAATAAGACACTAAAAAAGGTAGCAGACCTAGTCCCCTGGAGCATCTATTTTTGAAAAATAACCTTAATTTTAATTATCTAATGGCTCTATCATTTCCCAAGCAATATCCTGAACATACAAAATGCAGATGTATTTAAAATATCAAGCAGGTAGACAGTATATTTGATCTGACCTTTAATATTTGTGACACATCAACACTAGTGGCACATCAACATAGTCTGATATGACTTTCATGCCTAAGATATACCAACAAAAAAAAGAAAGCAAATTAGAAACAGTAAAACATTAAACTTTACTAATTTGAACAGTTTTAATTGCCTCACGTGTAATACATGAATCTTCCAATTCCAAATCTTTGTATATAGTTGCATATCCAGGAGACGCCTCACCTGAAATTTTGACAAGTTCAGCATTAAATCAGTAAAGCTCCATTAAAGCATAAAATCATATAAAAACATGTGATTACCTTGCATTTCAGCATCCCACAACCAATTTTGAGCGCACATTAAAGCTTCTATTATTTTGGGATTAAGCCTATCATGATGCGGACATACCAACCTGCCACCGGTGCTAAATACAGACTCGTATGCAACTGATGATGCAGGAACAACTAAGAAATCTCGAGCCTTAAGTTGCAATGTAGGATATTTAAGCTCATTTACCTTCCACCAAGTCAATACAACACTTTTTTGCACGACCTCCTCATACAAATAAAGCTCCAACTCAGCTTTTATAGAGTCCACCCATTTTTGCTTTTAGTACTAATAAATAAATCATATTGTGATGCACTTTCGGAATTAGAAATAGAATTAGAGCCTGTAGCACATGAATCACCATTGCACTCACTATCGATGACAATCTTTTGATGGTACTCTTTAAGCAAACAATAACAAAGATCCCGAACGTGGTCAACTTTAGCCGATGGACTTTCTCCGAATATCATATACCGACACTGTACCATTTTACAGTATACTGCACCGAAATTTGGTATACCGTACGATACCGTGTACTGCACAGGGCCAGGTCCCAACTCAATACCATTTGTTAGGCCATTGCTCAAAATTGCTCAAAACTCAAAAGAAAATAATGAAAGATGAGGGAAGAAAACTGATAATATCTGAAGCTCCAATTAAAAGAAATGGAGGTCTACATAAAAACCAAGGTAAAATTAGATCTAGAAAACATTAAACAAATAGAAAAGGAGATCGATAATAAGAAAATAGCATATGCCAAATAAATAAAAAAATTATGGAGAGAACAGATCAAGCAGAAAAAGCGGTGCCAAACAAAAAAAATACAGATGAAGTAGATGCCAAATAAACATAGAAAGCGGATGAAGCATATGGATCGACCGATAGCAAAAAATTTAAACAAACAGAAAAATCGGATGCCATCAAAAAAAAGCGGATGAAGCAGAAACACACCTTCTTAAGAATCGGTTGTAACTTGTATGGTGGCCGGAGAAATAATCGGCCATGCGAGGGAAGGCTGAGGTTTGAGAAATAGAGTAAGAACCGAAAAACCCTAGCGTTCTGTACTGTCGAATGAGAATAGGAAATGTAACCAAAAAAAAAAAAGAATGATAATGGGAGAAAATCATAAAATAGTCGGTCCATGTTGAATGAGAATGAGTGGGCTGGACTTAAATGAAATTTCTGGGTTTAATGGACTGACCCATAAAAAATTTGCAGGTAATATTATGATATTTCGGTATATATTGAAATATCAATTTTTTTAAATACCATACCGATACCATACCGAACATATATGGTATGATACCGTACCGTACCGAAAGTTACGATATACCGAAAATTTCAGTATTTTCGGTACGATAAAAGACGGTATTTCAGTATTTTGTTCCCATCCCTAATTTCATGTATCAACTAGAAAAAGCAAAATGGGTATAAAATTCAACATAGATTCTAGGTTTTATATTAAGCTGAATCAAATTTATCAAAATACTATATATATTACTATTAGTAACAATATTACTATTTCTAATTAACGAATCATAGATTCACTAATCAAAGATAAAATACGAATCAAGGACTCACTAATAAATGATGACCTAATTGAAGAATGAACCTCCGTCGGCCGTCACTCATCATCTATCGATCGGCGGTCGGCTCTCTAAGTTGCACTCTCCGTCAGTCCGTCTTCACTCTTCAGACTTCACTTCACTCTTGCGGCTGTGTTATGTTAGTATTGAGTGTCAAATAAGTCAATAATCTTAAAACCTTAATGAATCTTATATTCTTTGTGCTACTTATTAATATTTCATTATCTAATAAATAATAATACATATAACGTATATATTATAATGTATAATATACAACATATGATATAAACAATAAATAATATACAATATATAAAATACAAAATATATTTAATAAATTCGGGGTTTTTTCGGGTTTCGGGTTAGGATCGGGTTTGATTGGGTTTCGGGTTTCGGGTCGGGTTTTGGATCGGTATACATAAAATCCATATCCATATCTATATCCAAAATCTTTCGGGTTTAAAATTAAATCCATATCCATATCCAAATCCAAAAAATCGGGTTCGGTAAATTCAAAAATTGGGTTTCGGATCAGGTATCCATCGGGTCGAATTAATTTCCCATCCCTACTGAGAAATCATCAAGGAGGGTGGAAGACATTCTAAGTAGTGGGCAACACGCCCACGATAAACATGGCTTAGGATATAACTCGTTCTCCCACAAGGGCAAATCTAGTATGGTGTTTGTCAAGGGAGTAAAACCCATTTCGGAATCCGAAGAAGCCCCAAGACCCATAAAGGTCATAGCCGCCCAATCTCGGACACCAAAGGCTGCGATTCCGCCCCAAAGTTCATATCATAAACTGCGGAAACCCAGCCTCATAGACCTGTAAGACTTAATGCTAGTCATCAATAGTATGCTCCCCGAGCATACCAACAGACATCCAGCCAGAAAGTAGGATGTATCTAAGTATCAAAGGTATGCACCGCAATATTATCAACAGTACAGTGTACCTAGATACTGGATAAGAAACCAGGTATCCATCCAGAAAGCAGGCTGCCGCGCAGTTCCATCATCGACAGATCTGGGAATCCAACTGAAAACCTACAAGGCAATCATTGAGGCTAAAGAAAATGGTTCCTCCTCCGAGACGGCAACCGTACTGGATCCAAAACACTAGATTTTACATGCATAATAATTAGGATTACGGCGACTACGTGCCTGCCTCATGTAAATATCGCAAAACAGGACCAAAAGTAACCTACAACAAACCAATTGTTGTCAGGGAAATCTGGGTACCTAAAGGCATTAACAACTATCGACCCAAAAATCAAAGGGGACCTAAATCTACTTAATCTTTTGATTACATGATATCAGGGAGAAGGACAACTGGTACTTCGATAGTGGGTGTTCTCGCCACATGACATGATATCAAGCTGTCAGATTATGTAGAAGGTCGCGGTACAAAGGTGCGATTTGGTGACAAATCCAAAGGAAGAACAAGAGGAAAAGGAACCCTGCTTGTAGGAAAGTTCAAAGTAACTGACGTAGGTTATGTTGAAGGACTACAGTACAATCTACTTAGTATTAGCCACTTCTGTGACAAACAGTTCTCTGTCAAATTCTACGGAGATCACTGTAGGGTTAATGACACCAAGACCAAGCAAATCGTCCAGAAAGGAAGCCGGTTAGGTAACATGTATATTGCTGACTGGAAGCCCACAAGCTCCATAATTCCATGTTTTGTTGCCAAAGGCACTGCAGATCAAAGCTTGGCTATGGCATAAAAGGATGTCGCATATCACCTTCAAGACCATCGATAAACTAGCTCGACAAGAAATGGTCAGAGGCTTGCCCGATGTTTCATTTCACAAAAACAGTGTATTTGGAACACGTTAGAAAGGCAAGTAAGTCAATACCACCCTGAAGATCAAGTCATGTCTCTCCACCCATAGAGTCCTGGATTTGCTACACATGGATCTCTACGGCCCTGTAGACCTTGTAAGTCTGGGAGGTAAGAAATACTGTCTTGTTATTATTGATGATTTCTATAGGTATGCCTGGACCATCTTCCTGAACAAGAAGAAAGAAACCATCACAAAGCTGCCAGAATACCTGAAAAAGCTGCAAAATGAGAAAGGGTGGAGTATTTTATCCATCCGTTCCGACAGAGGCACTGCATTCACAAATCACTTTATAGAGCAATACTGTGCAGATAATGGCAAACAACACGAATACTCAGCAGTCCGGACGCCTCAATAAGGACCATGTTAGCCGAAATCAAGTTCCCACGACGTTTTTGTAGAAAAGCAACAAATACAGCATGTTATACACAAAACCGATGTATCATCAACAAGCATCAAAACAAAACAGCATATGAGGTATGGAATAACAAAACTCCAATGGTTGTATACTTTCACATTTTTGAATGCAGGTGTTATATGCTCAATAATGGGAAGGATGAACTGAAGAGCTTCGACGAAAAGTCGGATGAGGGTATTTTTGTTGGATACTCCTTTATTAGCAAAGCATTCAGGATATTTAACAAACGAAAGCTGACAATAAAGGAATATGTCCACGTAGTATTTGATGAACCCCATTGTGATCCGACAGGAGTAGAAGACCTAACCCAAAGCATCCAGACACTTTTTATTAATTGTAACACCCCCGTACCGGGTCGGAACTATTACAGCACCGTGGATCCATTTTGGGAATCCACAAGGCAAGACCTGTTTGACACACATACACCTCCACAACGACCAATTAGGTCAAATGTGAAACTAAAACAACATACGACAACCAACTAGGTTGAAAACACAACATATTCATAATATCCCGACCGACAAGGTCGCACATGACCACAATCGCAACCAGCTTAACATACAGATAACAAACTCCCTTACAGTTCCCAAGCCACACACGGGCATAACATCAACAATAACAGTACTCGCGAGTACATATACAAACCAAGACCAAAACACACGAATAATAAGTCAATGACTACCCGAGGCAATATTACAGCTTCTCATCGTCCTCGTGCCCCTCCTGCGCCTGCTCGTCATGAAGATATTTACCTGAATACACAAAAAGGTATTCACCCCCCGAAGGGGTTAGCAAACATCCGGTACAAGTACTTGATAACGGGAATATGTATAACGTGCATAAATAAATATTGTGATGACTGGTTATATTAGTATAGCAAGGAGAAAGATATTCTCACCAAGTACCAGCGCCTCAACAGTATTGTGACAACGACATCGTTGTGCAAAAATACATCAACAACATCATAAATCAAAAGCATAAGCAGTACCATGTCACGCCATTATTCTAGAATAATACGTATATCACATTTCAATAACCACATGGGATATACTGATATGAGGTTCGCACCCCATCGAATCCCAGATCCCTCGTCAGGGCAGTCCCCGGTTGTATAACCTGTCGAGTGATACGAGGTTCACACCCCATCGTACCCCATAGCCCTCGTCAGGACAATCCTCGGTTTTACTCGACCACAAAACACAATTTCACAATATTGGTACAACTTCAAAAATATCATATCCCAATCATATAATTCCACATTTCACAGTACGTTGTCACATAACTTTGACGACGCAAGTCTCAAATTATTATTCAAAACTTTTAGCAACTTTGATTTTCAATCTCATTTGAAATAACTTTTTGAGGCATTCTCTATAAATCATTTATAAAATAATATTATTCTATAAAGCAGTAATCAAGATCAATCATCAAGTATTTACAGAAATCTTTCTCGGATCATTTTCAAAAACATTTCCGAAATCCTTTTGAAACACAGTTTATTTCAAAATCATTTTCAAACACCAAGAGTTGTTAATTTGATTGGAAAATTATTTTCAAATTATTTAAAAATATCAATGTAAAATTTCTGAATTCAGAGCATGAACAAAACCATACGAAATCACAGTTTATACATATTCAATTGCAATTTATACATAAAGCACGATCAAATACTTGCCTGACGATTTTATGGACAAGAACATTTCGACGGTTTGTAATTAGGATTTGAAACTCTAAAATTTCCGACCTACAATGAGTAATTCATGATAATAGACATTAGGGCTATTCATTCTAATTGAAATAACACCGGAAATCTTAATCGAATCCCTTATAGAACTTTTATCGGACACTTTGTGGATGGTATCCGATTTTGAACGAAAGTTTTGATTTCCGTTCCACAAGAATCGATAAGAAAAGTCCCCAGATACTTCGTATATAACCATATTTTGAATTTGGACAACAAACACTAAAAGATCCCGAAGAACAAGTTTAGGGTTTTACGCTGAATTACCTTTGATTAGCCGAAAATAACTGCAATCGACTGTAGATATGTTGATTCTACGAATCTTGGGCTGAATATATATTTATAACATTTGATTTGGACTGGATTTGAAGTTCTTGGAAGTTCCCCCAAAACCCTGGACGTCCGAATGGGGGAAAAAATGAGGTTTTCTGCTTCAAATCCACAACTTATATGAAAATGACCCTCCTAAGTCGGTTTGGCATAACGTACGTTATAAGGGGCCTAACGTATGTTATGGATGTTCTTAAATGAAACAGGAACAATCAAGAAATCTTAAGGCGGTCATTGCATAATGTACGTTATGCATGAAGGTTAATGTACGTTATGGGGGTTCGAGATTGGAACAGGAACACTCTCGAAATCCTAAGTCGGTTGAACCATAACGTACATTATGCATAGCTGATAACGTACGTTATCCTTGATCACGTCTTGCTCACAGTCCAACCAATGGTCACAATTCAGTTTTCGGGTCTAAGACAGATTTCAGAACGATGAAAGACGATGAATGGACCCTCAAACGTTAAAGTAAGTTCATAAGGTTGAATGACCCACCCTTAAGCACTCTAACAAACGTAATATGATTACTAACATCAGCATTAACAAGGGTCGGTTTTATGACGCATGTCGAAACCAAAATAAAGCACAACACACGAATGGAAATGGGTTGTTCGAGTGAAATCACGAGTTACCAAATGGAATAGGGTTCAATATTCATCAATAGGAGGATTATACAATGAGGTCTTGAAACCAATACATGGTGGAAACCATAATTACTATAAGTTTAGACAACAGGCCAATAATCGCAGCACCACAGAACTCGCAAGTCCTACAGTACGACAACATAATCCATACATAAAGGTTCAAAGCCCTAAATTGTACAAGCATAAAAATCCCGGTTATTACACCCTTTCCCCCTAAAAGGAAGTTTCATCCTCGAAACATAGAACAGGAAGGAGGATGTTAAAACATGTTTGGATTATAGGTCACATCTACGAATAATTTTCTTCTTACGTCGGTACATATCTTTGAGGAAACATCAATACATTCTAAATAGTACACCTATGAGAAACATTTACATCTTCGTCTGTTGTGCCCATGGCAAGCCTTTATAGGCATACTTAATGGGTTAATGACGACGGGGTCTTCTTCAGTTTCTTCTTCAGGGTCCTTTTCGAGATCTTCCTCGGGATCCTCTTCAACCTCTGCAACTTCTTGTTCCACTATCAGAACTGGGGACGCTGGGAGGACAGCAAGAATCTCTTCCGCGCTGGCTCGTTCATCGCTCTCTCTTGATGGATCTGATCTTGGAGGGCCTCCCTTGCCTGATTGTACTGGGCCTCTCTCTCTTGAAGGGTGCACTATACTGCAGTCAGTTGAGCTTCTAGCTGCACATCATGCTCGTGTTCTCGTGCAACTGCCTCTTGTACATTCTGACTCGCGTCCTGATGAAATTTTGCTAATGCCTCTAAATAGATGATATGTTCCAGGAAACGGGTATGTTTGGCGGGATCCATACCTATAGTGTCACTCAATTATTTCCTTTTGGATGACGTCTCAATATCGCTCGAGAAGTACCTTCTAGGGGCCTTATATACATATTGAACCGACTTTAAGTCGGTGGTCCTAGCGGGCACTACAAAGGTTTCTTAGCGGATGTTATTGCGGTCATAACAGGTGATGTATAATGACTGTAACATGGCTTCGGGATTATTCCGACAACCGACTCACTTTCTTCCAGAAAGTCTGACCAACCTACGTGGTTACAGCTATAAGAGACCAACATACGGCCATAACACAATTCTCTCGCAAGTTCGAGCAACTGACTTCCTCGCAACCATAATATTCTTTCAATCACGACCGGTGACGATATATGGTCGTCATGGTAGTTGATAATGATTTCTCTTTACTTTAGACAACCATCGCTGGTACGCTATGGAAAACTGCATAATCGAATTTGCCTCGTGTTTAACAGTTCTTCGGACTGCTTGTTCAACATAAGCATCACCGGCGGTAATATGGTGCTTCGGAAGCTAGCGCCTCATTAGTTCTCCACTCAATAGTGAATTCAACATCGTACTTTGGTGACAGCATTGACAAATTGTCACAAAATACGCCTGGGAGATCGTTCACGACTGGAATGGAGTATAGCTGAGCTCTGCCACTCTTGGATCTCATCACGTATCATCAGTAGCCAGTGCATCCTCACCCCTCTAATATCATCACCTTCATGGCTCGTATCATTCCTCCATAAATGCTTAGTTTTTACTATTCTCAAATACACATTCAATATCGCCATTCACGATCTTCAAAATGATTTTACGTTGGTGATTCATGATGACTTCCTTCAGTTCAACTGGTCTGCATCGCGGGTTAAATCCTCGCTAGACACATCAATGACAATAGAATCCATAAACCAACCTCGATCCTCAATTTGTACAGGAAGACCACGACTACCCGACATGCCCATACTAAAGGGCTCTTAAGAAAATATGTCGTCGATATTAACTTGACGCACACAGGAAAAGTATATTAAGGAATGGGTGGTACATTAACAAGAGCTGATTCCGGGTTAAATATCCCAATCGAGTACAAAGAACGAGATATGCTTCATAGGCGAGGAAATTGACGGGAGACGTTTAAGACATAAAAGAAAATTCATGCCCAACAGGTTGGAATGCAATATATTGCATTTCAATTAAAATTGTCAAAGCAAAAACTCTAATTACGAACTCATTCTTCTAGTCGCTACACACCAACATCGTGGCTTGTATATAATTCATGCTTGGGCATTCGTATGACTCTCTCTTTCATACTGCGGCTATGATGCACTCTTACTCCTGGTACATGGACTCGTATATTTGTCTTTTAAAAACTTCTTTATAACCATATCTTACTTTTATACGTATATACTCTCTCAAGGTATTTCCAGTGCCGATGTCAATTTTTTTCACTTCAAATCTAAATAAATCAGTTCTGAAAGGTGCAAAAACTTTTTTGTTTATAGTCGAAAAATACCGACATCCTCTCAAAACAGAGTCACATCTCCCGTTTTCTTCAAAGGAAATTACAATATATATTTAGTCGAAATCAAGTTGCAAAATACTTTAGTTTGCATGATAAATATTTACGTTACGCATCTGAATCTTAACTCCAAAATTAGATTTATACTTTAATAGAACGTTTGGATCAAAATTGCAAAATTAAATTTCTTTTTGAAACCGGCATGCTTGATTTTACTAAAAGAGTTCAAATTTACACCTTAGCTGTCATTGAGGGAAACAGTAATGGTATAGTTTGTAAAATAGATTACTCATTGAAATAAAATATACAAGCCTAGGTACCACCGAGTATTTTCAACTCAACAGAAAATTTGCTATCTGAAGGATCATGTCCTATCTCATCGCAGTCTGATATCTCCAATCCAATGGGTAGAATCTTGCAGGTTTTGAATTTGAATAAGAGATCGGCATGATTTATGCTTGTTCTCAAAGAATTTTATTCTTGGTAACCATCACCATACGCCAGTATACACAAACTCCTCAACGTATACGGAAAGGAGTAATGAACATAGTTCGAACAAGATCGAAGTACAAACAAGTTATCCTAGTTCCTTGTTGGATTCAGATAAGATCAGAATAAAGTCAATGGGCACGATTCTAATGGAATACTGTTCACAAGAGGGCCCCTTATCTCAATACGTAGTCCAGACAGGCTCATAAAAGAGACTAAAACGGGTTTAGAAAAGAAATTAAGGATTAGAGAGACTTACAGCACAGGTCGCATGAGACGATAGCAGCCAGTGATATTTCCCAACACAAACAACAACCGACAACACGACACGACAAAACAGACCCAATAACCGATGACCTATGTATTCAGAAACCTGGCTCCGATATCATATTCCGTAACACCCCCATCCCGAGTCGGAACTATTACAGCATCGTGGATCCATTTCGGGAATCCATAAGGCAAGACCTGTTTGACACACATACACACCCACAATGACCAATCAGGACAAACGTGAAACTAAAATAACATACGAGCGGCAAGGTTGACAAGACAACATGTCGATCATATCCCGACCGGCAAGGTCGCACATGACCACAATCGCAACCAGTTGAACATACAGATAACAAACTCACAGGTAGTTCCCAAGCCCACACACGAGCATACATCAGCAATAACAGTACTCGCGAGTACATATACAAATCAAGACCAAAACACACGAATAAGAAGGCAACAACTACCCGAGGCAATATCACATCTATTCATCATCCTCGTGCCCCTCTTATGCTACCATATTCTGTAACACCCCCATCTCGGGTCGGAACTATTACAGAGCCGTGGATCCATTCGGGAATCCATAAGGCAAGACCTATTTGACACACATACACACCTACAACGACAATCAGGTTAAACGTGGAACTAAAACAACAGATGACAACTGGAAAGGTTGACAACACAACATATCCACAACATCTAGACCGGCAAGGTCGAACATGACCACAATCGCAACCAGGTCAACATACAGATAACAAATCCCAGACAGTTCCCAAGTCCACACATGGGCATAACATCAACAATAATAGTACTCGCGAGTACATATACAAACCAAGATCAAAAACACAAATAAGAAGGCAAAGACTACCTGGGGCAATATCACAGCTTCTCATCATCCTCGTGCCCCTCCCGCGCCTGCTCGCCATGAAGATCTATACCTGATTCACCCTCGAATGGGTCAGCAAACAGACGGTGCAAGTTCTTGATAACGGGAATATGCATAACGTGCAATAAAAGAAATATTGTGATGACTGATTACATTAGTATAGCAAATATACTCTCACCAAGTACCAGCGCCTCAACAGTATTGTGACAACGACATCGTTGTGCAAAAATGCATCAACAACATCACAGTCCAAAAGAAAAGGCAGTACCATGTCACGCCATTATTCCGGAATAATGCATATATCACATTTCAATAACCACATGGGCTATACTGATACGAGGTTCGCACGCCATCGTACCCCAGGTCCCTCGTCAGGGCAGTCCCCGGTTGTATAACCCATCGAGTCATACGAGGTTCGCACCCCATCGTACCCTAGAGCCCTTGTCAGGGCAATCCCAGGCTTTATTCGACCATAAAATACAATTTCACAACATTGGTACAGCTTCAAAAATATCATATTCCAATTATATCATTCCATATTTCACAGTATGTTGTCACATAACTTTAACGCCGCAAGTCTCAAATTATTAAGACTTTCAGCAACTTTTCTTTTCAATCTCATTTGAAATAACTTTTCGAGGCATCCTCGATAAATCATTTATAAAATAATATTATTATATGAAGCAGTAATCAAGATCAGTCATCAAGTATTTACAGAAATCTTTCTCGAATCATTTTCAAAAACATTTCCAAAATCCTTTTGAACCACAGTTTATTTCAAAATCATTTTCAAACACTAAGAGTTGTTAATTTGATTGGAAAATTATTTTTGAATTATTTCAAAATATTAATGTAAAATTTCTGAATTTAGAGCATGAACAAAACCATACAAAATCACAGTTTATACATATTCAATTGCAATTTATACATAAAGCACGATCAAATACTTACCTGGCGATTTTAGGGACAAGAACGTTTCGAAGATTTATAATTAGGATTCAAAACTCTGAAATTTCTGACCTACATTGAGGAATTCATGATAATCGGCATTAGGGCTATTCATTATAATTTAAATAACACCGAAAACCTAATCGAATCTCTTAGAGAATTTTTATCGGACACTTCATGGACGGTATCCGATTACGACGATTTGAATGAAAGTTTTGATTTCCGTTCTGCTAGAATCGATAAGGAAAATCCCCAGATACTTCATATATAACCACATTTCGAATTCGGACAACAAACACTAAAAGCTCTAGAAGAACAAGTTTAGGGTTTTACGCTGAATTACCTTTGATTTGCCAAAAATAACTGCAATCGACTGTAGATATGCTGATTCTACAAATCTTGGGGCTGAATATATGTTTATAACACTTGATTTTGACTGGATTTGAAGTTCTTGGAAGTTCCCCCGAAGCCCTGGATGTCTGAATGAGGGAAAAATAAGGTTTTCGGCCTCAAATCTACAACTTATATCAAACTGACCCTCCTAAGTCGGTTTGGCATAACGTACGTTATATAAGGGGCCTAACGTATGTTGTGGAGGTTCCAACGTGAAACATGAACAATCTCTAAATCTTAAGTCCATCATTGCATAACGTACGTTATGCATGAAGGTTAACGTACGTTATGGGGTTCGAGATTGGAACAGGAACACTCTCGAAATCCTAAGTCGGTTGAACTATAACGGACGTTATGCGTGTCCGATAACATACGTTATCCTTGGTCACGTCTTACCCACAGTCCAACCAATGGTCACAATTCAGTTTTTGGGGTAAGACAGATTTCAGAACGATGAAAGGCGATGAAAGGACACTCAAACGTTAAAGTAGATTCATAAGGTTGAATAACCCACCCTTAAGCACTCTAACGAACGTGATATAATTCCTAATATCACGATAATACCCAGCATTAATATGGGTAGACGCAAGTCGAAACCAAAATAAACACAGGAATGAAAACAGGTTGTTCGAGTGAAATCACGAGTTACCAAAAGGAATAGGGTTCAATATTCATCAATAGGAGGATCATACAACGGGGTCTTGAAACCAATACATGGTGGAAACCACAATTACGATAAGTTCAGACAACATGCCAATAATTGCAGCACCACAAAACTCACAAGTTCTACAGTACGACAACAGAATCCACACATAAAAGTTCGAAGCCCTAAATTATACAAGCATAAAAATCCCGGTTATTACATTAATGACCCCCATACTCCAATAGAACCAGTTGTGGACCTAGAAATCAATTCCGCCCCTGTAAGAATAGAAGCAGTCGAAGCTAATGCTGTAGAAGCTGAATTTGAGGCTACAGTTCAACAAGTTACAGCATAGGATGTCGAACTAGAACCCTACAGGAGGTGGTTAAAAGATCACCCCACAAGAGTTAATAATTAGAGATATCAATGTCGGTGTGACCACACGTAGAAAAATACAGAGTACACAAGGCAATGTACTATGTGCACATGAAGAGACAGATTCTGAGAAGTCTCAATTCCGTGTATGGAAATTCCAAGCTAAACTTAGGAGACTTTCTATGTGCACCCTAGCTGTATTCTTAGCGCAGTCTGAACCTGTTTCGTCTAATGAGGCTCTAAATAATTCTCACTGGATCACTTTTATTGAAGAAGAGCTCAATGATTTCGAATGGAACAATGTTTGGTACCTAGTTCCTAGAACAACCCATCAAGAAGTCATAGGAACCAAATGGGTATTCCAATACAAAAAGGAAGAAAACGGACTTGTGATCAGGAATAAATCTAGAAGTAGCCCAGTGATACAAATAGGAAGAAGGAATCGACTATGATGAAACCTTTATCCCCATAGCTCGACTAGTAGCCATTACGATATACCTAGCATTTGCCGCTCACAAGAACTTTATTGTATGTCAAATGGATATTAAGAGCGCATTCCTGAATGGAGACCTCGTCGAAGAAGTCTATGTTGAACAGCTTCCAGATTTTGCCAACACAGAAGCCGAAAACCTTGTGTACAGGCTAAAAAAAGCATTGTATAGACTCAAGCAAGCACCTAGGGCCTGGTATGAAACTCTATCACTGTGCCTCATCAATAATGGATTGAGAAAGGTGCAGTCGACAAAACCCTTTTCAAAATCTAGGAAGGTGACGATCTCCTTATGGTTCAAATATACGTAGATGATATCATTTTTGGTTCAACTAACCTTGGTTTATGTCAAAGGTTCTCTCATCTCATACAAATTAAATTTGAAATGAGTATGATGGAAGAACTTAGTTATTTCTTAGGATTTCAGGTAGAACAACTTCCTACCAATATATTTATCAACCAAGAGAAATATAGTAAGGAGTTGCTCAACAAGTTCGGGATGAACAACTACAAATCATCGTCCACCCACATGAGCACTTCCACACAGATAAGTGCTGATGAGGCTATAAATCCAGTTGATCAATCACTCTATAGGAAGCTTATAGGCTCACTCTGGTACCTAACAGCCAGCAGGCCCGATATCTAATTTGTTGTATGAGTGTGTGCTCGGTACCAGGTAGCACCTAGAGAGTCATATACTTCACCACGGCCAAATGAATCTTTAACTACGTAAAAGGAACAATCGATGTAGGATTATGGTATCCTAAGAAAGGAGGATTCGATTTGGTAGGCTACGGCGACTCGAATCTCGGAGGCTGTAAGTTGGATAGGATCACTTCTTTAGACCAAGACTTGTGTCATGGTTCAGTAAGAAACAACTGACCAACTCGCTTTCTACAACTGAGTCGGAATACTATGGTGCTGGAAGTTATTGTATGCAGATTATCTAGATGCAACAGCAGTTACAAGATTATGGCATCAATGCTAGAGAGACTCCAATCATGTGCGATAGCATGAGTGAAATTACAATCACACACAATCTTGTATCGCACTCGCGAACTAAGCATATTGATATGAAGCATCATTTCATTCGAAATCATGTTGAGAATGAAGATGTTCGTATCGAGAATATTCATACAGACATCCATCTATCTGAAATCTTAACAAAATCTCTCAGCATCACCAGATTCTGCATGCTTCGCCAAGATTTGGGAATGCTACAACCCAACTCCCTGTAAAGCTTTTACATTTTACTCATCAATTGATGGGAATGCTGTAAGACCCCTGAATACAGTATCTACTTTAATTAATTGTACACTCAGAACTCTAAGTTATATCCTTACTGTAGGAAGAAGAAGGCATTATTACCTTCCTACATATAACGTGTGCATTAATTAAGGGGAAATACAGTATGATCCAAGAATACAGTGTTAATACAAGATTGCTGTAAGTATTGAATCCTGTATGTACCTTTTAAGGGGGAATGCTGTATTTTTGCGGATAAATCACATACACTGTAAGATATTAATTAATATTTAAGAGTATCTAAATTCATACTCTTGAACATTACAAACTGCTTTCAGTCCACATGCATTGTCTGAATTTAAAACAATTTATCTTTCAATACTGAAGAGACACCTGGACTTTAATGCCTCAAAAACCACGATTTCAAAATTCAAACGCCAAATCATGCAATATTGCAAGATGAACTGTGTCATAAGTGGGACCGATCATTAATTTAAAAAACTGACAGATAAAGACGTACCAGTTATATCTAAATCCATCCTGTACGTTCATTTAAAGATGGTTCCCATCCCTTAAGCCTGACCGTTCACAATAACCGAGCTTCCCTGCACATTATAAAAGGGCCAGTATGCTAATCCATAGACTCTTTACACTTTCTGCATAATTATCGAGTCTACAACATACAACATACATACTTTCAAAGCTTTTGAACTTTCTTTCTATACACTTTTGCGAAAATGTCTTCTTCCCAGACTTCATCTTTTTCAGTGAAGAAGAAGGATATGATCAATCGATGGACGAATCATTTCTTGCTCAGTTTTGCAAGAGCGTATCATTTCAGAGGATAAGGATATGGAACTTAGTCGTCTCCCGTGTGAAGCAAACCGGTCTCTACCGTTTGGGTAGCCTGCATCCCAAGAACTACGATGAGCAAATCGTAGAGGAATTTTATGTTGACGGTGAGTATCAGTATGCGTCCTAAAAGAAAGGTTCTGACATCACTGCTATCGTCACTAATGTGCAAGAAAAGGAGATGTCCAATAACCAGGAAATCCTCGAGCGTATGTATATTTATCCTCCGATGGTTTGACATTGGAGGAATTAGAATCATTTGGGTTTGATGAGCTTCTGAAGGCCTATTGGAATCTGTTAGTGGGAACTCCCAACCTTCACAAGTTCATCTTTCCTACCACAAGAAGAGCTTTACTTTGCCTTATCTATATCTGCATGACTTTTGCTGCAGGGTTGTTGAAAACCGAACTAGCGCATTCGAAATGTGCATGAGTCTGCGATTCCGGATGATGGTGGCCATCATGACCGGAGAGAAGGTGAACTGGTGCCAGATTATTTTGAAACATATTCAGGAGGAAGCATCGAATCCAGATTCTGCCAGGCCTTATTCTGAATTATAACCTAACTATATACGGCATACAACAGTCAGCAAATGCCAAAAAGATCATCGCCGGGGAAGTTTCTAGGTGGCTCCAAGCCATCTGTCTTCAACAAGGCACCACTTCTCGCAATCAGGCCAAGCCCATTCTCCCTCCCAACATCAAATGATCCCCGGGATATCGCTGATCTCCCAACCATATCCAAATCTATTGACAGCAAGAACAAGGCTATCACCAAGAAAATAAATGTTCCCGACAGCAGCTCTCCTACAGCTGTTGAGAAAAGAATGAAGAAGTAGAAGACAAAGAAATCTTCAAAGACGGAAGTTGTCCCTACAGCAACCCCGGTGGCTACAGCGGCCACTGAGGTAGTTCCACCGACTGCACCTGACGTTGTAGTGTTAAGATTGTATACTGCAAAGCATACTTTATGCTTGTATTACCCAATTTCCCTATTACTACCTATGAGGATATTAATTACACTTAATCACATGATTTGCATATTAATTCACGTTATGGTTATGCAAATGAAATGTCTAATTATTTTATATTGTAGATAATGTGGTGTGTTGGTGTCACACGGAAGATCACATTATCGGTGCCTTATAAAATAATATAATAGTTCACAACCTATATAATTATTAGACAAATTATATAAAGGGTTGTAGTGTATGCTTGAGAATAGTTGGTCTTGACTATTAGCATATATTAGCGTATTTGTATACGTTGAACAGGATCGAGGTGAGATAGTGTCTTACATGCTTGTTGTAAGAAGAACGTAAATCTCGGATAATTATTATTTCTTAATTCTAAGTATATAATATTTAATTGTGTATTTATAATAATTATTGCTTTGATTTACCATAGGTGAGAGTCAAAATGATCGACTCAATAAGCCTCGTATCTTGGGCAATAATATTGTTTATCGACAATTATTATTATTACTAGAAATCGTGTCCCGACTCGTGCGGGTTGATGATGTCCCCTTGAGGAGCTCGATAATGATTATTATATTAAACCACTGCAGGTGGATTTAATTAGATATAATAATAAGGTTAGTGGTACTACTCTTGGATAAGATATTAATTAATTAAAGTCATCGGTAGCTTATAATTAATTAATGGACATTCGATATCTTAAACACGGAAATAATATATTTAATAAGGAGCCCAATTTCGTAATTTGGGATTTTGGTAGGAAGTGCAATATCAACTTTTTAGTGGACTAAGTTGATATTAATTGATTCATCATATATTAGGAAGAGTCTAATAAGGTAAGATGAATTAATTGGGAGTCCTTCTATAATCCTCCTTTAGATCCCTAGTAGTAGTCAAGAGCCTATAAATAGGACAATATGGCGCTTGGCCGATATTATCACATACTTGCACAAGGAATTTCGATTTTTCTTCTAAGTGTTTAATTGTGGATCTTGACTTGTGTCTTTGATTCCACAATTGAGATAACACTTTAATTCTTGCTACATATCGGAATTACTTGAAGAAAAGAAAATCGAGAGTTGTGAGGCATAAGAATTCGGCCGATCCATAAGGTGTCCAAGCAAGATCCGGTAGCTCGTTGCCCACACAACGTCCGATTCAAGGCGGATCATACTCTAGAAGATCTGAAGGTAGAAATACAAGGCGATCAAGAAGGAAGTAACCAACGCGCTTCAAAAGGTAATATCCTATGATCTTGGATCTAGATTAGGATATTTTAATTAATCAACATATTTAATTAATAAATAATAAATAATATTTAAATTGCTTATTAATCTTAGTAATTAATTAATTAGCATGCCTAAATAGATCTAATGCTCGTAGATGCGTAAAACGCCATTATCAACTTTATCAAACTTCGCTTCCGCTGCGTTTTACTTTCCAACAATTGGTATCGGAGCCGGATTTTTAGGCTTTTGCTATTTTAATTAATTTTAGTGATTAATTGATAGCAATTTAAATATTCATATATTTTGATGTTGGAATATTTTGCTAGATGTGTTCTTGCAGGTGATATGATCCAATTATCATGGTTTATATGAATGGTGCATTTATTTATTTATTTTTATTAATTATGCAATTGTTGGTTTGGCCCGTTTTTGAGGCATGTAATGGTTTTTCCCGTGAGAAAATCCGCGGGTAGTTCTAGGTGGTTTTATTTTTTCGTGTAAATCTTGATGTAATTTCGATGTATTTTATTTTGTATAAAATTGTAATCGAATTCGGAAGAGACGGGATCGCGAAGAAATAGAGCAGATCTGGGACTGCCGGATTCTTGGCAAGTGGCCAAGCAATGAAAGCTGGCAAGCGACATCTGGTACCCTGTAAAGCGGCCATTACCAGTCATGAAGCTGACTGGTTCGGGCAGATCGTCGATTTTGGTCGATCCGTCCGTTTTATGCGCCGTTCTTTGCGTCCCATTGAAGTCGGGATTTAAAATTAAATTTTTTTTATGTAATTAATTTTGCATAAAAGTGAAATTTTTAATTTTGAAAATCCACGACCCGGCCGGGGAGGAGCGACGAGATGCTTGATTCAGTGGGAGAGATCGAGTCGAAGATTTTCTCGGATTCAACTCAAGGAAGAAGACCATGATAATTGGATAATTAATTATCCGTGCTTTATTTTTTGTTCTTTTTTTATTGTTTTGATGTATGGCATGTATGGATGTATGCGTGATATGTTTCCTTGCATGTTAGGACGAGAAAATTAAAAACCTTAAGGCTAAAATAACTAAGTGATTAAATTGATTTTTATTTTAAATAAAATCAAATTGGCCTCCAAAATTAATTTAAATTGTGAAGTAATTAGCATGCGCGTTGACATTAGAGTCTTCCTCCATATCGGATGTGCTAATTATATGTTCACTAGTTTTAAATTTCAAAATGATAACATAAGGTAAATATTACTTTTTATGATAGGACCTCTCCATCTGTAGGACTATTATTTAAAAGATAATATTTTAAGGATGTTAAATTATGGTGTTCACTTAGGTGTATTAATTAATAAGCTCCCCATCGGAGTCTATGTTAATTAATACATGGCCAAGAGGAACCAACTATTAATTTTACTTGTCATAACGTAATTTGACTAGATAGTAAAATTAAAGACGTAAAATTCTACTTGAAAAATGTGTGTGTAAACGTCCACACGATCGTGGCTTGCATATGCGGATTTTTTGAGGTGTTGGTTGCTAGCATATATATTGTATTTTGAGGTTTTTCGATATATTTTGCTATGCATTATGTGATGGATGTTTTTAATTTTTATTCTCGGATGTCTTTCAATCCACTAGCTGTTATTCTCAAAGAAAATAAACTTGATGGCACTAACTTTGCCGATTGGAAAAGAAATATTGACATTGTCCTGACTGCTGAGGGGCATAAATTTGTCTTAATCGAGGAGAGCCCTCTAGAACCAGAACCGGATGCCACTCGTGAAGAGTTGGCGGAATTCCGGAAATGGAAAAAGTCTGATGAGATGGCTCGCTGTTACATTTTGGCTTCACTGACAAACGTATTGCAGCATCAGCATCAGGCGATGGGATCGACCGCGGAAATGATGAAAAGTCTCACCGAGATGTTTGGTCATCAGAACCGGGCGGCTAGACAAAATGCAATGAGGGTATTGATGACAACCCAAATGCGAAGGACCCCGATGAGGATCATGTTCTGAAAATGATGTCTCGTTTGAACGAACTGAGCATACTAGGGGCTACTATCGATGCGGAAACGCAGGTCGATATTATCTTAGGCAGCTTACCAAGAAGCTTTGAGCAGTTCCGCCTTAACTACAATATGAACCGTAGGACGTATAGTTTGACGGAACTTTTGACAGAGCTTCAATCTGCTGAAGGTCTCTTCAAACAAGGTTATCATCAGATTCTTGCGGCAACCGGTGCTACTTCTTCTAAACCCAAATGTGGAAAGAAGAAAAAGCAGGTTGGCCAAAAGCAAGTAGCAACTCCCAAGGTGAAAAGCAAGGCTCCTCACCCCGAGGCGAACAAAAAGCCAAAGGGAAAGTGCTACAAGTGCGGTCAGAAAGGACATTTTAAAGCGGACTGCCCTTCTCTTAAGAAAGGTATGTCTCGTGCACTAGTAGTCAAAACATGTTTGGCAGCTTGTTCTTCCACTTCGTGGATAGTTGATTTAGGCTCCACTGATCATGTTTGCTTTGACTCGCATGGTTTTCAGGTAACCAAGCAGCTTAGTGCGGGCGAGATTACCATCAATCAAGCGATTATTCCAGGCTTATGGGTACATTGCGGTGGGAGTCGTGCGGTTGAAGATTAATGATAATTTTTTAGTTCTCTTTAATGTATTATTAGTACGATTTTAGAATGAATTTAATTTCGGTTTCTAAATTAAAAAGCGATGGTTATTCAGTTTCTTTTGATGATGATGCCATTATTAAGAAAAGAAGCGGTGAATATATTTGCAAAGGTACTTTTAATGATGGACTATATGTCGTTAATACTGCACAAACTCCTATGCATAAATCACTTAACTCTTTGTCTAAACCTAAAAAGAGAAAAGAACCTTCAAGCATAAACCAAACATATCTGTGGCATTTACGGTTAGGACATGTAAACCTTAGAAGGATTCAAAGATTGGTAGATGATGGCCCATTGGATGATCTCCAAGTTGAGTCATTTCCAATTTGTGAATCCTGTCTAGAAGGTAAGATGACCAAAAGGGTTTTTAAAACCAAGGGAAACCATGCTCTGAATGTGTTAGAATTGGTTCATACGGATGTATGTGGTCCAATGAATATCCAGGCTAGGGGTGGTTTCGAATACTTCATCACGTTTATAGATGATTATTCGAGATATGGATACATCTATTTGATGCTACGTAAGTCTGAAGCTTTTGACAAGTTCAGAGACTTCAAGGCTGAAACGGAGAAGCGTCATGGGAAGAGTATCAAGTCGCTACGATCTGATCGTGGTGGCGAATACCTTAGTGGAGAGTTTTTGGATTTCTTGGCGAATGAGGGGATTTCGTCCCAGTCTGCGCTAGGAACTCCACAACAAAATGGTGTGGCTGACAGAAGGAATAGGACTCTTTTAGAAATGGTTAGATCAATGATGAGTTATTGATTTACCTATTTCGTTTTGGGATACGCCTTAGAAACAATGTGTACATTCTAAACACAGTGCCTTGAAATCGGTTCAAAAACACCCAGGCTGTGGAGTGGGCGTAAGCCCAGTCTAGGACATGTTCGGATTTGGGGTACTCCGGCACATTTGCTGAATAAGGAAGTGATAAATTAGCATCTCGTGCGAAGTGCGAGTGTTTGTAAGATACCCTAAGGGAACGAAGGGTGGCTTGTTCTATAGTCCTCAGGATCGAAGGTCATTGTTAGCACCAATGCCCGATTTCGGAAGAGGATTATATGATTAGTCACAAGCCCATGAGCGAGATAATTCGGAAGAGGCGAGGCGAGACTCCGTCTATACCAATCGTACAAGCGCCAACTAACACCGCACCACGTATCGATTCGAAACTTTTACACCAACTCAGGATTTGCCTCGTCGTAGTGGGAGGGTTGTTCGTCGGCCGAACGATTCATAGGCGTGGGAAAGTCTTCGGACTCAATCCCAGACGAAGATGAATCGGTTCCCTGGACCTATAAGGAGGCAATCCAAGATAAAGATGCGACTCTGGCAAGAAGCAATGGAATCGAAATGGGATCTATGGATTCCAATCAAGTGTGGGAGCTAGTAGAGCTACCTGATGGTGTACAAGCCATTGGGAGTAAATGGGTCTACAAGCGAAAGAAAGGACGTGACGGGAAGGTTGAAACCTTCAAAGCGAGGCTTGTTGCAAAAGGTTACACTCAGAAAGAGGGTATCGATTATGATGAAACCTTTTCGCCGGTAGCCATGCTTAAGTCAATCCGGATTCTTTTAGCTATAGCTGTGCATTTGGATCTGGAGATTTGGCAGATGGATGTCAAGACTGCATTCTTGAATGGGAGTCTATACAAGGAAATCTATATGCGCCAAGCAGAGGGATTCATTGCTAAAGGAGAAAAGCATTTGGTGTGCAAACTTAAGAAATCCATTTATGGACTTAAGCAAGCATCTAGATCTTGGAACACTTGTTTTGACGAAGTTGTCCAGTCATATGGATTCGTACAATGTCCGAGTGAGAGTTGCGTGTATAAGAAATGCGATGGAAACATGTTGGTGTTTTTTGTACTGTATGTAGACGATATCCTTCTGATTGGAAACAATGTGAAGAAATTGTCGAACGTACGGGTATGGCTATCTGAGCAGTTCGATATGAAGGATCTAGGAGAAGCAGGAGACATCCTTGGAATCAGGATCTTTCGTGATCGGAAGAAAAGGATGTTGCGCTTATCCCAGGCATCCTATATCGATACAGTGCTGAAGCGGTTTAGCATGGAGAATTCCAAGAAAGGTTTTCTACCTTACAGACATGGAATTCAACTATCTAAGAACATGTGTCCTAAGACACAAAAGGAGATAGATGACATGAAGTGTAATATCCGGATTTATTACAGTGTATTTCATCTATATTCAAACCATGTATTATTTCGGATTGGTGATTTTGATTATTGGAGTATGATATTTCGTGCATTGATATCATTATGCATAAGTATAGAAACTTGCAAAATTGCTCAAGCAACCTCGTGATAGCGCACGCTAAGAATGTATCTTAACGTGCGCTATCGGGCCATTATTAGCGCACGCTATGATGATAGGAGTTGCGTGCGCTAAGAACTCAATTATTGAGCGGGATGGCTAACACATGCGCCAGCCGGGACATGGGTCCGGATAAGATTCCCGACGGCCTTTTGGACAAATTCAAGTCAACCATTATTAGCGCACGCTAAGGGATGCTTAGTAGCGTGCGCTAACTTGTCAATAATGCAGAATATTATAAATGGGACAACAACCGTTTTGGCTTTCATTTCCTTCGCCCTTTCTTCATCCTTGAGAGTTCAGAGAGCTATAGTAATATTCCTATACACTTAGAACACATATTGTTGGTATTATACATTGGTTATCACTTGAGAATGTTCATGGAAGTGGAATAGCACCTTGGAGTGGCATACAACCAACCGGAGTGGGATTCTACCTTACGGTTCAGTGATTTTCGTCATTTTAAGGTATGATCAATCTATCTCCAGACTTAGAGTTGGATTCTAACGATTTGGATGATCATGTTAACAAGATATGGATTTTCATAGATGAATTATCCAAGTATATCATGTTTGGCATAGTGAGATGAATAAGCCTTAAATACCTTGATTATAATCATCATGATTCGAATCTTAGTACACTGAATATGTGAAGAGAAGCTTCTATCATTGGTAAACCGAATCTAATAGATGATTTCATAGTAATCTTGGACTAGACGTTAACATCCTTATTGTTAGATAAATCTAAAGGTTTGATCATGGAAGGATTTATCTAGTATATATAGGACGTTTATCAACTTCAGTATGATAATATGGATTGATATAGAGGTGTTGATATCAACCGTTAAGCTTTTCGAATTGTCGTATGAAGATTTGAAGTCGGAATGGAATATGGTTTTATATTGGTATGCATATCCTTGAATCCGAAGTTGTCTTTATCCGTAAAATCATTCATAAGGGTGTGAACATGGTATTCATGGAAGTAACATGAATTATCACGCAAGATTTCATTGTTTCAATCATGGCAAGAACAGTTTACTGCTCAGCAGTAAACTGCCATGCATAGATATCACACGTTATGCTATGAATGTTAACGTGCGCTATCGAGCTCTGGTTAGCGTGCGCTACGTTTGGTACGTAACGTACGCTAGACCATCAGACGAGTCAGTTGGCTGATCAGTGAAGTACTGACCATGCATAGTTAGCGTACGCTAGTCTTTGTTGTTTGCGTGCGCTATCGGGCAGACTTAACGCACGCTACACAGAGTACTTAGCGTGCGCTAAGCAGTTCGGGCAGAATACATTTTATGAACTTTTGGCCGTGAATCGAATTGTTAAACATTCATACGACGTGAGATAAATCCTATATCTTTTCTTTTGTTAAGGTTTGGTCTCGTTACGTGATTGATTGAGGAGGACGCGGCCGTCAGTGTTCATTTAGTGGAAGTATTGTTATTGTCTACAAATCGAGGCAAGTACCTTAGTTGTTTTATGTATTGTTGTTATACATATTGTCGTGCATGTATGTCGTTATTGTATGTCCACCTCGTGTTGGTCCGACGGGATCATCGGGGGATCTATGCTAGCGTCTTGTTGGATCATCGGACGGGTTTTCCACCACGGGTTGGTCAGCGGGATCATCGTGGGTTCTAGGCGATGAAGCATTTGGATCGATGGAATTACCATGTGTATGTATTGATATCATGTTGTGATTATCGATTGTGTATGTTATGTTTGAGTTTCGTAGGAGAAGACTCGTTGGTATTTTGTCGTTTACGTTATTATTATTCCTCGTGAGAAATGAATAATATGTTGTGGTACTTGTACTAGCATCGTTGTGCTAACCCCTTCGGGGTGAACATTTTGTTTGTGTTCGGGATCCGGAGAGCGAAACAACCCTTTGGGCTGTATGACGACGAGGGTGCGGAGTGATGTCAGGCAGGTTTATTTATCTATTGTTTATTCGTTATTTCAATAAGTACTCGAGTACGAAGTCATTTGTGATGATTTGAATTTGGTGATGTATTATTGAGTTACATTGAACAATTGTCTTGCTTACGTATTTGGTCGAAGCGATCTACTGTAATTCCGTTATTTCCATTCGTCAGTACCTTTTTATACTTGTTCAATTCTTAAGCCTTGTAAATCCTTATGTAAAGGATTTACGGCGCTGTAATATTCCCGAATATATTGGGGGTGTTACAGAATATGGTATCGGAGCTAAGATTATGGATATCTTGGCCGTTGGGTTAAAATAGGGGTCATTTATGTCTTTTGGGGTAACCGGCCTTGAATGACATCACTGCACTGCCTACGTCTTCATGCGAACAGTGGTTGTAAGTTCCTAAACTCTATATTGTTCTTTTCATGTTGTGTCTCTTTACACTCGAATATTAGAACGATGTTGTTTCCTGTATATTGAGTATGTATGCTTATAATATGTTGAGAGGCGGACGTGGACGTGGTCGCGGTCGTGGACGCGGACAGAGAAATGCCGAAAGGGAAGCGTCGCCTTCTAACCAGGCCAGTCGTAGCTCAGGCGAGCCGCAACAATATATTAATAATGAACCAGATCCTGCTGTACCAGAGATCCTTCGTCAAGTGGTGAACCAGATGACTTAGTTCGCCCAGGTCGTGGACCGAATGCAAGTGGCGGTGGGACTACAGCAGGGAGAGAGACAGCAAGGGATCCCAGATATGGGAAATCGAGGTGACCGGTGGCTGCAAGAGGTGGCGAAGATGCAACCACCCAAATTCGACGGTATTTCTGAGACTCCCACCTGGGATCATTGGTTAAAGGAGCTGGAGAAAATCTTTGCCGGAATCAACTGCCCGGACGACCGGAGAGCCTCTATCGCTCAATATTTTCTGATAGGGGAAGCGTCCGAATGGTGGGAAGCCATCCGGCCGGTAGACCATGATGCCGATTGGACAGAGTTTAGATTGATGATGGAAGCTCGATTGCCCTCGTCCCGTGAGGGAAGCCAAAGTTCGGGAGTTTTTATCCGCTCGGCCTTCCGATGTGCGGTATCGGCGATCAAGGCGTTTAACCAACGGTGGCATTTGTTCGACATCCGTGAGCAGATGCGAAATGATGATCCATTTCGATATGAGAATGAAACGAGAAGTTGAGGTACATGTCCGGATTCGAATGTACCACACTCATGATACGAGGATAAGGCGTTGGCATATGAGATCAAGGAAGCGGCCATGGAGAAATTTGCGGAAACCAAGAAAGCAGAAAGTCTCTGGTACTTTTACGAGCATAAGAGCAGTGGGGCCCGTAAGGCCCAGGTCATCCTTTCACTCTTTTAAGAAACCTCCGCACCCGGCTAGGAGCGGAAAGAACTTCGGGCGACATCAACTATGCGATGTTACCAGGAAATGCTTTAAGCTGCGCCCGGGCACTATCGACAGAATTGCCCCCTTCTGCCGTGATTTGTTTTGATTGTGGGCCGAGAGGACATCGGGCGGTGTTTTGTGAAGAGGCGCAAAGTCTTTGAGCCGTACACCACCCGATCGAGAAGGAGGCCGTATTCAACGACGCGGCAAAGTGTTCGGATGCCTCGAATTTTGGCCGCGGGCGAGCGAGAGGACAATGGGACCGAAAGGGGACATCGAGTGCGGATCTGCTCCCCACGTGCATGCGAGATGAGGAGGACAGACGATCGAGATCTTCTTTGTCGCATCAGTCTTGTCCAGATCCTTTCCCGGCCCGATTAGCGTTTTATTCGATACAGAGCTACACATTCTTTCATATCTTTGTCTTGTGTAAATCGTTTGAATATTTCCGGTTTTCATGCTTGTGAACCTTATGTTGTTGGTTTACCGAGTGGAGAGAGGATTGTCGGAAATTTAGAAACTAGAAATTTCCTGTATCATTTGGAGGCAGAGTGGCTCTCAAACACGATCGTGATAGAAATGCAAGGAGACGACACGATACTCGGAGGCGATTGGCTTAATCGATATGGAGCAATTGTGAACTACCGAAGGAGGAATATCTCGCCGATCGGCGACGATGGTTCCGAGATTGTTTGAGGATGGAAACCGGGAGCTCGGAAAATTGATCAAGGCGATGAAAATTTGTCAAATTGTTGAAACAGTGCTGTACCGAGTAATCGGGTGTTACGCAATGAAGAAAGAAGACGAAATTGTGGAACTTTCATCCATTCTGTTGTGAACGAATTTCGGATGTATTTCTGACGAGTTACAGGCTACCTCCACGAAGGGATGTAGAATTTACTATTGGTGGAACACAGAGCGACACAGATTTCCAAGGCGCAGTATCGTATGGCACCTCTTGAGATGTACGGCGAAGAAAGCTTGACTAGAGGAGTTCTTGGATAAGGGCTATATTGACCAAGCGTTTCACCACAGGGCGCCGAGTTCTTTTGTCAGAAAGAAGGATGGATCGCTCATTGTGTATTGACTATCGAGAGTTGAACAAGATGACGATTAAGAACAAGTATCCGTTGCCACGGATTGATGATCTGTTTGACCAGCTGCAAGGGGCAACGGTATTTTCTAAAATTGATCTGAGATCAGGATACCATCAACTGAGGATTAAGGAGTCTGATGTTCCGAAATCAGCGTTCAGAACTCGCTACGGGCATTATGAGTTTGTAATGATGCCGTTTGGTCTCACTAACGCACCTGCTGTATTTATGCAATTGATGAACAGAGTGTTCATTGAATTTTTGGACAAATTTGTGGTCGTATTTATTGATGACATTTTGGTGTATTCTAAGAGTCCGGAAGAACATGCGCAGCATTTACGGATTGTATTGGAGCTTTTGAGAAACGAGCAATTGTACGCCAAACTTTCTAAGTGTGAATTCTGGCTAAAGGAAGTAATGTTCCTCGGCCATGTGGTGTCAGCTAAAGGAGTCCGAGTAGATCCTCAGAAGATCGAAGCAATATTGGACTGGAAGCCTCCAAAGAACGTGAAAGAGGTCCGAAGCTTCTTAGGACTTGCTAGATACTATCGTCGATTCGTGGAAGGGTTTTCTAAAGTCTCCCGCCCACTTACTCGACTCCTGCAGAAAACTCAAAAGTTTGAGTGGAATGAATTATGTCAGATTAGCTTTGATGAATTGAAGAAGAGATTGACGACGGCACCGATTCTATCACTTCCGCAGGGAACTGAAGGATTCATATTTTACTGTGATGCTTGAACCAAGGACTTGGGTGCGTGTTGATGCGAGAATGATAAGGTGATCGCTTATGCGTCGCGACAATGAAACCTTATGAAGTGAATTACCCGACACATGATTTGGAGCTAGCAAGAAGTGGTTTTGCCTTGAAGATTTGGAGGCATTATCTCAGACGGACTCACATCGGATCTTTACGGATCATAAGAGTCTCAAGTACATATTCAATGTAAAGAGTTGAACATGCGGCAAAGAAGATGGTTGGAACTGATTAAGGACTATGACTTGGAGATTTTATATCATCCAGGCAAAGCAAATGTAGTGGCCGATGCACTTAGCCGCAAGCCTGTCTCTATTCAGATGCTAGAGAAGCTGACCTCCCAACTTAGCCTTCAGCGAGAGATGATTCGTGAAGGAATTGAGGTGTGGTTACAAAGAGTCCAAGGACAACTGTGCGTGATGGAGATAACTTCATCATTAACCGAAGGAATCAAATCTAAACAAGCAGATGATCCTCTGATGATTCGGTTACGTGATGAAGTGATCAAAGGAAAGGCCCCCGGATTCATAATTCATGACGATGGAGTTTTGAGATTTCAGAACCGACTCTGCGTTCCCGATGTTGATGTTCTGAAACAGACGATTATGAAGGAAGATCATAGTTCGCCCTATTCTATCCACCCGGGCACCAGTAAAATGTATAAGGACTTGAAGCAGAATTTCTGGTGGGGCAACATGAAGAAAGACGTAGCGAACTATGTTTCGAAATGCTTAACTTGTCAGCAGGTTAAGATCGAGCATCAATGGCCTGCTGGAATGTTGAAGCCACTCCCGATTCCTGAATGGAAGTGGGAGGACATATCGATGTACTTTATCACTAATATGCCGAAAACCAGGACGGAAATGAACATGATTTGGGTGATAGTTGATCGTTTAACCAAATCGGCTCATTTTCTAGGCATTAAGGATACGTGGGGACCAGAGAGGTTGGCACGAGTATTTATTTCGGAGATAGTACGATTGCATGGTACGCCGAAGACCATTATTTCTGATCGAGACGGCCGTTTTGTGTCTCACTTTTGGAAAGCAGTTCACAAGGCCTTGGGGACCGAATTGAACTTCAGTACGGCTTATCACCCGCAGACTGACGGACAATCTGAGAGAACTATACAAACGGTGGAAGACATGCTAAGGGCCTGTGCCTTAGATTGGTCAAACGATTGGGAAGTTCATCTACCGTTGATTGAATTTACCTACAACAATAGCTGGCATGCTTCTATTAAGATGGCACCGTTTGAGGCATTATACGGAAGGAGATGCAGATCGCCCCTATGCTGGGACGATTCATCGGACTTGATCGGAATAGAACCAGAGTTGATCGAGCATACTCGAGAGAAGATAGCCTTGATTCGTGAAAGGCTGTTGACCGCCCAGAGTCGCCAGAAATCCTATGCGGACGTACGCCGCCGCCCATTGGCGTTCAGTACTGGAGATCACGTACTTTTGAAAGTTTCTCCTACTCGGGGAATCTTTCGTTTCGGAAGGAAAGGAAAGCTGAGTCCAAGATATATCGGACCATTTGAGATCCTCGAGAGAGTTGGGGAGTTGGCATACAGATTAGCATTGCCGCCGTCATTGTGCCATGTTCATAACGTGTTCCACGTATCCCAGTTACGGAGGTATATACCAGATCGATCATATCATTGATTTCACGAGATCGAAGTCGAACAGATGGGGCGTTTGAAGAAAGACTACCAAGATACTCGAGAGTCGAGTTAAGCAACTGAGGAACAAGTCAATCGTTTTGGTCAAAGTTCAGTGGTCACGTCATGGAACGGAAGAAGCCACCTGGGAAACGGAAGCTGATATGAAGTCTAGATATCCCGAGTTATTTTCGTCTTGAGTTTCGGGATGAAACTCCTTTTAGTAGGAGAGTATGTAATATCCGGATTTATTACGGTATTTCATCTATATTCAAACCATGTATTATTTCGGATTGGTGATTTTGATTATTGAGTATGATATTTCGTGCATTGATATCATTATGCATAAGTATAGAAACTTGCAAAATTGCTCAAGCAACCTCGTGATAGCGCACGCTAAGAATGTATCTTAACGCGCTATCGGGCCATTATTAGCGCACGCTATGAAGATAGGAGTTGCGTGCGCTAAGAACTCAATTATTGAGCGGGACGGCTAACACATGCGCCAGCCGGGACATGGGTCCGGATAAGATTCCCGCTGACGCACCCGGACAAATTCTGAAGTCAACCATTATTAGCGCACGCTAAGGGATGCTTAGTAGCGTGCGCTAACTTGTCAATAATGCAGAATATTATAAATGGGACAACAACCGTTTTGGCTTTCATTTCCTTCGCCCTTTCTTCATCCTTGAGAGTTCAGAGAGCTATAGTAATATTCCTATACACTTAGAACACATATTGTTGGTATTATACATTGGTTATCACTTGAGAATGTTCATGGAAGTGGAATAGCACCTTGGAGTGGCATACAACCAACCGGAGTGGGATTCTACCTTACGGTTCAGTGATTTTCGTCATTTTAAGGTATGTTCAATCTATCTCCAGACTTAGAGTTGGATTCTAACGATTTGGATGATCATGTTAACAAGATATGGATTTTCATAGATGAATTATCCAAGTATATCATGTTTGGAATAGTGAGATGAATAAGCCATAAATACCTTGATTATAATCATCATGATTCGAATCTTAGTACACTGAATATGTGAAGAGAAGCTTCTATCATTGGTAAACCGAATCTAATAGATGATTTCATAGTAATCTTGGACTAGACGTTAACATCCTTATTGTTAGATAAATCTAAAGGTTTGATCATGGAAGGATTTATCTAGTATATATAGGACGTTTATCAACTTCAGTATGATAATATGGATTGATATAGAGGTGTTGATATCAACCGTTAAGCTTTTCGAATTGTCGTATGAAGATTTGAAGTCGGAATGGAATATGGTTTTATATTGGTATGCATATCCTTGAATCCGAAGTTGTCTTTATCTGTAAAATCATTCATAAGGGTGTGAACATGGTATTCATGGAAGTAACATGAATTATCACGCAAGATTTCATTGTTTCAATCATGGCAAGAACAGTTTACTCCTCAGCAGTAAACTGCCATGCATAGATAGCGCACGCTATGCTATGAATGTTAACGTGTGCTATCGAGCTCTGGTTAGCGTGCGCTACGTTTGGTACGTAACGTACGCTAGACCATCAGACGAGTCAGTTGGCTGATCAGTGAAGTACTGACCATGCATAGTTAGCGTACGCTAGTCTTTGTTGTTTGCGTGCGCTATCGGGCAGACTTAACGCACGCTACACAGAGTACTTAGCGTGCGCTAAGCAGTTCGGGCAGAATACATTTTATGAACTTTTGGCCGTGAATCGAATTGTTAAATATTCATACGACGTGAGATAAATCCTATATCTTTTCTTTTGTTAAGGTTTGGTCTCGTTACGTGATTGATTGAGGAGGACGACCGTCGAGTGTTCATTTCCGTGGAAGTATTGTTATTGTCTTCCAATCGAGGCAAGTACCTTAGTTCTTTTATGTATTGTTGTTATACATATTGTCGTGCATGTATGTCGTTATTGTATGTCCACCTCGTGTTGGTCCGACGGGATCATCGGGGGATCTATGCTAGCGTGCGCTGGATCATCGGACGGGTTTTTCCACCACGGGTTGGTCTGACGGGATCATCATGGGTTCTAGGCAGTGAACGCTGGATCGATGGAATTACCATGTGTATGTATTGATATCATGTTGTGATTATCAGTTGTGTATGTTATGTTTGAGTTTCTCGTAGGAGAAGACTCGTTGGTATTTTGTCGTTTACATTATTATTATTCTTCGTGAGAAATGAATAATATGTTGTGGTACTTGTACTAGCATCGTTGTGCTAACCCCTTCAGGGGTGAACATTTTGTTTGTGTTCAGGATCCAGGAGAGCGGGGAAACAACCACTGAAACTGTATGACGACGAGGGTGCAGAGTGATGTCCCGACCGGGTTTATTTATCTATTGTTTATTCGTTATTTCAGTAAGTACTCGAGTACGAAGTCATTTGTGATGATTTGAATTTGGTGATGTATTATTGAGTTCTGTTGAACAATTGTACTGTTTCTGTATTTGGTCAGAACTGATGTACTGTAATTCCGTTATTTCCATTCGTCAGTACCTTTTTATACTTGTTCAATTCTTCAGCCTTGTAAATCCTTATGTAAAGGATTTACGGCGCTGTAATATTCCCGAATATATTGGGGGTGTTACATGAAGATGGTCCCTTATGCATCTGCTGTGGGAAGTCTCATGTATGTTATGCTTTGCACTAGACCAGATATGTGTCATGCAGTGGGCATGGCTGCTAGATATCAGTCAAACCCAGACTGTGACACCTGGATTCTCATCAAGCACATACTCAAGTACCGAGAAGGACTAGGAGTACATGCTTGTATATCAATCGACGACTGCTTCCGGTGGGTTACACGACTGCATTTTTCATCGGACAAAGAAAAGTCCAAGTCTACTACGGGTTATGTGTTTAGCACGGGAGGTGGAGCCATTAGTTGGAGGAGTGTGAAGCGTAAATGCATCTAGGACTCTACCATGGAAGCCGAGTACGTGGCGGCCTGCGAGGCGCCAAGGAGGCGGTGTGGCTCAAGTACTTCTGCAGACTTAGATGTGATTCCCGATTTGCCGAGGGTATTACACTTTATTGTGATAATACCGTGCGATCGCAAATTCAAGGGAACCACGAGCCCATCGAGCAAGTAAACATATCAACCGCAAGTACCACATCATACGACACTTCGTAAAGGAAGGAGACGTAGTTGTAGCTGTGGTTGCATCGGAAGATAATCTTGCTGACCCTTTCACGAAAGGCCTACCTTCAAAAGTTTTTGAAAGGCATGTGGAAGGAATGGGATTACGGTGTATGGCAGCATTGCTTTGAGTATAAGTGGGAGAAATGAGAGACTATGTAATAGAGTAGTATACTTAAAAGCATGCTTTGAGTATAAGTGGGAGATTGTTAGGATTGTATACTGCAAAGCATACTTTATACTTGTATTACCCAATTTCCCTGTTACTACCTATGAGGATATTAATTACACTTAATCACATGATTTGCATATTAATTCACGTTATGGTTATGCAAATGAAATGTCTAATTATTTTGTATTGTAGATAATGTGGTGTGTTGGTGTCACAGGGAAGATCACATTATCGGTGCCTTATAAAATAATATAATAGTTCACAACCTTTATAATTATTAGACAAATTATATAAAGGGTTGTAGTGTATGCTTGAGAATAGTTGGTCTTGACTATTAGCATATATTAGCGTATTTGTATACGTTGAACAGGATCGAGGTGAGATAGTGTCTTACATCGATTTGTAAGAAGAACGTAAATCTCGGATAATTATTATTTCTTAATTCTAAGTATATAATATTTAATTGTGTATTTATAATAATTATTGCTTTGATTTACCATAGGTGAGAGTCAAAATGATCGACTCAATAAGCCTCGTATCTTGGGCAATAATATTGTTTATACAACAATTATTATTATTACTAGAAATCGTGTCCCGATTCGTGCGGGTTGATGATGTCCCCTTGAGGAGCTCGATAATGATTATTATATTAAACCTGCAGTGGATTTAATTCCGATATAATAATAAGGTTCGAGTGGTACTACTCTTGGATAAGATATTAATTAATTAAAGTCACAAGAACTTATAATTAATTAATGGACATTCGATATCTTAAACACGGGAAATAATATATTTAATAAGGAGCCAAATTTCGTAATTTGGGATTTTGGTAGGAAGTGCAATATAAACTATTTAGTGGACTAAGTTGATATTAATTTATTCATCATATATTAGGAAGAGTCCTAATAAGGTAAGATGAATTAATTGGGAGTCCTTCCAAAATCCTCCTTTAGATCCCTAGTAGTAGTCCAAGAGCCTATAAATATGACATTATGGGGCTTGGCCGATATTATCACATACTTGCACAAGGAATTTCGATTTTTCTTCTAAGTGTTTAATTGTGGATCTTGACTTGTGTCTTTGATTCCACAATTGAGATAACACTTTAATTCTTGCTACATATCGGAATTACTTGAAGAAAAGAAAATCGAGAGTTGTGAGGCATAAGAATTCGGCCGATCCATAAGGTGTCCAAGCAAGATCCGGTAGCTCGTTGCCCACACAACGTCCGGTTCAAGGCGGATCATACTCTAGAAGATCTGAAGGTAGAAATACAAGGCGATCAAGAAGGAAGTAACCAACGCGCTTCAAAAGGTAATATCCTATGATCTTGGATCTAGATTAGGATATTTTAATTAATCAACATATTTAATTAATAAATAATAAATAATATTTAAATTGCTTATTAATTATGGTAATTAATTAATTAGCATGCCTAAATAGATCTAATGCTCGTAGATGCGTAAAACACCATTATCAACTTTATCAAACTTCGCTTCCGCTGCGTTTTACTTTCCAACATGTAGTCATCCCACAGGGCGCAACGCCTATGGAAGAAACTCTGGATGCTCCCACAGCAGATCTTGAGCCTATGACGGCTATGATGGATGACCAGACATTTGTAAAACTTAAAGGAACATGTGAAATGGCTGCCCCTTTGGAGCTGAAGATCACCGCTCCAAATAGGGTCCCCACCCCTGTAACGAGTCCCTATCCCGACAGGGCATCCGACCTTGTCAGGGATACCGCTTCTCAACAGGCTCCCTTACCTGTGGAGAATCCAAACCGGACAGAAAAACCCTATACTGTTTGGAGTCCCTCCCCAACAGATATCATAAACAACACTCTCCTCCAGGTCCAGATTGAAGAAGCATTTGAGCGCTTCAAGATATGGAAATCATAAAGGGTCACCCCATAGGACTCATTGTACAACTATGAAGACTTTAAATAGAGAGCTATTCATTCTGGAGTCACGAACACCCAAAATCAAAGTCTTGATCAGATGGGATGATCCCTTTTGCCATGAACTGATCACCTCATACTTTGTGGCAAAAGAAAAGACTAGACTGAAAGTAAAGTCACAGTCCGCTGACAAGCCATGGAGCCCAAGCCATCACTCCGACTCAGACGAAGATGATGACGACCTGCATATAGGTCTAGGGATGAGTCATGGGGAGGCTCATGAAAAAGAATTTGCCCCGTCTAAGAACGCGGATGGCCAAGGGACTTTTGCCGAACAACCATCATCAGCCCCCATCTAGGAGGAATCACTCCTTTTGACCGGAGCCAATGAGACCCACGCCGTCCAACAGGAGGCATCAGTCTCTCCTAAGGAATAGGCGATTGTTGAGAGCCAGTAGGAGGACCCAGTTCTTCCTATACCCCAGGCTACAAAAACTATTCAGAGACAAGAGGAATCAGTCCCCTCTGTCTCTCCATCAGCAAAACAAGCGGAACCATCCAACGTTCCTGCCCCGCAACAGGTATCCACTTCTCTCCTACAGGATCCCCATCCATATTAGAAGAGGATTTCCGTTCAAATGATGAGCCCCAAAGGCCTCGTCACAATGTCATACTTAAAAAGCTTGGAGAGACATCTGATGCCAAGCTCGCTCACTGCAACTCTCCGTGCACAGAAGCCCGCATTGAACAGCTGCAAGCAATCGTTCGCCAAACTATCTTCTTATAGGATACCGTCAAAGCCCTGTACGACGTCGGTAAGGATCTCGATTGGATGTGAGAAACTGCCCAGGATAAGGTTCCAAAGCTACAATGGGACATACAAGATGTGGAAGAGGCCTTCCGCCTCATGCCCATCGCTCTATGGCAAGCCTTTAACCAGTTGAAGCAGCATCAGGAGCGAATTCTGAAATAGGAACAAGACAAACTACGAGCTTTGGAGTCCAAGACCGTAGCCGCCCTAGAATTCACAGGATCATAACTTACCGCTCATGATCATAAGATTGATGAACTAACAGCAGTATTTGCGAGTCTGGTGGATTGCGTCATCGATCTAAAGACCAAGCATGCTGAGTCGTTGGACATCCTTCATGATATTCATGGCAATGTATCTGATCTTGATAATGCCAAAAAGGGGAAAAGGCGCGAGAGGCTGGTAGGAGATGGCGATTGAAGAATGAAAAGGAGATGGAAGCCATCTTAGATGATAGTGTTGCATCTGCGATTGGAAGACTAGCCGGACCCGGGCTAGGTCAAGGAGCCAAAGGATATAGGGTTTCTGGTTCTCGTCCCGAGTTCCAGAATCCTAACTTCCCTTGGAAGAACAGTGTGCAAAAGCCTGCAGAAACCAAACTCCCAAGTGATAGATAGACAACAACTGAAGAGTTGAAGGCATGGAAACAGAATAAATTGGTGAGATACTTTTGTGTTCTCATCAGGGAATCGGACATGTTCAACCACTTTAAAATGCTGGAGGATGCCGCCAGAGAGTTTTCAAGGCTTCTAGCAAAAGGAAACATCCCACTTCAGATCAAACTAAAATCCAAAATCCTGAAGGGCGAATGGCCAACCCACCGATAAGACTGGATTCTCTCATTTGACATATCCCAAGAAGGAAGAAACTTATACATGGATCGAGGAAGAGATGCCATAGTCAACTAGTGGAACCCCTCCCAAAAAACTTAGAGACATCAGTCCTATAGGGGATAGAACTTCTGTTTTCTGCATATTACTACCCCTCCCAAAAAACTTAGAGACATCAGTCCTATAGGGGATAGAACTTCTGTTTTCTGCATATTACTATCTCCTGTTTTCTTCCGATGTAATCTTTTAATGCAAAAAGCACTGTAATCTGATTATCAAATAAAATACCTTTTATCTCAAAAGATTATATATCGTGATCTAACTTTATTACTTTGATTATATTTTGTGTTGAAATGTTTTACAATGTATAAAACATCAATAAGTCTCAAAGCTGTCTGCGAACAGTCCATAGATTAAGTTGTACTCAAATAGGACTACTTCCTTTAAGATTGTGCTTTCACGCCAATCATAAGTTATGTTTTAATACACTTAGTCCTGTAGGATTTATTATTTTTAGAACTTGCCTGCGAGCAGTTCAAATTTTAGACCAAGTCTCGAAGATCAGAACTTTCGGCAAAAGACTTGAAGACAGCCTCTCTCTATTAAGAAAGTTTTGGCATTATCAAAAGGGGGAAAATTGTTGGGAAAATCCTCCCCGTGTTTTGATAATTTCCTCATACAACAAGTTCTTCAAAGTCAGAATATCAGTCTAAGTATGAAAGCTTTTAGGAGAACATCATACAGCCTGTCCATATAGCATAAGATCTTCCAGCAAAGTCAAAAGTCCTTCCTACAGCATAAGTCTTCAAGATACATCAAAGACGAAGATTTTGGATAAGACAAACCTGTTGTAAGTGTTTTACTTAGGAAAAGTAAAACACAAATCTAACAGGACTGATAAAACTTTAAACCATTAAGAAAGCAAACATTATTTATTCACAAAGTATTCAAGGTTAAAGTAGCACTTAATGCTGATAAGACAGCATTTAATGCGACCAAGTAGACTATAGTCTGGAGAACATTTAATGCTAGTCAAAAAGAATGTCTGAAGCCTTAAATGCGAATCGCCTTTAATTTGAAATATTCTGAAGCCGCCAATCAGACCAGTCTCAATCTCACCAACGGCCAACGGCTACATTTATAATGGATCTATTTCCAAGCTTATAAATGGCCCCAAGTAAGAGGACATTATGAATATCAAGCTTACTAGAGCACTATATTTCTTCAAGTATACAACTTCATCAAAGAGAAGAAATATACGAAGTCCTCAATGCGAACAGCATACTTATAACGAATGCTCATCAAGCATATAGTTGATGTTTGATCTTGTCATACCAATCTTGCCATTGAGTTTACTTAGCCTTGTGTGGACTAAGCTTTGCTATCTATGACCTGTGTGGGATGAATAGCACCAAGGACAAAGTTTCAATCTGTGTGAGAAGAAGCAAGTCGAAGAAACCAAGTCAATTCGTGTGAACGGCCCAAGCTGCTGTCGGTTGTATCAATCTGTGTGAACGAAACACAACGTATTTAGTTAAAGTCACATATTTGTGTACGCCGTGATTTTAATAACCAATTTACTTTTGTGTGGAGGACCAGTGGATGTAGAGGGGTTTACCTCGAACCATTTTAAATCGGTGTGTCTTTCCGTTCTGTCATTTACTGTTTCTATCTGCCTGTGTGATTTTAGTATACATATCGTAAAAATCATGTACACACCAAGCTAACAGGAGATAGAGATGGCCACGGGCCGGTTCCTGCCATAGCAGGGCCGGGCCCGGGCCGGTTCACAGGCCATGTCTGGCCAACCCTAGCACTGTTATGTCTAGGTTCGGGCCATATCAGGGTCAGGCTAGGGTCATAGTAGGGCCAGGGTTTTAACCGGACTAAAAATCGAGCCATAGCAGGGTGGGCCGAACCTATTTTTCTTGAAAAAATTAAAAATATCTTATTTATTAAAATTTTATAAAACAATCAAATTTAAATAATTATTTAATGATAATGTAATAATTAAGTTGCCTACGTATCTCGAAAGAATCTAAGCCCATGTAGTTCTTCACTTACCTTACTTACCTGATTTGGTTGGATGTTGGTGTCTAGTCTTGATCAATCCCTTGTGATGCACCGGATTTCGGTGAAGTGTCCATGATCACGAAACAGTCTTCTTCATCTTCATCATCATCGTGCCCATTTCCTTGTTGACGTCTTTCGGCTTGATCCGAATCTTTTTTGCATACACACATTTTGACAGTGGAGCCAAGCGTGTTCTTCTATCATCGATCACTCTTCTACCTGCACTAAAAATCTGAACCCGAGGCTATTCTTGAGGTAGGAATGACAAGAACATCTCTAGCAATTTTTGTTAGTATATGAAAATCACAACTATTTTTACGCCACCATGAGAATATTTCAAAATCAGGTAAATTAGATCTCCATCTAAAAAGCAGAAGCAGAAGAAGAACCTGAAGTCTTTTATTTTTTGGGGTTTCAAAAATAAATATTTGATAAACCCCATAAAATCTACCTTCACCTTTAGATGATCCGGTATCATCTTGGGGGAAGATTGGTCAAATATATGATATAATTCTATTAAGCATGCAATACATCGGTCAATATAATTTTGAACATTATATTCAATTTCTAATTGTTCGTAGTAAAATTCTAACATATTAGATAAAGCTTTATTTTTAATACATGGATCAAGAATAGTAGCAACACCATATAAGAGAGGAAATTCGGTAAAATATGATACCCATTTTACTCGCATATCCTCCCATATATGTACCAAAGTAGGATCTTCTGAAGTATATTTTGAAGCAGTCATAATTATGTTAACACATTCAATTATTACTAAATGAATATTAGGCTCATCTAAAGAAAATACTTTAGTAGCATCATTAAAAGCTTTTAATAAGGTACAAATAGAATATGCTATATCCCAATGACTATCATCAACTAATAATTCCAGTACGTTCGTATGTCTATTATTATATAAAGTACTAATTATTTCCCTATATTTTAATACCTCTTTAAGCATTTGATATGTTGAATTCCATCTTGTTGGTGTGTTAATGGAAAACCTCATTCTTGGTAAATTGTGTTCTTTACATAATGCAAATATTATTGTCTAATATTCTTAGATGATCTAATCTATTTAATAATATTCCAAATGGGTAATAAAAGAGGTGCAATAAAGGTAATTTCTTCCTGAACTGATAAGTTGATAATATGAGCACAACATCTAACATGTATTACTTTACCATCTAGTAGTAATGGAATAATAAACCCTTTAAAATTATCAATGCATTTAGTGTTTGCGGATGCATTATCGAAAGAGATAGAAAATATTTTAGAAAGTAATGAAATTCTTTTAAAGTGCTTGAAATTCTAGTATAAAAATTAAGAACCCGAATGTGACTATTCCATAATATCAAAAGCTATTATACGTTCTTGTAAAGCAAAAGTCTCACCTAACCAATGAATGGTTACGCATAAATAAGTCTCACCTCGGGTGGATGTCCAACAATCGCTTGTTAAAGCCACCCGATCGTTAAAATTACGAAAATATTCAATCAATTCTGCATGTGCTCCATAATATTGCTTCATCATACGACGCTTAAGGGTGTTTCTAGGTACCCTTTTATAAGTCGGATTTAACTAGGGATGGCAAAAAAACCCGAACCCGACGGGGAAATCCGAAACCCGATCTTAACGGGGCGGGGCGGGACAGACATTATCGGGTTACGGGGCGGGGATCGGGGCGTTAACGGGGATTTTTTCGGGGTTCGAGGTAGTGACTGGAGTGATCGTGCCCCGCCCCGCCCCGCCCGATATTATATTATATATATTTTTTATATTTTTTTATATATATATATAATTATATTATATATATTTTTTATATATATATATATATATAGAACGGGGCAAAATAATATATATAATATATTTTTATATATATTTTTATATATAATATATTATATATATTTTTATAAAATAATATATTATATATATTATTTTATATATATTTTTATATTATATATATATAATATAATTCTATATAAATATATAAAACGGGCAAAAACGGAATGGGAACGGGGCGGTTCGGGTATCTCAGAGCCCCAATGGGGCGCCCGATAAGATCCCAGACGGGGAAGGTAGGGACGGCAGATTGATTTCGGGTTCGGGACGGGATACCTGCCCGCCCGAACCCGCCCCATAGCCATTCCTAGATTTAACGAAAGTCTATTAAAGGTTGCTAAATTAACACTTCCACCGTGACAAAATGGCAACTCATTCGCCGTAACAAAAATTGACATATTATCAATCATCCTATCTCTATTATAGATAAAAGGGGTACCTCCATCGAGTTGTGCAAATTTACCGATTTGTGTTTGGCCGGTGGCGTCACTTTGGACCTCCCCTTCTTTACCGTAGGTTATACCATGTGAGTGCTTCATGTCGACTCGGCGTGATGGTTCCATCTCCCATTTTCCATTTGTAACCGATTGGTCTTTTCCCTTGCTCCGCACATAGCTTACAATTAAGTAGATGTCGTCCGGGACCTTGGGCTGGATTTTTGACTTTTTTGAAGTAGTTCCATACATAAAATACTTTAGCGGAGGAAGTGGATCTAGAACATGAACCACCTAAATTAATAAATAAATATAATATGTATTAAATTATAATTAAATAACTATAATCGTAAATAACATATAAAATAAAATAAAATAAATAAGTAAACATAAATTCAATAAATAAATGTAATTACCTTCTTCGGCAGTATGGTCAGGTAGTGGTTCCATGGGCAAAGTTGTAGAACCTTGTGTTTGTGGTATTTGCAATGTAGGAGAAAGTTGAGTAGCTGTGGTATTCATCAAATTTTCAAATTTTTTATCAGAAAAAGAATCTGAGGGGTTGAATGCCATTTCTCGAAATAATTTAAATATAGAAATAAGATAATATAAGAAAAAGAAGAAATTATAAATCGAATAAAACTATTTTGAGAGAAGTTGTGGAGAATTATAGAGAATTATAGTAGAGATTGAGAGTATAGGTGTGAGAAAATTGAATGAATCAAGGTGGTATTTATAGGAATTAGAAAACATTAAAATAAAAGAAAAAAAGGCATTCAAACGCCAACGGCCAGAAAAGGAAAAATGGCACTCAATGCCAATGGCCAACTTGGAATGACTTTCCAATGGCCACAATTTTGAACTGCAAGGGAGAAGGTGGTGGGCCGGTTCATGCCGCGGGCTGGGCCATAGCAGTGTGAGTTCAACGGGCCATAGCAGGGTTAGGGTCGGGCCTCCTCGGGTCAGGGTCGAAAAAACACAACCCCGGCCCTAATCGAATAAAATCGGTTCAGGGCCGGTTTCCCTACGGGCCGGGTTGATCCGATTGCATAGCTCCCTGCGGGCTGGGCAATAGCGTTCGGGCCAAGCCCGCCACAATGTTCATTTTGCCTTGAAGGCAAGATTCACAAGTTGGATAGGAATCCGATTCCAATGGACCCATAAGTCCATATTTCTCCATTTTATGAATTTTGGTCTGACCAACATAGCCAAGTCTAAGTGCCACTTAAGTGCTTGATTTGTTTCATCCCTACCGTGCTTCCTAGTTATAGTGTTCACAGTGGTTTTATTCTTTAGATTCAAATGGTATAAACAATTTAGTAATATAGTTGTACCAATCAATTTATATCTAAAATGCGACAGGACCCATCTCCGATAAAGAAATGATATCCCTTACGGTCCATGATCAGAATTGATACAATGATTGTGTGCCCCTTGAGAAAAACAAGTACATTATATAGAGTGATAACAAAACTTGATTCCAAATCTAATGTTGACCACAGTATACAATCTAAACAGCTTAGAAGGGAGTTGAATAAGCTGTATCTTTTTTGAAGTTTATTTGCGTAGCGGAAGTTTGAGGTTACGTTGCTGTAAATACAACTGAATAATCTCCTGTTAGAGACTTGTTGGTCATAACATATTCAAGGGGTAATTTATAAGGATGGGGGTGAATATTCTATACTCAAGTTTTCGATTTAAAGTGCATAGTGAAAGTCTTTATCTTGTTGTAGGTGTCAAAATACAAAGTCCTAGTAAGTTTGTTACGGCCATGTAGACTTAACTTTTAAAACACTTTGATTACGAAAGTAATCAGGTTAAGTATATTACTTAAACCATAAGTTATATTATGCTACATGATGCTGGAAAATATAAAGCAATAAGGACATAGTAGTTTTTATAGTGGTTAGAAGCAATGGCTTCTATGTCCACCCAGCTCCACACATGAGTTATCCACCAGAAGACACGTTAATGCACAACAGGCCTGAACTTGTAAGAATACACACAGATTATATGCTCACACAGATTTATGTAAGTCTGAATACACAGCAACATCGCTCACATGGAGTGGTGTTAAACTGGATTCCGCAAAGATCTGAAGCTAGATTCAGCAGAGCACCTTCTTTCTTCATAGTTCCGAAGCTTGCTCGATACTTCAATCTATACAATATTGAAATCTTCTCAACTGTATGTGTTTTAATATCAATGCAGGATATATTTTTTTCTTTTTGAGTTCAATTGTTGTAGGATGTTGTTCTCTAGTTGCTTAGGAGCTTTTTCGCTTGATGTAGGATATTAAGCTTTGAAGCAAAAATACTTGAGTTGAGTCTGTAATTTCATTTTTCTGACAGGAAAATATAGTCGTTCGTCGATGTGGCCCTTGTTGGTAGGTGAGGTGTTGACATCTCGATTTGGCGGCTTTGGGAATTTGCATTAAAGTTGTCCCTCTTGTCTTATCATGAAATATTACTCTAAAATATTAACAATCATTAATGTGGTTTCTCACTCTAGTGTATGGTGTCATTAATGCAGTATTAACTCTACATTAAATGTGTTCAAATCGTGAATACTTTAAGAACAAAATATTTCTTCATCCAAAATAGTGAATACTCTATTGTAACACTTATTGTTGGAAGTATTTTGTTATCTTCCTAGTGTAGAGATGAAAACATACGATGTAGGTCTATTGTCATGTCTTGAACTCCAATGTTGTAGCTCTACCCGATGTAGGTCTGCGTTGTAGGCTATTCACATGAACTTTTGAAAGAGCTGCTGAAAAACTTGTTTTAACCCATACCGATGTGTGTGTCCCTTTTGAAGTGGCACGAGATGGATTTCAGTATTTCATTACATTTGCTTATGACCATACTAGGTATGGATTCGTGTACTTAATGAAACATAAATTCGAAGCCTTAGAAAAATTCAAGCAACTTAAGGCCCTGGTTGAAAATCAAACAGGTCATCATATCAAAGTACTTAGGTCGGACCGAGGTAGCGAATATATGAGTACCAAGTTTGATGAGTTCTTAAAATAACTGGGAATAGTGTCACAATTCACTCCTCCAACTACTCGATAATTAAATGGTGTGTTAGAAAGAAGGAACCGAACCTTGTTGGACATGGTTTGCTCCATGCTTAACTGTACTGACCTACCGATTTACCTATGGGGTTATGCGCTCCTTGCTGCTGCCTATACCTTAAATGGATGTCCTTCCAAATCTATTCATAAGACTCCACATGAGATGTAGAAAAATAGAAAACCAAGTCTTAATCATATTAGGATTTGGGCATGTCCTGCTTATGTTAAGAAGACTAAAGTATAAAAACTATAAGTTCGGTCTGTGAAGGGTTGTTTCATAGGATATCCAGGGGATTACATGGTATATTTATTCTACATGCCTGAAGATCAGAGGAACATTGTTGCTTTACAAGCGCACTTCCTTGAAGATAAGTTCATTCATGAAGGAGGCACAGGTAGAAATATTTCTTTAGAAGAAATAAAAAGAACACCCAATGAGATACTTGTACAAGATATTGGAACAAAACCTTCTGAAATATAAACACAACCTCGCAGGTCTAGTAGTGCTTCTCATTTACCTGAGAGGTATGGCTATATGCATCAAGAGGAACTGGGTCCTCATGAGATGATGAGAAGTATCCAAGAGAATGATCCCTCTACTTATGGTAGAGATGGACTCCGCGAAGTGGTAAGAGGCTATGGAAGCTGAGATAGACTCTATGTATGCTAATCAGGTCTGGAATCTAGTGGATCGTCCTAAGGGCATAGTGCCTATTGGGAATAAATGGATCTATAGTAGAAAGACTGATGGAGATGGCAAGGGTGATACCTATAAGGCTAGGCTTGTGGCAAAGGGTTATTCCCAAAGAGAGGGAATCGATTACTTCGAGACCTTTTCGCCTGTAGCCATGATAAAGTCTATTCGCATAATGCTTGCCATAGAAGCCCATTTTAATTATGAAATATGGTAAATGGATGTGAAAATAGCATTCCTGAATAGATACCTCGAGGAGGAGATCAATATGGAACAGCCTAAAGGATTCATATCTGAGGCCAATATTCATAAAATATGTAAGCTTCAGCATGCCATCTATGGACTGAAGCAGGCTTTGAAGTTGGAATCTTCGCCTTGATGAGATAGTCAAAGAGTTTGATTTTGTCAAAAACGAAGAGGAGCCATGTATTTACTATTGGGCTACGGCCCAACATCCTGCCTGCATGGGCTTAAGAGATTCGGCATAGCCTATGATTCGACTCGTGAGATCTCTACTAGAAAGCGATTAAATGAATTGATTTGAATTACTCATATCAATAAGATCGGGTAGCCATCTCATAGAAACTCCAAAGTTAAGCGTGATTGGCTTGGAGTAGTTATGGGATGGGTGACCCTCTGAGAAGTTTCTCAGAGTGCGCGTGAGTGACGACAAAGCGCGCTAGAAAAGAATCATGTTGGTACAGTGAGGAAAGTCCTCATTATTCTGCCAAACTCGAAACTTTGGACTAGTGTCACTTCCAGAGGGAACTAACTACTGGTATCAGAGCCGATCATGGGTTTGAATTCCCTTGGGAGTATGCTGCAGCAAAGGTTTACATGAGCATTGAAACTAAGAGGCTTGGCGTGCAGCGGAGGTGTCCATATAGTCGGAACTAAGATAATAGCATAGTGGAGGTAAATGGGGATGGAACTAAAGGTGTCCATATAGCCGGAACTGAGATGATGGCGCAATGAGGTAAATATGGATGGAACTAAAACTGTCGTGAGCAGATGCTAGCAAGTGCTGGTGGGGGATTGTTGGGTTATGGCCCATCATCCTGCCTGCATGGGCTTAAGATGTACAACGCATCCTGCAATTTGACCCGTGATATCTCTACTAGAAAGTGATTAAATGAATTGATTTGGACTACTCATACCAACAAGATGCATCTTGTTTTCTGGTAGCCATATCATAGAAACTCCAAAATCAAGTATGCTTGGCTTGGAGTAGCTATGGGATGGGTGACCCCATGGGAAGTTTCTCAGGGTGCACGTGAGTGAGGACGAAGTGCGCTAGAAAAACCTGCATTGGTATAGTGAGGACAGTCCTCATCATTCTGCCAAACCTGGAACCGGGGACAAGTGTCACTTCCAGAGGGGGCCAACATTTACAAGAAGGTTAGTGGGAGCAAAATTGCATTCTTAGTACTATATGTCGATGACATTGTACTTGTAGGAAACAACGTAGGAATACTTAGTTCTGTGAAAGCGTGGCTTTTTAATAAGTTCTCAATGAAAGACTTGGGAAAAGTCACCTATATTATAGGTATTCGTCTTTACCGGGATAGATTCAATAGGATGATAGGTCTTTCCCAAGCCCTCTATATAGAAAAGATCCTGAAGCGATTTACGATGGAAAAATGTAAAAAGGAGTTCCTACCTATGTGACATGGTGTAAAACTTTCCTTAGAAATGTGTCCTCAAAGTGAGGAAAACAAAAAGGAAATGAGGAAGGTACCCTATGCTTCGGAAGAGGGTAGCCTCATGTACGCTATGATTTACACTAGACCGGACATAGCCTAAGTTGTGAGCGTAGTCAGGTGGTTTCAGTCAAATCCAGGACAGGAACATTGAACTGCTATAAAGATCATTCTTAAGTAGTTAAAAAGGACTAAAGACTTGGTTCTTATATACGGCGGTGGATAACTTAAAGTGATGGATTATACGGACTCATATTTTTCAGGATACATGGACGTGTAGATGTCCACATCAGAGTATATCTTTACTCCGAATGGTGGAGTAGTATCTTGGAGAAGTGTAAAGCAAAGAATGACTGCAATTTCCACATGTAATCCAAATATCAGGCAGCCACAGAGGCTGCTAAGAGATGTTTTAGATTAAGAAGTTCACTGAGGAACTTCAAGTGGTTACAGACTCAGATCGGCCCATGTCGCTGTATTGTGACAACGACGAAGCTGTTGCATAGGCTAGGGAGCCTAGGGCTCACCACAACACCAAATATATTGAGAGAAAATATCCTTTTATTAGAGAACAGGTTCAGAAAGGGAACATTACACTGTAGAAAATAGACACAACAGATAATGTTGTTGATCCGCTAACCAAGCCATTTTAGAGAACGTTTGTGCGCTTTGATCGATTCGTGATTGAATCAGGGTTATCTATTGTGTTGTTTGCGATCGATATTGTGTTATTGAATGAATTGTATTTCATTCAAGGTTATTCGAGTGCTTGTGATTGTCGGAGGACGCTGTTCGTTGTTCATGGGAGGATTTCATCGCCTTCAGTTTGAGGCAAGTTTTATACATGTACTGGTCAATGAGATTAATGTTATCTTGTATTGTATGAATGTGTTGTATTAATTTGAGACGTAGTATCTTCGTGATTTGTTGATATCAGGGAATTGTTCGATACAATACCCTTCGGCAATTATGCCAAATATTGTTGTTTTTCGTCAATGATCGGTTTAAGGCATTGAGACTCTTGTTGTTATTGTTGTTGTCGATAGCCAGTTCACGGTATCGATGTATCGATTGTTATTGTTGATACTGATGTTCGATTAAGACATCGATATGAGTGTTTCTATTGATATTGGTGTTTTGCTATTAATGTTGTATTGGTCGGTTGAAGGCATAAACGTATTCGATTATCACCTCTGTCGTCGGTAACCGATTAAAGATACTGAGGCATCCGTTGTGTCATTGTTATCGATTGGTCGTTCTAAGTCAATCAAGGTATTGAATTGGGATTGTTGAGGACATTTCCCAACCGTTGTATCGTTGTTATCGATTAGTAATTCTAAGGCAATCGAGGTATTGAATTGAGATTTCCGAGGATAATTCCCATCCATTGTATCGTTGTTATCGATTAACCATTCTATGGTAATCGAGGTATTGAATTGGGACTGTCGAGGATACTTTCAATCCGTGTTGTTGCTGTTATCGATTTAGCCGACTAAAGGCAATCAAGGTAATTGAATTGGGACCACCGAGGATGGTGCCCATCCATGAGTTATTATTGTCGTGTTGACCGACTCAAGGCAGCATACTATCATTCTTGTGAATTCAGTAATTTTGTGATCATTGCCATTTGTGATTAATTGTGTTTGGAGGCTAGTCTCGGCTAGCACTCGACGGGTAAGCTTGGGGCTTGAACCTTCGCGGTTGGTTTCCCCAAACCTAAAGTTCAGTAGGTCACAGTCATTTCTATGATCTCATTATGGGTAAGTTTGGGGCTTGAACCTTCACGGTTGGTTTCCCAATACCTATAGTTCAGTAGGTCACGGTCACTTCGATGATCTCATTATGGGTAAGTTTGGGGCTTCAACCTTCGTGGTTGGTTTCCCAACACCTACAGTTCAGTAGGTCACGGTCACTAGGTGATGTCATATGGGTAAGTCTGTAATACCCGAGATTTCTGTTATGTTATTGGAACTTGTGATATTGTAATGATTGTACTTTTGTCTGAGTACTATTCTCCGTATTTCATGATCCGATGTTGTCGGGCGTATAATTTCGTGTTTATGATTTATAGATTGTAATTCTGCGCATGTAGCGCACGCTATTGGCTATGTTTAGCGTGCGCTAACGTGGATTCATAGCGCACGCTACTGAGGGTCATTAGCGCACGCTATGCGTGGTCAATTTGATTGAGACGTGCGGTAGGTGAGATCTGGCCGGGGGACCCCTGTCGGATCGTGTCGGTATATGCAGACGGCTTTCGGGAAAAGCGAGTCAACGCCTTAGCGCACGCTACGGTATATGCGTAGCGCACGCTAAATCCGAGTCTGATTAAGTCGGTGAGCCGTTAGCGCACGCTACGGCGAAAGGTCTAGCGCGCTAATAGCCATTTCTTATAAATAGGGATGACATCCTATTCGTGATTTCAGTTCTTTCTTCTCCCATTACCTGAGTTCTTACACTTAGAACATAACTTCCTTCATCCTAAACACTTCATATCAACATCCTGGTTCGTGATTGAAGATCGTATATCATTGGAGATTGGTGTTCAAGCTTTCGGTGTTGGATTGCTTCAATTTCCTCCGTGTTCTTCACTACCTTGAGGTAGGTGATTCTTCACCAATACTAGTTGTGTTCTAAAGGATGTTGATCATGTTCGTCTAGTCAGTTAGATTCGTTATTAGTCGTACATCATGTGTTAGAAGGATATTTTCGACGTTTCGACGCTTATTCATCGTATAATCCATTGAACCTTTTTGTATGTGGATTCCTAAGCATGTTATGTATCTTCAAAACCAATCAACCAGTATATGAAGATTACCTAGTTCGTATGTTTTACGTAAGGAATCTTATGTTTTGAGACTTGGAATAATCGGAACTTGGAATAATTCTTGAAGATCGAAGATAAATTATGATGTTGAGATGATTATCCGTATATTTGTACCTCATAATCATATAACTTCCACAAACCTTATTAGCATGTTATGCCCGAGGGTAATTTGTATTATCACCATAGAGTTCATGAAATTCACCACCTTTCAACCCGATTTTCCGTTAGCGATTCGCCATGCAAGATTAGCGCACGCTAACATATGTGAGTTAACGTGCGCTATCGGGGTTCGATTAGCGCACAAAACGTCGTAGCGTACGTTATGTATCGGCCGATTCAAGCTGTCGATTCGTAGCTAGCGCACGCTAGTCTTACACGATAGCGTCGCTAACGAGCGGCTTAAGCGCCGCGTTACGTGAAATCGTAAGGCACGCTAAGCGATCGAGCAATTGTTTATTTTGAGCTTTTGGTCGTGAGCAATTGTTAGAAACCATCGTTCGACTTGAGATGATTTGTATATCATTTATTTTGTTAAGGTTCGAGCTTGTTACGTTGATCGAAGGAGGCGGCCTTCGAGTGTGTCGAGATCATTGAAGTGTTTCGTCCTTGCCATTTTCGAGGCAAGTATCATATGTCGAGATCGATTTATCATGCTTGTGGATTTGTTCATATTGTTGAATATGAGATGTATTTCTGAAAAATTCTCGTGATATTCGTTGTTATTTGTTCGTATTGATGAACATATTGAAATGCATATGTGTATGCATAGTTGATTGATATATGGTATAAATGATCCGAGGGGATCATGAGGATCTATGCTGAGGGCGCTGGATCGAATGTCCACCATGCGTTGGTCCGACGGGATCATCATGGGGATCTATGCTGAGGGCGCTGGATCGTTGGACGGGTTTTCCACCATGCGTTGGTCCGACGGGATCATCATGGGGATCTATACCAAGGGCGCTGGATCGCTGGATTACCCTGTATTGTGTTGATGGAATCGTGAGGATTCGCATCGTTGGATTCCGGTGGCGGAAGTCCGTTTTGCATGTTTTATGATGCGTTGATGATTTATTGTATGATGATACTTGTACTAGCATTGTTTTGCTAACCCCTTCGGGGGTGGACATTGTTTTGATGTTCAGGTAGCCGAGAGCAGGAGGAAACCACGGATGCAAACGGAGACGATGAAATAGCTCAGTGATGTGGTTGATGTTATTGTTATTATGAATTGTCTTCTTGGTTCGTTTAGTACTCGAGTACGTCTGATTTAATAAGGTCATTTAGATATGGTTGTATAAGTTAACTCATTTGATCGCTTGAATCAAATCTGTATTTGAACTTCAGTTGTTCGATTGAATTGTTTTTACATTTCTTTTAAAATTAGCCTTGTAAATCCTTATCTAAAGGGTTTACGGCGCTGTAATTATTCCGAATATCTCGGAGTGTTACAGAATATGGTATCGGAGCTAAGATTCATGGATATCTTGGCAGTCAGGTTAGTTGGGTCTGTTTACGTTATTTGATTATTGGTCGTTCGTAACATCACTGCTGAGCCAGCATCGTCGTGTGGACCGTGGTTGTAAGTTTCCTAATCTCGAATACTACCTTTTTATTTAATTCATGTCTTGTAAACATTGATGGTTGTGCTTTGAGAAAGTTGTCCTGGATATTGAGTATTTATGTTTACAGTATGTTGAGAGGAGGTCGTGGACGCGGACGCGGTCGTGGACGCGGACGTGGAAATGCGAGGCAAGAAGAGTCAGTATCTACCCCAGAGATAACCGCTAGTCGAACCGATTCCCATTCCGGGGGACAACAGGGATCGGCAAATAATAATGCAGATCCTAACGTGCCGGGAGTGCTTGGCAGTGGTTGCCAGATAAACCGATTTTCTCAAGTTGTGGATCGCATGCGAGACGGCGATGGGACAAAGGCATAACGTGGAAAATCGAGGAGATAGATGGCTTACCAAGTGATTAAATTGCACCCTCCGAAATTTGGCCAGTTCTGTGAGACGCTTTCTTGGGATCACCGGGTGAAGGAATTAGAGAAGATTTTGCGAGGATTAAGCTGTCCCAACGATAGGAAGGTTCCGGTCGCCCAGTATCTTCTGACAGGGGAGGCTTTCGACTGGTGGGAGGCCATTCGACCGGAGGAGCACAATGTTGACTGGACGGAATTCAAATTGATGATGGAGGCCCAGTATTGTCCTCGTCCAGTTAGAGAAGCCCGAGTTCGGGAGTTTTTCTCACCACAAAATTCGGAAGCATCTGTGACGGACGTGATTAAGACTTTTAATCACCAGCTGACTTATGTGCGCCACTTGGTCAGGACCGAGGCGGAGAAGATTTTTCATTTTGACATGCGAATGAAGCCGGAAATTCAGCAGTATATGTCCGGATTTGAATGTACCACCTTGCGACAGTATCAGGACAAGGCGTTGGCCTATGATATGAAGGAGGCAGCAGTAGAGAAATCGACTTAAGCAAAGAAACAGAAGGTGTCTGGCAACTTCACGGAGAATAAGAGTAGCGGGCCTCGCAGGGGTCAGTCCTCTTTTCATTCATCCAAGAGACCTCCGCATCCTTCTCGAGGTGGAAAGAAGTTCCGGGCAGCACCAAGCTGTTTGACGCGGGAAGAAGTGTTATAAGCGTGGCAAAGCGGGACATGTTCGGCGTGATTGTTTCGCGCTGCTGTGACTGTTTAGTGTGGGCGGGGAAGGACATCGCGCAACATTTTGTGGGAATGCGACCCGATCTTTTGGTACTCGCACTCTGTCTGGTTCGAAGGACACTAGTTTGAACCAGAGCCTTGAGTGGATTTCACAGTGAGCGTTGGAAAGAGAGAGACATCCAGTGCTGGGTCCGTTCCTCCGCGTATTTACGAGATGAATAAGGATGATCAGAACACAGCTGTTGCATTAGGTACGATTCAGATCCTTTTGCAACCAGTTAGTGTCTTGTTCGATTCGGGAGCTACGCATTCTTTTATATCTTTGAACTGTGTTAATCGTTTGAAAATCTCGTGCTTGTATAATTGTGAACCTTATGTTGTGGGATTACCGAGCGGAGAGAAAATTGTGGGAACCCTAGAAGCTAGGGATTTCCCAGTATCTATAGAAGGAAGAGAGTGGCCATCGAATCTCATTGTAGTTGACATCTACGGTGACGATTTAATTCTCGGAGATGATTGGCTCAACCGTTATGGAGCTGTTCTGAATTACCGAGAGAGAGTCATTTCTATCATTGTTGATGACGGATCTGAACACTTATTCCGAGGATGGAGACCAGGAAGCTCGGGAAAATTGATCAAAGCAATGAAAGCCGTGAAATTATCAAGCGGGGATGTCACGGACTATGGTGCTATGCAATGAGGAAACAGGAAGGAGTAGAGCTCGTCTATTTCGATTGTGAATGAGTTCTCGAGATGTATTTCTGACGAACTACAGGTTACCTCCGCGAGAGAGAAGTGGAATTCACTATCGAATTAGAGCACAGGCGGCTCCTATTTCCAGGGCACCATATCGTATGGCGCCAACCGAGATGTATGAACTCAAGAAACAACTGGAGGAATTGTTACAGAAGGGTTATATTCAACCGAGCGTTTCTCCTTGGGGAGCGCCCGTTCTCTTTGTCCGGAAGAAAGACGGATCCCTCCGACTGTGTATTGATTACAAGGAGCTCAACAAGATGACGATCAAGAATAAGTATCCTATACCTCGGATCGAAGATTTGTTTGATCAACTGCAAGGGGCAAGGGTATTCTCGAAGATTGACTTGCGATCAGGATACCACCAGTTGAGAATTAAGGAATCGGATATACCGAAATCTGCTTTCAGATCTCGGTACGGGCATTATGAATTTGTAGTAATGCCATTTGGACTTACCAATGCTCCTGCGGTATTCATGCAATTGATGAATCGGGTATTCTTGGAATACTTGGATAAATTTGTGGTCGTCTTCATTGACGACATCCTGATATATTCGAGGGACGCAGAGGAACATGCTGAACATTTACGTGTGGTTTTGAGCACCTTGAGGAATGAACAGTTGTATGCAAAACTTTCAAAATGCGAGTTCTGGCTTAAGGAAGTAACCTTCCTTGGGCATGTGATATCAGCCGACGGAGTCCAGGTGGACCCGAAGAAAGTCGAAGCAATCTTGGATTGGGAAGCTCCTAAAAACGTGAAAGAAGTCCGAAGCTTCTTAGGACTTGCTGGATATTATCGCCACTTTGTAGAGGGATTTTCCAAAATTGCTCGTCCGCTCACTCAGCTGTTACAGAAAACTCAAAAAATTCACGTGGAATGAGAAGTGCCAGGCTGGTTTTGACGAACTTAAGAGGAGACTGACAACAGCACCTATATTAGCGCTGCCAGAGGGAACTGATGGATTCATGGTATACAGCGACGCTTCAAATCAGGGTTTGGGTTGTGTGTTGATGCAGAAGGATAAAGTGATTGCTTATGCTTCTCGGCAATTGAAACCATACGAGATTAATTACCCTACTCATGATCTGGAGCTAGCGGCTGTGGTCTTTGCCTTGAAAATTTGGTGACATTATTTGTACGGCACTCATTGTCAGATCTTTATAGATCATAAGAGCCTCAAGTACATTTCCAGTCAGAAAGAATTAAACATGAGGCAGAGAAGGTGGCTGGAATTGATCAAGGATTACGACTTGGAGATTCTCTATCATCCGGGAAAAGCAAACGTAGTAGCCGATGCCTTGAGCCGAAAACCTGTTTCTCTTAGAGTGTTGGAAGCACTTACATCCCAAACCAGTATTCAACGAGAACTGATCCGCGAGGGGATCGAAGTATGGGCACCAGGAATCCAAGGGCAACTTTATGTGATGGAACTGACTTCATCACTAGTCGAGGAGATCAAGTCTAAACAATTGAACGATACTCTGATCCTTCGATTATGTGACGAAGTAAAGAAAGGAAAAGCCCCAGGATTCGTGATACAAGACGATGGAGTTCTGAGATTTCAGAGTCGACTTTGCGTTCCCGAGGATGATGATTTGAGACGGACAATTTTGAAGGAGGCTCATAGCGCGCCCTATTCTATCCACCCAGGCAGTAGTAAGATGTATAAGGATTTAAAGCAAAACTTCTGGTGGGGGAATATGAAGAAGGACGTAGCGGAGTACGTTTCGAAGTGTTTGACTTGTCAGCAGGTTAAGATTGAACATCAACGACCTGCCGGGATATTAAAACCGCTTCCGATCCCTGAGTGGAAGTGGGAGGATATCTCGATGGACTTCATCACTAGTATGCCAAGGACTAGAACGGGAATGAACATGATTTGGGTTGTAGTTGATCGACTAACCAAGTCGGCTCATTTCCTGGGAATTAAAGATACATGGGGACCCGAGAAATTGGCACGAGTATTTATTGCGGAGATAGTCAGATTTCATGGGACACCGAGGACCATTATTTCGGATCGAGATGGTCGCTTCGTGTCACACTTCTGGAAAGCAGTTCACAGGGCTCTGGGGACTGAGCTCAACTTTAGCACAGCTTATCATCCCCAAACGTACGGTCAGTCCGAAAGGACTATTTAAACTGTAGAAGACATGCTTAGAGCTTGTGCTTTGGATTGGTCAACTGATTGGGAAGTTCATTTGCCATTAGTTGAATTCACCTACAATAATAGTTGGCATGCTTCAATTAAGATGGCACCATTTGAAGCTTTGTACGGAAGAAGATGTCGATCACCCCTATGTTGGGATGATTCTTCGGATTTGATCGGGACGGAACCAGAATTGATTATTCAGACTCAAGAGAAGATAGCTTTGATTCGAGAGAGACTGTTGGCGCCGAGTCGGCGTAAGTCTTATGCGGATGTACGTCGTCGCCCTCTAGAGTTCGAACTGGGACCATGTGCTATTGAAGGTGTCTCCTACGAGGGATTTTCCGTTTTGGGAGGAGAGGCAAGCTTAGTCCGAGATATATCGGACCATTTGAGATCCTCGAGAGAGTTGGAGATTTAGCATACGAGTTGGCCTTACCGCCATCGCCGAGTCACGTTCACAATGTGTTTCACGTATCCCAAGCTGGAAGTATGTACGGACCCAGTCACATCATTGATTTCGACGAGATCGAGATAGCTAATGATGGCACCTTCGAAGAGAGACCAATCAAGATACTTGAGAGCCGGATCAAACAATTGAGGAATAAACCAATACACTTGGTTAAAGTACAATGGTCCCGACATGGAGTCGAAGAGGCCACTTGGGAAACGGAGGACAGTATGAATACTAGATATCCGGAGTTGTTTTCATCTTAAGTTTCGGGACGAAACTTCTTTTTAGGGAGGAAGGATGTAATACCCGAGATTTCTGTTATGTTATTGGAACTTGTGATATTGTAATGATTGTACTTTTATCTGAGTACTATTCTCCGTATTTCATGATCCGATGTTGTCGGGCGTATAATTTCGTGTTTATGATTTATAGATTGTAATTCTGCGCATGTAGCGCACGCTATTGGCTATGTTTAGCGTGCGCTAACGTGGATTCATAGAGCACGCTACTGAGGGTCATTAGCGCACGCTATGCGTGGTCAATTTGATTGAGACGTGCGGTAGGTGAGATCTGGCCAGGGGACCCCTGTCGGATCGTGTCGGGATGTACCTGGACGGCTTTCGGGAAAAGCCGAGTCAACGCCTTAGCGCACGCTACAGGTATATGCGTAGCGCACGCTAAGTGCGAAATCTGATTAAGTCGATGAGCCGTTAGCGCACGCTACGAGGTGGTCTAGCGCGCTAATAGCCATTTCTTATAAATAGAATGACATCCTATTCGTGATTTGATTCTTTCTTCTCCCATTACCCGAGTTCTTACACTTAGAACATAACTTCCTTCATCCTAAACACTTCATATCAACATCCTGGTTCGTGATTGAAGATCGTATATCATTGGAGATTGGTGTTCAAGCTTTCGGTGTTGGATTGCTTCAATTTCCTCCGTGTTCTTCACTACCTTGAGGTAGGTGATTCTTCACCAATACTAGTTGTGTTCTAAAGGATGTTGATCATGTTCGTCTAGTCAGTTAGATTCGTTATTAGTCGTACATCATGTGTTAGAAGGATATTTTCGACGTTTCGACGCTTATTCATCGTATAATCCATTGAACCTTTTTGTATGTGGATTCCTAAGCATGTTATGTATCTTCAAAACCAATCAACCAGTATATGAAGATTACCTAGTTCGTATGTTTTACGTAAGGAATCTTATGTTTTGAGACTTGGAATAATCGGAACTTGGAATAATTCTTGAAGATCGAAGATAAATTATGATGTTGAGATGATTATCCGTATATTTGTACCTCATAATCATATAACTTCCACAAACCTTATTAGCATGTTATGCCCGAGGGTAATTTGTATTATCACCATAGAGTTCATGAAATTCACCACCTTTCAACCCAGTTTTTCCGTTAGCAGTATTCTGCCATGCAAGATTAGCGCATGCTAACATATGTGAGTTAACGTGCGCTATCGGGGTTCAGTTAGCGCACAAAACGTACGTAGCGTACGTTATGTATCAGCCGATTCAAACTGTCAGTTCGTAGCTAGCGCACGCTAGTCTTACACGATAGCGTACGCTAACAGGCCGGATTAGCGCACGTTACGTAGAGTACGTAGCGCACGCTAATGATCCAGCGCATTGTTTATTTTGAGCTTTTCGGCCGTAGACCGAATTGTTAGGCCATCGTTCGACTTGAGATGATTTGTATATCATTTATTTTGTTAAGGTTCGAGCTTGTTACGTTGATCGAAGGAGGCGGCCTTCGAGTGTGTCGAGATCATTGAAGTGTTTCGTCCTTGCCATTTTCGAGGCAAGTATCATATGTCGAGATCGATTTATCATGCTTGTGGATTTGTTCATATTGTTGAATATGAGATGTATTTCTGAAAAATTCTCGTGATATTCGTTGTTATTTGTTCGTATTGATGAACATATTGAAATGCATATGTGTATACATAGTTGATTGATATATGGTATAAATGATCTGAGGGGATCATGAGGATCTATGCTAAGGGCGCTGGATCGAATGTCTACCATGCGTTGGTCCGACGGGATCATCATGGGGATCTATGCTGAGGGCGCTGGATCGTTGGACGGGTTTTCCACCATGCGTTGGTCCGACGGGATCATCATGGGGATCTATACCAAGGGCGCTGGATCGCTGGATTACCCTGTATTGTGTTGATGGAATCGTGAGGATTCGCATCGTTGGATTCCGGTGTCGGAAGTCCGTTTTGCATGTTTTATGATGCGTTGATGATTTATTGTATGATGATACTTGTACTAGCATTGTTTTGCTAACCCCTTTGGGGGTGGACATTGTTTTGATGTTCAGGTAGCCGAGGAACGGGGAGGCAACCACAGTACCGACAGGACGATGAAATGGCTCAGTGATGTGGTTGATGTTATTATTATGAATTGTCTTCTTGGTTCGTTTAGTACTCGAGTACGTCTGATTTAATAAGGTCATTTCGATATGGTTGTATAAGTTAACTCATTTGATCGCTTGAATCAAATCTATATTTGAACTTCAGTTGTTCGATTGAATTGTTTTTACATTTCTTTTAAAATTAGCCTTGTAAATCCTTATCTAAAGGGTTTACGGCGCTGTAATTATTCCGAATATCTCGGGGTGTTACAAAGTCTGGGGCTCGAACTTATCACAGTTGGTTTCCCAGCACCTGCAATTCAGTAGGTCACAGTCATTAGATGATCTCATTGTGATACAGCTTCGCCTGTGTGGCTCGGCCACCTCATATGACACAGCTTCGGGCTGTTTGGCTTCGGTCATCTCATGGTGTTGATTTGCAGCTTCGGCTGAGGGGCTTTCAGACCATTATGATATTTGTAGCTTCGGATGAGGGCTTTCAGGCCATGTGCGATGTATTGTTATTTCAGTTGGAGCCTTCGGGCATCGTTGTTGTTATTTGTTTCATCTTGGGATTGGTTTACCTTCGGGTAATTCGTTGTTGTGTTCTATATTGATGATTCGCCATTGGACATTTGTATTCTCACCTGTTGAGCAGGGACTGGTTGTATGCCGTGGGCATAGTGTTTCACGAATGCGCGGTTCTTACCTTTGGTTGTGAGCATCTCATAGTATCATTGTTGTACTATTTTTGCCTTTGGATGCATATCATGTTGTACATGTATTTGATATTCATTATCTGGATGACTGGACCCGTGGGGGCAGAACATGTTTTCATGTTTTAGGTGTTGCGAGGAGGGAGTTAAGACACAGGGGCATGACGATGGTGACGAGGCATTCAAGCAATACTAGTCCTGAGTTCTTTCGGTGTTCATGTTGGTCAGTCAGTTGGAATGTTCTCCAGTTTATCAGTTGTTGACATTTTGTGTTATCCGAGCAAGGCTCGTGGATGTTGTATTTTTATTTTGGATATGTAGGCCCATCGTTGTCATTGAAATTCCACATCAGAATATTGTGTCATATATCATAGTAGGGACTGTGATGTTCCTTTTTGGTCAGTTTGATGTATTTTAGTTTTGTTCGCCTGGTGGATTTCCTGGTGTAGGGTCCACAATGCTGTAATAACCCAATGGGATGTTGGGGGTGTTACAGAAGATGGTATCAGAGAATGGGTTGTGAGATACCCTGACATGTGTGTTATGTGGCTCTACCGACGCGGTAGTAGTGGGGCTGTTAGGTTATGACAACCTAGATAGTCGGGTTTTGTGAGTCGTGATAGTTGGACGACTGTATGAGTCATTCTTTCATCGAGTCGTTGTCAGTGGGAACTAGTATTGCAAGACCTCGAAGCTTCGTATGACCTCTATAAGGACTCTATTCTCTTTTAGGTTCATACATTCATTATGTCATTGATTATGCATGTTTTGTTGAAACCTGTATGTGACACTTGTGATGATATTGATCCATGATTATTTGTTTTGGAGCGTGTGTGCTCTGTATCGGCTATGATTAGCGCGATTGATATGATTGTTTATCTATTGAGTATGTATACTCATATTTGGCTATTGACTTAGCATTCTAGATTAGCCGTTGAGGCGTATTTGAGCTATGATCATGATTGAACGTTATTCTTTCAGTATGGAAAGAGGATTCCGAGGACGTGACAGAGAGGGTAAAGGCTACAGAGTGGGCCGTAATCTAGAACCTCATGTTTATGCACATGCGAATGCCGAGATGGATCAAAGTTTGGCCGGTGGTGTTACCTAGGCGACCGATTCTCTTTCGGGACGTCATACTCGAGGAGTTAATCAGACTGAGAGTGGACACGTCGACCCTTTTGTTGGTTATGAGGGGCATGATGGCCCAGATGACCGAGATGACACGGATAGTGGAGACCATGAAGGCCTCGATGGTTCGTGGTCCACTACAGCAGGGATCCTAGGTGCCGTTTCATGGGCAGATTGGGGTTTTGAGTCAGATTGTTGGTGATGTCTCTCGTCAAAGGCCGCATACTTTTATGGGTTCATCGGAACCAGATGACATTGTTCATTGGCTTGAACATTTTTAGAAACTCTTCGACATGGTTCGGTGTCCGGAAAATAGTAAGGTGGCAGTAGCGGCTTACTACTTGAGTAAGGGCGTTTATTCTTGGTGGCTTTCTGTGAAACCCACCGATCGTGATTATGTTTGGGACGAGTTCAAGACTCTCATGTTAGAGAGGTATTATCCGGCTCCACTTCTTGAAGCCAAGTTATCAGAGGTTTTGAACCCTGAATCCGTCGAGAATGAGGGTGTTGTTTTCATTGCTGAGAAGTTTCATAGACTTCTTCATTTTGCTTCATCTATTATCCATACCGAGGCGGATGAGATCAAATATTTTAGCAAGAGGCTAAACCCGCAGTTGAGGATGCAGTTGTTCAATCATAATTGTAACTCACTTGGTGTATTCATTGAGACGGCTCTTGGAGCAGAGCTTTTGATCAAGGAACTTGCTAGGAAGAACCCTTCAGTTCCTTCTGGTGAGAGGACTAGGATGCCGGTTCGTTCAGAGGGACATTGGGCTCCGACGTTCAAGAGGTCGTTTTCTAGTCATCTTCGTGTTGGCAAAGCGACTTCTTCTCAGACGACGAGTTCGATCGTTTTTTGGTTTAACTATGATACAGTAGGACATTGCAGTACCCGGTGCTCGATGCAGACTATTGTTTATTTTCTGTGTGGGAGGCAGGGACACCTCCAGAAATACTGCAGGAGTCCTAGTGCTAGTAGATCTCAAGGAAGCTCAAGGGCGCCGAGATATTTTGTTACTCCAGTCCGTACTTCATCCAAGAGGTCCTATCGGACTTCGGGAGCCAGAGGTAAGTACAACCGAGGAGGACCAACGAGCTCAGATTTGGGTCTTCCTCGAATCAATGAGATCGAGGAGATCGATGATCTGGAGGATATTGATGATGGGTACACTTGAGATGTAGCCTTGATTTGTGTATTCCTTTCTTTGATTTTCGGATTAATGTTTAATTTAATCTGTAATAATATATTGTGGTTGTGAACCATTTGTTGTTGATCTATCTTGTAATGATAGTATTTGAGAATCTTGAGATTTCAGATTGTTTGATGTGATTTTATTTTCTTTTGGTGTTGTACCTGAGATTTTGTGATAATATCTAGGTAAATCTTGGTTGTGATTTGAGACGTCAAGTCGTGAGGACTCGGGCGTGTGACTGATATGGTCCAAAGGATTATATATGCATTGTTATTATCCTTGTGTGGCGCGAGTCAGTGATTGCATGGGCGTCCGATACCGAGGAGGACTAGGTAGTGTACACCAATGATTGTAGACATGTACAATGAGCGGCTCCCGCGGGATGTGTACGCCAGTGTTACAAGTCATGCGGTTGGTACAGCTTTCTGGCTGGCCTCTAGCAGAGGAGTCATGATTCGACTGATCTCGCACTGGGTTGAGTGTTTTTATCATTTGGTTCTCGCCTTTTTCAGGCAGGGGAGATGCGGGGACCCGATGGGTTGGCACAGTTACTCAGGCGAAGTGGTTCGCATTGAGGAGTATTCCTGGAGATGTTGTTTTCAGATCCGGATGGATAATTCACATCCTGAGTTGTGTACCCTTAGTTTCGGGGACGAAACTCTTTTTAGAGGGGAAGTATGTAATATTCGGGGTTATTTTTTCATTTTTACTGTTGTGTTGTACGTATTCATTTGGAATTATACAAGTGTTGTTGTATTTGACTGATACAAGGTAAATTGTATTGGGGTATTTTGGTATCGAAATATTTATGCTTGTCGTCAGTATTGTGTTTGCCGATTGGATGTTGCTTGGTGAGTTTTGATTTTGGCTAAGTATACTAGTCATAGTATACGCTATATGTATAGCTAACGTACGCTAAAGATGGAGGGTTACGTGCTTTAAACCATGTTGGTTACGTACGTAACATAGGGTATCGGATCGCATATTACTTTCGACGTGTAGGGCCATGCATGATCCGGATATTTGGCTTTTCAAGACAGCCAAGTCAACGGGCATTACGTATGTAATGCTTATGCTATAGCGTACGTAATGCAGGTGAGCTTACGTACGACTTTTTCTGGCAATGTACGTAAGGGTGGGTCGTTTGAGGCAGTAGCCTCTAGGAGGACGTATCTTATGCTACGTAGGGATGATATCATACGTAAGGCGGTCTAACGTACGTTAATGATGGAGGATAGCGGCCGTTATGGTAAACCCAGTTTATAAAGACATTTTTCGTCTTTCATTTGTTAACGATCCATTTCCAATTTCTCTCCCTATAAATCATCCCTCTGCATTCCTTAGTGTATTCCAACCCCTTCGAACTTGCTTTGGAGCTTCCTAACTTGGGTTGGAGCTTGGGAGCTTGAAGTTTGTGGTGGTTTCTTGAAGGGTTGAGGTTGTTCTTCATTTCCAAGAGGTATGTTGGTTAATCGTGTGTTAATCTCGAGATTATGTTGATGTTGTTGTTGTTAATTACTTCGTGTATTGATGGATTGTTGGAGGATAGCATGATTCTTGATGAGTTTTTAATACACATGCTGAGAAAATGGTGGTTATGATTTGAGTAGGAGTGTGTTCTTGATGTTTTAAGAATACTTGAAGATTATAATCATGTATAGGAAGAATTATGTTAAGATTGTTATATGATTAACATAGCTTTGAGATGGTTATTGATGTGTAATTCATTCATTATCATTGAGTAATTATCAGTCAGTAATTGTCACTCATTAATTTTCACTCATTAATAATCACTCACCATTCATGATTAATTCATTTGTGTTCATCGTTGGCATTTTGTAACCGTGCAGCAGTTACCAATCGTCATTCATCTCCGTTTGTGGATCAAGATGAGAGTATCATCATTATCATCGTAAATGGTAGTCTTATAATGGAAGTATCATCTATCGCGTGTTGTTGGACTTAATTACATTCATACGAGTATTGTATGTCGGATCATTCACCGCTTCTAGCGAGTTAACGGAGTTGTCGCATTTTCGTCATTTCCAGCAACGAGATACGGCCGTAAGGTAGGCAGGCTATGGCCGTAAGATGTGTTCGTGGGTTGCAGGAAATGTCGGACGAGGAGGGGTTACGGCCGTAAGGGTTGCGGCATACGACCGTAAGTTGAGGTAGGTACGGCCGTAAGGCTTGGCCGATTACGGCCGTACGTGTCGAGCAGGGTGCCCAGGCAGTTTCGACGAAGGCTTCATACGCCCATAAGTTTGGCCGGTTACGGTCGTATCGGTCGAGTTACGCCCGTAAGGTGTGCGGGTACGGCCGTATGGCTATCGGCAGGTGTTTGGACGAGGGCGAGTTACGCCCATAAGACAGGTGCGGGTACGGCCGTATGACTGTCGGTAGATTCTGGACGAAGCCGAGTTACGGCCGTACGAGATGGCTGGTTACGGCCGTTAGGCCGTTGACCTGAGATGTTACGGTCGTAAGTAGGCCGAGTTACGGACGTAACGTTCGGCAATTTATAAGGACCTGGATGGGTTTTTGAGGTCATTTCTCTCATTTTCTTCACCTTGTCCGAGAGAGAGCTTGAGGAAGAGATTTATCTTCATCAATCACTTGAGTACTCGTTTTTCATCATCTTCATTCGATTGTGAAGCTTGGATAGTCGATCTAACGCGTGTTCATCGGATCAAAGTATTTGTATCTTCTAAGGTAATATTCTTCAAACATCTTGGATTTCGATTTTTTGTTGAGATATGATGTTTTGGACGTTATAATCATGTTGTATGAAGAGATGTACGTATGATACGAGTGTGTATGAACATTCATTGGATTATTGAAAGGTTATTCAAGAACACTTTGAATATTGAGTTGGATTTGGGGGTTTTCGATTAATTGTTGTTGAAATCACGAATTTGGATATTCATATTGGATTTTTGATTGTATTGAAGATGTTTTGTCGGTTTGAAACACTTCTTGGGGATTTGATATTGGTATAGCTAAGGTTTGGTTGTAAACAATCGAAGTTTGGTCACAACGTGTTTGATATAATGAACCAATGAACTTGGTTTAGTCGTATCGACGTTTTGAGTTAGTTATCATCGTGTTTGATTCATATGTTGAACGTATTGTTGGTAATTGTGTTATTCAAGGTTGTTCGAGCGACCGACATCTCATTTAGGATGTTTGTTCGTGGAAGGACATTTGTCACCGGTGTTGTGTAAGTTAATTCTTACTCGGTTAAAAGGATATTCATTCCTTTTTGTTGTTGTTCATTCATAATCATAACTCATTCATAATGTATTAACATATTGAGACTTGTAATTGTCGAATAATCACTTCATTCACGAGGAATGACGGTTCCAATCATTTCATTGAGCTATCATTCACTTCACTATTAATTCATCTCGGTGAGTCATTCTTGACTTTGTCGGATTATTATTCATTGATATTCATCATGGTCACTTTTGACCGTGTGACCTTCTGGGTTCATATTGCGTGGCCGGGTGCGGATGTGTGGAATTTTTAGTCGGGCACACGATAGTCATGTGTTGGGTTCACCGATACATTGGACTGTGCACACGGTAACGTTTACCTCCGTGAGACTAATTAGGTACAAGGACGGGTGTGTCCGAGCATTCGTCTTGCACACTTTCACAGAACATTACGGGCGTACTATGATGCTCCTCTTCAGCTTAAATTCATAACTAAGGATATTTCATAATTGAGATATATCATGATTGTGTATATTCAACCCTTGAGGATTGTTGTTCTGTGTAACTGACCCCGTTGGGGGATATTATTTTCAGGTTATGGCAAAGCAAAAGCACAGGAATAGAACGTTGACGGCGAGGAGTCCTAGTGATACTAGTAGGGGGCCCCAATCCTTTCAGTCATTCATGTTGTCATCGTTTATTTTCCGCTGCAGTTTTCCATTTGGATACTCCGTTTCATTCAGTGTTGTGTATTTTATCTTCATATAAAATATACATGTATTCTGTATTATCTTGGGTGTGTTGAAATGAAACTCCTCGTCGGAGTAATTGATGATATAATTTGGTTCGGTACTACAATTATATTATTTAATTCATTAATTTTCATTCGCCTGGTGGGTCCCAGTCGGGGGTCCACGACACTGTAATATCCGCCTAGTTTGGGGTGTTACAGTGTTCTTGGGAGATTTTAACCATTTTAGTATATGATTATGATGAGTTATGAGATAATTATCATAATCTTGAAATGGTTGAGTTAATCTTGTTGATTAATCCGAATTCATGATGAATTGGTGGTTGATTATCGTGTAGACATCATGTTGGTAGTGTTGATGATGTTCTTGGGGTGATTATGATGACATGTGATGATATTATCATAATAGGATGATTAATTTGATGTTTTTCTTGATAATACTTGTTGAATTGTTTTTCACAAGTGTTAAGAACATTATGATCATGTTATTTGATCATTGTAGTGATTGGAAGATGTTAGAATTCATAGTTGAGGATTATGATATTCGTTTGTGTGTTTGATCGATTCATGATTGAATCGGGGTTGCCGATTGTGTTGTTTTTTATTGATATTGTGTTATTGAATGAATTGTGTTTCATTCAAGGTTGTTCGAGTGCTTGTGATTGTCGGAGAACGCCGTTCGTCGTTCATGGGAGGATTTCATCGCCTTCGGTTTGAAGCAAGTTTTATACTTGTACTGGTCAATGAGATTAATGTTATCTTGTATGTGTATGAATGTGTTGTATCAATTCGAGATGTAGTCTCTTCATGATTTGTTGATATTAGGGAATTGTTCGATACAATACCCTTCTGCAATTATGCCAAATATTATTATTTTCGTCAATGACCGGTTTAAGGCATTGAGACTCTTGTTGTCATTGTTGTTGTCAATAGCCGGTTCGCGGTATCGATGTATCGATTGTTATTGTTGATATTGATGTTCGATTTAGACATCGATATGAGTGTTGCTATTGATATTGGTGTTTTGCTATTGATGTTGTATTGGTCGGCTGAAGGCATTAACGTATTCGATTATCACCTCTGTCATCGGTAACCGATTAAAGGTATTGAGGCATCCATTATGTCATTGTTATCGATTGGTCGTTCTAAGACAATCGAGGTATTGAATTGGGCATGTCGCATACATTTCCTAACCGTTGTATCGCTGTTATCGATTAGTCATTCTAAGGCAATCGAGGTATAGAATTGGGTATGTCGAGGATAATTCCCATCCGTTGTATCGTTGTTATCGATTAACCGTTCTAAGGTAATCGAGGTATTGAATTTGGAGTGTCAAGGACACTTTCCATACGTGTTGTTGTTGTTATTGATTTAGCCGATTAAAGGCAATAGAGGTGATTGAATTGGGACCGCCGAGGACGGTGCCCATCCGTGAGTTATTATTGTCGTGTTGGCCGATTCAAGGCAGCATACTATCATTTTTGTGAATTCGGTAATTTTGTGATCATTGACGTTTGTGTTTAAGTGTGTTTGGAGGCTAGTCTCGGCTAGCGCTCGATGGGTAAGCTTGGGGATTGAACCTTCGCGGTTGGTTTCCTAACGCCTACAGTTCAGTAGGTCATGGTCATTTCGATGATCTCATTATGGGTAAGCTTGGGGCTTGAACCTTCGCGGTTGGTTTCCTAATGCCTACAGTTCAGTAGGTCACGGTCATTTCTATGATCTCATTATGGGTAAGTTTGGGGCTTGAGCCTTCGCAGTTGGTTTCCCAACACCTATAGTTCAGTAGGTCACGGTTATTTTGATGATCTCATTATGGGTAAGTTTGGGACTTGAACCTTCGTGGTTGGTTTCCCAACACCTAAAGTTCAATAGGTCATGGTCACTGGGTGATCTAATTATGGGTAATTCTGGGGATTGAACTTATCGCAGTTGGTTTCCAAGCACCTGCAATTCAGCAGGTCACAGTCATTGGATCATCTCATTGTGATACAACTTCAAATGTATGGCTCGAACAGCTCATGTGATACAGCTTCGGGCTGTTTGGCTTCAGCCATCTCATGGTGTTGATTTACAGCTTTGACTTGTAATACCCGTACTTTTTATTGACTGTTTGACCTTGCCGTTCTTCTTATTTTGTCACTCTTTAAACGCTTGGAGATGTTGTTTATATTGTTATTGAGTTTCGTATCTTGTTTGGGTCACGATCATATTGTTTAGACCTTGCGGAAGTGTTATGGGCCAGAGAAATAGCGCACGCTAGGCCTAGGCTAACGCACGCTAATTTTGCTTGATTAGCGCACGCTAAGGGACCAGTCAGGTCAGAACCAGTAACTCAGACTGCTCTCTGGACTGGCGGATTAACGCACGCTAGGAGTTCGTTAGCGCGCGCTATTCGTGGTTAGTAGTACACGCTAACATCCGTCCGTAGCGCACGCTAACGGGCTGGTCGGCAGAGGCAGTGGGGTTGTCAGGTTTTCTGGACTATCAGGTAGCGTACGCTAGTCTTCGGCTAGCACACGCTAAAGCTGTTACATAACGCACGTTAAGCCATAGCGGTAGCACACGCTAAGGCTTGAGCAGGGCAGAGGACAGTAGGTTCTGGACTCCAGTACTAGACGCCACTTTTTGGCTAGCGCACGCTAGAGATAGGCGATTAGCACACGATAACGGGGCCGGCAGAAGCCACTGGACTACCAAGTGACTTCGCTAGCGCACGCTAATGAAGGAGGCGTAGCGTGCGCTAGACTCGGCAGATATATATTGGACAGTTGACTTCCATTTCGTCATTTTTCATCTTCTTCACTCCTTTTCGATGGGAACAGCTCGGGAGAGATGATTTTGGGCGATTGGAAGCGATCTTCCTTCTAACAACAACATATTTGGGTGGAGAACAAGGAATTCACAATATCTAATCCATTTTAACGTCCGAATCAAGGTAAAAATCCTTATAACCCTATTTTTGGGAATTTGGGGGTTTTTCGTAGATTCGTCCGATTTATCCATTTTGTAGCTTGAGGACCTTGAGATTATGATGTATCTATCCCGTATGCATGTTTTTCCTATGATTTTACGGATTGGATTGTGCCGTTTTCGGACTTGTGAGGGTTTGGATGATTTTGCAACCTCTAGTTGTTTATCTGTATATTTTCATGAATCGTAGATGGGTTTCGGGAGTTTCTTCGTGTAATTTGAGTATGGATAATTGATTATCATATTCCTTGAGAATCGTTTAGATGCCGGAAGCACGTTATTGGACCTACCGAACTCATACCCTATTTCCGTTCGATTTCTCGATGTCTCAAAGGCAAGTATATAATTATGATTGTACGTTCTCGACTTTGAAAGTAAGATATATTAATGGCATGATTATTTATATCCACTCTGGGGCGGTCCGACGGGTCCCCTGAGGGTTTCGTAGCCTCTTGGTATGATTCCACGGATGATATGAATGAACCACTCTGGGGCGGGCCGACAGGTCCCCTGAGGGTTCCGTAGCCTCTTGGTGCGGTTCCACGGTATTCATATATGTATTGATGTGATGCTATGAGATTTAGTTATTCCGGAATACTAGTCTTGAATTGATGAATTGACGGATACATTTACTTTATTGTCGAGGAGTATTGTGTTTCATACTTGATATACTTGCACTAGCTATTCGACGGCTAACCCCTTTATGGGAGAAATACTTTTTATGTATTTCAGGTTCCAGGAGAGCGGATGTAATACCCGTAATTTTGATTCCCGGTAATTTTCTATTTTTGGCGGAAGTCCATTTTGACAACTCGCTTGGGACCGTTTCGTCACCCTGAGAATGATTAATTATACACTTTTTGACATCCGAGTTCGTTTCGGTGTCGTTATGTTGAGTTCCGTGCTTTTCAACGACTTTTCCGCACTTGAGTTCGATTCTTGCGAATCTCGTTCTAAACTGCTGTTTCGAGTTTCCCGTAAGTCCATTTAACTTTGTTAGAAGTGTTGTGAACTTCGGTTTGGTTATTCGATCGCGTATCGTGATTTTCGGGCGTTTTGGGCCGTTTTGTAATTTACCCAAAGTTAAGGGTATTCTATCTGTATTCGTTGTCTCGACTCTTTTCTCGGTCGCGTATGATTAATTATTACCTTACGCTTTCATTTCGGGTCGTTGATGTTGTCCGCGAACTTTTCGTCGTGTTCGTTCCGTACGTTTTCGGAAATCGAGTCGTCGAGCCCTGGTGGTCGGGCACTGGCCGGACGATTGGATCGACCGACGGCCGCAGTGTTCGCCGACGATGGTCGCCTCGATCGAGCGAGCACGGCAGAACCGGCGTAAGCGCACGCCACTGGCCGGACGCCGCGCTAGCTTCAGCGATGTAGCGCACGCCGCCGAGTCACCAAAGACGCTATCGGCCCGGGCAGAGGGATTTTGAGGTTCGACTCGATCAGATCGGCAGTAGCGCACGCCATCTTGGCCGTAGCGCACGCTAACCGGCAGGGGTAGCGACGCTGCCGGCCGACTAGCGTACCTTACCCGGGTGGGTTTGTTAGTCCGGTGGCTCTTTGGACAGTCGGCTAGCGCGCGCAGCTTCCGGCCGTAGCGCACGTTAGCGGGAGTCCGGTCGAGTCATGGTCGGCGTAATTGGTCGGTGGTGCCGGGTCATGCGGGCCATGGCCGAGAGTGCTCGGCCGACATCGCCGATAAGCGCACGCTAGGTCGGGAAGGCTAGCGCACGCTAGTTCCGGCCCAAGATAAAAATGACAGACTGACTTTCTCCGTCATTTTTCATTTCATTTCTCTTCGTTCATGGCCGGGGTTTCGGAGGAGACGAAACCATGTTGTTGAACAACAAATCCACGAAGTTTCGAGTTTATATCACCGATCAATCGTCCTATAACATCCTTCGATCCAAATAATCAAGGTTAGATCTTTAGAACCCTACTTTTGGGGAGATTTGGGGATTTTCGCGGTTTTGTCCGATTCATTCGGTTTTGCTGAGTAATTCATGATGAATATGATTAATCTTGTTGGTACTCTTAGTTTCCCTACGGATTCATGGTATATTTCGTGATTTTTACGAAATCGAGAGGGTTTGGTTGTGGTCCGCCCTCGTTGTCGTTTTTATACGAATATACATGAATCGTAGGTGGGTTTTCGGGCGTATTCCAATTCCGTATTCGTTTAGAATCTGTTGTGATTGTATTCTTCGAATCGTTAGGTTCGGTTCCGATGGTTCCTAGCATTCGTCGGTGACTTTCCATTCCGTTCGTTGCGTCGTCGATTATTCAAGGCAAGTATACATTTATGATTGTGCGTTCTCGACTTTGAAAGTAAGAGGAATTGATGGTATGATATGAACGAACCATTTTTACGGCATTCATAGATATATTGATGGCATATTATGAACGAACCGTTTTTACGGCATTCATATATGTGTTATTGGCATGTAACGAACGAACCGTTTTGACGGCATTCCTACATGTAACGGCGTATGATATGAACGAACCGTTTCTACGGCATTCACATACGTCATGAGATTTTAGTCATTCCGGAATACTAGTCTTGAATTGATGAATTGACGGATTACATTTACTTTATTGTCGAGGAGTATTGTGTTTCATACTGTTATACTTGCACTAGCTATTCGACGGCTAACCCCTTTATGGGGGAAATACCTTTTATGTATTTCAGGTTCCAGGAGAGGGGACAGGCGGGTATCGGGTCGGCATGAAGATGATGGGCAAGTGTGATACTGTGTCTTGTCTCCGGTTATCTTTTTGGATTCCTCCATTCAGTGTTGTTGCATTGGAATGGATTTTAAAAACTCGAGTATTGTATTTCAGTTTCCTTGATGTTCCGGCCTGTGTTGCCGAGGTATTGATTTGTGCAGTGATGTATATGGTTCCATTGGTTATGGTTTTGAATACCATTTGGATCGTCTTTCTTTCCATTGTATGTAGACCTTCTCGGTCAAGTTTTATAGTTCTGCGTATGTTTAGCCTTGTGTGTCCCACGGCGGGGCTCACGGCGCTGTAATATACCCTGAATAACTTGGGGGTGTTACAGCGGACAGGTAGGTATCGGGTCGGCACGAAGATGGTGGGCAAGTGTGATACTGTATCTTTCCTCCGGTTATGTTCTGAGTTTTCCATTCAGTGTTGTCGTACTGGAATGTTTATTGAATACTCGAGTATTGTTTTCCATTTTCCTTGATGTTCCAGCCTGTGTTTGCCGAGGTATTGAATTGTGTTGTGATGTCTTTGGATACATTGGTTATGTCTTGAATGCCCTTTGTATTTTTCTTCATTCCATTGTATGTAGACCTCCTCGGTCAAAATTTATAGTTCCGCGTATGTTTAGCCTTGTGAGTCCCACGGTGGGGCTTAAGGCGCAGTAATATTCCCTGAACAACTTGGGGGTGTTACAGAATATGGTATCAGAGCTTAGGTCTATGGATACCTAGGCTGTCGGTCTTTTGGGTTGAATGAGTCGTCATTTGTCCACAGTATCTCTACTCTTCCATCATCACAGTGTGGCCGGTACTTGTAAGACCTTTTACTCTTCGGGTGTTTCCTTATTCGTTTTGCTTCTATTTTGGTATTTTTGAGAATCGGTCACTTTGATGACGTGCGATTGAATTCTACTTACGCGCCTTATGTGTTCTTCAGTATTTCAGCCGGTAGGGGCCGTGGCCGTGGTCGTGGCCGTGGACGTGGGAGAGGTCGTGGCGTGGCCGTTTCCATCAGTTCTGTTGCGGGGTCGACCAACCCCAGTTTGTCGAACTCGGTGCATCCTGACACCGAAAGTCAGCAACCAGTCGAATGGCCAGGGGAACAGCACGGACGTTGGAGTTGCGAATGTACTTCAACAATTGGCTACCCAGATGACCATCTTAGCCCAGACCGTTCAGCTGAATAACCTGAATCCTAACACGGATGCCTTGCTTCAGAACGTAATCCGTATGCATCCTCCACAGTTTGGCGGTGCCACAGACCCGTTAGGATGGGAAGATTGGCTTAGCAGAATTGGAAAAGATTTTCGAAGCGGTCGATTGCCCCGAAGTGAGGAAAGTACCAATTGCTCAGTATTTCCTTACCAAGGAGGCCGCTACGTGGTGGAAAGTCATCAAGCCCCAGGATCGTGTTGCCACGTGGGATGAATTTAAAGAGCTTTTGGAGGCTGATTTTTGTCCTTGGCCGGTACGAGAAGGCCGAATCCGAGCCTTTCTTGAGGCTAAACCCCAGGATATTTCCGTTTCGCAGGCGATCGTGGAATACAACCAACAATTGATCTATGTGAAGGATCAAGTGTGTAACGAGCGTGATAAGATCCGTTACTTTGATATGCGAATGAATATGGACTTACGGTGGTACATGGCCGGATTTGCTTGCACCACACTAAAGGAATATCAGGACAGAGCTTTAGCCCATGATATGTTAAGCCCCGACAATGATACCGTTGAAGAATCGAAGAAGCAGAAGGTCGCAGGAAATTTTTCTGGATCTAAGAGTGGCAACTTTCAGAGGTCACAGATGACTAACCGTTCTGCCGGATAATCGTCACGTTCTAATCAGGGAAAGAGGGGTTACCGTTCTACTCCGGGTACCACAAATCGCACGGTGACTTGCTACAATTGTGGTCGTCCAGGCCACATTAATTTAGAATGCAATTTTCCGTCGTTGAAATGTCACACATGCGGACAGTTGGGTCATAGAGCTGAATCAGACCTTGGACACTCGGGCTTCTGCCCCATCACCACTTGACCAAGGTATAAATCAGCGACAATCTTTTGGTCAACCTCAGCAGAATTTCGGCAGGGGCCGGGGACGGGGTCACAATTCTGAAGGGGGAAACTCTAGCGTCGGTTCGGTACAACCACGGGTTTATGAGATGTGTCGAACAGACGAACCCGACGCGGCGGTGGCTTCAGGTACCATTCATATTTTATCTCATCCAGTCCGTGTACTTTTTGATACGGGTGCTACATATTCTTTTATTTCTTTGGAGTGTGTACGCCGTTTGAATATAACTTGTATGACTGCTTGCGATCCCTTCATCGTGAAATTGCCTAGCGGGGATAGAATTCTGGGGAACCGGGAGATTAGAGATTTTTCGGTGATTATATCCGGTATGGACTGGTTATCGAATCTGATTGTAGTTGATATGGAAGGCGAGGACGTGATCCTCGGCGAGGATTGGCTTTATAGTCATCAAGCGATTATGAATTACCGTACCAAGGTTATCACCATGATGACTAAAGACGGATCTGAGTACTCATTTTTGGGATGTAAATCGGGCCAATCCAAGTTACTTATCAGTGCCATGAAGGCCGTAAAACTTTTGAATAAAGGTTGTACGGGCTATTGGTGTTATGCCTTAAAAATGGAAGGAAACGAAGTCGATTTCTCTTCGATTCCGGTTGTTAATGAGTATCCCGATGTTTTTCCGGATGACCTCCCGGGATTACCACCAGACCGGGAAATGGAATTTACCGTGGACTTAGAGCCAGATGCGGCTCCGATTTCTAAAGCACCTTACCGGATGGCACCTTCCGAGATGCAAGAATTAAAGAATCAGTTGGGAGAATTTCTAGAAAGAGGGTACATCAGACCGAGCGCTTCGCCTTGGGGCGCGCCTGTCCTTTTCGTGAGGAAGAAGGACAGTTCACTACGTTTGTGCATCGATTACCGTGAGCTGAACAAAGTAACCATCAAGAACAAGTATCCTTTGCCTCGTATAGACGATTTATTTGATCAATTGCAAGGGGCTACAGTTTTCTCGAAGATTGATTTAAGATCCGGGTATTATCAACTCAGGGTGAGGGAGTCCGACGTTCCGAAGACGACATTTCGGATGAGATATGGGCCTTATGAATTTGTAGTTATGCCTTTTGGGTTGACTAATGCACCGGCAATATTCATGCAGTTAATGAATAAGATATTCATCGAGTACCTTGACAGGTGTGTAGTCGTCTTTATTGACGACATCTTGATCTATTCTCGAGATAAGGAGGAACATGTCCGACACTTGTGTTTGATATTAGACATTTTGAGAACCGAGCACCTCTATGCAAAATTCTCGAAATGTGAGTTTTGGTTGGAAGAAGTTATGTTTCTCGGCCATGTGATTTCGGCCAAAGGGGTTCGTGTAGACCCGCAGAAGATTGAGGCAGTGCTAGATTGTGCACCGCCTAAAAATGTTAAGGAAGTTCGTAGCTTTTTGGGCCTTGCTGGGTATTATCGTCGGTTTGTCGAGGGGTTCTCGAAACTCGCTCGGCTGCTTACGAAATTACTCCAGAACACCGAAAAGTTTGTTTGGACGGATGAGAGACAACAGATCTTCGATGAACTGAAGAGACGTTTGACTTCAGCGCCGATTTTAACTTTACCACATGGTAGTAAGGGCTTTGCAGTTTATAGTGACGCTTCGGGTCAAGGTCTGGGTTGTGTACTTATGCAGCATGATAATACGATAGCTTTTGCGTCACGACAATTAAAGCCTTATGAGATGAATTATCCTACTCACGATTTAGAGTTGGCCGCAATTGTCTTCGCACTCAAGATTTGGTGGCATTATTTGTATGGTTCTTCGTATCGGATTTATACCAATCACAAGAGGCTGAAGTATATTTTCAGTCAGAAGGAGCTGAATATGGGACAGAGACGTTGGTTAGAGTTGATAAAGGATTATGATTTGGAAATTCTTTACCACCTCGGAAAAGCCAATGTCGTCGCGGATTCTTTGAGCCGCAAATCGGCATCTCTTCGAATGCTCGAGGTTCTTACACCTCAGACGAAAATTCGTCAGGATTTAATTGAGCAAGGGATAGAAGTTTGGCTTCAACGAGTAATATGTACAAAGATTTGAAGCGCAATTTTTGGTGGAATAACATGAAGAAGGATGTCACGGAGTTTGTACTACGGTGCTTGACGTGTCAACAAGTCAAAATCGAACATCAACGACCAGCGGGGTTGTTGAAACCGCTTCCCATTCCCGAATGGAAGTGGGAAGACATCTCTATGGATTTCATCACTGGCATGCCGAGAACTCGGGCCGGAATGAATATGATTTGGGTAATTGTCGATCGGTTGACCAAGTCTGCGCACTTCTTGGGTATTAAGGAGACTTGGGGACCGGATAGACTAGCTCGAACCTTTATTGCTGAGATCGTAAGGTTGCACGGTGCCCCCAAGACCATTGTTTCTGATCGAGACGACCGTTTCGTATCGCATTTTTGGCAGGCCGTTCATCAGGCTTTGGGTACTGAGTTGAGATTGAGCACTTCCTTTCATCCCCAGTCAGACGGTCAGACAGAGAGGACGATTCAGATGTTGGAAGATATGTTGCAAGCTTGTGCCTTAGACTGAAGTAATGATTGGGAGCTTCACTTATCGTTGATCGAGTTTGCTTACAATAATAGTTGGCATGCGTCGATCAAAATGGCACCATTCGAGGCACTTTATGGTAGGCGATGTAGGTCACCATTATGTTGGGACGAGGCTTCTGAGCTAGTTGGGACGGAACCGGATATGTTGATGGAGACTAAGGAAAAGATTTCTATTATCCGGGACCGATCGCTGACTGCCCAGAATACTCGTCGTCGACCCATGGAGTTTGAAGTGGGGGATCATGTCTTGCTCAACGTGTCGCCGACCAGAGGAGTTTTCTGCTTCGGGAAAAAGGGGAAACTTAGTCCGAGGTACATCGGATCTTTCGAGATTTTGGACAGAGTTGGAGATTTAGCTTATCGCTTGGCGTTGCCTCCAGTTTTGAGTCACGTCCATAGTGTTTTTCATGTGTCTCAGCTGAGAAAGTATGTGCTGGATCCGAGCCACATTATCGACTACAGTGAGATTGACGTAGCCGAGGATATTACCTTTCCGGAGAAACCCGTAAAGATCCTTGAGCGTCGCGAGAAACAACTTCGGCATAAGACCATTGCACTGGTTAAAGTCCAATGGTCGAGACATGGAGTCGAGGAGGCGACTTGGGAGACGGAAGAGAAGATGCGGGTGGAATACCCCGAACTTTTTATTTCTTAAGTTTCGGGACGAAACTTCTTTTTAGAGGGGGAGAATGTAATACCCGTACTTTTTATTGACTGTTTGACCTTGCCGTTCTTATTATTTTGTCGCTCTGTAAACGCTTGGAGATGTTGTTTATATTGTTATTAAGTTTTGTATCTTGTTTGGGTCACGATCGTATTGTTTAGACCTTGCGGAAGTGTTCTGGGCAAGAGAAATAGTGCACGCTAGGCCTAGGATAACGCACGCTAATTTTGCTTGATTAGCACACGCTAGCTCTGATCCGTAGCACACGCTAAGAGACCAGTCAGGTCAGAACCAGTAACTCGGACTGCTCTCTGGACTGGCGGATTAACGCACGCTAGGAGTTCGTTAGCGCGTGCTATTCGTGGTTAGTAGCGCACGCTAACATCCGTCCGTAGCGCACGCTAACGGGCTGGTCGGCACAGGCAGTGAGGTTGTCAGGTTTTCTGGACTATCAGGTAGCGTACGCTAGTCTTCGGCTAGCGCACGCTAAAGCTGTTGCATAACGCGCGCTAAGCCATAGCGGTAGCGCACGCTAAGGCTTGAGCAGGGCAGAGGACAGTAGGTTCTGGACTCCAGTACTGGACGCCACTTTTTGGCTAGCGCACGCTAGAGATAGGCAATTAGCGCAGCAGAAGCCACTGGACTACCAAGTGACTTCGCTAGCGCACGCTAATGAAGGAGGCGTAGCGAGCGCTAGACTGGGCAGATATATATTGGACAGTTGACTTCCATTTCGTCATTTTTCATCTTCTTCACTCCTTTTCGACGGGAACAGCTCGGGAGAGACGATTTTGGGCAATTGGAAGCGATCTTCCTTCTAACAACAACATATTTGGGTGGAGAACAAGGAATTCACAACATCTAATCCATCTTAACGTCTGAATCAAGGTAAAAATCCTTAGAACCCTATTTTTGGGAATTTTGGGGTTTTTCATAGATTCGTCCGATTTATCCATTTTGAAGCTTGAGGACCTTGAGATTATGATGTATCTATCCCGTATGCATGCTTTTACTATGATTTTACGGATTAGATTGTGCCGTTTTCGGACTTGTGAGGGTTTGGATGATTTTCCAACCTCTAGTTGTTTATCCGTATATTTTCATGAATCGTAGACGGGTTTCGGGAGTTTCTTCGTGTAATTTGAGTATGGATAATTGATTATAATATTCCTTGTGAATCGTTTAGGTGCCGGAAGCGCGTTCTTGATCCTACCAAACTCATACCCTTTTTCTGTTCGATTTCTCGATGTCTCAAAAGCAAGTATATAATTATGATTGTACGTTCTCGACTTTGAAAGTAAGATATATTAATGGCATGATTATTTATATCCACTCTGGGGCGGGCCGACGGGTCCCCTGAGGGTTTCGTAGCCTCTTGGTGTGATTCCACGGATGATATAAACGAACCACTCTGGGGCGGGCCGACGGGTCCCCTGAGGGTTCCGTAGCCTCTTGGTGCGGTTCCACGGTATTCATATATGTATTGATGTGATGCTATGAGATTTAGTTATTCCGGAATACTAGTCTTGAATTGATGAATTGACGGATACATTTACTTTATTGTCGAGGAGTATTGTGTTTCATACTTGATATACTTGCACTAGCTATTCGACGGCTAACCCCTTTATGGGGGAAATACTTTTTATGTATTTCAGGTTCCAGGAGAGCGGACAGGCAGGTATCGGGTCGGCACGATGATGGTGGGCAAGTGTGATACTGTATCTTTCCTCCGGTTATGTTCTGAGTTTTCCATTCAGTGTTGTCGTACTGGAATGTTTATTGAATACTCGAGTATTGTTTTCCATTTTCCTTGATGTTCCGGCCTGTGTTTGCCGAGGTATTGATTTGTGTTGTGATGTCTTTGGATACATTGGTTATGTCTTGAATGCCCTTTGTATTGTTCTTCATTCCATTGTATGTAGACCTCCTCGGTCAAAATTTATAGTTCCGGGTATGTTTAGCCTTGTGAGTCCCACGGTGGGGCTTACGGCACTGTAATATTCCCTGAATAACTTGGGGGTGTTACATGACTGAGGGGATTTCAGGCCATTGTGATATTTGCAGCTTCGGCTGAGGGCTTTCAGGCCATGTGCGATGTATTGATATTTCAGTTGGAGCTTTCAGGCATCGTTGTTGTTATCTGTTTCAACTTTGGATTGGTTTACCTTCGGGTAATTCGTTGTTGTCTTCTATATTGATGATTTGTCGTTGGGCATTTGTATTCTAACCTGTTGAGCAGGGACTGGTTGTATGCCGTGGGCATAGTGTTTCACGAATGCTCGGTTCTTACCTTTGGTTGTAAGCATCTCGTATATCATTGTTGTACCGTTTGTTTTGCCTTTGGATGCATATCATATTGTACATGTATTTGATATTTATTATCTGGATGACTGACCCCGTAGGGGCGGAACATGTTTTCATGTTTTAGGTATTGCGAGGAGGGAGTTAAGACACAGGGGCATGACGATGGCAATGAGGCATTCGAGCGATACTAGTCCTGAGTTGTTTCGGTGTTCATGTTGGTAAGTCAGTTGGAGTGTTCTCCAGTTTGTCTGTTTTTGACATTTTGTGTTATCCTAGCAATCTGGTGAATGTTGTATTTTTATTTTGGCCATGTAGGCCCATCGTTGTCATTGAAATTCCACATCGGAATATTGTGTCAGATATCATAGTAGAGACTGTGATTTTCCTTTTTGGTCAGTTTGATGTATTTTAGTTGTGTTCGCCTGGTGAATTTCCTGGTGTGGGGTCCACGGCACTGTAATAACCCAATAGAATTTTGGAGGTGTTACAAACAGACCACAAGGTAAGACCAAATCTACAATAAACATAAAGACATCACCTTTAAAACATAACCAGATCGCTAGCGGAGTCAAGCCACAAATTTGCCATGGAGGTTTCGGAGCAGGACGATCCTTAGGTAGATCTACAGTTGGGAGAGCTTCAGTGACGTTGAATATCGGAGATTGGGCCAGTGGCGGAGGCTCTGGTGGTGGTCGCAGAACTGGAGGAGGAGCCGTCGTGAAAACCGAGATCTCTGCAGGCACAGAACGGATGTAGCTGAGATGGGGGAGCAGATCATGAGAATCAGAAGGGTTATGATGGTGGTTTCTCGCGAAGGTCAGTGGGTAGAGAGGTGGAGGGATCGATGAAGGGATTTTGGTGTTTCGGTGGTGGTGGGTTGCGACGGCATTGCGGGAACGGTGGTGGAGGGGGACAGTGACAAGCCTCAACCGGTGGGGGGAAGAGCCTCCATGATTAATCAACCTAAAATTACATTTATTATAATTACCAAGTTTAATTAGTACCTATTAATATTTGCTAGATTAAAAATTCAAATATTTGACGAAGCAACAAACCTTTTTTTTTGTGCTAAAAATGCGCAACCTTTGGTGCTCAAATATATATTTGAGAAATAATAATTATTACCATATAGTAACTTAAGGTTGATTTTACACTTATATAATAAGATAGATATTCAATTTTTAATTTGGCTCTAATCTGCACCTTATCAAATAGATAATATACTTATTATATTTGACTTCTTAGTGGTTCTGATATGAATAATCAATTTAATTATTAATTTTAAGTATCATATATTCATAATTAGGAATGTTCTCGAGAACATAGAACGATTAGATTTTAATGTATTTAATTATTGGTTTTTAAGTTTTTCCTAGACAAAGATATAATAATTCATTATAAATTCATTAAGAATATTGCGCGAATGAAAAAGAAACATGATAATAATAAGTACGCAACAATCAATAAACATATATTAGATTTATGAATAATATACAATAATATTTTCAGTTCCATACATAAATTCAAACTCTCAAGTATAAATAAAAAAATTTCTCAAATCTTCCAACTCCATAATCAAAATGATAAAAAAAAAAATATTTATTAATTATGCAATAATTATAAAATTTTAGTAAAATGTGGATCTCCGAGAAGTCTCAATTAGTGAAGGGATAATAAAACAAAAATTAGAGTGAGCATTTTCAAATAATAACAACAAAGGATGCCCGAATTTTTTTTTTTTTGGAATCCGCTATAGCTCTAAGGTAGCAAACGGTGGTTCTTACTGGTGGTGTTCCCTCACCTTTAATGCTACATATGTATAAGGAGATTATTATTTTTAACCAGGTTTGAGTATGTACAGTCATAAATTGATTGAGTATATATACCCGTAAATGGATGAGTACCTCCACATCGCCATCTTTATACATATCATGTATACTAGAAACTATTTTCTATCTTACTTTATTATGTTTTATGTAATATTAGTTGTTTCTTGATGTATACAATATTATATGTTCTAAGTCAGAAATAAAAATTGATGTCTATTTGTTTTGTAATTTATCTTTTTTTATCAAAAAATAATATATGAATTATCCATTTAAACCCGTGTGTTACACGGGTTCTGTCCTAGTATATACTAATTTCGTAACTAATTTGACACATGTCAAAAAACTGGATGCCCATCTTTCAATTCATATTCTACTAGATGTTCGAACGTGCGATGCACCAAACAGAACATTCTATTATTTAAAAAATCCTCTTTTCATTCTCCAAATTTATTCTTGAGAATCTTCAACGCAGATTTTAATAAGAAATTATTAAGTGATAGGACGCCGAATGTACGCTCCCTGAAAACCCGGTTTAAAATATGGACCAATATAAGGCGGAGTACCGACCTCTTAGTAAAGAAAGGTTTTCTTAGAGTAATAAAGTCCGACCTCAATGTCCTTCGATCTATAAAAGGGCGCCGACCTCGGTGGCCCCGCTGACCTGTGACATCTGTTAGAAGGTTGTCGACCTCAAAGGTCTCCCGACCTAAGTGATCTTTTATAATATGAGCCGACCTAAGGCCTCCGAGCTCATGAAGGTCGAACTCTCGGGAAAGGAGATCCTGACTCAACTGACAGAATCCCTGAGATCCAGGGATTGAGAGCCCATACCTCGCAATCCCGGAAATCCAGGGATGGAAAATCGCAGCCTGAATCCCTGGATATCCGGGATCTTCTCTAAAAATAAGGGAAGATCTTAGAGAATAAGGCATATCCCTTCTATAAAAGGGAGAGGGGGGGTTTTTCATTCGGGATTCACATTCTGAGATTACAGCATACTTTAGAGAGAGAGAGAGAGAAAGACAATATTTCATACATTTTGGGTTTTCTTAGCTAAACTCCTAAGATTAACACGGTTCTTAGTGACCGATCAGCTCGGTTACATCAAGTGGCGCCGTCTGTGGTAACTGTGACATCAAGTCACTTTGAGCTGAGGCGTGAGGTTAGTAATGGCGGAAGAAATGAACCAGAAGAAAATAGGGGAGTTGATACCCCGAAATTTAGAAGAGGAACTAGCAGCTGTGGGTGGAGAATCGACTCTGGAAAAAACACCCGTCACCCCCGTAGAAGAAGTCGCACCAAGCACAATCACACTGACAAAGGAAGCCTTAGCCAACATAATCGCCAGTGCGATCCAGAAGAGTCGGGAGGTCGAAAAACAAAGAATACCACGAAAAGTAATACCCATCCTTTCGGATGGGCCGGAGGAAATTAATCAGTAGGAAGAGCATGGGGAGAGTTATCCAATAATATGGGAGCGATCTAGACAGGAAAGAACACAGGATCCCTTGATATCCAGTATGCAAGACGAGCTAGAGGAGTTGCGACAGAGGGTTGCGGGGAAGGACATGGAGAGTCATCCAGGCCATCCCTTCTCAGAAGGCATACTGCAGTCCGAGCTCCCATATGGGTTTAGGGCTGTCACCTTCACCTACGATGGACTCTCAGATCCTACCCGACATTTATACCGATTCGAGAATATGGCGGTACTACATCGATATTCGGATGTCGTGAGTTGCAGAGCATTCCTGGCTACGCTGACAGAGTCAACTGAGGATTGGTTCCACCAGATACCCCCTGGGTCAATCACCAGCTTCAAAACTTTCAGCTCCGCATTCTTGACTCACTTTGCCAGCACCAGGGTGCACCAAAAGACCTTCATGTCCTTGTTCAGTATCAAGCAGTACTCCGGAGAAGCACTGAGAGCTTATGTGACCCGATTTATAAAGGTATGTCTGGAGGTACCCTCGTCGTCAGAAGAAGTAAAAACCAGTGCCCTGACGCAGGGACTGAGGCCTGGGTTGCTACGCACCTCATTAGCTAAAAAACCAGCCAGAACATATGATGAGGTCCTAGCCCGATGTTCGAAATACATTAATGTTGAGGAAACCGAGAAGGATATGTAGGAATTGCAAGAAAAGCCCGAAGATGGGGAAAGGGGGTCTAGCAGATTGGTACGACGCGAGGAGTACACATTTCAAGGAAATTTGCCTCGGGAAGAAATGCCGTGGGGAAAAATAGACCGAAAGAAGAGCGATACCGTTCTAAGACGACCAAGATTTGACCAATACAGCCCACTAACAATGAGGAGAGCTCAGGTTTTGGAAGCAGTTGAAGATAAGATGAACAGGGTTATCGAGTGGCCTGCATCTCATCCTAACAGGCCCACCCAGCCGAAATCAGAGCTTTATTGTCGATTCCACAATGATTACGGGCATAAAACAGATGAGTGCAAGCACCTTAAAGATGAGATCAAAAGGCTGGTCCGAGCGGGACATCTAATGGAGTTCACATATCAGCAGAGGAATGGAGGTCGGAGGCAACCACCCATGCCCCAAGGAGGGGCGGGGGTGAAAAGAGAAGCTCCTCGGGGACCCGCTGCTCCCCCAGCTAAGAAAGGAGTAATCCACATGATATCAAAAGGACCAACCGACGGGAGTTCTAATCAGGCTAGGAAAGCCCACGCACGAAGGGCTAGGTGTCATCAGCTCAAGGAGGTCGCCTCCGTAGGCAGCGGGCCTATCATTCAGTTCAGCCCCACGGATTATAACGGGATACATGCGCCCCATAATGACGCGCTGGTCATCACCACGGAGATCGCCAGTTACGATGTGCAAAGGGTATTTATCGATACGGGAAGCTCGGTAGACGTCTTATTCTATGACTGTTTCAAACAGATGAACCTGGAGGTGGAATTGAATAAGGTAGATACCGCGCTCTATGGGTTCTGCATGACCGAGGTGCAACCGGTTGGAGAAGTGGTGCTTCCGGTAGCACTAGGTCGGATGCCCCATCGAAAGGTCAAGACGCTCAGGTTTTTAGTGGTGGACACCAAATCGGCCTATAACGCCATTCTAGGGCGACCGGGACTCAACAAGTTCGAAGCAGTGGCCTCTACCGCACACATGAAAGTAAAATTCCCCGTAGGAGGTGAGGTAGGGGAAGTAGCCGGGGATCAGTTTGTAGCTCGATCTTGTTACCAGACAACGGTAAAGCAGTGAGTGCAGCGCGAAAAGAGGGCATCCGAGCTAGGGGGTCCGGATCCAGAGTCTAAGAAGAATAAACAATCAAAGGCACCCGAGGAAGCTGAGGAAGAAGGCGTCAAGCCCAATGAGGAGTTGCTAGAAATAGAATTGGTTCCAGGAAAGCCGGAAACAAAAACTCGCATGGGAAGTCAGTTGGACGATGGAATAAAGGAAAGCCTTATCAGCCTGCTAAGGAGATTTGTGGACATTTTTGCGTTCGCAGCTGAGGATCTGGTGGGAATCAGCCCAACAGTTGTCGAGCACAGGTTGAACATCGACCCAACCATAAGACCAGTGAAGCAGAAGAGGAGGCATTTTGGGCCGGAGATGGATGGGGTCATTGGGGAAGAAGTTGACAAGCTCCTCCGAGCTGGACACATAATGGAGATCCAGTTTACGGAGTGGCTATCCAATGCTGTGATGGTGGGGAAAGGCCAGGGGAAGTGGAAGATGTGCATGGACTTCCGGGACCTAAATAAAGCATGTCAAAAGGATCACTACCCGTTACCCTGCATAGATCAGCCAGTGGATTCAACCTCGGGGTGCGAGTTACTCAGTATGATGGATGCTTCTCAGGGATATCATCAGATTCCTCTCGCACCCGAGGACAGAAAGAGGGTTATTTTTGTGGTATCAAAAGGAACTTTTTGCTATGTACGCATGCCTTTTGGGTTAAAAAATGCAGGATCTACATATCAAAGGATGGTTGACAGAATCTTTAGATCCCAAATCGACATAAACATGGAAGTGTACGTGGATGACATGCTAGTAAAAAGTGTAAAGGCAGGAGAGCATATCAGAGACCTAGAAGAGACGTTTGAAAACCTGCGCACATACGGAATGAAGCTCAACCCATCAAAATGTTCTTTTGGAGTCAAATCGGGAAAATTCCTGGGATATGTAGTCACAGAACAAGGAATTGAGGTCAACCCGGAGAAGTTCAAGGCAGTGCTGCAAATGAATCCTCCAAAAAATATCAAGGATATCCAGATACTAGCAGGAAGAATAGCAGGGCTGAGCCGGTTCATATCACGCTCGGCCGAGAAGGGATTCCCATTTTTAAACTCTTAAGAAAAGGGAACAAGTTCGAATGGACCCCAGAAGCGCAAACAGCATTCGGAAAATTAAAAGAGTATTTGGCCGAGCTGCCTCTGCTCACCAAACCAGTACCAGGAGAGGATCTCATACTCTACTTATCCGTGGGAGAGGAGGCGATAAGCTCGGTCTTGCTAAGAGAAGAAATGAGTAAGCAAAAACCCATTTATTATACAAGCCGAATTTTGCAAGGAGCGGAACGAAATTACTCCGAGCTATAAAAAGGGGCACTGGAGTTAGTAGTTACAGCCAGGCGATTGAGGCCCTATTTCCTAGCCCACCAGATAAAACTGCGAACCAACTTGCCCTTAAGAGAAATATTAGGGCGACCTAACGCGTCAGGTCGCCTGGTGAAGTGGGCGGTAGAAATGGGGGAATACGACATGGAGTATGAGCCGAGAACGGCAATTAAAGCTCAGGCCCTAGCGGACTTCATCCAAGAGGGGGCTATGCCATCGCCACCAGAGGGACAGTGGCTATTACATGTGGATGGATCGGCAACAACCAGTGGTTCTGGGGCAGGGATAGTCCTTACTACCCCGGAGGGTGAACAATTAGAGTATGCCATAAAATTCAATTTCAAAGCATCTAACAACGAGGCCGAATATGAAGCCCTGGTTAAGGGAATGCAGCTGGGGATAGACTTGGGCGCACGACGACTCATTGCTTACTCTGATTCCCAACTGGTCACACAACAGGTAGAAGGAAAATTTGAGATAAATGAGGATCGGATGAAGAAGTATGTTGAGGAAGTAAGAGAGGCTGCCAAAAAACTAGGGGAATGGAAGTTAATCCATATCCCTAGGGCGGAAAATGCAAAAGCTGATTACCTAGCAAAAATGGGAAGCTCCTTAGTAGATTGCCGCTCGCGAACAATAACGATTTTGGGAGCAGCCCGGAGTAGCATCATGAAACAGGTGATGGAGGTGAACGAGATGGCAGATTGGCGAACTCCTTTGTTGGCATACCTAAGAACGGCAGAACTACCCAAGGAAAGGCAAGAAAGAATGAAGATTGTGCGAAGAGCAGCGAGGTTCTGTTGCATTAACGATGAACTATACAAGAGATCCTACTTCGGTCCATACCTACGGTGCGTTTCGGAAGAAGAAGGGCGGGGTATATTGGAAGAAATCCATGAAGGGTGCTGCGGAGACCATACCAAAGGAAGAGCGCTAATTAGCAAAACACTAAGGGCTGGTTTTTTCTGGCCGACCATGAGCAAGAAAGCAGTGGAGATGGTTAAGCGATGCCAAAAATGTCAAGTGCACGCACCCTTAATTCACATCCCAGTCGAAGATATGATTACCATGGGAGCACCCTGTCCCTTCTCTAAATGGGGAATTGATATCATGGGGCAGTTCACACCTGGATCGGGAGGAAGAAAGTTCTTAGTAGTAGCCATAGACTACTTCAGCAAGTGGGTAGAGGCCGAGCCCGTGGCCACCATAACCGAGCAAAGAATCATAAGTTTTCTATTTAACAACATTTGCTGCAGGTACGGAGCGCCCCAGATACTTATCTCAGATAATGGAACTCAATTCAATAGGAAAAGAACCCAGTCCTGGTGCGAGGGTATGCATATCAGGTAAAGGTTCGCTGCGGTTGCTCACCCGCAGGCTAATGGGCAAGTGGAGGTAACTAACAGAACAATCTTGCAAGGGATCAAAACCCGCTTAGACAAAGTTGGAGGAGGATGGGTGGATGAGCTCAGCTCGGTACTATGGTCATACAGGACCACACCTAGATCGTCAACAGGGGAAACACCCTTCAGTATGGTATACGGGTCCGAAGCCGTCATCCCAGCAGAAGTCGGAGAAATGTATCATCGGGTTCGATGGTTCAACGAGATGGAAAACGAGGAAATATTGAAGGAGGCGTTAGATACTATAGAATAAAGAAGGGAAGCGGCCGCAGCACGAACTGAAAGATACAAAAGCCTGACAAAAGCAGCTCACGACAAAAGAGTCAGGAAGAGACAGTTCCAGGTCGGTGATTTGGTGCTTAAAGGCCGATGCCCTCGTAAAACAGAAAGCTGGAGCCGAACTGGGGGGGCCCTTACAAGGTAATTCGAATTTATGCAGGGGGAGCTTATGAGCTCGAGGATATGGAAGGGCACCCCATCAAAAGACCTTGGAACATATGTCACTTAAAAAAGTATTTTGCATGAAGAGGTGTGAAAAAAAGCTTGTGTTGTTTTAATAAAAGTCTATTACAAAAAAATCTCTCTGAGTGTGTTGATCAAGTAAAACTAGAAATGACATCTGATCAGGTGAAACGCCTTCAGATCCGAGTAAGGGTGAACTGCCATGTGACATCTGATCAGGCGAAACGCCTTCAGATCCGAGTAAGGGTGAACCGCCCTGTGACATCTGATCAGGCGAAACGCCTCCAGATCCGAGTAAGGGTGAACCGCCCTATGACATCTGATCAGGCGAAACGCCTCCAGATCCGAGTAAGGGTGAACCGCCCTGTGACATCTGATCAGGCGAAACGCCTTCAGATCCGAGTAAGGGTGAACCGCCCTGTGACATCTGATCAGGCGAAACGCCTCCAGATCCGAGTAAGGGTTAACCGCCCTGTGACATCTGATCAGGCGAAACGCCTCCAGATCCGAGTAAGGGTGAACCGCCCTGTGACATCTGATCAGGCGAAACGCCTCCAGATCCGAGTAAGGGTGAACCGCCCTATGACATCTGATCAGGCGAAACGCCTTCAGATCTGAGTAAGGGTGAACCGCCCTATGACATCCGATCAGGTGAAATGCCTTCGGATCTAAATAAGGGTGAACCGCCCTGTGAAGCTATGACTAAGGGAAATACCCAACCTATACTAAAGATCGGTGAAAAGGTTATGTTAAATTAACCTAAAAACACCAAACCATTACAACTCATAAAGGTCGAAGTGGTTGGGTTACATGTAAGATATTCCGAAATTTAAAATAGTCGGGGCTATACTAGGAAAAGGCCGGGTTATATTGGGAAGTGATCGTATCAATTCAAACAGGCTCAGATACATCGAGGTTACAATCGACGCCGAACTACATTAACTTTAAAAGATAAGCCATGATACAAATCACTATCGTACAAATCCAAAGTGTATTCAACTCAAAAACTTTTCATTAAAAACAGTTGTGCCAGTACAATGAACAAGATAAAAAAAACATATACATGTATACACAAAACTTAAAAAAGATTAAAATACAGGCTCAGAAGATGGAGGAGGCAACGAAGGAGAAGCATCAAGGTCGGTCCCGGTCACCTCGGAATTAGGAGTGCCGGCCTTAACAGGTGAGTTAGGAGGAGTAGAAGGCAGCTCCAAATCCAGGTCAGATTTCTTTATAGGCTCCTCAAGGGCGTCCTCCCACCAGGCTGCCTCCGGAGATTCTTCCACGTCCCCGGACCAACCCGAAGGAACAGGAGCCCCGGTCAATGCAGCATCCCGGTCCAGCTCGTCCGTAAAACCCAAAGAAGCTAGTTGCTCACGAGCACGAGTTAGAGCAAAATCGAAATATTGTGTCGCGGCAGGGGCTAGCTTAACCAGGAAAGCGGTAGAATTGTGATACCGGGCTAGGAGGGTGGAACGGTAGGCTCCCAGGAAAGAGTGACCAACGTCACTGGTCAGAAATCGACGTCGGCCATCCGTCACCCCGCGCTCATAAGATGATCCCTCGGATCTAGCCTCAGCTAGTTGAGCTTCCAGCTGGGCAACCCTTTCTGATTCTGCTCTAGCCTGAGCTTCGAGTTGGGCGACCTTCTCCAACTCAGCCTTAGCCCGGGCCTCAAGTTGGGCCATCCTCTCGGATTCGGTCCTAGCTTCCGACAACTGAGCCTCGACCTGGCCCACCTTCTCCGATTCAGCTTGAGACGGGGTCTTCCAGAATTTCATCTCTTGGTTTAGCTGAACGTTGGCCATCTGAGCCCGTTCCAAAACCGCCTCCCGCTCAGAGCTTTTCTTAAGGGCAACATCTAAGCGATATTCCCTCTCCTGAAGCTGAGCCGAGAGATCGGAATTAGCCGACAGGGCGGCCGCCAGATCGGCTGACATCTGGGTGAGCTGGGAGGAAGACGAAGCGCCGATCTTATGATCCTCTGCGAAGGTCACAAAGGTGGCGAAGAACTGCACAAGAGAGAAAGTCACATCAGAACGGCAAAGGGTAATAATAAATATGAAAATAGTCAAAAAGGGGAGGAAGGCGAAAAGGGGGAATACCTTCCCAAAATACATCATCATAGCATCGAAGCGAGGGTACTCTGCGGCATCTCATAATCCCAGCTTATCCTTAGCCGGGACCATGGACCCGCGGTCTTCGACTGTTTGGAAGCGGAGGAGCTAGGAGAAGGGGCCCTCTGAGTGACCTGAAGCTGCCGAGATGAGCTCGCAGGGCTCCATCCGGTGGTCAAGGTAGGAGCCAGGTCGGAGGGGAGAGTCACCCCAGACTTGGGGCGAGAAGGGAGCTTCTGTTTAATTTTTGATGAGCCCTCTGCCCTCTCCTTGGGGGGATTCGTCGACTTGGGGACCTTCTCTTTCGTTGGTTCAGCCGGCTTGGAGGCATCCGACTGGCAGGTCCGCATGAACCGATCTACAAAAAACAATGCAAACGATCAGGGAAATAGCTAAAAAACAAAATAACAAAGATCATACTATGGAAAGAACCGATAAAGCCTACCAATATCAGGGATAGCTGGGTAAGGATTCGAGCTCAGTCCACAATGGAACAGAAGATCATGGAATTGCGTCAGCCGTAAAGCATTGTAGGGAATAGCATTCCATTCCCAAACTTTCTCGACCCACGTAGCCCGGATGGAACTGCGCCTAGGAATAGGATCCTGGCTCGGAGTAGCCTGCGTCCATTCCGTGGGAAAACCCCAAGAATCAGCTGTAGGGAGCCGGAGGAAAAAGAAACGGGACCTCCAGTCCTTCACATTGGAAGGGAGGTGGGTAAAGAAATGGGCGTTGTTTCGGGAAGTCAAGTAAAAGGAGCCTTTAAAACTCTTTAGCCCAAAACAAAAATAGAAAAAACCCAGGTCGGGTTCCTCGTGTCTGTAATGACACAGCACGAGAAAACCAACCATATAACGAAAAGAGTTGGGAGAAAACTGGTTGAGGGGAAGATTGTATTTAACGGAGAGAGATACAAGGAAGGGATGGAGTGAAAAGAGAAGACCACTGCTCACCTGATCCACGAACCAGGTAATATGCCCCGGGGGAGGATGATCAGGGGTGTCACTAGCCTGAGGCGTGACAAATTCCCACCCCGGGGGAAGTCTAAGAAATTTATAAAACTAGCCAGCGTGGCTGGGCTGGTCCTAGATAGAGGATGAGGAGGGAGAACTCGAGTCGCTCCTACGACCGTCTGATATGGATCGGCTAAGAGGCCGGTCATAGTTACTTCGTCCATGGGAGGAGAGGAAGGGGGATCTACAATGATTAGGGGAATGCCAGAGGGAAGGCTAGAAGGGATGTCACCTAGCTCGGACCAATGTACATCACCTAGGGGCTCATCTCTAAGACGGAGGGAGGAACCAGTAGCTCGCCCCGACCTACCCCCCGAGTCCTCATCAGAATAGGAAAGACCTTCTATAAAGGAGTCCACGGCCGATTCGCCGGAAAAATTCTAGGAATCCGAAGCAGAAGACATAATAAAAGGAAGAAAAGGGTGGAAGAAGAAGAGGAAAATATCGGTAACAAACCAAAAGAAAAACTAAAGAGGTGTTTAGATGAACATACCCATGGGATTGGGTGGAAGATCGCCAGAGAAATGTAGTGGAAGCACCACCGAAGGCAGGGAACCAAGGTCGCAAGTGTCGCCGGAATAACCTCACACTAGTATGTCGCAGGAAGAAGAGCAAAAATGGCTGAAGGGGGTAGAGGATTCCTACTTATAGAGAAGGAGGGCGAAAATCAAGAAGATAACGGGCGATCTGGAGCGTCCGATGCCTCCTGTAAAAGAACGGCTGGGATCTGGCACCGCCTCATCCGACCTATAGCAGGTCGACACCTGGACATGACCATAGACGCGACGTTTGGGAGGCGGGGAAAGGAAAAGACGGGGATATTAAAGCGCATAAAGTCCGAGGAACCTCGTTATCTGGGAACGGGAATCCCAAGGACTTTTGTGTCAAGGTCGTCAGATTGTAAACAAATCTTACTCTACTCGGTCTTACAGCTCGACTAGAGTAGGGGGGACTGGTTGATAGGACGCCGAATGTACGCTCCCTGAAAACCCGGTTTAAAATATGGACCAATATAAGCCGGAGTACCGACCTCTTAGTAAAGAAAGGTTTTCTTAAAGTAATAAAGTCCGACCTCAAAGTCCTTCGATCTATAAAAGGGCGCCGACCTCGGAGGCCCCGCTGACCTGTGACATCTGTTAGAAGGTTGTCGACCTCAAAGGTCTCCCGACCTAAGTGATCTTTTATAATATGAGCCGACCTAAGGCCTCCGAGCTCATGAAGGTCGAACTCTCGGGAAAGGAGATCCTGACTCACCTGACAGAATCCCTGAGATCTAGGGATTGAAAGCCCATACCTCGCAATCCCGGAAATCCAGGGATGGGAAATCGCAGCCTGAATCCCTGGATATCCGGGATCTTCTCTAAAAATCAGGGAAGATCTTAGAGAATAAGGCACCTCCCTTCTATAAAAGGGAGAGGGGGGGTTTCATTCGGGATTCACATTCTGAGATTATAGCATACTTTAGAGAGAGAGATAAAGACAATACTTCATACATTTTGGGTTTTCTTAGCTAAACTCCTAAGATTAACCCGGTTCTTGGTGACCGATCAGCTTGGTTACATCATTGAGTATATTATGGAGTGAAATATAATTGGACACAGATTCTCATATTAGCGTGGTGTTAAGTTAATTAGTGTCTATTATATGAATAAATTTATGGAACATAGCGAAAAGAAAAGGTAAGAACAAATTTGGGAAACATAAGTAGTATGTGATTAAGTAGTACCTGGTCTATGATTAGGAAAAGACAGGATTCTAATGACATTTTAAAATTTTGTTGGAATCCTGTTTTAACCCCCACTATTTCAATTTTCATGATACGGATTCTTCGCAAATGGCTACCGACTACAGATGGGCTTAGGAAAAGAGGAATTATCACCTCAATTCCTTGCTTTTGCTGTAACGGGATGAAGATTCTACCCACATTTTCTTAAAAGGCCCGGTTGCTATGGTTGTTTGGACTAACTTCTCTAATCTTGCAGGGATTTCCTTGCTAGACAGAGAGGATCTTGGAGTTGTACTAAAACATTGGTTCGCCAAGGAAATTGGTAAAATGCATATATTTCATCTTATTCCCATTTTGATTTTGTGGTTTTTGTGGTGTTCCAGGAACGACAAACGTGTCAAAGGAATCCCATTTACAAGTCAAAGAGTGTGCTCTCGCATCTGGTATCATCTCAACACGATCAAGACATCCACGATGATATCTCCTTCATTCTGGAAATCTGCGCCATTGATTAGTGACCTTTTATATATTAAAATTTGCCCATGTAACTTTGGTTATTGTATTATTTGTAATTGTATTAAAAAACCACCCAAACTGTTTGTGGTGCGTTGGTTACTTCCTTCGGCCGGGATTGTAAAAAATAATATAGATGGCGCCTCGAAAGGAAACCTAGGGGAATCGGCGGTCGGGGGTATTGCTCGTAATTACCACGGCCGCCCCATTTTTGGCTTTCACGAATACATAGGCCAGAAAACTAATGTCTTTGCGGAGCTTTATGCGATTTGGAGGGGCCTTGATCTTTGCCGTGACAGGAACATCAACCGGGTTTGGATTGAAGTAGACTCGGAGACGTCCATCAACCTCATTCAAAACCCCCATACGGGGAATTGGCAACTTCAAAATACTTTGCACAAAATTAGGGAACTATCTGGTGCTATGGATGTCTGGTTCTCCCACATTTTTAGGGAAGGTAATGCAGTCACGGACCTACTTGCTAATGAAGGATGTAGGCAAAAAGATTTATTTCTGTATGATATCTCAAATATCCGAGGCAAATTATTAGGCCTCATTAAACTTGATCAGAGGCAAACACCATACATAAGGCTTAGGTAGTCACCTTTGATCATTATTTTGATTTTTGACACGTTTTTCGTTCGACGATGTAGTCGTCTAGGACTCGCTCGGGTCCCTCGGCCGTGTGTGGGAATCGTCCCCCCTAATTTTTGGTGCTCTATATAATTACCTCTTTCCTAAAAAAAAAAAAAAAAGTCTTAACATGTGTATGTGTTGACTCAAAAAGTATTTTGATGATAATTTCATTCAAACCATTTAACAAAATCAATCTCAGCACGTTGTTATATTGAAGAAGCAAAACAGACTTAGCGCACGCTACCTATGCCAGAGTAGCGCACGCTATCGAGGAAAATATATACAGCCTAGTCAGTTGGCTGCAGTCCAGTGAAGTTACCTGATGGATAGCGCACGCAAGATCTTCAACATTTGCACACGCTAAAGTTAGCGCATGCTACACATCTACATTAACGCACGCTATCGCATCATTCAGTCAGAGGACAGTAAGGTTTGGAAAGAAAGTGGAAAAAGACTTGCGCACGCTACGGACAATTATTTACGTACGCTAATAAAAGGACTTAGCGCACGTTATTCTACATTACTTGCGTACGCTACCGGATATCATGGTCAGTAGTCCAGTAGCTACTGGACTCAAAATAAGAAGGGCTTTATGTACGCTACACAGGGTAATGTACGTTACTGAAGAAAACATTTAGCGCACGCTACGATATATTATTAGCGCACGCTAAATCAGTCAACAGCTTACCGTTGGAATTTCTACCATTAGAAAGCAAGAGTCAATGAAGATCCGTGAAATCTGAAAAAGCTAGAATTAATTAATACTAGCGCACGCTATGCATGCTTGCTAGCGCACGCTAAGTTCAAATTTAGCCGTTGGACAAAGAGACGTTGGGGAGACAAACCAACACTTTCAAAGTCAAGATTGAAGACCTGTTGACCAACCGATAACGCATGCTACGAGTACATGACTAGCGCATGCTAGCCATACAATTTTACCGTTGGAACAGTTTTGTGACCATTCAGGAAAGCCAAGTCAGAATCGATAGCGCATGCTAGAAGACATTATTAGCGCACGCTAATAATACGATTTTCAGTATTTGAAGAATGGCTTTCACCTATAAATACACATAGGACTTGGGTATCATTTACACACAACTTCAAGCATACAAGCATACAAGCAATCAAAGCATACTTGAGCTCAGTTTCATATCTCTTATTGCATTTTAAGTTGTGAGAAGAGAAATACAAAGAGTGATATACCTTGTAATATTTATTATACTTTGTATTCCTTCATTTGATTGTAAGTGTTGCATCACTTACACTTGAGCGTAAGAGAAACGAATCAAGAGTCACTAATCCGGTGTTATTAGGATCTTTGATCCGGTATTGTTAGGATTATACTCCCATATTCGTATAGTGAGGATTATTTAGTTCCTATAGAACACTAGATAAACAAAAATTTATATTGAGAGAGAGGTTGAGCTTGGACCGATAGAAGACAAGCGATTGTAACGGTTGTGAACTCGGACCGATCGAAGATGAGTTAAGTTTGTGGTTGTTCTTGAGCCAATATAAAAGGAAGTCGGAGAGAGGACGTAGGCAAGTTGCCGAACCTCTATAAATCTTTGAGTCTTTATTTTCCGCACTATTTTTCATTTATTCGCAAGAAATTTTGTTATTCCGCATTACCACTATTCAACCCCCCTTCTAGTGGTAAATTTATCTCTTCAGTTGGTATCGGAGTGGGTCTGTTTTTAAAGGTTTAACCACCTAAGGGAAAAAGATCCGCAGATGGCACTTCTTGGCCAAATCGAAGGAAATGCTCTCAACCGTCCTCCCTTCTTCGACGGTTCTAATTTCATGACATGGAAAAATAAAATGGCCATCTTCATTCAAGCCTACGATATTGAAATTTGGAAAGTTATTGCTCTTGGCCCTAAGCTTGCTAAGAAAGAGGATGGATCATTGAAAAAGATCGACGAATTCAATGACGAGGATTGGAGGAACATACACGTCAACTCACGAGCTACTCAACTTCTCTATTGCGCTCTTAATCCTGAAGAACTCAATAGGATATCGTCCTACGAAAGCGCAAAGGAAATTTGGGAAATTATCGAAGTCACTCATGAGGGAACCACCCAAGTCAAGGAAACCAAAATCAACATGCTACTTCATGACTACGAACTTTTCTCCATGAAATACGAGGAAACGATTACAAACATGTTGGATCGATTTTCGGCTATAACCAATAGTCTTGCATCTTTCGGAAAGCCTATATCGAGCAGCGATAAAGCAAAGAAAATTCTTCGCTCGTTGCCATGAGAATGGGATGCTACGGTTACCGTGATTATGGAATCCAAAGATCTAAACAAGATCGAGTTTAGTGCCCTCATCGGGTCACTCATCAATTATGAGATCGTTCTCAAGTCAAGAGGCACCAAACCAAAGCCTCGTGAAAGAGTAGTCGCATTGAATGTTGATAGCGATGTTGAGGAAGATGTTCCCGAAGATGAAGACGACGAGGAACTTGCTCTCTACGCCAAGAACTTTAGAAGGTATAAAAACCTAATTCAAAAGAGGCGAAGTTTTCTTGGTCGGGATGGCAAACCGGAGCAAAAGAAGAGTGGCTATGCTCCTATAAAGAAGTTCGACAATAACTGTCGGAAATGTGGTCAAGCCGGTCACTATGCCAAAGAATGTCGAGGATTCTCTTCAAAGCCTCAAATGGAAAGATTCAAAAAGAAGGAGGTCCTAATCGCTTCTTGGAGTGATGATGAGGAGGCGATTGAAAGATCTCTAGACGCAAATCTCGCATTCATGGCACTCGACTCCGAAATCAATATCGAGGTAAGCTCTAAACTCAATGATGACGAATATTATTCTTTTGATTTTTGTGATTCACAAGAAGTTCATCATGACGATGAGTTATTAAGTGCGTTTGAATCCTTGAACACGGAATATGACGAGATGGTTAAATTAAATATATCTTTAAAGAGAAAAATAAAATCTCTAGAACTCGAAAATTCCTCTCTTCAAAACAAAGGCAAAAATATTGAGATCGACCATACCTTATGCCTTGAAAAGGAAAATGTTTTGAAAATCGAGTTGACGAAAACTCAAAAGGAGCTAAAATATATTTTGAACAAATTTACTCTCGTAAATGAGAAATTCGAAAAGCTTCTATCTATTCAAAAATCGCCTTTGCTAAAACACGGTCTTGGTTTCGATCCTTTTAAACGGGAACAATCCCTTATCAACCTTGACAAAATAAAGAAAACCGAAACCGAGAACTCAAAAGATCCTTCCAAATGAGTTCATGATGTTAATGTTCGTTCAAAGTTGAGAACCATCAAAGTTAAACAAATATGGGTTCCTAAAGGGACAATTGTTCCAAATGCTATAAGCATAGTTAACTTTGGAGGACCCAAATGGGCTTGGGTACCGAAACAACCGAGAAATTCTATTTTTGTAGGTACCGGCACCAAGGAAAAGCAAGTGGTACATTGATAGCAGATGCTCAAGGCACATGTGCGGCTCCGAGGACTTAGTTGAAGACCTCGAATATCAAGAACAAGGACATGTGACCTTTGGAGACAATCAAAAGGGAAAAATCAAAGGCATCGGCAAAGTCGGTAAGGAACCTTCTCCCTCTATCAACAAAGTATTGTTTGTTGAATGCAAGGAAATTGTTTACCCCTCTTGTGTCCGCGAATTTTATGCGAATTTGCACTTGGGTGACGGTAATGATGGATTAGTGCTTGGTAGTCTGGTGAAGGGTACAGTGGTGAAGATTTCCTCGGAAATACTTCACGAATTGTTTGGTTTATCGAAGGATGGTTATGATTGCATTGGGAAATCTATTGCTGAAGAATCTCGTGTCCGAGAGAGATGTCGCTGACTTTTTGTGCTCGAAAACGGTCATCGAGGTTACGGATTACGTTTTTGAGAATAATGATTTCGGAATCCACATTCGCCTGTTGTTGGCTGCTCTAACCAAGTGTTTGATACCGGAAGTTAATACCCAACACAAGCTAGTAGGCGTCGACAAAAATGTGGTGTATCATGTGTTGAAGGACGACAGAGTGGACTTTACCGGTATTGTGCTAAACTGGATGAAGGTGAAAGGGGACTCATTTCGATCAAAGAATTACATGTCGAGGACTCGGAAATCAGGGCTGCCCTTTGGCTCTATTCTCACGGTGATCTTCCGGCACTTTCACGTCGACTTGTCTAGTGAGGCACCCGTTCCGGTGTCTCGAGGACACGGAATAAGCGACCTAACCCTCAAAGCTATGCATTATGTTGAAACATACAATTGAGGTTGGGTGTTGTTTCCGTATCTTCGAGAAGATGATCAAGTACCGAAGGGGACGCGAATGCCAACACCGGTCGAACGTGTGATGCACCGAAGACCCCATACGCTTAGGGAGATGCAAACCGGAAATTTTGTTCGCCATCCGAAGACGGAAGGGAAGCGACCGATGCGAGACGCCGTCACGGAAGAAGAAGAGAGTGATCTTTGCGCTCGGATGCAGAGCATCGAGGACCTCTCAGCTGGAAATTTGAGAGGATGTTCGGTCTCTTCGCACGGAAGTCGGGTCTCTTCGTTCGGAAGTCGGGGAAGTTCGTGGGCTGATCTCCGATTTCATTCGATACACACATCCGTCGTTCCCATTCCCATCCTCCTCTTCCGATCCAGCACCTTAGAATCTAGGAACTTGATGCTTGATTGTAGAAACTTATCATTCGAATTGTCTTTATGTTTCATGTCTTGAAATTTTATGTATTGCTTGAACTTTATCTTAATGGAATTTGCATTTCGCTTCATTTGGTTAGTTGAAATTTGGTATTTGCTGTTTACGTGTATTGCTATTTACGTGAGCTTGGTTCATGACATCTTGTTGGTATTATTTGTTAAAAATGCAACAATTCAGGGGGAGTTCCTTTTTGTTTATGTCAAAAAGGGGGAGAATACTCCAAAAATCGAAACGCACTAATATATCGAACAAGTTACCTTGATTCGAATTATTTAAAATGATGTTTTCGCAGGTATAAATTAAATGTTTTGACATCATCAAAAAGGGGGAGATTGTTGACTCAAAAAGTATTTTGATGATAATTTCATTCAAAACATTTAACAAAATCAATCTCAGCACGTTGTTATATTGAAGAAGCAAAACGGACTTAGCGCACGCTACCTATGCCAGAGTAGCGCACGCTATCGAGGAAAATATATACAGCCTAGTCAGTTGGCTGCAGTCCAGTGAAGTTACCTGATGGATAGTGCACGCAAGATCTTCAACATTTGCGCACACTAAAGTTAGCGCACGCTACACATCTACATTAACGCACGCTATCGCATCATTCAGTCAGAGGACAGTAAGGTCTAGAAAGAAAGTGGAAAAAGACTTGCGCACGCTACGGATAATTATTTGCGTACGCTAATAAAAGGACTTAGCGCACGTTATTCTACATTACTTGCGCACGCTACTGGATATCATGGTCAGTAGTCCAGTAGCTACTGGACTCAAAATAAGAAGGACTTTACATAGGCTACACAGGGTAACGTACGTTACTGAAGAAAATATTTAACGCACGCTACGATATATTATTAGCGCACGCTAAATCAGTCAACAGCTTACCGTTGGAATTTCTACCGTTAGAAATCAAGAGTCAATGAAGTTCCGTGAAATCTGAAAAAGCTAGAATTAATTAATACTAGCGCACGCTATGCATGCTTGCTAGCGCACGCTAAGTTCAAATTTAGCCGTTGGACAAAGAGACGTTGGGGAGACAAACCAACACTTTCAAAGTCAATATTGAAGACCTGTTGACCAACCGATAACGCACGCTACGAGTACATGACTAGCGCACGCTAGCCATACAATTTTACCGTTGGAACAGTTTTGTGACCGTTCAGGAAAGCCAAGTCAGAATCGATAGCGCACGCTAGAAGACATTATTAGCGCACGGTAGAAGACATTATTAGCGCACGCTAATAATACGATTTTCAGTATTTGAAGAATGGCTTTCACCTATAAATACCCATAGGACTTAGGTATCATTTACACACAACTTCAAGCATACAAGCATACAAGCATACAAGCAATCAAAGCATACTTGAGCTCAGTTTCATATCTCTTATTGCATTTTAAGTTGTGAGAAGAGAAATACAAAGAGTGATATACCTTGTAATATTTATTATACTTTGTATTCCTTCATTTGATTGTAAGTGTTGCATCACTTACACTTGAGCGTAAGAGAAACGAATCAAGAGTCACTAATCCAGTGTTATTAGGATCTTTGATCCGGCATTGTTAGGATTATACTCCCATATTCGTATAGTGAGGATTATCTAGTTCCTATAGAACACTAGATAAATAAAAGTTTATATTGAGAGAGAGGTTGAGCTTGGACCGATAGAAGACAAGCGATTGTAACGGTTGTGAACTCGGACCGATCGAAGACGAGTTAAGTTTGTAGTTATTCTTGAGCCAATAGAAAAGGAAGTCGGAGAGAGGACGTAGGCAAGTTGCCGAACCTCTATAAATCTTTGAGTCTTATTTTCCGCACTATTTTTCATTTATTCGCAAGAAATTTTGTTATTCCGCATTACCACTATTCAACCCCCCTTCTAGTGGTAAATTTATCTCTTCAGTATGTTGTGAGTGTGTGTTTTATTACTTTTAATCATTGTAATTAAATATATATCATCATTTATTTTTTATGCAATCAATATGAATCTTACATCTAACTTTTTAAAAAATTCATTTTATCTATTTTTATTTTGCATCAATTGATTTTATTGAAGACTATTATCCATATTTTTTCTAATATAAATTTTTTTTGTGCAATCAACCATTAATGTAAATCCATCAAATTTACTATATTCAATATGGATGTCTAATTGAATATCGTGAAATAAGAATTTATTTGATATATTCTTCATTAAGAATAAACCGATACAAAAAGATTATAAACATATAGAATTTTAAGCTAAAAAATAAATAAAGAATTTTTTTTATTACCAGATGACTGTAAGTTGTGAACAAAACTCCCACAATACATATGCAAAATTTTTGTTTATTTTTTATTTTTCTTAAAATGTAGGAAGACACCTATATATATATATATATATATATATATATAAGCTATACTTAAAAAAATAAAAAAAAAACTTAAATAATGACACGTGTCCACGAATCTCTTTTAATAGAAGTATCGATTATTTAGTCAAATCTCATAAGTATTTCACATCATTATTTATTGCCACATAATATTTACTTTATCTATAACTAATATTAAATTAAAATAAAATATATTCTGTGGATGAAAATATTATTATAGTGATCCAATCTAAAAATACAAGTTAATTTTAAAAATATTTTTGGAATAAGATACAGACATCTGTACATTCAATGCTCAATATTAGTAATATTTAATTTAGATATTTTGAATATTTCATTTTGATAATTAAAATTTTGAACGTTGTGTAATTAAAATATTAATTCTAATATTAATTTTGATCATTAAAATATGTTTTTATTACACACGCAAGAGTATATGTTCAATGATCAAATATATTCTTGTAAAATAGCAATTCTAATTGAAGGATACTTTAAGATTGATATATAAATTTTAATCTAACTTCAATTGATAGTAACTTATCAACTACTTTCTCCGTCCCATAAAAGTGTGTTCGCTCTTTATGGATACAGGTTTCAATAAAAGTTAAGTAGTGGTGGATTTGGGTGGATAAATGGTCCCATTTTTTGTTGTAGAATTTAATTATTGTTGTTGATCAATTAAAGGATAAATAACGTGGGTCATCCTTGATACTGTTGTAATAAGTTGAAAAGATGGAGTAAAAGTATAAGGAATATCTTTTAAAAATAAAATGGGCACACTCTTGTGAGATGGATGAAAGTGGCAAATTGAGCACCTTCTTGTTGGACGAAGGGAGTATAAAATAAACTTACTAAAGTTTTAACTTTTTAGTTTTTAATATGATTAATTAGTTAATTAATTAATTAATAATTTAAATAGCATATATTCATAATTGAGTAATTTTATAAGAACGACCATAACAATAAATATCCACCATTCAGATAAACATATAATATATTTAAGAAAAATATACAATAAGGAATAATTACATATTATACCCCTGCTAAATGGCTCCAATTCAGATTAGTGATCACAGTTTGAACATTTACAAATTCGTTCAAAAGTCAATGGCAGATGTGAGATTGGAGTGTGAATGTAATAGTTCAAACTAGCATCCACGTTAGCAAGCAGTTTGAACAATTAAAAGTCAACCCCGAAGGTGAAATTTGAGTGTAGGTGTAATTGTTCAAACTGTGGTGCTAATATGTAAATGGATCGAACAAGTGTATTTTATGTAATTCGCCCTATATAATAATATCCACAATTCCATATACCCATTCAAATTCTCAACAATTGGTAGAGAATTCAACCGTCCAATTCCATAATTAGAGTGGCAAAAATTATACATCTCAAATATGCAACAACTAAGAAATTCAGTAAAATATAGATCTCTGATAAGCCTTCATTAGTGGAAGAGATAATAATCCAACAAAGTTGGAGTGAACTTACGCTAGCAATAAAGATTGTCCAAATTTTCTTTACAAATCCACTATAGCTCTAAGGGACTAATGGTGGTTCTTGGCGGTGGTGTTAGATGATAGATATGAATAAAAATATTTGTATTTTTAACCAAATTTGAGTATGTATACCCATAAATGGATGAGTGTTCACATATTGTCATCCTCATACATATCATAGTAGTAAATACGACTCCCTCTGTCCACCAATCAACTACATATTTGCCTCTAAATTTTTGTCCACCAATTAACTTCCTACTCTGCTTTTTGGACATATATACCCTTTGGTTTTTATTTTTAATATTACTACACTTTACCTACCTGGTCCACCATATCTTACATTAGCTTCCTAATTAGCACTACAATTTTAGTCTTTTACACCACCTTTTTCAGCTTTCTTAATTTCCGTGCCGAGCACCAAATATGTAGTTGATTGGTGGATGAAGAGAGTATAGTTTATTTTATTTTGTTGTGTTTTATGCAATATTAATTATTTTTTTATGTATACAAAACAAGAATGTGGCCATGTTTGGTGATTAGCGGGTAGCTAATAGCAGATTGTATTAGCTGATACGTGATAAGTGGTTTAACAAGCTGATAGTATTAGCTATTCATTTATATATGTTTAGTAAACAAATGATAGTTGATAGTTACTTGATTATGCAAATAAGAATATTAAAATATTTATTTGGTTAATAATTCTAATCAATATGGTGAATTATTATATAATAAACTAGTATTATAAAATTTTTAATTATTTAAAAAATGTCATCATTCAAACTTTTGCAAAGTGAATTTTAATATTAGTTAAATATTAAATTAGTTGTAAATAACTTTTGTCTGCAAATTGATACCCTTATAGTAAGGATTTAGTTTTAGTTATTTTAGGACAAATTATCATTTTGACATAAGTACGCAAATCTTCTAGGTAAAAAGTTCCTCCAACTTTTTCAAAATCCATGTTTCGGACTTAAAAAGTTAACCTAAATTTCTATTTTCCATCTCAGGTATTTAGATATGTTATAAATTTAAATGAGCTTTGATAATTAGTATTCTTTCTAGGTAAAAAAAACTTATATACTTAATTTTTTCAAAATCAATATTTTGGATCAAAAAAGTTAATATAAACATGTACTTACCGTTCCAGGTAATCAGATGTTTTATAAATTTAAACGAGTTCAGATAATTAGCAGATATTACTATGCGAGTTCCTGAAGAAATGGGTAATAAATTTTTGAACCAAGTGCGGAACGAATACGAGTATATAAAATTTAAATATATTTTTGTAAATTGTATTATTTTCAAATTAGTTATTCAAATTTAATTTTTATTTTTTTATTATTTATACTGTTTATTCTCAATGTTTACGTTTTAATATTCGGATCTTTATCGAGGGATAACCAATTATTGTAGCAACCTATATTTTTAGATATTTTATAAATTCAGACGAGTTTGGATAATTAAGGGGTTCTACTATATGGTATGAGATGGGAACGAGTAGTAAAATTGCATTTCAATCTGATTTAATATGAGTAAGAGTATATAAAATTTAAAGGGATTTGAATGGCTGAACTTTATACTCATCGTTACGGGTAGTAAGTCACTCTTTAATTAGGTTTGAAACGAGTACGAGTATATAAATTTTAAACGGGTTCTGGAGCTCGAACACTAACCTTATTATTTCGATTCACTGTCATACCCCGCAATAAACAACTCAAGATAATTGAACTCTAGTTAAATTTTAATTTATTTATTTTATTTATACTTATAAATTACAAGTGATTTCCGTCGAATTTCGAAGGATTGGACACTAATATGATAAAAGTAGTAGTATGAGTGTATCACCAGGTTAAGATTCCTCTGTTATTGCATTTAGACGTCGGGACTTCTCCTAAAGTTCCCCTGAAAATGAGAAGTCCAATGTACATAAATAAATTTCGGAGGTGTTCGGTTGATGATATTGGATTTGGACTGTATTATGACTTGCACAATTCTTATGTCTTGTTTGGTTGACAATTATTAAGCCTCGGGCAGCCCAATTTTTTCAACTCTTCTATGTAATTGTGTTGCCTTGCCAACTCAGTTTAGTCTTGAGATTTGGAGTCCCTAGTCGGCTAGTCCTGCGCGGAGACTGAAGTTTTTTTTATGTTGTGGTACTATCCATCTACCCAATCGAATGACCTGCTATTATGAATTTGAAATCATTTCTTTTGAACACTCACATCCAAATGCAGTCTTAAGATAGCATTGCAATGTAATATCCGACTGTAACTTTTCATTTTTACCTGTCATTGTATTATTCGGATAATCTGATTATCATGAATCGTTGCATTTAGTATTATGTCGTAGTATTATAGATTTAAATATCATATTGTTGTTATTTCATTTCATATGTGATGATTCGATGTTATTAGAGTGTTGCATTTTCGAATTTTGTTAATGTAGCGTACGCTACACAGTACTATTAACGTACGCTAATCATGTGACTTAGCGTGCGTAAGGTTTCCTACATTGCGACGCTAAGAGGAATCGCGGCCGATTGACTTCAAAGACGTGAACCCTTTTAACCGTTAGCATGCATGAGATCTAAGTCCGAGAGCCGTGTCGGTGAGAATCTACTTTTATTAGCGTGTGTAACCCATTTATCATTAGCGTGCGCTAACGGCTGCGATAATTCAAGACAAGAGCCATCGTAAGCCGTTTACGTACGTAATATCGACCGGATAGCGTACGTAAGCTCATTAGCGTACGCTAATCTGTCCCGATAGCGTGCGCTAAGTCTGCCATGATCTATTTATAGGACCACTGCTGTTTTCATTTCTTCACAACCCAAACCGAATTTCTCTCTTCACATATCATACCTCTGCACTACCAAAACGATATAAACCTTCACCAACTTGTTTCTAAGCCTTGAATCTCGGAGTGGAGCTCATTTTCTTGGAGATTTGGAGTTGTTTTTAAGCTTGGACTATATTCTCTCATAGCATTGAAGTTGTTCTTCATTTCGGAGGTTGGTGTGTTTTCTTCTCGCATTATTTTCTTATGTTGATTATTAATGACGAATTATACTTCACCTAGAGTTAGATTAAGCAAGTAAAACATGGTTATAATTAAACTCTTTAAGCACTTTTGATGAATATGTTAAATAAGGGTTTGAGATGGAGGTGTTCTTGATGATATAGTGATTTTAATCATGTTTGTAATTGTCATTACTCACCTTCTGGACGAATTTAGCTCAGTAGGACATTGTTGGATCGGCTAGCTTCTTCATAACTGGATTTAATCAAGAACTTGATATCATAAAGTGTTTAAACACCATTTTAGGTATTTATTTGCCTTGAGAAGAACTTGATAATGTTAAAGATAAGATTAGATGATCTAATTCAGAAATCTTAGAAGCTTTAACAAATCATATTTGTTCAGTTGCACAAGTCTTTGAAGATTGATAAGGATCTTGATAATTACAACTATAACTTTTCATGAATCTAATGTGTTGAGAACTTATAATGTTTGATCATCATACTAGATAAATGGTGAATTCACCATCATGTTAATGAATCCTCCAGCCTTGTAAACAAAGACTTTGATAACCCTCATGAGTATAGTGTAATCTCAGAACTTATGAACTTGTTGTTAGCTTAAAGTCAATTTAAATGAGAAGGAATAATCATAATGTGCAGATTTTACCTTTCAACCTTTTAATGTTTGGAAAGTTTAATCATCATAAGATGATCTTAACATCACAATTGGTTATTCAACATACCCTTGATAGAACTCTTGCTTATGATGAACCATGCGAACATTCGGTAAACCGATTCTTATGGTTGTAATGATGTTAGAAGGACTCCTGGCATAAGGCTTCAATAATTGGTAGTAACAAACTATTCTAAAGGATTGTAGGTTGACGTCTTACTAATCCTATATTGATAATTTTACGAATATGTTTTGAGTAAAATGTATTTCGTTTAAGGTTGTTTGTTCGAGTAAAACTTGTCGAGGACCGTTCGTTCGTTCCGATAAGAAGAGGACTATTCTCGTCTCCGTATTAAGGCAAGTTATCTTGCTTGGTTATAATGATGATTAGATTCTTGTGATGATTATATATTTCATGTGTATGAATTGTCCATGTGACGTTTGTCGTGATTTGATATTGTCCTTGACGTTATGGGATTGCATTCCCAAGTACGCCGTTTTGAATCGTTGATCTCGTTGGTCCTTATTTTCACTTTGGTGAGTTTTTCTTGATCCTTAATTGGATGTGTATTTCATTGAACTTCGTTGTCATGTTGTGTCGTGACATTTCCGGAATCATATCTGCGTGCCGATTGGATATTGTGTAGGATTTTTAGCCGGGCACTTGTATAGTCATACGTGGATGTTTCCGTATTGGACTGTGCACACGAGACGTAGTTCGTGAGGCTAATTAGGTACATTGTCACACGTATTTTCTGGATTCCGTATACGGGGTGGACATGTACACGGACACATTTCCGGATCGGGCGTACTGTGATGTCCATCTTGAGCTATATTGTTAATCGTTCATAGTCCATGTATGATTGGGTGTGTTCGATATTTTGTGACTGATTGTTTCATACGCCCGAGGGGTATGATTAATAGTCGGAATGATTTTCTTGATATCTATATATGTGAATTGTATAATGTCGGAAGAATTGATTATCATGTATATCTGACCCTGTGTTGGGCGAAATACTTGTATTGTATTTTAGGTCGAGGCAAAGGCAAGGCACGGGAAGAGCATGTCGACGGCGAAGGGTTCGGAGGATACTAGTTCGGGGGGCCCTCATCTTTGTTGTCCGGTTATGTTAAACCGTGTTATGTTATTTCCCGTTTCATTTAAATTGTTATTTGGTTGTATTTGACACTTGAAGTATTTTCCATTCCCATATGGTCTATACTTGTTTTTCGGATCCTGTGTGTTGTTAGGCCGTTGGCCATGTTTTAATAAACTCCTAATCGGAGAAATGACTATTCGTTGTGATTCGGTATCACAAATAATATTTATTTAACCTGTTTTGGATATCGCCTGGTGGGTCCCAGTGTGGGATTCACGGCACTGTAATAGCCGCCTCTTGGGGTGTTACATGTACGACTCATTTTTTTGACTTATTTTTCAATTTTTCAATTGATTCGATTCAGTCCATTGATTCGATTCATTTCAGTTGATTGATTCAAGTCGATTCGATTCGGTTGATTCAAGATACTAATCTGGTCAGTCGATTCAATTTAGTTTAGTTCTTCCTACTACTATTATTATTATTATTATTATTATTATTATTATAATAATCTTGATTGTTATTGTATTATTATTGTTGTTGTTGTTGATTACTATTATTACTACTAATAATATTTATTATATTATTAAGAATAATAATAATTATTATTAATAATAATCTTGATTATTATTATTATTATTATTGTTGTTGTTGTTGTTGATTACTATTATTATTATTATTAATAATAATATTTATTATATTATTATTAATTGATAATAATAATAATAATAATTTTTATTATTAATAATAATAATCTTGATTATTATTATTGTTATTATTACTATTGTTGTGGAATATTATTGTTACTAATAGTATTTATTATATTATTATTACTATTATTAATTTTTGTTATTATTAATGATAATAATCATGATTATTATTATCATTATTAATATTAATCCTAATTATTATTATTATTATTGATGTTGTTGATTACTGCTAGTATTACTAATAATATTTATTATATTATTATGATTATTATTAATTTTGTTATTATTAATAATAATTTTGATTATTGTTATTATTATTGTTAATAATATTGATTAATTATTATTATTGTTGTTTTTATTGATTTCTATTATTCTTACTAATAATATTTATTATATTATTAAAAATAATTAAATAAAATTATTATTTATAATAATCTTGATTTATTGTTTTTATTATTATTATTAAAAATATTGATTATTATTATTGTTGATGTTGTTGACTACTATTAGTATTACTAATAATATATATTATATTATTATTAATAATAATCTTGATTATTATTATTGTTGTTGTTGCTGTTGTTGATTACTATTATTATTATTAATAATATTCATCATATTATTATTATTATTATTATTTTATTATTATGTACTCTTAATATATATATATTTCAATTCAATCCAGTTCAGTTCAGTTTCATTCCATTCATTTCAGTTCAATTCATTTCAGTTCATCAGTTCAGTTCAGTTCAATTCAGTTCAGATTTATTCAGTCCAAAAGAACAGAGCCTAAGACAACAATTGAGTCAAGCAGGACCACGACAGTCCAAATGGCATGCTCAATAAACATACTGCACTCGTTCTTTTATTATTGTAGTATTTGGACTTTTACACTTTTTCGAATATATTTTAACAATCTTCTATGATTTATAAGTGAGAAGAAATATAGTCAATCTTGTTATATTCCCTCGGTATATACTTTCAAGATATTAATTGTCAAAATTGTGGACCGGTAAACATGAAAAGCCCAACATTACCCAGAGCAGAATGATAATCGTTTCTGGGAATTGCTACAATTGTAAAGAATGGAGGAAATACATGGTTGTTAGTCTCATATATTAAATGCCAGGGGGAACGATCGACCCGTCACCTCTCCATCGGATATGAATTGTAAAGAATGAAGGAAATATTGTTATGTTAAGACTCATATTTAAGTGCCGGGGGGAACGATCAACCCCTCTGCTCTCTATCAGACCTTAATAATATTCATCTCCTTCACCTTGTCGATTGTTTGTGACATCTTAGGCATAGATTTCCACCCAAATAATTTAAGTCCCGGTCTTAGAATGTAAGAATTGTTAGAGCATGAACAATGGTGACGGAAAGTTGAAGAGGGAAGTGATTCAAGTGATAACAGTATTGTTGTGTGATCTCAACAGTGTTAACTTTGTTGTTTTATGATCTCAACAATCTACAAGAGTGAGATTATTGCGAGGTAAATGTAATAGTAGAAGTTAATGTTTAAATCTGTTTATTTTATTCCTTTTATATATTTCAAAATAGTTATCACATTTTTAAAAATGAAATAAAATTTTTTAAAAAAAAACTCAACGATATAATAATTTAAAACAATATCTTATTGGACTATGAAATATCCTAATCTTGCTCTTATAATGTCTGGGCTTGAGAATGCCATATCTGAGCATTTGATCCACTTTTGATCGAGTGTTCCAACCATTCGGCGATTTATTTTGGAGATCTACACCCACTTGGCGATTTATATTGGTGAATTTGGTTACTGAGTAGGGTCTTTCTATCCACTCCGCAACTCTCAGTTGTAGTCTTCGTGGGCAATGACATAAAGCTTTAAGTGCTCTGATCGTTTCCTAGGGGCGGATTGGTGGAAGCACTGAACCATAATAAAGAGACGTTCGTCTTCAGCATCTTGTCGTTTCGCAAACATCCTAGCCCATCGCTTTGACGGTAGGAGGGGCATCTCTTAAAAATTGCGTTGGGTTGGGGATGATATTAGCCCGTTGGTTTTGAGAAAGTTAAGGCTCGAGAGAAATACACAATTCATCATTTGTTCATTGCTAAATCGATTTTGGGAGAGCTCGATCAGCAATTCAGATGAGGGAGACTTGGAATATTCGTTGTTGAATGGACTCATGGTGAAATCAAATCAAGATGTAAGAAAATATGGAGTTGTAGGAAACGTTGAGAGAACTGTGTTTTTACTTGTGATAATTGGGAGATTATGTAAGAAATGCGGTGAAGATGAAGTTATTTGTTATAATTGTGATAATTGGGAGATTATGTAAGTTAATGCGGTGATAATTGTGATAAATGATAAATTTTTGCTTTTTGAGTAACTTTAACCTTAAACAACTTTGTAATTATATCATAATAAGATTCTCAAAATATATTATTATATAAGTATTTTTGAATAAAAATATATTGATATGATTTTTATATTAGTGATAGAATATCTGAAAAGAAATAAATAGTTTAAAATGAACAACACTTTTGGTAAAAAAAAAAAAAAAAAAAACTCAGCTAAATTGGAATCTTCAGGTAGGACGAGAAAAAAAGTGAAAAAATATAGAGTATATATTAAGAGGGTGTTTGTATTAGGACTCAAAACCCATTATTGGGATTCTAAATTCCAGTTTTAAGACAAACCTTCATAAAAAAAATCACTGATCAAACAAGAAATCAGTGAAAAAGGAACAAGAAGAGATTCAAATTTTCCATCCAATTTCAAAACGAAACAAAATCCAACCCACATCACAAAATTATAAGGTTATGTAGTTATGCCAAATATGCATTACTCTGCCCGCATCACGACTGCGGCGACGGTCCATCTCCAATGCTCACTCCAAACTTGTTCAGGCAATTCCCGAGCCTAAGCCACGAGCGTGCTGGCAGTGGTCGACTCACTGTTCAATGTTCAAAAGGAAGTATCCATCACCAACAAGTTATAAAGCCAAGAACACCAAATCATATTAAGAAATAACATACTAGACTATTTCACGCTAATCTTCAACGTAAAATAATGAATCTACTTCAAGCTTTGCCAATACACAGCCTTAGTGAATGTGAAGTTAATCTGGGGAACTAAAGAGCAGATATCGAGAGAAAAACATACAGCATCTATATCGCATCAACAATTCAGCATAAGAAAAAAGTACTGCTACCGTCGGTCTTGGGTCTGGGAGATTGGATAAAAGTGTCATCACCCATGAATTGGACTATCTGTCCATAAACTAGAGGTGGTGTGTAGTCCCATAGTTATTGAAGGCGCAGAAGGCTTGCAGAGCCCAAGGCATATATTTCTTTTTAATAAAATAAATACAGTTGATTATTAAGCTCGACTAACATGCTCATATGGTCATATATGATGAACAAACCAATTAATATTTCAAACATAGCCATCAAAGAAAGCAATAGAACACAAGCATAAAAAAATGCATTAAGAAACACTCAGTACAGTACACAAAAAAAATATATACAACATTAGGAAGTATGTAAGAAATAGCAACAAAGAAAACAATAAAACAGAGGTATAATAATATAAGAAAACGAAAAAAAATAATTAAATAAAAAAGAAATAAATGCATTACAAAACACTGAAATAGTAAAAAAGGAAAAAAGAAAACAAGAAAAACAAATGAATAAATAAATAGAAATGGGGCGGGCAGGTGGGGGAGGAGGCAGATAGCAGACATGGGACTAAAACTAATTAGTGACTGCAACTAAAAACACGAGTTTTATGAGAGACTTGAAGAACTTTTTTCAAGAAAATCGTGTGCCAGAAACTTAAAAAACAATATTCATTTGTTTGTTGGAGCCTCTGAGGCAGAGGTGCGACGCATGCGCACATGGAGCTCTTGAAGGAGCAGCAATGTGTGCACGGAGAAGCGAGCCTCCCTCGCAGAGAGCACCTTAGCAGCCCCAGCGCTCTTAAAAACTATATGTCGTCCTGTTGATTGGATTTGAGAGCAAGAGGCATAATATAATTTTATCCGATCGAATTAAAAAATTGACATTTGACCAATATTTGCAACATGGACACTTTACAGCATTATGCTATGTAATCATCGAAGCCAATAGAAACTCGTTATCATAGCTACTGTATCGAATTTCCAATCACGGTTGAAACTTTTTCAATCTTATTATACATGAAAGACACAAATATACGATCATATTATGTCCAAGCTTTTGACATGATCGAAAAGATTAATTAAAACGAGTGTTGAGTGGGTGATTAACTATAGGCCACCAATCCTTCCCAGACCTTGACCAAAAGCACTTGATTGGACTGGATTAATAATAAATCCAAACCAATTAAGGAATCCAAACATAACCAAGTTGTATAGTTGAAGCAAACTTTTAAAAAAAAAAAAAACAAGCAACTATTGTAGTCCTGCTGATTGGATTTGAGAACATTAGGTGAAGTACATTTTAACCACTGGAAATAAAAATTCAATATTTAGTTATTGTCATTAATTTTATTTAAAATGCCGGAGTTCTAGTCGAGTTTAGTTTTTTATTATGTTTGAAACTTAGTTTAGCTAAAAAACAATGATCTTTATGTAGATTGATGGTTTTCACACTTTCAGTAATCAACACCATTTCACATAAAAAGGTATTGTTCAACACTTTATTCGTACTATAATGATTATTATGTCATTTTATTTGTACTATAATGATTATTATGTAGTTATATTGTCAAATTAATATCATACATAAAATTTGAGAATACTATATAATTTTATTCTTATATGACACTTTCAGCTTAAACTAAAAGAGAATGGAGTAGCACCATAAAGAAAAAAACACTTACCCACCGACCCATCCTCCCAAAGAAAATTTATAACCGGAACGATGGATGCAAACATTTTCCATCAGAATGTAAAAGAGACTGCTTACCCGACTTTATAGCTGACCACCGATACCAAAAACATTAAGTATATTAAGTCTTGAAATACAGAAAGTTATTGATGCAGTAAATTGTTCATTTTTGCTTTAATCCAGGAAAACGGTAACCTCACATGATACTGGAACATAGAATATCAACTCATGAGCACCAACTCTGACAGATGTAGTCAAGACAAACCAACAGCTTTATTAAATCAAACACAATCAACAAAATCAGTAGTTAATAAAAAGCAATTTCACATAAAAATAGAGAAGAGAATTACTATTTCCAGACTGGCGGGAGCTTCTTGGTCTTCTTGTAGTAACGGGCAAGGCGGTGAATCCTGCTCTCCACCAAAATCAACCTGAACTTTGAGTCCTTGTCCTTCCTGTTCCTCTCCAAATGCTTCCTGATCGCAACAGCTTTCTTTATCAAGTGGTACAAATCCTCTGGAATCTCCGGTGCGAGACCTGATTTTAACCACCACCAATCACATTGACCGCATTCTTTTCCCCCACAAAACAACACATCAGCAAAAAAAACATAAAAATGGAATAATACCGTGGGCCTTCAGAATGCGAAGGATCTTACTTCCCGTGACACTCTTCACCTGAGCAATACCGTGAGAATCACGGAGAATCACACCGATCTGTGATGGCGTCAGCCCCTTCTTCGCGAACTTGCATATATGCTCCTCAACCTTGCATGTTAAACAAAATTTGCCCAAAACATAAAATCAGTCAATTTGCCAGTCTCTAAATGTACTTTATTAGATTTGGGATCGGAGGAGATGGTACATCTTGGGAGGAGGTTTTGAGCCAGCTGGGGGGAGTTCTCTTATAGGGGGGAGCTGATGCGGAAATACCCTTCCTGAGACAGAGGAAAAGGCATTAAATTTTACTAAAATGAAAATATGAAGGGAACAAAAAACTGATTTGATATAGTACCCTCTACTGTGCATACGACCCATGACGGCGGCGGGGGTGGCGCAGCTCTTCTGTGCTTATGAAGGTAGTCGGTGTGCTGCTGACAACAAAGGCCACGAACTCTAGCTGGTGATGGAATTTGATAATTAGGGTTTAGTTATAAGGCTCAAGACTGTTTTGGGTACATGGGCCTCCGGCCCATTAGATTATAGGCCGTCTCCTTCTATTCCAGTTCATATCTTTTATGGGTTGAATTCTTAACCAATTTAATTATGAAAGCGCTAATTCCAAATTATTTCTACAATCGCTCATTTATTAGCTATTCATGGATACAAATAGATGATAGTTGATAGATTGTATAAAATAAATAATATGGATATCAAAATATTTGTTTAGTTGATAATCCTCATCAATATGGTGAATCTATTGACTAATAAATTAATATACATGATCTTAATTATTTAAAGATTGTCATCGTTCAAATTTTTGTAAATAGATAAATATTAATAGTAGTTAAATATTAAATTAGTTGTAAATTACTTTTGTATACAAAATGATAAGTATCTTCAAAACTCTTACAATAGGGATATAATTTTTGGTTATTTTAGTATAAAATTATTAATTTGAATCAAGTATACAAATCTTTCTAGATAAAAAATTCATCTACCAACTTTTTCAAAAATCAATGTTTTAGACTCAAAAAGTCAATTTGAACTTCTACTTTTCGTTTCAGGTAACTAGATATTTCATCAATTTAAACGACTTCAGATAATTAATATTCTGTTTAGGTAAAAAAAAACTCTTAAATCTAACTTTTCAAAATCAATGTTTTGGACCAAAAATATATCTAAACATGTATTTACTATTTCAGGTAATTAGATATTTTATATATTTAACCGAGTTCAGATAATTAGCAGGTATTACTATATGGATTTAATACGAAATGGGGTAGTAAACTCAGTTTTGAACGAGGTTTAGAACGAGTACGAGTGTATAAATTTTAAATAGATTTTGTAGATTGTATTATTTCCAAATTATTAATTCAAATTTTATTTTTAAATTTTTATCATTTACACCATTTATTCTTGATGTTTATTTAATGCTCGAATTTTTATCGAGATGGATAATCAATTATTCTAAGAACTTATATTTAATTGTTTAGATATCTTATAAATCTAGATGAGTCTGGATAATTAACGGGTTCTACTATATGTATATAAAGTGGGAATGAGTAGTAAAATCATCTTTTTAATCTGATTTGGTACGAGTACATGTATATAATTTTTAAAGGAGTTTAAGTGGTTGAACCTTATAATCAACGTTTTGGGTGTTACTATATGTGTTTAGAACATAAATGGGTAATAGTCACTCTTCAATTGGATTTGAGACGAATATGGATATAAATTCCAAACGAGTTCTCTCACCGAACCCTAACCTTATTATTTTTATTCATCGTTGTTCGCCTCGGTAAACGACTCCAAGTGATTGAACTCTAGCTAAATATTATTTCATTTATACTTATAATTACTATGTAGTGTGATTTCCCGTCGAACTTCGACGGGTTGAATAGCAGCCTTTTAATTAGTCATCCATTTTCAATTTGAAAGAATGATCACCAAGTATGATGTGAACCAATACGACATCATATCATGTAATGAACTACATGTCCTGGAAGGACCAATAACGAGGTCAAAGACGAAGAGACTTAAAGTCGCGTTGAACTCATTGATTGTCGAGAAAACTAAATTGATAACGAGCATAGCCGAAGGCGAAAACTTAAAGCTATAATGCATCCTCAATTTTACCAAATAATAATTTAAACTTTTGTCTTGTGTAATAAATGGAGTCATCGAGCATTGGTGTGTCAATATCAATAATTCAAGTTGTTGTGTTGTAATTTAATTTTTATGTCGAGTCATGTAATATACGTAATTTAAGCTGTAATAATGCCTAATATAATGGCTAAAATGTATCGAGTCGAAATAGGACTAAGATGACAAAGAAGACCGAACTTACGAGCGTGAGATAAATTTGCGCCTATTTCATATTTTGATCATAACTCACTCGTACGGAGTCGGATTGAGGCGATTCAAGTGGCTACGCGAAGCTAAGATAAAGTCCTACAAGTTGGTATCATAATTCAGTGGAGTTTCTGGAAGGCATAAGCACACAACCCCCTTGAAATCTACGGTCAGAATTTCTATCTTTTGAAATGCTTTGATTCCTTTTGTTTTTCTTCATTTTTGACTTGACATTTGTGATACCTTATCTCATGGAATATCTTCATGTGAGAGAGCGTTAGGTGTAGAATTATGACTATAAATAGCCTGCCATTCCTTTATAATTGCACACTTGAATTGAGGATAAGAAAAGTTACCATTTGTATATATTTCGTGTGTTTTGTTTGTTGAGCATTCCAAACATACATACCTTTGTATTTTTAATTAACTTATTGAAGTGATCCCGACTTCGTGGCGTTATTGAATACACGTCTGTGGGTGTTTTAATTTATTTACCAAAAATCTATTAACAATTTTTGTGGCGTTGAAACCTCACACCTTTCGGTTTGCTTTGAACAAATTTTTTAGAGGGTCGGAAGTTTGCCAACACATCCTTATTGAAAAAGATCCGAACCTAATATCAAATTTCGATATGGATTACGACGGCATGTCATGTAGGAGTCGTATTATTTGGTATCTGAGCGTTTGGGTTGCTCTATATAAGATTTTATCGTCTATTTCTATTTTCTCATCTTATTTGCTTCATTTTTTTTGTGTACCATCTTCTTGTCTTCTTCACTAAAAAAATACAAAAAGAAGAAGATTATAAAAAAGTATAAAAAATGGGGTATAAAAAAAGAAATGAATACAAAAAAAAGTATATAAAAACAAAAACAAAAAATCTCTCTCTCTCTCTCTCTCTCTCTCTATATATATATATATATATATATATATATATATATCACAAAGGTCGATTCTACCACCACATTGATTATATACACACACACACACACATATATATATATATATATATATATATATATATATATATATTACGAAGGTCGGTTCTACCACCACAGTGAAATATACAAATAAATATAAAGATGGAGTGCGGATTATCGCCCCTGTAAAATTAAAACTTGCCATGATACTCGTCTATATAATCACCTTGTGAGTTGTGGGACATTTATATAAAGCCGAGTGATAAAATACAAGAACCGTGCAAAAAAATTCTAAAAGAGTGACACACGAGCATTGAGTGATCGAGCGATGTACGTGAATATCTTGTGAGGATTAATTTGTGTGTGTGTCCAAAACAAAAAAAGGCAAAAAAAAGAGCAAAAAAACGCAGAAAAACAAAAGGAGCAAAAAAACGCCCAAAAAAAAAAAACGCAAAAGAAAAGAAGAAAAAGGAAGAAAAAATGTCAGATTCGGAAATTAACAAACAGATGGATATGTTAAAAAGTATCCGGGAAATGATAGCAAATTTGAATGTTCGACTAAACAAGACCGAAGAAATTGTTGCCACAATCGTAAAAGACAAGAAAGTCGATGGGAAACAAAAAAATCAACGAAATCTAGTTCAGTTTGAAGGATATGACGATGAATCTTGTAACCAATTCGAGGAGGAAACTCAGAGGCGGAGCTTTGGGGGCTATCGAGGTAGAGGAGGCGGGCGAAGGGATGAAAGTAGGGACGAGCAGTATGGACGAGGGGACGATCGAGATCGAGGGATTGTAAATATAAAAATGAAAATCCCATCGTTCGAAGGACAAAGTAGCACGGACACTTATCTTGATTGGGAACAAACTATCGAAATGGTGTTTGATTGCCAAACGTACTCGGAAGAAAAGAAAATGAGGTTAGCAATAACTGAGTTTTCAGAATATGTTAGTATTTGGTGGGATCAACATGTCACGGAGAGACGTTCGAGTGGGGATAACCCAGTGAGATGGGGAGAATTAAAAATTGTAATGAGAAAACGATTTGTGCCCAACTACTACAACAAGGAATTGTTTCTCGTTTGCAATATTTGAAACAAGGCACGAGAAGTGTGTAAGATTACCGGAGGGAGATGGAGATGCTCATAATTTGGAAAAACGTGACGGAATCCAGAGAAGCTACCATGGCCAGGTTTTTCCATGGTATGAGATACGATCTTGCAAAGGAAATTGACACACAACACTATGTCGAGTTCGAAGACATGGTGTATGGGGCCGTAAAAATTGAGAAAAACTCACGGAGGGGAAATCTTGGCACCGCTTCTATGGGACCCAATACACCTTGGAAGGCTCCGACAGAAAGCCCTTTTAAAAATAAATCGGCTTTCAATCGCATCGAACAAAATATCCTGAAGGGCAAATTTGAAATCGGAGAAAGCTGTAGTAAAACAAGACTAGAAGTATGGCCTACTCCGGTAGAAACTACTGTTGGCCACAAAGTATATAGTAAATAGCTTAGAAGGTAAAAATACAATAAGTTATATAATTTTCGAAGTTAATTGCGTAGCGAAAGTCTAATAGTGAGTTGCTGTAAGTACACAACTAGGTACTCTCCTGTTTGCGTGATGCGTACACGGTTTTCACAATGTATACTATAAATCACATTTATGAATGAAAACAGTAAGGACGGAAAGTAAATAACACACAGATACAAGTGGTTCAAGGTAAACCCCTCTATGTCCTTTGGTCCTCCACCCGAGAGTAAAATGTTTATTAAAATCACTACGTACACAACTACGTGACTTTAACTAACATGTCTCTGTATCGTTCACACAGATTGATACAGGGACCACGGCTTTAGCCATTCACACAGATTGACTTCAGCTATTTTGACTTGATTCTTCTCACACAGATCGAAGCTTCGTCTTCAATGCCATTCTTCCCACATAGGTCGGAACTAGCAAGGACTTAGTCCACATAGGGCTAAGGTTGATCTCAAGGGTAAGGATGGTAGAATAAGTTTAAATAGTAGTTACATGCTTTGACGAGCGATTGATGTATGCTGTGCTGTTTGCATTGAGGACTTGTATATTTCTTCACTTAGATACTGATGTATGCTCAAGAAATATATTGCTCTTTCTTAGCTTGATTGTCAGAGCTATTTTTCAAATGTATGCGCGAGATTCAGTCAGTAAAGTGAGCAATGTCTTCTTGTTTGGGGCTATTTATAACCTTAGAAATTGATCTGTTATAAATGTAGCAGTTGGACGTTTGGTGAGATGGACTCTCTGATTGGCGGCTGCAGAATATTTGAATTAAAGGCAGCTTAAATTAATGCTTCAGACATTCTTTTTTGATTAAATGCTTTTGAGCGCATTCAGACTGTTCTCTTTTGGCCGTATCAAATATTGTCCTATCAGCAATAATTGTTGTTTTAACCGTGAATACTTTATGAATAAACAAAATTTACTTCGCAACGGTTTAAAGCTACTCTTTAATCCTGTTGGATATGTTTTACTTTTACTAAGTAAAACTCCTACGGCCAGACTGTTGTATCCCACATTCTTAACTTCTGCTGTATGAAGATGTAGGCTCTGTAGGATTGGATTCTGCAGAAGATCTTTTGTTGTGTGGATGGGATAGACAGAGTTTCCTAACAACTTCCATACTTAAAGAAATTCCGACTCTGAAGACTTCTTTGTTGTACGATGGCGATTATCGAAACAAGCTGTGTTTATCCCAATAATTTCCCCCTTTTCGATAATGGCAAAACTTCCTCTAGATACGAAGAGGTTGTCTTCAAGTCTTCTGTTCAAAAGATCTAATCTTCATGACTTAGTCTAGAAATTTGAACTATTCGCAGGTGTAACACCCCGAGATATTCGGAATAATTACAGCGCCGTAAACCCTTTAAGTAAGGATTTACAAGGCTAATTAAAAGAAATGTAAATATAATCCAACAGTACCACAAAAGTTCAAAATACAAAACCGGTTCCAACTGATCCATTGAGTTAATTAATACAACCATATCGAAATGATATTATTAAAAACACACGTACTCGAGTACTGAAAGTGAACCAAGAAGACAAATCACAATAACAATAAACATCACTGAGCCCCTTCGTCGTCACGTCGGTACTATGGTTGTTTTCCCGCTCCTCGGCTACCTGAACATCAAAACAAATGTCCACCCCAGAAGGGGTTAGCAAAACGATGCTAGTACAAGTATCGTATTAAACAAATCGAATATGCAACAACAATGCATAACAAAATACACAACACGGAATTCCGCTACCGGAATCTAACAATGCGAATCCACAAGATTCTATTAACACAGTATGGGTATTCCAATGATCCAGCGCCCTCAGCATAGATCCCAAGATGATCCCGTCGGACCAACACGAGGTGGAAAAACCCGTCCAATGATCCAGCGCCCCTCAGCATAGATCCCAAGATGATCCTGTCGGACCAACACGAGGTGGACATCCGATCCAGCGCCCTCAGCATAGATCGTACAACATACACAAACACGACTCATGCATACATATAATCAAAATCGCTATGTCCATCAACATGAACATACAAACACTCGATAACGAATATCATGACAATTCAACGAAATAAATCCCATATTCAACAACATGAATAAACCACATGCATGCTCAAAATACCAATATGAACAAATTACGATACTTGCCTCAAAGATGGCAAGAACTAATCACTCCAATGATCTCAACACACTCGAAGGCCGCCTCCTTCGATCAAACGTAGCAAGCTCGAACCTTAACAAAAGAAATAATATAGAATTCATCTCATGTTGTACGAATGTCTTACAATCCGATCTACGGTCGAAAGCTATTAAAATGTAATCTGCCTGAACTACTTAGCGTACGCTACGTATTCTACGTAACGTGCGTTAAGCCTGCTCGTTAGCATACGTAAACGACGAAGTCTAGCGTACGCTAACTATGTACTGACAATCCTCTCTGATCAGCCGACTGACTCGCCTGATGACATAACGTACGTTACGTACTAAACGTAGCGTATGTTAACTTATGCCCGATAGCGCACGTTAATATACATATCTTAGCGTGCGCTAACCGTGCATGGCAGTTCACTACTGGGCAGCAGACTTGATCTAAAGGTGAAGAAACTCATGAAATCTTCAGTGTTAATACATGTCATCTCCAAGTATATCATGCTCATACAGTTTATGAATGATCTTACGGATTGAACGACTTCGAGATACAAGGATACGTATAATCATCACAACACCATAATTCATCTTTATCTTCAAGAAAATATCCTAAGTTCAATCCATTCTATGTCCCAAAACGTATAATTCCATTATGTAAAATCATAAGAACTTGATAATCTCCATAAACTGGCCATAATTGGTTTAGTAGCTTCATGAATGTGCTTCGGAGTTCAAATACTAAAAGGTTCAATGGTCTAAATGATGAAGAAGTACCGAAACATCGAAAATATCCTTCTAACAACATGATGTTCGACTACGTACGAATTTATCTGACTAGATAATCTCAAAACATGTTCCAAAACATCCTTAAGAATACTACTCCAGTTGGTGAAGAATCACCTACCTCAAAATAGTGAAGAACAAGGAGGAACTTGAAGAATTCCAACACCGAGAGCTTTGTAGGTCCGCTTCTAAAGTATACTGGATACAGCTTGGGAAATGTTTAAGCAACAGGCTGTACATTTTACTAATCAGAGTGCGTAGCGGAAGTCTTAAAACAGTAAATTGCTGTCGATACAGCAACTCGGTCTATTCTCCTGTTAGCTTGGTGCGTACAAGGTTTTGCAGTGTATACTTATATAAATCACAGTTATGAAAACAGTAATGGCGGAAAGTAAATAACACAGTATTTAAGTGGTTCGAGGTAAACCCCTCTACGTCCACTGGTCCTCCACACAGGAGTAAAAAGTTTATTATAAATACTGCGTACACAACTATGTATTTATAATCAAACCTATCCTTGTATCGTTCACACAGATAGATACAAAGACTGTCACTTTCAACCGTTCACACATATTGGTTAAAGCTTCCTTCTTGACTTGCTTCTTCACACACAGTTCCAAAGCTTCGTCCTTATTCGTCCCACACAGGTCAGAATAACTTGTTGAGTTCACACAGAGCTCAGTTTTTACACAAAGTTAAAAGGTAGGTAAACAGGTAAGAACAGCAGCTTTGAATATGAAGTTCTTGAGCTGATGATGGTTGTTTCTTGATGACTGAGTATATTTCTTCTTTCTCAGATATGGATTGATGCTAGAAAGAAATATATTTGCTCTTGTAAGCTTGATCCGATGATAATGAATATTCAGTCTTTCAATCTTTGAATATCGCTTATAAGCTTGTATATGTTCTTCTTCGTATTGGTTGCGTTGTTTGATCTTCAAACTCTGGGGATATATATAGCCTTCTTGGATATATCCGTTGAGATAGATCCATTGAGCAAGATTCTGTGACAACTAGATAGTTGACTTGAATAGACCATGATCCGGATATTGCGGGATTTGAAGATCTCTGACAGCTTCAGTATTTAAGTACTTTATCCTTTCAGTATTTAAATACTTCTTTATCGAACGAGACTTGACTTTAGTGAATACCAAAGATTCCTTTCCAAACGGTCTTCAGTCCTGTTCCGATGTGAATGCTGTATCCAATTATGCTGTATGCATATTGGAGTAGTCCGGTGCTGTATGGAAGGGTGCTGTAATGAGATTCGAGACAGCTTCCATACTTGGCGTTTAACTAAGACTTTGTTGCTGTATCTTGGTAGTGCGAGAGCTCGCTGTATGCTGACGCTATGAGAAGGTCTTCGATACAGGATTGACAACTTCGATCGGCTTTCGATACAGGGCTTGCTGTATGCTGGCTTGCTGTATCAAGCTTTGTTGTTTGGTAATTATCAAAACAACATTATTTTTCCCAACAATTTCCCCCTTTTTGATAATTTCCAAAACTTCTTGATCATGCCAAAGCTTTGATGCCAAAACCTCTTTCAAGCTAAAACAATTTCCCCTCCTTTTTCGATGACCACTTGTTGGTAAATTGAGAAGACTTCGATACAGGAGTTGATTTTCCCAATAGTTTCCCTCTCTTTTTGAAAATGTCAAGAGCAGACTTCTTGATCTTTTGTCAAATGATCTGGTCTTCAGCACTTAGTCTAAAAGAAATGTGAACTGCTCGCAGGCAAGTTCTAAAATGATAGCATCTAATAGGGAAGTGTATTACATTTTAAGCTTATGATTGGCACGCAGGCACAATCTTACATTGTGATCTAGTTGAGTACAACTGAACCTATGAACTGTTGGCAGACAAGTTCTTACAACTTTAATACTTAAGCTTGTTTGATTGCAGCAATAAAACTTGAATGAGTTAAAATTAGCGTCGTTCGAGATAGAGAAGTCCAGATGTCGTGCAAAGCATTTAAAAACAAAGTTTGAATATAAAAACAGGGCATGTGGACTTAAAACTGTTTGCAATACACAAAAACTATCAAGCATAATTGATGTCCTGTAGTGTAAGTACTGTATCCGCGAATAATATAGCGTTTCCCCCTCAAAAGGTACATACAGGATTCAATTCTTACATTAATATTAGGATTAACACTGTATTCATGGGTCGTACTGTATTCCCCCTTAATTAATGCACACGTCAGCTGTAGGAAGGTTTCATGCCTTCTTAGTCCTACAGTGCTGTCTTGACTGTTCTGAGTGTGCAGTTAATTAATGGTAGATACTGTATTCTTGGGTCTTACAGCATTCCCCCTCACTTAATGAATAAAAGCATAAAAACTTACAGGGATTTCAGACTGTAGCGTTTCCAGTTCTCGTTGACGCATATAGATCAAGTAAATTTGGGTCCTGGTGTGATAGTGCCTTTCGGTACCCAAATTTGCCGGACAACAATTAGTTTGTTGTAGGCTACTTTTGGTCCATTATTTTGATATCTACGTGGGGCAGGCACGTAGTCGTTGTAATCATGATAATTATAATGCATGAAAAATCGAGAATTATAGTTGTTTTTCCAGTACGATTGTCGTCTAGGAGGTGGAGCCATTTTCTTTGGCCTAACAGCTTGCCTTCTGGGTTTCCAGTTGGATTCCCAACGCTGTTGTTGATACTGAGCGGGCACTTGCTGTCTCGAGGAATAATGGGGCTCCTGTATCCAATATCTAGGCATGCTGTACTGAAAGTACTGCCGTACGGGCCTTGGATAATTGGGTACAACCTTCCTCCTGAATGGCTGCTGGCGCTTACGCTGTGCTTGTGGAGCATGCTGTGGATTGTGCCTTTCAGGTCTGAACGGCTGGTGATTCCGCTGTCTGGAATATGAACTTGGTGGCGGAATGGCAGCCTTTGGTATTTGCGGTGCAACGGGTTCCTTCACAGGACTCGGAATTTCCTTCGATACAGGAATGGGTTCCTCACTCCTGACGAATACCGTACTAGATTTTTCTTTGTTGGAGAATGAGTTGTACCCTAAGCCACATTTATCATGAGCATATTGCCCAGTGCTTAGGATCTCTTCCATTCTATTAGAGGATTTCTCGAAAGAATTCAAGATTGTCTCTAATTCTCCTTCACGTTTCTCGAGTGATTTTACTTTGGCTTCGAGTAGAGACAAATCATTTGTCTTGCTTTCAAGATGAGACTTAGTCTCATTTAGATCGTGAGCAAGTTGATGATTGCTCTCCATGAGTTTTTCTAAATTGACTTTGCTGTTTTCGCAATCAACTGACATATTTTCGTAATTATCCTTCAGCATGTCGTTTTCTTCCTTCAGCTCTAAGTTAGAAATTTCAAGCTGTATGTTTTCTCTTTCCAATATCTCATGGGCCTTTTGAATGTTATTAAATTCATTCAACATGTTTTCAAAGGTATGAGATGCATTTACAGGAATAGTTGAGGTAGAGCTTACCTCATCATCATCGCCGTCTTCATTTTCCTCTTTAACTTCGGCCATGGAGCATATGTAGGCTCTATCTTCTAGCTCATCATCAGACGAGTCACTATCAGTGACCACCTGAAGACATTCTTCGGTCGTTGTTGATGCGGGCGGAGCTTTTGATTCTCCAATGAAGGCCTTGGGTTTGTTCTTCATCCTGTTTCTCCAGTCATCAAACTTATTAATGTGAAACATAGATATCTTATTTGACATAAAGGTATCCATATTAGAATATGGAAAATACAAAAACTGTTTTCGAAAATAAGTGTTTTTAAGGATCTGATTCAGTTAAAAATACGACTGATTCTTTTTAGAATCAACCGCTCTGATACCAATTGTAGGTCCGCTTCTAAAGTATACTGGATACAGCTTGGGAAATGTTTAAGCAACAGGCTGTACGTTTTACTAATCAGAGTGCGTAGCGGAAGTCTTAAAACAGTAAGTTGCTGTCGATACAGCAACTCGGTCTATTCTCCTGTTAGCTTGGTGCGTACAGGGTTTTGCAGTGTATACTTATATAAATCACAGTTATGAAAACAGTAACGGCGGAAAGTAAATAACACAGTATTTAAGTGGTTCGAGGTAAACCCCTCTACGTCCACTGGTCCTCCACACAGGATTAAAAAGTTTATTATAAATACTGCGTACACAACTATGTATTTATAATCAAACCTATCCTTGTATCGTTCACACAGATAGATACAAAGACTGTCGCTTTCAACCGTTCACACATATTGGTTAAAGCTTCCTTCTTGACTTGCTTCTTCACACACAGTTCCAAAGCTTCGTCCTTATTCGTCCCACACAGGTCAGAATAACTTGTTGAGTTCACACAGAGCTCAGTTTTTACACAAAGTTAAAAGGTAGGTAAACAGGTAAGAACAGCATCTTTGAATATGAAGTTCTTGAGCTGATGATGGCTGTTTCTTGATGACTGAGTATATTTCTTCTTTCTCAGATATGGATTGATGCTAGAAAGAAATATACTTGCTCTTGTAAGCTTGATCCGATGATAATGAATATTCAGTCTTTCAATCTTTGAATATCGCTTGTAAGCTTGTATATGTTCTTCTTCGTATTGGTTGCGTTGTTTGATCTTCAAACTCTGGGGATATATATAGCCTTCTTGGATATATCCGTTGAGATAGATCCGTTGAGCAAGATTCTGTGACAACTAGATAGTTGACTTGAATAGACCAGGATCCGGATATTGCGGGATTTGAAGATCTCTGACAGCTTCAGTATTTAAGTACTTTATCCTTTCAGTATTTAAATACTTCTTTATCGAACGAGACTTGACTTTAGTGAATACCAAAGATTCCTTTCCAAACGGTCTTCAGTCCTGTTCCGATGTGAATGCTGTATCCAATTATGCTGCATGCATATTGGAGTAGTCCGGTGCTGTATGGAAGGGTGCTGTAATGAGATTCGAGACAGCTTCCATACTTGGCGTTTAACTAAGACTTTGTTGCTGTATCTTGGTAGTGCGAGAGCTCGCTGTATGCTGACGCTATGAGAAGGTCTTCGATAGAAGATTGACAACTTCGATCGGCTTTCGATACAGGGCTTGCTTTATGCTGGCTTGCTGTATCAAGCTTTGTTGTTTGGTAATTATCAAAACAACATTATTTTTCCCAACAAGCTTGAACACCAATCTCCAATGATTTACAATCTTCAAACTCATGCTAGGATGATGATATGAGAGGTTTATGATGGAGGAAGTAGCTCTCTAAGTTCAGAAATCGAGTTTGGGAAGTGAAGAAATCTGAAAAAAGGAAAAAGGGTGTTGTCCTATATATAGAAAATGGTTATTAGCGCGCGCTAGTCTATATTCATAGCGTGCGCTAATGGCCATGCAGTCTACTGTTCTGTCTGGTCTCGACTTAGCGTGCGCTAACATCTCCCTTACGTGCGCTAAGTTCAGGAATTAGCGTACGTTACCACTTATATAGCGTGCGCTACAGCGTTGACTCAGCTTTTCCCAAAAGCCGTCCAGGTTCATCCCGACATGATCCGACCAAGATCCGCGGCTGATCTCACCTACCACCCTGTCTTAATCATGTTGACTACGTATAGCGTGCGCTAAGGTTCATACATAGCGTGCGCTATGAAACCCAATTTAGCATACGCTACGCCTAGTCGATAGCGTGCGCTACATGTGCAAAAATCACAATTTAGAACACATTCATGCAATCATACGCTCAACAACACCGGATCATGAAATACGGAGAATAATACTCAGATCAAAATGCAATAAATACAATATCACAAGGTTCAAATACACATCAGAAATCTCGGATATTACATCCTCTCTCCCTACAAAGAAGTTTTGTCCCGAAACTTAAGATGAAAACAACTCCGGATACCTAGTCTTCATATTGTCCTCCGTTTCCCAAGTGGCCTCTTCAACTCCATGTCGTGACCATTGTACTTTAACCAAGGGTATTGGTTTATTCCTCAATTGTTTGATCCGACTCTCAAGTATCTTGATTGGTCGCTCTTCGAAGGTGCCGTCATTAGCTATCTCGATCTCATCGAAATCAATAATATGACTGGGATCTGGTACATACTTCCGCAATTGGAATACGTGAAACACATTGTGAACGTGACTCAGCGATGGCGGTAAGGCCACCCTGTATGCTAAATCCCCAACTCTCTCGAGGATCTCAAATGGTCCGATATATCTCGGACTTAGCTTACATTTTCTCCCAAAAGGGATAATTCCTCGTGTAGGAGACACCTTCAATATTACGTGGTCCCCAATGTCGAACTCTAGCGGGTGACGATGCACATCTGCATAAGACTTCTGTCGACTCTGGGCAGTCAACAGTCTTTCCCGAATCAAAGCTATCTTCTCTTGAGTCTGAATTATCAATTCCGATTCCGTCCCGATCAAGTACGAAGAATCATCCCAGCACAGGGGTGATCGGCATCTTCTCCCGTACAAAGCTTCAAATGGTGCCATCTTAGTAGAAGCATGCCAACTATTGTTGTAGGTGAATTCAATCAAGGGCAAATGAACTTCCCAATCAGTTGACCAATCCAAGGCACAAGCTCTAAGCATGTCTTCTACTGTTTGTATCGTCCTTTCGGACTGACCATCCGTCTGAGGATGACAAGCCGTGCTAAAGTTCAGCTCGGTCCCCAAAGCCCTGTGAACTGCCTTCCATAAGTGCGACACGAAGCGACCATCTCGATCTGAAATAATGGTTTTCGGCATCCCATGCAATCTAACTACCTCTGCAATAAATACTCGTGCCAATTTATCGGGTCCCCACGTGTCTTTAATTCCTAGGAAATGAGCCGACTTGGTCAGTCGATCAACTACAACCCAAATCATGTTCATTCCCGTCTTGGTCCTTGGCATATTGGTGATGAAATCCATCGAGATATCCTCCCACTTCCACTCAGGGATCGGAAGTGGCTTCATCATTCCGGCAGGCCGCTGATGTTCAATCTTAACCTGCTGACAAGTCAAACACTTCGAAACATATTCTGCTACGTCCTTCTTCATATTTCCCCACCAGAAGTTTTGTTTTAGATCCTTATACATCTTACTGCTGCCCGGATGAATAGAATAGGGTGCGCTGTGAGCTTCCTTCAGAATTGTCCGTCTCAAATCATCATCATCGGGAACGCAAAGTCGACTCTGAAATCTCAGAACTCCATCATCTTGTATCACGAATCCTGGGGCCTTTCCTTTCTTTACCTCATCACATAACCGAAGAATCAGAGAATCGTTCAACCGCATAGATTTGATTTCCTCGACTAGTGACGAAGTTAGTTCCATCACATATAGTTGCCATTGGATTCCTGGCAACCATACTTTAATCCCTTCGTGGATCAGTTCTCATTGAATGCTGGTTTAGGACGTAAGTGCTTCCAACACTCGAAGAAAAACAGGATTATGGCTCAGTGCATCAGCTACTATGTTTGCTTTACCCGGATGATAGAGGATTTCCAAGTCGTAATCCTTGATCAATTCCATCCACCTTCTCTGCCTCATGTTTAATTCTTTCTGACTGAAAATGTATTCAAGGCTTTTATGATCTATAAAGATCTGACAATGAGTGCCGTATAAATAATGTCGCCAAATTTTCAAGGCAAAAACCACAGCTGCTAACTCCAGATCATGAGTAGGGTAATTAACTTCGTACGGTTTCAATTGTCGAGAGGCATAGGCAATCACCTTATCCTTTTGCATCAACACACATCCCAGACCCTGCTTTGAAGCATCGCTGTATACCATGAATCCATCAGTTCCATCCGGTAATGCTAATACAGTCTTGTCGTCGATCTCTCCTCTTAAGTTCATCAAAACTAGCCTGGCATTTCTCATTCCACGTGAACTTTTGAGTTTTCTGTAACAGCTGAGTGAGCGGATGAACAATTTTGGAAAATCCCTCTACAAAACGGCGATAATATCCAGCAAGTCCTAAGAAGCTTCGGACTTCTTTTACGTTATTAGGAGCTTCCCATCCCAAGATTGCTTCGACTTTCTTCGGGTCTACCTGAACTCCGTCAACTGATATCACATGCCCAATGAAGATTACTTCCCTATACCAGAACTCGCATTTGGAAAGTTTTGCATACAGCTGTTCATTCCTCAAGGTGCTCAAAATAACACGCAAATGCTCAGCATGCTCCTTTGTGTGTTTCGAATAGATCAAGATGTCATCAATGAAAACGACCACAAACTTATCTAGGTATTCTAAGAATACCCGATTCATCAATTGCATAAATACCGCAGGAGCATTGGTAAGTCCGAGTGGCATCACCACAAATTCATAGTGTCCGTATCGGGATCTGAAAGCATATTTCGGTATATCCAATTCCTTAATTCTCAACTGATGGTATCCTGATCGCAAGTCAATATTCGAGAATACCCTTGCCCCTTGCAGTTGATCAAACAAGTCGTCGATCCGAGGTATAGGATACTTGTTCTTGATCGTCACCTTGTGTTAGCTCCCTGTAATCGATACATAATCGGAGGGATCCATCTTTCTTCCGGACAAAGAGAACGGGCGCTCCCCAAGGAGAAACGCTAGGTTGAATGTAACCCTTCTGTAATAATTCCTCCAGTTGCTTCTTTAGTTCATACATCTCGGTTGGCGCCATACGGTATGGTGCTCTGGAAATAGGAGTGGCTCCAGGCTCTAATTCGATAGTGAACTCCACTTCTCTCTGCGGAGGTAACCCAGGTAGTTCGTCAGGGAATACATCTGAGAATTCAATCACAACTGGAATAGATGAGAGCTCTACTCCTTCTTCTTTCTTCATGGCATAGCACCAAAGTCCATGACATCCCTGCTTCAATAATTTCACTGCTTTCATCGCTTTGATCAATTTTCCCGAGCTTCCCGGTCTCCATCCTTTGAATAAATGTTCAGATCCATCATCGGCAATGATAGAAATGACTCTCTTTCGGTAATTCAAAATAGCTCCATAATGGTTGAGCCAATCGTCTCCGAGAATTAAATCGTCACCATGGATGTCGACTACAATAAGATTCGATGGCCAATCTCTCCCTCCTATAGACACTGAAAAATCTCTAGTTTCTAGGGTTCCCACAATTCTCTCTCCGCTCGGCAAACCCACAACATAAGGCTCACAATCAAATAAACACGAGATTTTCAAATGATTAACACAGTTCAATGATATGAAAGAATGTGTAGCTCCAGAATCGAATAAGACACTAACTGGTTGCAAAAGGATCTGAATCGTACCTGATGCAACAACAGTGTTTTGATCGTCAGATGTCCTCATCTCGTACAGGCGTGGAGGAACGGACCCATCACTTGATGTCTCTCTCTTCCCAACATTCTGCTGCTGAAATCCACTCTGCTGTGTCTGGTTCACACTTATCTCTTTCGGAACTGGTGCTGGAGTGCGAGTACCAAACGATCTAGTCACATTTCTGCAAAAATTCGCACGGTGTCCTTCTTGCCCACATTCAAAACAAGTCACAGAAGGAATGGTACAATCACGTCGAATATGCCCTGCTCGACCACAATTATAGCACTTCTTTGATGCGTCCGAAACTGCTGATGTTGTCCGGAACTTCTTTCCACCTTGAGAAGGATGTGGAGGTTTCCTAGATGAATAAAATAAAGACTGGCCCTTGCGGGGCCCACCACCCTTGTTTTTCGAGAAGTTGCCGGACACTTTCTGCTTCTTTGCCTCCATCGATTTCTCCACCGCTGCCTCTTTCATGTCGTAGGCCAGCGCCTTATCCTAATAATGTCGCAACGTAGTACACTCGAATCCGGACATGTACTGCTAAATCTCCGGCTTCATCGGCATATCGAAATGAAAAATCTTCTCCGCCTCCGTCCTGACCAAGTGTCTCACACAAGCCAGCTGATGATTAAAAGTCTTGATTATGTCTGTCGCAGATGCTTCCGAACTCTGTGGTGAGAAAAACTCTCGGATTTTTGCCTCTCTAACTGGACGAGGACAATATTGTGCTTCCATCATTAGTTTGAATTCCGTCCAGTCAGCATTATGATTCTCAGGTCGAATAGCTTCCCACCAGTCGAAAGCCTCCCCAGTCAGAAAATACTGGGCAATAGGAACTTTCCGGTCCTCGGGACAGTTAATCCCTGCAAATATTTTCTCTAACTCCTTTAGCCAATGATCCCAAGTAAGTGCCTCAGCAGAACCGTCAAATTTTGGCGGGTGCAATTTGACCACCTCAGTAAGCCATCTGTCTCCTCGATTATCCTCGTTATGCTGCTGTCCCATCGCCGTATGTATGCGGTCAACTACCTGAGCGAACTGGTTTATCTGAGCCACCACCTGTTGAAGCACTCCCGGCATGTTGGGATTCGCGTTGTCATTTGCTGATCCCTGCTGTCTTCGAGAATGAGAATCGGTTCGACTAGCCGATAATTCTGGGGTAGTTGATGAATCTTCGTGTCTCACATTACCACGTCCACGTCCACGACCGCGTCATACTATAAACACAATTACTCAATATCTAGGGCAAAAAAATTTTCAAAAACAAATCCCGTCAATATTCACAAACAGAAATTAAGTAAAACGGTAGTATAAGAGATTAGGAGACTTACAACCACGGTCCACATGACGACGCTGGCTGAACAGTGATGTTACGAATGACCCGTAAATCAAATAATGTAAACCGACCCAACTAAGACCCGACTGCCAAGATATCCATGAATCTTAGCTACGATACCATATTCTGTAACACCCCGAGATATTCGGAATAATTACAGCGCCGTAAACCCTTTAGGTAAGGATTTACAGGGCTAATTAAAAGAAATGTAAATATAATCCAACAGTACCACAAAAGTTCAAAATACAAAACCGGTTCCAATTGATCCATTGAGTTAATTAATACAACCATATCGAAATGATATTATTAAAAACACACGTACTCGAGTACTGAAAGTGAACCAAGAAGACAAATCACAATAACAATAAACATCACTGAGCCCCTTCGTCGTCACGTCGGTACTGTGGCTGTTTTCCCTCTCCTCGGCTACCTGAACATCAAAACAAATGTCCACCCCCGAAGGGATTAGCAAAACGATGCTAGTACAAGTATCATATTAAACAAATCGAATATGCAACAACAATGCATAACAAAATACACAACACAGACTTCCGCTACCGGAATCCAACAATGCGAATCCACAAGATTCCATCAACACAGTATGGGTATTCCAATGATCCAGCACCCTCAGCATAGATCCCAAGATGATCCCGTCGGACCAACACGAGGTGGAAAAACCCGTCCAATGATCCAGCGCCCCTCAGCATAGATCCCAAGATGTTCCCGTCGGACCAACACGGGGTGGACATCCGATCCAGCGCCCTCAGCATAAATCGTACAACATACCCAAACACGACTCACGCATACATATAATCAAAATCGCTATGTCCATCAACATGAACATACAAACACTCGATAACAAATATCATGACAATTCAATGAAATAAATCCCATGTTCAACAACATGAATAAACCACATGCATGCTCAAAATACCAATATGAACAAATTACGATACTTGCCTCAAAGATGGCAAGAACTAATCACTCCAATGATCTCAACACACTCGAAGGCCGCCTCCTTCGATCAAATGTAGCAAGCTCGAACCTTAACAAAAGAAATAATATAGAATTCATCTCATGTCGTACGAATGTCTAACAATCCGATCTACGGTCGAAAGCTATTAAAATGTAATCTGCCTGAACTACTTAGCGTACGCTACGTATTCTACGTAATGTGCGCTAAGCCTGCTCGTTAGCGTACGTAAACGACGAAGTCTAGCGTACGCTAACTATGTACTGACAATCCTCTCTGATCAGCCGACTGACTCGCCTGATGACATAACGTACGTTACGTACTAAACGTAGCGTATGTTAACTTATGCCCGATAGCACACGTTAATATACATATCTTAGCGTGCGCTAACCGTGCATGGCAGTTCACTACTGGGCAGCAGACTTGATCTAAAGGTGAAGAAACTCATGAAATCTTCAGTGTTAATACATGTCATCTCCAAGCATATCATGCTCATACAGTTTATGAATGATCTTACGGATTGAATGACTTCGAGATACAAGGATACGTATAATCATCACAACACCATAATTCATCTTTATCTTCAAGAAAATATCCTAAGTTCAATCCATTCTATGTCCCAAAACGTATAATTCCAATATGTAAAATAATAAGAACTTGATAATCTCCATAAACTAGCTATAATCGGTTTAATAGCTTCATGAATGTGCTTCGGAGTTCAAATACTAAAAGGTTCAATGGTCTAAATGATGAAGAAGTACCGAAACATCGAAAATATCCTTCTAACAACATGATGTTCGACTACGTACGAACTTATCTGACTAGATAATCTCAAAACATGTTCCAAAACATCCTTAAGAATACTACAACAGTTGGTGAAGAATCACCTACCTCAAAATAGTGAAGAACAAGGAGGAACTTGAAGAATTCCAACACCGAGAGCTTGAACACCAATCTCCAATGATTTACAATCTTCAAACTCGTGCTAGGATGATGATATGAGAGGTTTATGATGGAGGAAGTAGCTCTCTAAGTTCAGAAATCGAGTTTGGGAAGTGAAGAAATCTGAAAAAATGAAAAAGGGTGCTGTCCTATATGTAGAAAATGGTTATTAGCGCGCGCTAGTCCATATTCATAGCGTGCGCTAACGGCCATGCACTCTACTGTTCTGTCTGGTCTCGACTTAGCGTGCGCTAACATCTCCCTTACGTGCACTAAGTTCAGGAATTAGCGTACGTTACCGCTTATATAGCGTGCGCTACAGCGTTGACTCGGCTTTTCCCAAAAGCCGTCCAGGTTCATCCCGACATGATCCGACCAAGATCCACGGCTGATCTCACCTACCACCCTGTCTTAATCATGTTGACTACGTATAGCGTGCGCTAAGGTTCATACATAGCGTGCGCTACGAAACCCAATTTAGCATACGCTACGCCTAGTCGATAGCGTGCGCTACATGTGCAAAAATCACAGTTTAGAACACATTCATGCAATCATACGCTCAACAACACCAGATCATGAAATACGGAGAATAATACTCAGATCAAAATGCAACAAATACAATATCACAAGGTTCAAATACACATTAGAAGTCTCGGATATTACATTAGGCAAGTTCTAAAATGAAAATCCTACATGACTAAGTGTATTACAACTTAACTTATGATTGGCCTGTAGGCACAATCTTACAAGACGTAACCTAGATTGAATACAACTTAATCTATAAACTGTTCGCAGACAAGTTCTTACAGCTTGCGGATTAACAAGTTTGTAATTGTTGAAATATGACAATACTTCGTAATCAAAATAGTAAAAATAGTAAGAGTAGATTACAAGCTGTAATCTTTCAAGAAACCAAGAATTTTATTGATGATTGGGAAAATTACATGGCTTGTAAGATACAAAGATAAATAAATAAGTACTGCAACATTGAGCATACAGTAGGAAAAAATACATCATATAACCGAGAGAAGCTAGTTCCTATAGTGAGAATGCTTTCACGCTTTTCGAGCGGGATCATGTTCGGTACCACTCCACCAGTTAACTAAGGAGTCTTTGCCTCGATCCATGTAGAGACTTCTTCCTTCATGGGAGATGTCGTAGGCAAGTATCCAATCTTCCGGATGGGTGACTTGTTCACTCTTATGGTGTTTGGACTTCATCTTCAATTGTAAGGGAAACTTTCCTTCTGCCAGTAGCCTTGAGAACTCGTTGGCGGCATCCTCCAGAGATTTAAATCTGTTGAACATGGCAGATTCACTGATGAGAGTACAAAAGTATCTCATTAGTTCATTTTTCTTCTATTCCTTCAACTCTTCTGATGAAGGTTGTCGGTCTATTGGCAGCAAAATCTCCGTGGGCTTTCATACTGCACTCTTCAATGGGTAGTTGGGGTCCTGGAACTCAGGTCGGGAATCAGTTATCCTATATCCTCTTGCTTCTTGACCTGGCCCAGGTCCGGCTAGTCGTCCGATTGCAGTGGCAACACTTTTTTCTAATGCTGCCTCCATTTCTCTTTCTCTCTCCAGTCTCCATTTCCTGGCAGCCTCTCCGGACTCTTCCCTTTTTTGGCATCATCAAGATTCGAGACCTTGCTGTGAATTTACTTAAGAAGTTTCATTGATTCGGCCTGTTGGGTCTTTAGATCATTGACGCTGTCGACCAGCCTCCCAACCACTATAGTGAGATCATTGATCCTGTGATCGTGATCAGTCAGTGTGGAGCCGGTGTATTTAAGGGCGGCGACTGTCTTAGCCTCGACTGCACGGAGATTTTGCTGTTCTTGCCTCAGAATCCGCTCCTGATGTTGTTTCAGTTGGTTCAGAGCTGGCCACAATGCCGTTGCAATTAGGCAAAACGTGTCTTCCATATCATTTATGGCTAATTTCAGCTTCGGGGGCTCGTCCTGAGCAGTTTCACGCATCTAGTCTAATTCTTTTCCAACATCATATAGGGCCTTGACAGCGTCCTGCAGAAATACAGTTTGTCGACCGATGGCTTGAAGTTGCTCAATACGTGCTTCGGTGCGTGGAGAGCCAGGGCGCACAATCTTTGCATCTGATGGTTCTCCAAGCTGTCGAAGAACCACATTATGATGGGGGTCTCCGTGGTCTGTCGTCAGGGAGAAAATCGCCATCTGAGTCAGATTGAGAACCTGCAGATATAAGATAAGCAGAGGATTTAGAAGGTTGAGCTGCTGGTAGGGGTGTTCAAAAATACCCGACCCGAACTACCCGACCCAATTACACGATGACCCAAACTAAAATTTCGGGTATTTTTATATTTTTAAGTTTTTTCGGGTCGGGTACCCGACTCGAAAAAAGTCATATAATCGGGCCGGGTCATGGGCCGACTTGTTGCGTAAATTCGGGTACCGGAAAACCCGATTATTCTTTTAATAGTTATTTTTTTATAAATTTAACTATTTAATTTGTAAGTGTATGAAACTTTATCTTTCAAATAATATGAATTATATTTAATATGAAAATTCATGTTAATATATTTTCAGTAATGATATTTATTCTCACTAGTTTGGAAATTTACAAGAAGATAAATCATTAAATAAGAAATAATATATTCTCTCATATATATAACTGAATATTGAATTAAGCATGATTATATAATAAAAAAGAAATGATATGCATAAAATTTTTTAGTTGTTTTAAAATTTACTTATTGTACATAAATATTTACAAATTAATTTATGTAATAAAGTTTAAAATAAATTTATATTAAAATTACAAATTATTTATGTAAAATTTAAAATAATGGTATTATATCTTGGGCCAGGTACCCTATGACCCGACCCGAAAAAATAGGGTACCCGAAAAGCGGGTACCAGACTTTTTCGGGTCGGTCACAGGCCGAATTTTACATTACCCGCATAATCGGGTACTCGTAAATTCGGGTACCCAAAAATCCGGGTACCCGGTTATGAACGCCCCTAGTTGCTGGGTCAGCCTGGGAGACAGAAAGGACTGATTCCTCCTGCCTTGGTTGATTTTTGGTATTCGGAACTACAAGAGGGACTGAATCCTCCTGCCGACTCTCAGCTTCCGCGTGTTCCGGAAGAGGGACTGATTCCTCTTGGCAGACAGTGCGGGCGGCGTCTTCTTGTTCTTGTACAGTATGGGCTTCCTATATGGGAGAGGTAGCTGGCTCTTCAATGATGACATGAGGGACTGATTCCTCCTCTTTCTGTTCTTCTTGAGCTACTTCCTGTTGCGAGGGAGGGGACTGTTGTTTATCAGATGCCCCCTGGCCCTGTTGGGATTGAAAGTTGTCCCTTTCTCCTTCCTTAGCCTCTTCTAGGCTAATCCGAAGACCTGTCGGTAAGGCATCATCATCATCATCGTCAGAGTCAGGGTCAGACTGGTGGCTTAGGGATGGAGCCTTGTCACGAGACTGTGACTTCCCTTTGAGTCTGGCCTTTTCTACTGCCTTGAAGTAATTTGAGATGAGCTCAAGGTAAAAGTGATCTTCCTAGCGGACCAGGACCTCGACATTTTGGGTGTTCGTGACCTTAAAAGCGAATAAATCCTCATCCTTCCAGTCCTCCCAGTTGTACAGGGTGTCGTAAGGGGCGACCCTGTAGGATTTACAGACCTGGGAGCGCCCATAGGCTTCCTCTATTTGGACCTGGAGGAGGGTGCTATTTGTTATATCGTTGGGGGAGGGACTCCGTACAGTAGTGGGCTCTACTGTCCGGTTGGGATCCTCAACAAGTATGGATCCTATTGTGTAGTGGGATCTCTGTGGGTACCCTATGGGGAGAGGGACTCCGTACAGGGGTGGGTGCCCTGTTTGGAGTATCAGCTTTCGGATCTGAAGGGGCAGCCGATTCACCGGATCCTTCCAGTTTGGCAAACAGTTGATCATCCGCCATAGCCGCCACAGGCTCAGGACCTGCTGTACGAGCAACAACTGTTTTTTACAGAGGGGTTGCGTCCTGTGGGAGAGTTTCAGCGATAGGACCAGTAGATGGGACTTCTACAGTGACCGCTGTAGTCACCGTAGGCTCAGCCTTAGAAGACTTCTTGGTCTTCTTTCTTTTCTTCTCGATAGTTTTAGGAGAGCTACTGTCGGGAATACTTCTTTTCTTTTCTTCCCATCACTCGAACTTTCCAAAGTGACGTCCATCGGGTCACTTGAAGTTGGCATGCTGTGAGGTTGGGCCTGCTAGCAAGGAGGGGTGATTTGTTGAAGATGGTGGGTCGGATTCTACCGATGAATTTCTTGGTGCCGATCTTCTTAGCATCGGTGGACTACTGCACTCCGTAATGAGTGAGAATGTGATCCAGGATAAGACCAAATGACTTCTTGGCAGATTCAGGCTTGGAAGCCTCTTTTTGAATACGTTTCAGAATTATTTGGCACCGATTTACCTTTTCGTCAGACATAATGACGACCATCATTCTGAATCTCAAGTTGGTGCATATTTCAAACGCCCCAGCCCGGTTCTCAACAACACGGTAGCAAAAATCATGTAGGTAAACATACGAGAGAGTGAAGTTCTTCTTGTGTCAATAAGGATGGACGTTGGTGGCCATGGAAGTGCCAGTGAACAACTTTGACAGCAAGCTTTCAGACCAGAAGTTCTCCAGTTCCTCCATCTTTAGGCCATCTGAAGGCTGTTTGTAGATCTTCTCCAGAAGATCCTTGTTTAGAGGGATCTCAATCCCTTGCACAGTCCCGATGAGATATATAATTTCAGCTTCTTTTCTCTGCGAGGAGTATTTGAAGGTAGCATCCAGATAGAATTCCTCTACTATCTGTTCATCGTATGTGTTAGCATGATGACTATTCAGGCGATACAACCCTTGTTGTTTAACTCTAGCAACAACTAGTTCCATGCCGACTTCATCTTCTCCTTCAAAGGCAATCCTCTCAAGTAACACAGATCTGGCGAAGAAACGCCCACCAATAATGGTCTCCTTCTTCTTCAGTGAAATGGAAGATGTCTGTGATATAGACATTTTTCAAGAGAAGAGAGGTGTGAAGTAACAGGGAATTAAGCAAAGAGATTGCAGAAAGTATGTAGACAGGTTGCTAAAGACTCGTTAATGTGCCGAAAGCGTAAAGAATCTATGGGAGCAAAGTACTGTCCTTTTATACGGTGCAAGGAAGATTAAGTTAAAGTGAACGGTCAAATTTAAGGGATAGGAACCGTCTTTGAAAGAACGTACATGATGGATTTAGATGTAACTTGTGCATCTAATCCATCTTTTTGAAATGATGACCGGTCCCACTCCTGACAGTTCGTCTTCCACTATTGCATGAAATGACAGTTTGAAATGTGAAATAGCGGTATTTAAGGCAGTAAAGTTCAGGTGGCTTTAAAACCATTAAGGGATAAAACGAACTAAATTCAGACAGGACATGTGGACTTAAAACAGTTTACTGTGAGAAAGTGTACGAATTAGATATTATTATAATATTAATTGATATCCTATAGTGTATGTGCTGCATCCGCGAAAATACAGTGTTTCCCCTTAAAAGGTACATACAACATTCAATTCTTACAGAAATATTTGTATTAATACTGTATTCATGGGTCGTACTGTATTACCCCTTAATTAATGTACACATCAGCTATAGGAAGGTTTTACGTCTTCTTTTTCATACAGTAAGGCCTGACTTGTTCTGAGTGTACATTTAATCAAAGTGGATACTGTATTCTTGGGTCTTACAGCATTCCCCCTCAATTGATGATTATAATGTAAAAACTTACAGGGAGTCAGGCTGTAGCATTCTCAATTCCTGTCGAAGCATGGAGAATCTGGTTGTGCTGAGAGGTTTTGTAAAGATGTCGGCCAACTGAATGACTGTATGAATCTTCTCGATCCGAACATCTTTATTCTCAACATGATTCTTGATGAAATGATGCTTCATATCAATATGCTTAGTTCGCAAGTGCAATACCGGGTTGTGCGTGATTGCAATTGCACTCGTGCTTAGCTTCGTCACCACTGATTTTCATGGAAGTGCTCATGGGAGTGGACGAGGATTTGGAATTGTTCATCCCGAATTTGTTGAGCAGCTCATTGATGTACTTTTCCTGGTTGATGAATATTCCTGTAGGCAATTGCTTAACTACAATCCTAGAAAATAGCTAAGTTCTCCATCATACTCATTTCAAATTTACTTTGAATGATATGGGAGAACTTTTGACATAAAGTGAGGTTAGTTGAACCAAATATAATATCATCGACATATATTTGTACCATTAAAAGATCATCACCTTCTTCTATCTTAAACAGGGTCTTGTCCACTGTGCCTTTCTCAAACCTATTGTTGATTAGGTACAGGGACAGGGTTTCATACCAAGCTTTAGGTGTCTGCTTAAGTCTATACAGAGCTTTCTGTAGCCTGTATACTAGGTCTCCGCCTTCAGTGTTGACAAACCCTGGTGGTTGTTCAACATAGACTTCTTTGGTGAGATCTTCGCCTAGGAATGCACTCTTAACGTCCATTTGATATACTATAAAGTTGTTATGGGCGGCGAATGCTAGGAATATCTTGATTGCTTCTAGTCTGGATACAGGGACATTTCATCGTAGTCTATGCCCTCTTATTGTCTGTATCCTTGAGCGACTAGACGGGATTATTTCTTATTACAAGTCCATTTTCATCCTTTTTGTTTCCAATTACAGCTTGATGATCTGGTCTGGGTACAAGATACCATACATTATTTCTTTCAAAACCATTTAGCTCTTCTTCCATAGAAGTGATCCAGTGTGAATTATTCAGAGCTTAATTGGTCGGAACATCTTTGGATTGGGCTAAGAATACAGCTAGAGTGCACATAGCTAGTCTTCTAAGTTTGGCTTGAGATTTCCATACAGGAAATGGAGACTTCTCAGAATCTGTCTCTTCTTGTGCACACATTATAGTTCCTTGCTTACTCTGTATTCTTCTACGGATGGTTACACCAGCATAGATATCTCCTATAATCAACTCCTGGGGGTGATCTCCTAGCCATCTCCTGTCAGGTTCTAATTTGGTGTCCAGTGCTATATCTTGTGGTGCTGGAGTCTCGGCTTCAGCTTGTACAATATCAGCTTCGACTTCTTCTGATCTTATAGCGGCGAGATTGATTTATAAGTCCACGACAGGTTCTATTAGAGTTTGGGGATCATCAATGGAAAGTGTTTGAATGTTCTAGGTTATGCCTTCTACTCGTGTAGGGTCACAATGGGGTTCATCAAATACTACATGGACAGATTCCTCTATTGTCAACTTCCTTTTGTTAAATATCCTGAAAGCTTTGTTGACAGAGGAGTATCCTATGAATATACCTTAATCCGAATTTTTTTCGAAGGTCTTGAGTTGATCTTTCCCATTGTTTATAACATAACAACTGCATCCAAAAATATGAAAGTATGCATCCATTGGAGTTTTATTGTTCCATACCTCATATGCTGTTTTGTTGTGATGCTTGTTGATGATACATCAGTTTTGTGTGTTGCACGATGTATTTGTTTCTTCTCCCAGGAACCGATGCGGTAATTTGCTTGCGGCTAATATGGTTCTTGTTGCTTATTTGAGCGTCCTATTCTTTCGCTCGAAAACACAATTTTATTGAGGAGTCCGGGATGCTGAATATTCGTGTTGTATTCCATTATCCGAACACTATTGCTCTATAAAACGATTTGTGAATTCAGTACCTCTGTTGGAACTAATGGACATGATACTCAACCCTTTATCATTCTGTAGCTTATTTAGGTGCTCTAACAACTTCGTGATGGTATCTTTCTTCTTGCTTAGAAATATTTTCCAAGCATACCTAGAAAAATCGTCAACAATAACAAAACAGTATTTCTTACCTCCCAAACTTATCGGGTTTACAGGGCCGTAGAGGTCCACGTGTAGCAAATCCAGTACCCTGTGGTTGGACATGTATGACTTGCTTTTCTGGATGGTTTTGACTTGTTTGCCTTTCTAACAGGGTTCACAGACGCTGTTTTTATGAAATCACACATCGGGCAAACCTCTGACCATTCCCCGTCTAGCGAGTTTGTTGATCGTCTTGAAGTTGATATGTGACATCTTCTTGTTCCATAGCCATCTTTGATCTGCAGTGCCTTTGGCAACAAAACATGGAATAGTGGAGCTCGTAGGCTTCCAGTCAGCAATGTACATATTACCTGATCGGCTTCCTGTGAGGGCAAATTCCTCGGTCTTGATGTCCTTCACCCTACAGTGATCTATATAGAATTTAACCGAGAACTGTTTGTCACAGACTGGCCAATACTAAGTAGATTATACTTTAAGCCTTCAACATACGCTACGTAAGTGACTTTAAACTTTCCTACAAGCAGGATTCCCTTCCCTCTTGTTCTTTCTTTGGATTTATCACCGAAGCGTACCTTTGGACCAAGACCTTCTACATAATTTTACAGCTTGGTAATATCTCCTGTCATGTGCCGAGAACATCCGATGTCAAAGTACCAGATGTCCTTTTCCTTGATATTATGTAAGCAAAGAATTTAAGTAGATTTAGGTACCCTTTGATTATTGGGTCCATGGATGTTAGTTCCTTTTAGTACCCAAATTTTCCTGACAGTAATTAGTTTGCTGTAGGTTGCTTTGGTCCAGTCTTGCGATATCTACGTGGGGCAGGCACGTAGTTGCTGTAACCTTGATTATTATGCATGAAAAATCTAGGGTTTTGATTTCAGTACGATTGTCGTCTTAGAGGGGGGAACCATTTTCTTCGGCCTTACATCTTGCCTTCTAGGTTTTCAGTTAGATTCCGAGAGCTGTTGGTGGTACTGCACGATGGCCTATTTTCTGGATGGATAACGGGGCTCCTATATCCAATATCTAGGCGCACTGTATTGTTGGTAGTACTGCGGTGCGTGCCTTTGATGCTTAGATACAACCTTCTTTCTGAATGGCTGCTGGCGCTTTTGATATGCTCGGGGAGCATACTGTTGATCACGTCTCACAGGTCTGGGAGGCTAAGATTTCCGCTGTCTATGAAAAAACTTGGGGGCGGAATCCCATCCTTCTTGTTTCTAGATAGTTTTTACTTTAGCTTCGAGTAAAGCATAATCATTTATCTTGTTCTCATTTTGAGACTTTGCTGTTTTCGCAATCAAGAGACATATTTTCATAGTTGTTTTTAAGCAAGTCATTTTCATCTTTCAGCTCCAAGTTTAAAATTTCGAGCTATATATTTTCTCGTTTTAGTATCTCATGGGCTTTTTGAATATTTTTAAATTCATTCATCATGTTTTCAAAAGTATGCGATGCATTAATTGGAATAGTTGAATTTGAACTTACTTCATCATCGTTGTCATCATCATCCTGCATTTCTTTGGCCATGAAGCACATATATGCTTTATCCTCAATTTCCTCATCGGAGGAGTCACTGTCAGATATTACCTGTAGGCACTCCTCGGTCTTGTTTGACGCGGGCGAGACTTCTGATTCACCAATCAGGGCATTAAGCTTGTTTCTCCAGGAACGTCTTTTCTCATCCTTTTCTTGTTGCTCAGCTTCTGGCAACTTTTGCACTTTTGGATGAGGACACTTATTTGCATAATGTCATGGCTTCCTACATTTATAGCATAAGTTATAATTACCAGATGAAGGGGATACAGAGCTTACCTTGTTAAAAGGCTTGGGCCTGTATGGAGTTTTTCCAGACTGTTTGATGAACTTCTTGAACTTGTGCATGAGCAGGGCCATTTCATGTTGTGATAGGATGTCATCATCATTGTCTGCTGTCTTGTGTGCCGCCTAGGATGTGCTGGGAGCTGAACTATGTCTCCTATCAGATACAGCAGCCAGTGATGTAGTCTTGGCAGGTGACTCTTCAGATTTATCTCTCATGTCTATGTCATACTCAAATGCCTTTAGGTCAGAAAAGAGATCAAAAGTAGAAATGTCATTTAAGTTACAGGACACACGCGTAGCTGTGCTTTTTATGTCCCATCGGGCAGGGATTGATCGAAATATTTTCAAATTTTTCTCCTTTTGGGTATACACTTTACCCAGTGATTCAATTTCACCGACAATGCCGGTAAATCTAAGGTCAAGCTCCTCAAACGTTTTTGTAGGTTTCATTTAGAAAGACTCAAACTGTTGAGTAAGTTTAGAAATTTTGTTTTCTTTTAAGAGATCAGTACCATCGCAAATAAGCTTGAGTTTCTGCCAGATTTGCTTGGATGTCTGACAGCTCTTTACCTTGGAGAATGTGCCTTTTTCGAGAGTGACAAATAGCACATTCTTGGCGACGTTGTCCAGGTTAGCACACTTGCGTTCATCAGGTGTCCACAGATAGCGCTCCTTCTCGAGCATCTCAGCATAGGGTTGCCCTTCCATTATTGGCGTTGTGTTAACCTTCATATTCTTGATAGGTCCTTCCTGGATGACATAAATCATTTCTTTGTGCATGGCTGCAAGATGGGCTTCCATCCTAATTCTCCAGTCATCAAGTTCGTTAATGGAAAATATAGGAACCTTATTTATCATAGAGGAGTCCATCTTATACATATGATAAATGATGAAAGTATAAAACAAAGTTTTCAAAAGCTAGTGATTTGTGGATCTGAATCAGTTAAAAATCAACTGATTCTTTCTAAGATCAACCGCTATGATACCACTTGTTGGCCACAGAGTATACAGTAAACAACTTATAAGGTAAAAATATAATAAGTTGTATGATTTTCGAAGTTAATTGCGTAGCGGAAGTCTGGTAGTGAGTTGCTGTAAGTAGGGGTGTTCAGAAATACCCGACCCGAACTACCCGGCCCAACTACCCAGCCCAACTACCCGATGACCCGAACTAAATATTTCGGTTTTTTTTAATAATTTAAATTTTTTTCGGGCTGGGTACCCGACCCGGAAAAAAGTCATATAATCGGGCCGGGTCATGGGACGACTTGTTGCGTAAATTTGGGTACCCGAAAACCCGATTATTTTTTAATAGTTATTTTAGTATAAATTTAATTTTTTTAATTTGTAATTATATGAAATATTATCTTTCAAATAATATGAATTATATTTAATATGAGAATTCATGTTAATGTATTTTCAGTAATGGTATTTATTTTCACTAGGTTGGAAATTTACAAGAAGATAAGATCTTTAAATAAAAATAATACATTTTTTCACATATAATTGAATATTGAATTGAGCATAATTATATAATAAAAAAATGATATAAATAAAAAATTTAGTTAGTTTTGAAATTTACTTATTGTACGAAAAATATTTATAATGTATTTAGTACTCGGGGAATTAATTTATATAATAAATTTGTAAATAAATTTATATTAAAATTACAAATTACTTATAAAAATTTAAAATTAGTGGTATTAGATTTTGAGCAGGGTACCCTATGACCCGACCCGAAAAAATAGGGTACCCGCTTTTTCGGGTACCCGACATTTCGGGTCGGGTCACAGGCCGAATTTTTCATTACCCGCATAACCGGGTACCCGTAAATTTGGGTACTCGGTTATGAACACCCCTAGCTATAAGTACAGCAACTAGGTACTCTCCTGTTTGCTTGATGCATACCGGGTTTTCACAATGTATACTATAAATCACATTTATGAATGAAAACAGTAAGGAAGGAAAGTAAATAACACACATATATAAGTGGTTCAAGGTAAAACCCTCTACATCCACTGGTCCTTCACCCGAAAGTAAAATGTTTATTAAAATCACTACGTACACAATTATGTGACTTTAACTAAATATGTCTATGTATCGTTCACACAGATTGATACAGGGACCACAACTTTGGCCGATCACACAGATTGGCTTCAGCTCTTTCGACTTGCTTCTTCTCACAAAGATCAAAGCTCCATCTTCAATGCCATTCTTCCCACATAGGTTGGAACTAGCAAGGACTTAGTCCACACAGGGCTAAGGTTAATCTCAACGGTAAAGATGGTAGAATAAGTTCAAACAGCAGTTGTATGCTTTGACGAGCGATTGCTGTATGCTGTGTTGTTTGCATTGAGGACTTGTATATTTCTTCGCTTAGATACTGCTGTATGCTCAAGAAATATACTTCTCTTTCTTAGCTTGATTGTCAGAGCTACTTGTTAGATGTATGCGCGAAATTCAATAAGTAAAGGGAGCAATGTCCTCTTGCTTGGGGCTATTTATAACCTTGGAAATAGATCCATTATAAATGTAGCCGTTGGCCAGTTGGTGAGATTTGGACGTCTCTGATTGGCGGCTACAGAATGTTTGAATTAAAGGCAACTCGCATTTATTGCATCAGACATTCTTTTTGACTTTGCATTAAATGCTCTTCAGCGCATTCAGACTGTTCTCTTTCAGCCGTATTAAATATTATCCTATCAGCAATAAATGCTGCTTTAATTGTGAATACTTTATGAATAAACAAAATTTATTTCACGATGATTTAAAGCTCTCTCCATTGAGGTGGTATCTGGGCCGGTCGTAGAATAGCCCAGCATGGCCTGGCACACTTAAAAACCGGCCTGGACCGGCCCGTGTACTATTTGGCCCGGACCGGCCCGTGAACGCCTAAAACTGCTGGCCCGGCAGTGACCGGCCCGAGCCCGTGTTAGCCCTGAATCGGGAAGGCCCGATCCGTTTAGCCCGCCTAAAGACCATTTCATCTAAATGTTAATTTTGGATTTATAGTCCATACCATAAGTCTAATTGAAAAATCCAACACCAAGCCCAAAGCCCAATAAGGTTTTATCTTCTTTCTTTCCTATCAATTAACCCACTTTCCCAATTCAACCAAACCCTAATTCCATCAACAGTCTGCGCCTCCATTCTCCTATCAACTAATCCACTTTCATGAATGAGTAGTTAAGTACTAGTCTTATTTCGCTATTGATTTGTAATTTTCTGTCTTTGTAATAAAATTTCAAGTTCACTTTGTTGGTCTTGAATTTATGAATTAATGTTGCTGAAGTGATTTGTGACTTAGTGGACTAATTACGTAATTAGCAAGGGCATCAGGTTTATGTTTTTGACGATTATGTTTTTATTATTAAGTTCGGCAGGTTTAACATTAAGGTTTTATTTGGCAGCAAGTTTATCATGTCTTACAATGAAAAAAAATGTTCAGCCCGACCTGACTCGTGAACAGGCCCGCCCGGCCTATGAACACAGTGGGCTGTGGGCCGTGCCGGGCCTTGTGTTTGTAAGAAAAGACCAGCCCACCAAAAGAAAGGACCGGCACGGTTCGACCCTTAAATGGAGCGGGCTTTAGCAGCCACGTCCAGACCAGACCGGCCTCGGCCCGGCCCCGGGCCGAATGCCACCTCTATCTCTCCAGTCCTATTGGATGTGTTTTATTTTTCCTAAGTAAAACTCCTACATCCAGACTGTTGTATCCAATATTCTTAACTTCTGCTGTATGAAGATGTAGGCTCTGTGGGATTGGATTCTGTAGAAGATCTTTTTGTGTATGGATGGGTTGGATGGGGTTTCCTAACAGCTTCCATACTTAGCGAAATTTTGACTCTTAAGACTTCTTTGCTGTACGATGTCGATTATCAAAACAGGCTGTGTTTACCCCAACAACTACTATGACCCGAAATCGAGACATCCAATGTTATTGGTGTCAAGGTTTTGGCCATATCGCTGTAGAATGCATCAACAAGCAAACAATGATCATAAAGGACGGGGAGGTTGAGACAGCAGATGAAAAAGAAGAGGAAGAAGAGGATCACGATACCGATGTTGTCGACAACGCACCCGCTCTTGTAATACGGAGAATAATGAACGCCCAAGCCAAGGAGGAAGACGGGGTAGAACAGCATGAAAATTTGTTTCACATGATTGTTTTTGTTAAAAACAAAAAATGTAGTGTGATAATCGAAAATGGGAGCTATGCAAATGTGGCTAGCGCAATTCAAATAGTTGGAAATACCAACACGAAAACATCCCAAACCATACCGACTACATTGGTTGGATGATAGTGGGGAGGTGAAGGTAACTCGACCGACCCTCCTGTTAATAACCCTTGGGCGATACCAAGTTGAGATTTTGTGTGATGTTGTTCCTATGCATGCGTGCCACATACTTTTGGGAAGGAATTGGCACTACGATTTGAATGTTTCTCTAAATGGGAGAACGAACAGGTACACATTCAAAAAGGAGGGAAAGAAAATCACCCTATCACCAATGCTGCCCTCACAAATCTTGGAAGACCAAAAATGACTTGAGAAAGAAGTCGTAAATAAAAAGAATGAAGTCGAGAAAAAAGAATGTTGCGATATTTCTTACACGCAAGTGCACGTTATCGTTTACAAGTAATAAAGTGATGAGTGAGTATCGTTCCCACGAGGACTGAATCACTAACTACCGATTTTATGTATTCCAGTTTTATTCGAACAATTGAATTTGGGTTTTGCAATTAATTACTAAAAGAATTATTAAAAGACTAAACAGTAAAAAACGATAGTTTGAACAAAGAGAATCAAATGATGAATAAGTCTAGGATTCTGAATCCACCTCGGTTTATCCGAATTTACTCTCGATTATCTGAAGTTAATAATTTTCCCAATTTATTGAAGGCGGAGATTGCTAATATATTCTACCGCCTCTCCTGAGGTCAATAGATTTATCTAAAGGCGAATAACGCACTCTATCCCTAGGTGAATTAATTCGTCAATAGGCAAAAAGCATAAAATCTCCAAAAGGCCACGTAGTTCCTATGAGTATATTCCTATCTCACAGAATAAAACGGTTCTCACCAATAGTTCCTCACCAATTCTCCTCTCCCGATTCGAATTAAATGATTAAATCAATACAACTATTGGCCAGATAATTGCAAGCATTAAACACGATTGGGAAAACTCAACAAAAAGGTAATTAATTAGATAATCTCAAGCAAATCCATCAAAATGTAGGTTTCATCAAAATCCTAGATTAGGGTTTTAGCCTGACATACTAATAAAGGAAAATACAGAATAAATGAAGGAAAGCATTAAAATCAAATGCAGATGAAGCTCGGATTCCTCCGTTCTTCGGCTTCCGCCCTCTGCTCTTGAAGTCTTCTGCGTGTGCCGCGGCCCTGCTTCCTTGTGCCGCGGCTTATAGCCAAAATTTGCCATTTTTTCGCCCGTTTCGCCTCGTTTTAGCTTCCGGACTTCAATTTCCTGACAAACATACAAAATTAAGGCATTAAAAGTTCATTTAAGCAAATTCACTCTCCAAAATAATACAAAATAATGATAAATAAGCGTATAAAAATACGCCTAACAAATACCCCCAAACTTAAGCCTTTGCTTGTCCTCAAGCAAAAAAAGAATTAATTTCAACAAAAGAATGTCGTGAATAATCGTGCAACTCATAGTGTTCAACCTAATCAATACTATCCTGAAATTTTCTCTGAATAATACGAGTATCGTAATAGCGAGCTACACTCAGAACATTGATCCTACAAAGTAACCAAGTTCAGTCCTAATCACTCATTCATGAAGAAAATCCAGCTCAAAGATTAACAAACGTGAATCAAATCGACCGTCAATATGAAAGGCTAAAATAAACAAGCTAGTTCGCCCGGTTCCACAGTCTAATGGCACAATTTTCACGAGTTTCATAAAAATAATCCTCGGACAGTATTCCCTTATATATATATGCTCAAGAAATTGAGTCGAGTTGACCACTAGGTTCGGATCTCGGGATGTTTCATCGGGATAATCCTAGGGTGGAACTTCCTTTCTCATGTATTGGGAAACCGTTTGACGTAAAAGACACTCATGGGGCACATGGATGCTTCTAGTTACTAAGTTCCCTTCTACAGCGGAGAAACAACTCGAATATATAATTCCCGCATGTCCGAATCAAGGTCGCTGTTTTACGCGAGAGTAAACAACGGGTCACGTGAATACCCCCGGTTACTAGGCTCCCTATCATTGGCACATGTGAAATCTCTAAATCACTAGTCTAATCAGGGTTGTCGTTTTACGCGAGAGTAAACAACGGGTCACGTGAATACCCCCGGTTACTAGACTTCCCTTCATAGAACAAATATTATCTCGACTATTGGGAAAAACTGACCGACTCTAAACTCAATCTAAGTGCCAACACGACTTATGTAACTGGACGACTAGCTAACCAAAAAATGTAACCAAACGTATCGATGGTGATTTTAAAACAAGTATGTATCCTCTCTTATCCGCCAAGACTTCTACAATCACGAAAAAATTTCGGACCTAAATGAATACTAAGCAGAAACAGAAATCACTGACTGCAACTCGACTACAACTCGACCGTTTCTTAAGAGAGAAAAACAGTGTCGTAATATCAGTATCACACAAATAGAAGCACGAAAAATTTACGAATAAAGAAAAATTAAGACAAGCAAGGCTATCGCCAAAAATAACGCAAAGTGCAACAAAAACAGTACAACAATGAATGTAGCAACAGAAAGTAACCCCCCCAAACTTAGGACGTACATTGACCTCAATGGACAAAATATGATATGCAATAAGATAAGAAGGTCAAGTACTCCCCTCCAGTCCTCTCACGAGCTGGTGCCGTCATCATCCGGTGAGCTTGCACGCTTCTTGACTACATCATGCGGAGTGTGAATAAATGAGCTTGCATCATCAAAAAGGAAGTTAAGTACGAGCTCTCAAGTTTAACATGATGTAAGGGTTGGGGACAATGTAATTCGATAACATGATTCATTGCATATAATTTGAAAATGCTTGGCTGACAAATTTTTCATTGCTGCAATTTATCAAACACTTTGTGTGCGCAAGTTAAAATGAAGAACAAGAATTTTGATGGTTAACTCCAAATCCCAAAAATAATAACACAGATAATAACCATGAATAACGACAACTATCATCAGCAATTCGTTCATAAATATCAATTCCTTCGCAATCAATAACCAAATTCCCCATATTCCAACTCCATTTTAGAGAAAACATTGAAGAACAACTAGCAATATATAACTTCCATTCTTTTCAGATCAAGTATCACTTATGATTAAGAAATCAAGCATTACCTGAAGAATTTGAGAAGGAGACTAAGAGAATGGTATCTATTGACCTCATTGTGCGAAGGAAGGAAGGGAGGAAGGGAGGGAGGGAGTTACCTTGCACAGGCCGATCGACTGTATGAGGCCTACCTGGGTGTTCTTATTTTGCGACGGGGGCCGCGGCACAATATAAGTGAGCCGCGGACCAAGGTACAGTCGGCCTGGGCGTTTCTTGAACATTTGTTGTGCCGCGGCTCAGTGACCTGGTGTTCCGCGGCTCAGTAAGATCGTGCCGCGGCACAGAGTACAATTTGTTCGGCCATGTTTCATCAGTTGGTGCATGCCGCGGCTCACTTTTATTGTGCCGCGGCCCGTCATTGATTTCCTCCCCTTGGCTGATTCCTGCACAGAATTTTTAAACGAAGACATCAAGACGAGAGGGAAGGACGGATCAAAGAAGAATGACGACAAAGAAAGACTCTAAAAATGCAAGAAAACAAAAAAAAGATTCTATAACTAATACTCGGGTTGCCTCCCGAGAAGCGCTAAGTTTATAGTCTTCAGCCAGACTTTTCTCGCATTCATCCGGCGGTGGATAAGGCGACACTCGTTTTCTGCGTGTCTATTGGATTTCCCAAGTATGCCTTCAACCGTTGTCCATTAACTTTGAATTTTCGGGCATCTTTTTGTACTTCTACCGCACCATGTGGAAATACTTGAACTACGGTGAACGGTCCCGACCATCGTGAACGCAATTTCCCGGGAAATAACTTTAAGCGAGAGTTAAATAGCAACACCTCTTGTCCCGGGACAAATTCTCTCTGCGTGATGTGCTTATCATGCCAAATCTTTGTCCGCTCCTTATAAATTTTCGCATTTTCGTATGAGTCGTGGCGAATTTCTTCCAACTCGTTCAGCTGCAAACAACGCTTTTCACCAGCAGATTTCAGATCAAAGTTTAGTTTCTTTATCGCCCAGTAAGCACGATGTTCCATCTCTACGGGTAAATGGCAACCTTTCCCATAGACCAATCTGTAGGGTGACATTCCGATAGGTGTTTTATACACAGTCCGGTATGCCCAAAGTGCATCGTCGAGTTTAAATGACCAATCTTTTCGAGACGAGCTGACCGTCTTTTCTAGAATCCACTTCAGCTCTCGATTTGATATCTCGACTTGACCGCTCGTCTGAGGATGGTATGCTGTAGCAACACGATGAGTGACTCCGTATTTTCTCAAAACCGCATCAAGAAATTTGTTGTCGAAGTGTGACCCACCATCACTGATAATAGCACGTGGAGTCCCAAAGCGTGTGAAGATATATTGTTTAATAAACTTGATTACGACATTGGACCCATTCGTAGGTAGTGCCACCGCTTCAACCCACTTTGAGACATAATCTACGGCCACCAAAATATAGAGATTCTTATTTGATGGAGGAAATGGACCCATGAAGTCGATCCCCCATACATCGAACAATTCAACTTCAAGTATGGTGTTCAGCGGCATTTCGTGTCGTCTTGAGATGTTTCCCGTCCGTTGACACTGATCACACGCGGACACAAAGGAGTGAGCATCCTTGAATAAGGACGGCCAATAGAATCCCGATTGTAAGACCTTCGCCGCTATTCTATTTCCACTAAAATGTCCACCGTAGGGTGATGCATGGCAATGGTTTAGTACACTATGGATTTCCTCATCCGGAATACATCTACGAATGATTTGATCGGGGCATCTCTTGAAAAGAAAAGGATCGTCCCACAAATAATACTTAGCATCCAACATTAGCTTCTTCTTTTGATGGCGTGATAGGTCGTTCGGAATTGTTTTACTTGCCAAGGACTAGATCAGCATACCAAGGCGCGTGTTTTGAATCCAACTTGTAGAGCTGCTCGTCGGGGAAGGTTTCTATAATTTGTGGCTGACTTTCTCCCTTCTCGAGGGGACTCTCTAATCGTGAAAGATGATCGGCTATAACATTTTCAGTCCCTTTCTTGTCCCAAATCTCCAAGTTGAATTCTTGAAGGAGTAGCACCCACCGAATCAACCTTGGTTTGGCATCCTTCTTCTCCAAAAGGTATTTTATTGCTGAATGGTCGGTCCACACTATCACTTTCGTTCCCAGTAGATACGCCCGGAACTTATCAAATGCAAAGATCACCGCCAACAATTCCTTCTCCGTTGTGGCATAATTTCTTTGGGCGTCATCGAGTGTTCGGCTCGCATAGTATATGACATGGAACACCTTCCCTCGTCTCTGCCCCAAAACAGCCCCAATGGCAAAGTCGCTTGCATCACACAGTAACTCGAACGGAAGGTCCCAATCCGGAGCGACTATCACCGGTGCCGTGCTTAGAGCTTTCTTCAATAAATCGAAACTTTCTTTACACGACTCGTCAAAAGTAAATGGAACATCCTTCATAAGTAGATTGCACAACGGCTTCGTGATCTTCGAAAAATCCTTAATAAATCGGCGATAGAAACCGGCATGTCCCAAAAAACTTCTAATCCCCTTGACCGAAGTGGGCGGAGGCATCTTCTCAATTGTTTCAATTTTTGCTCGGTCGACTTCAATTCCATGTGAGGATATTCGATGGCCAAGAACAATGCCCTCCTGCACCATAAAATGACACTTCTCCCAGTTCAAGACCAAATTTGTCTCTTCGCATCTTCTCAAGACTTTCTGCAAATTTTTCAAACAAATGTCAAACGAATATCCAAAAACAGAAAAATCATCCATAAAAATCTCAATACACTGCTCTACCATGTCAGAAAAAATAGCCATCATACACCGTTGAAAAGTAGCCGGCGCATTACACAATCCGAAAGGCATGCGCCTATAAGCGAAAATGCCGTAAGGACATGTAAACGTCGTTTTCTCTCGGTCTTCGGGGGCTATGTAAATCTGATTATACCCCGAGTAACCATCGAGAAAGCAATAGAAATCGTGTCCGGCTAATCTATCTAACATCTGATCAATAAAAGGTAAGGGAAAATGATCTTTTCTAGTGGCCTTATTTAATTTCCTATAATCTATGCACATACGCCACCCCGTGACAATCCTAGTGGGAATTAATTCATTATTATCGTTTTGAACAACCGTTATCCCACCCTTTTTCGACACAACTTGGACCGGACTTACCCACTTGCTATCAGAAATCGGAAAGATCATACCTGCGTCGAGGAGTTTTAAAACCTCAACTTTTACCACCTCCTTCATGTTTGGATTCAACCGGCGTTGATGCTCCACGGATGGTTTGTAGTCTTCCTCCATCAAAATCTTGTGCATGCAAATTGACGGTCTGATCCCCTTAATATCTGCAATGGACCATCCAAGAGCAGATTTGTACTCCCTCAAAACTCTTAATAATTTCGCCTCTTGATCCCCCGCTAAAGTGGCCGAAAGAATAACTGGAAGGGAGTCGTCGGGCCCCAAAAATGCATATTTTAAATGAGGCGGCAGCTTCTTGAGTTCCAACTTTGGAGGATTTTCGATTGATGGGGTTGGTCGAGTTAGTGAACTTCCGAGCTCCTCGAATGGTTTACGAATGAAAATTGGCGGGGAAGCATCCATGTGGCGTACGTAGGCTGCATGCTCTGCATTTAGTTCGGAAACAGCCCCAATCAAAACGGATTCCAATGGATCGGATGGATAATTTTCTCGAAAAGTTATACTCACGCACGAATCAATGACGTCAACTTGGAAACAATTTTCAGCGTCACTCGGATATTTTAAGGATCGAAAGATATTGAATGTTACTTGCTCCTCTTGAACATGTAGAGTTAGCTTCCCCTTTTCCACATCGATCAAAGTTCGGCCGGTCGCCAAGAATGGTCTTCCCAAGATAATCGGGATATCTTGATCTTCCTCTATATCGAGCACAATAAAATCCGCTGGAAAGATAAATTTGTCAACCTTTACTAACACGTCCTCTATTACTCCCCTCGAATATTTGATAGATCGATCCGCTAATTGCAAGGAGACCGTCGTCGGCTTGGCTTCCCCAATGTCCAGCTTTTTAAAAATAGAAAGGGGCATAAGATTTATGCTGGCTCTGAGATCGCATAGGGCTCTTTCAAAAGACGAATTTCCGATGATGCAAGGGATGGTAAAACTTCCCGGATCTCTCAATTTAGGTGGGAGCTTCTTTTGTAATAGCGCTGCACTCCTCCGTTAAAGCGACCGTCTCATATTCCTCGATCTTTCTTTTGTTTGACAAGACTTCTTTCATGAATTTAACATAACTCGGCATTTGTTCCAACGCGTCGGCAAATGGAATGTTTATGTGCAATTTCTTGAAGACGTCGAGGAACTTTGAAAACTGCTTGTCTAGTTTTTGCTTTTGAAAATGCTGTGGGAATGGGATTTGAGGAGTGGGTTGAGTAGTCGATACTTCCTTTGGCTTGGGCGCCTCATCCTTTTCCTTCTCATTTTGCTCGATCGGCTGCTCTTTGTTATTGATAGGCTGCCCTTTCAACTCCTTTCCACTTCGTAATTCGATCGCTTGCACATTTTCCTTGGGTTTCACTTCTACTACTGGCGATGCACCTTGAGACCGAGAAGACAATAAATTAGCAATCTGCCCCATTTGTGTTTCTAGATTTCGGATGGAGGTAGAATGATTTTGGGGGGTCGTCTCGGTGCGGGTCATGAATTCGCTCGTGTTAGCCGCCAATTGAGCAAGAGCATCTTCCAATGATACCTTTGGTGATTGAGGGGGCTGCTGTGGGGGCTGCCCGAAGTGAGCTTGTAGAGGTTTCAAAGCTTGCCCGTTTCTCCACGGAAAATTTTGTTGATTTCGCCACCCTTGATTATAAGTGCTGGGATAAGAATTGTTTTGTCGATTTCCGTTTCCCACGAATTGAGCTTGATCCATCGGATGTTGTTCGAACGGGTTTCCGACTTGGCACTCCGCGCTAGGGTGAGATCCGTTACACCAATTGCAAGACTCAATGGTGACGGGGGAAGGAGCATGCGAAAATGCTTGGAGCTGCTGAGTCAAAGCGGCGACTTGAGTTGACAATGTGGATATCGAGTCATTACTAGAAATTTCCATAACTCGCTTCGGCATTAATCGTTCGGATAGCCATTGATATGCATTTGCGGCCATAGATTCTAACAATGAGTGTGCCTCGGCCATAGTCTTTCCCATCAAAGCCCCACCGGCGGCTGCATCCACGAGAGTGCGTGTAGAGGCACTCAAACCATTGTAGAACGTCTGAATCTGAAGCCAATCTGGAAGGCCGTGATGTGGGCATCTCCGTAACAAATCTTTGTATTGCTCCCACACCTCGTGGAGCGATTCCATATCATACTGACCGAAGGTGGTGATCTCGTTTCTTAATCTCGCCGTCTTAGAAGGTGGGAAGAATTTGGCAAGGAAGGCTTGCGCTAACTCTGCCCATGTCGTGATCGATCCCGGCGGTAAAGAATTTAGCCAAAATTTCGCTTTATCCCTCAAAGAGAACGGGAAAAGCCTTAATCGGATAGCATCGTCGGTGACATCATTATTCTTGAACGTGTCACAAATTTCAAGGAAAGAAGCAATATGAGCATTTGGGTCGTCATTCGGCAATCCACAGAATTGGCTCGCCTGCACCATCTGAATAATAGCAGGCTTGATCTCAAAATTGTTCGCCTGGATGGTGGGACGCCGAATCCCCGAGAAATTAGCATTAATTTGCGGCATGGCATAGTCTCGAAGTGCCATTTCCGGTTGAGCCTGCTGCACAATATTATGTCCTCCTTGAATTTCGATATTCTCGGCCATGGTCACCGTCGTCTGTAACTCTCGTTTCTCCTTCTTGTTCCTTCTAAGAGTGCGCTCGAGCGGTATCCAAAGGTAGTAGGCCTTCGTTACCGAGTTTTCTCATGCACTAGGCGAAAGATCCTGAAAGGAAAAACAAATAAACAAATAAAATTAAATACACAAAAATAATAAAATAAAACGTTCAAACTAAGACTAGAAATACTGAAATCGATATTAGAAAATTTCAATCCCCGGCAACGGCGCCAAAAACTTGTTGCGATATCTCTTACACGCAAGTGCACGTTATCGTTTACAAGTAATAAAGTGATGAGTGAGTATCGTTCCCACGAGGACTGAATCACTAACTACCGATTTTATGTATTCCAGTTTTATTCGAACAATTGAATTTGGGTTTTGCAATTAATTACTAAAAGAATTATTAAAAGACTAAACAGTAGAGAACGATAGTTTGAACAAAGGGAATCAAATGATGAATAAGTCTAGGATTCTGAATCCACCTCGGTTTATCCGAATTTACTCTCGATTATCTGAAGTTAATAATTTTCCCAATTTATTGAAGGCGGAGATTGCTAATATATTCTACCGCCTCTCCCGAGGTCAATAGATTTATCTAAAGGCGAATAACGCACTCAATCCCTAGGTGAATTAATTCGTCAATAGGCAAAAAGCATAAAATCTCCAAAAGGCCACGTAGTTCCTATGAGTATATTCCTATCTCACAGAATAAAACGGTCCTCACCAATAGTTCCTCACCAATTCTCCTCTCCCGATTCGAATTAAATGATTAAATCAATACAACTATTGGCCAGATAATTGCAAGCATTAAACACGATTGGGAAAACTCAACAAAAAGGTAATTAATTAGATAATCTCAAGCAAATCCATCAAAACGTAGGTTTCATCAAAATCCTAGATTAGGGTTTTAGCCTGACATACTAATAAAGGAAAATACAGAATAAATGAAGGAAAGCATTAAAATCAAACGCAGATGAAGCTCGGATTCCTCCGTTCTTCGGCTTCCGCCCTCTGCTCTTGAAGTCTTCTGCGTGTGCCGCGGCCCTGCTTCCTTGTGCCGCGGCTCATAGCCAAAATTTGCCGTTTTTTCGCCCGTTTCGCCTCGTTTTAGCTTCCGGACTTCAATTTCCTGACAAACATACAAAATTAAGGCATTAAAAGTTCATTTAAGCAAATTCACTCTCTAAAATAATACAAAATAATGATAAATAAGCGTATAAAAATACGCCTAACAAAGAACAATTAAGAAATAGTGAAAAAATAAAAAAGAATATTAAAAGGAAAAGGAAAAGGAAGAAGCCCTCCCCGTAAAAAAAATATGTTTATTGGGACGAAGTATTTAAAAAATGAAGTTAGAAAAAATCCGCCTATGTTTTTAATTCTAAGTTGAAAATGTTGTCCTACAACTAGTTCTGCGGACTGGGAATTTCTGAGTCCGATTCAATTTTTATTGCAGGAATTTTTAGATATTTTTCCTGACGAGCTACCTATCGGGCTACCACACTGCGTGGGATGGAACACCAAATTGATTTCATACCCGGTGCGGTTATTCCAAATCGACCGGCTTATCGAAATAATCTGGATGAGACGAAAGAGATACAATGACAAGTAGAGGAACTCTTAGAAATAGGTTATATCAAGGAAAGTCTGAGCCCATGTGCGATCCCGATAATTGTAGTACCAAAGAAAGATAGTACGTGGAGAATATGCACCGACTGCCGAGCAGTCAACGACATAACGGTAAAGTATATACACCCTATCCCCAGGTTGGACGACATGCTAGATGAATTGCACATGGCAATTTTATTTAGCAAAATCGATCTTATGAAAGGATACCACCAAATCCGTATAAAAGAAGGTGATGAATGGAAAACTGCTTTTAAAACCAAATACGGATTATATGAATGGTTGGTTATGCCATTCGGCCTAACGAACGCACCGAGCACTTTCATGTGCTTAGTTAATCATATCTTACGTGCGTTTACTGGGAGGTTTGTGGTTGTCTACTTTGATGACATTCTAATTTATACTCCCTCCGTCCCAATTTTATAAACTGATTGGAATTTTTATAAGGATTAAGAAATGCATTGGAAAAGAAAATTATAGAATTAACTTCCTAAGATGCCACTATTTATTGTTTAATGATGAATTAATACTAGAGTAAATCAAAGTATTAAATAGGGGTTTATTAGTAAATGGGCTAAAAAAGTATTGATATGTATAGAAACAAGCCTATATATTAGGGACATCCAAAAAAGGAATACAAACTTTTATATTTGGGACGGAGTGAGTAGTAAAAATATGAGCAAACATGTTGAACATTCGAGACTAGTTTTGCAAACTTTGCGTGAAGCACAACTTTATGCTAGTCTCAAAAAATGCTTTTTTTACTTAAAAGAAATTATTTTTCTTGGGTTTGTTGTCGGAGTTGACAGGGTTAAAGTCGATAATGAGAAAGTCAAAGCTATACGCGAATGGCCTACTCCTGCAAATGCAACCGATGTACGTAATTTTCATGGACTTGCCGGATTTTATCGACGTTTTGTAAAAGATTTCAGCACAATTGCGGCTCCCCTAAATAAGCTTATTAAGAAAAACGTTAAATTTATTTGGGAGAAAAACAAGAAAATATTTTCCAAATTCTAAAAGAACGATTGTGTACGGCACCCTTTTTAGCATTATCTGATTTTTCTAACACGTTTAAAATTGAGTGTGATGCGTCAGGAATAGGAATAGGAGCTGTGTTAATGCAGGGGAAAAGACCGATTGCCTATTTTAATGAAAAACTTGGAGGAACTTCATTGAATTATGCCACATACGACAAGAAGTTATACGATTTGGTGAGAGCACTTCAGACATGGCAACATCACATGTGGCCCTGAGAATTTGTGATCCACACTGATCATGAGTCCCTACGGCATCTAAATGGGCAATGTAAGTTAAGCAAACGACATGCCAAATGATTGGAAGAAAGCGAATCATTTCTTTACGTCATCAAGTATAAAAAAGGTAACGAAAATGTCATCGCCGATGCTCTATCCTTACGGTATGTGTTGATTAACACACTTTCTTGTTAACTTTTGGGATTTGAGATAATAAAAGGGTTGCATGAAAATGACAAGATTTTAGCAGAATCCATGTTGCAAGTAAAGAAAAAGGGATCGATAAGTTTTACCAAGACGACAAGTATTTATTTAGGAACAATAAGCTTTGTATACCTTCTTGCTCGACAAGAGAATTATTGGTTAGGGAAGCGCACAGTGGTAGCCTAATGGGTCATTTTTGAGTTGCTAAAACATGGGATATTTTACAAGAGCATTAGTTGTGGCCAAAAACGCGCCACGACATTCATAAAATTATTAACTCTTGTATTACTTGTCGCGGGTCAAAATCACGAGTCATGCCTCAGGATTATACATGCCACTCCCGGTCCTACCAATCCAGGGATAAATATTTCGATGGATTTTATCTTAGGACTACCGCGATCAAACTCCAGGCACGATTATATTTTTGTTGTTGTTGATAGATTTATCAAGATGGCACACTTTATATCTTGTCACAAAACCGATGATGCCGTCAATTTTCCTAATCTCTTCTTTAGAGAAATAGTTGTTTACACGGAATGCCAAAGACGATTGTATCCGACCGTGATACCAAATTCTTAAGCCATTTTTGGATAGTGTTATGGGCAAAGTTGGGAACAAAACTCTTATATTCAATGATGTGTCATCCCCAAACTGATGAAAAATAGAAGTTGTGAATCGAACACTCGGATAATTATTACGAGCAGTAATCAACAAGAATTTAAAAAATTGGGAAGCGTCTTTATCTTTTATAGAGTTCGCGTACAATAGGACTGTACACTCTACCACTACACATTCAGCTTTTGAAATAGTGTACGGTTTTAATCTCTTAACTCCTTTGGATTTAATTGCTTTACCAACAGGTGAACAAAAGTGTTCGGATGGGAAAAAGAGGGCCGAGTCAATAAAAAAACTTCACGAGAAAGTCCGCGAACAAATTAAAAAACTAAATGAACAACGCGCAACTTAAAAATCGAGGAAGGAAGGAACTCATTTTTTAGCCTGGATATTGGGTTTGGATTCACTTGAGGAAAGAAAGATTTTCAGAACACCGTAAATCAAAGCTCATGCCACGTGGTGATGGACCATTTCAAATTATGAACGAATCAATGATAATGCCTACAAAGTCGATCTCCAAGGTGAGTATATGTTTCGAGTACCTTTAATGTTACTGACTTGAGTCCTTTTGAATTTTCAGATTCGAGGCTGAATCCTTCCAAAGAACAAGAAGATGATAACGAACTACATATCTCGGAAGGACCAATCATGTCAAAGGCGGAGAGACTTAAAGCCGCGTTGAACTCATTGATTGTCGAGAAAACTAAATTGATAACGAGCATATACGAAGGCAAAAACTTAAAGCCATATTGCGTCATCAATTTTACCGAACAATAATTTAAACTTTTGTCTTGTTTAATAAATGAAGTCATCGAGCATTGGGTGTGTCAATGTCGATAATTCAAAGTGTTGTTGTGTTGTATTTTAATTTTTATGTCGAGTCATGTAATATACGTATTTTGAGTTGTAATAATGCCTAATATAATGGCTAAAATGCATCGAGTCGAAATAGGACTAATGCTCTATTCTTTTGGACTGAATGAATCAATCAACCGAATCAATCGAATCGAATCAATCAATTGAATTGAATCGAATCGACTGAATGGACTCGAATCGAACTAAATCGAATCGAATCAAATATATATTAAGACTAAATAATAATAGTAGTAATAAAATAATAATGATAACACTATAATAATAACATAATAAATAATAAATATAATAAAATAATAAGAAAAATAATAAAATAATAAAAAATACGAAAAATAATAATAACATATAATATAATAATAATATAATTAATTATAATCATAATAAAAATAATAATATTAATAAATATGCCCCAAATGTCCCAAATGTCACAAAAGTATCAAATGTCACAAATAATAATAATAATAATAGTAATAATTGTTTTAGGAGAAAGTAAAAGACTGTAAATACGAGTCAATTAATTGTATTCATAACACTGATAGAGGGGCCTTTATATAGGCATTATAATGAGAGTCCTTCCATACATAGGATTTCTAGATAATGTACGACATATAATGGGATCCTACTACCTCTAGAAGGATCTAGAACCTCTCATCTATGTATCCCCCTACAACCAGTATTAGGTAAGACACATCACGGGAATAATAATTCTCGGAACATCCCCCTGTGTCGAGCACTAATACAACAATGGTGCATAAGATGTTGCCTTCGTAAAAATCTATTCCAAGCCAAAACAAAACCCCATGGGAAAAATAAAGGCTTGATGAGGAAAAGATTGCAACGCACCAACATAACATGTCATGTCTACTCCCCCTGATGTATACATAATGACTCTCCCTGATGAATACCTCAAACCATTGGAGTCAGATGCCAAGTTGCCCACACAACTACACCAAGGAAAAATCCAGTGGGAAAAATACCTCATGGTCTAAGTTGAACAGAAGTACAATGCATCATTGTATGGATGTTCTCATAGGTCACCTCGTTTAAAACCTTACCAAGTGAAAACCCAATGGGAAAAAACAAACCTTTGTCTAAGGACAAAAAGAGCGCGATGCATCCAAAGTGCAGAGTCTCTAAAGACTTATCAAGTTTTCTAAAGTCTTGACCTCCATGCACTAAATCAGTCATAACTTCTTCGATTCAATGGGTATTGTTGGTCACTAAGTATACTGGATACAACTTAGAAAGAGTTTTGAACAACAAGCTGTACTGTTTTAAATCTGAGTGCGTAGCGAAAGTCTTAAATACAGTAAGTTGCTATGGATACAGCAACTCGATGTGCAATGTATACTTAAATAATCACAGTTAATAAAACAATAAAGGCAGAAGATAAATAACACAGTATTTAAAGTGGTTCGAGGTAAACCCCTCTACGTCCACTGGTCCTCCACACATGAGTAAAAAGTTTATTATAATTACTGTGTACACAACTACGTAATTATAACAACACTCAATCAATATATCGTTCACACAGATTGATATAAAGATCTTAGCTTTCAACCGTTCACACAGATTAGTTTGAGCTAACACTTTGACTGGCTCCTTCACACACAGTTCTGAAGCTTCGTCTTCTTCAATGCAAGTCCTTCACACACAGTTTGGTAGTAGCGAAGATTCCTCAGTCCACATAGGGCTGATATGAGATTGTTCAAAGATAGAACAAGGTTTGAACAACAGCTATGACTTTCTGGGCTATAAGCTGATGATGTGTTGTTCAAGGTTTGAGCACTGTATATCTCTTATATCTGAATAGCAGAAAGCTTGGAGAGATATGTTTTGCTCTGAATATTTCTTGTAAGCTTGATTGTTTGTGAGTCGTTCTTTCGTGTAGTTCAGTCGTTCAGTGGTCGATGATTTTCGAACTCTGGAGATATATATAGCCTTCTGAAATATATCCATTTGAAATATATCCGTTGAGGCAAGATTCTGCGATAATTGATATTTGACTGAGATCTGGATATTACGGGATTTGAAGATCTTCTGACTTACAGTATTTAAATACTTTATCCTATAGTATTTAAATACTTCTTTATCAACGGGACTTGACTTCTAGCGAATACTGAAGATTCCTTCTTTGTCCTGTTGAGAGCTGTATGGAAGGTATCACTGTATTGATATTTGAGACAACTTCCATACTTTGGCTTTGCGGGACTCTTTGCTGTATGATCAATATATTGTACTGCGATAAGTCTTCGATACAGGTTTGATACTTGATCAGCTTTTCGATACAGCTAGAGGCAGTATTCAGGATTTGGCATATTGTCAAAACATTCTGACAATATGATCGATACAGGGTTTGTTATCCAAGCAGCATCGATACAGGGATTGGTTATCCAAGCAACATCGATACAGGGATTTGTTATCTAAGCAGCATCGATATAGGGATTTTTTATCCCAACAATTTCCCCCTTTTTGATTATTTGCAAGTCCTTCCGAGTCTTCCTTTTTGAAACCATAGGATGTTATCTAAACATCTTTGATGATGCCAAAACTTTGACACTTAGTGGTTTGAAGTAGGGCAGACTTCTTGGTCTTCTTTCGAATGTTCTGGCCTTTGGTTTTTGGCTTTAACACTAAGAACTGCTCGCAGGCTAGTTCATCTTTTAGCAAAAGAAAGTTACATTGAAAACTTATGATTGGCGTGCAGGCACAATCTTACATTGTTTTCTAGATGCATTCAGCTTAAACTATGAACTGTTCGCAGACAAATTCTTACAGCTTGTGTATGAGATAGATTTCATAATATGAATACAGTAAGAATAAATAAAGTGATTGTAAACAAATAAGAACACAGTAGATTACGAGTTGTAATCTTTCAAGACAGGCAAAAATTTTTATTGATATTGAATTTGAGTACAAAGATTGCTGTTTTGAAAGTAAAATTACAATCAAATAATACACTAAGGTATTCAGCTCCTAAAGTCAGAGTGTCTCCATGGTCGCTTGAAAGGGTCGTTCTTGGTGTTTCGCCACTAGTTCTGATGAGCATCCTTGTCTCAATTCTGATAAATTGCACGTCCTTCATAAGATTTATCAAAGACTAGGATCCAGTCTTCTGGATGGGTCACCAAGTCACCTTCTCGATGCTTTGACTTCATCTGCTGCTATAGCGGGGGTGATCCGTCTTCCAGCTTCATCTTGAATTCCTCAGCGGCTTCCTGTACCGTTCTGCATCTATTGAACAAGGCGGATTCCCTGATAAGTACAATGAAGTATCTTAACAGTTCATTCTTCCTCCAGTCTTTTATCTCTGCAGCGATAGGTTGACGGTCTGCCGGGAGGTTCATAGAGTGCGGCTTTCGGACTAGGCGTTTTCAAAGATACTTAGGATCCTGGAATTCTGGTCTATCTCCATATCCTTACGTTCGGAGTTGAGATACGGGCTATATCAGTAGTGATGGAGTCTTCAAAAGGAGATAACGACTCTTTTTCTTGCTCCAACCGTGTTCTCCTAGCGGCTTCCCGTGCTTCTTCCCCCTTTTGGCATCATCAAGGTATGATACCTTTTCATCAAGACGTTCCAGGATCTACAAAATGGCATCCTATTTCGTTTCCATATTAGATATTCTCTCAATAAGGGAGGAGAGCACCTGCGATATATCCTTAATGTTCTTGTCATGAGCTCGCAGTTGGGAACCGGAATCGATTAGAGCAGATGCAATCTTGGCCTCAGATACGCGTAGTTTCGATTGCTCTTCTCTCTGGATCCTTTCTTGCCCAGGGCTTGCTTGAAGACTTCTGGCAAGACAGTGAAGGCTTCGACTACTCGAGAGACTTCATTCTTTAATCCAGTCATTTCTTCAACAGCAGATGTGTGAAGCCAATCCAGAGCCTTTTCTACCGAGTGTAGAGCATTGACTGCGTCCTGAATAAATACTGTTTGGAGGCCAAGAGCACGTAATCGCTCTTTTTGTGTTTCAGTGCTAGGAGAGTCTGGCTGGGCGAAGTCTTCTACTCCATTCAACCTTCTCAGGTTCACATCAGGGCGTGAAGTGAGTTGGACATCCTCAGGTATAGTACCGTCGTCGGATTCCAAGGCGGTTGATGGGGTGGGAGCAGCTGTTTTAGTTTCGGTGGCAGGAGGTGCGATATCTTCCTGTTTCGAAGAGGTTTATGTAGACATGGACACAGGAGGGACCAAATCCTCCTGGTGTCTCTCAGCATCCGCCTGTTCCAGTAGAGGGACTGATTCCTCTTGCTGGAAGGCATGTGATTCTTCTTCTTCGGCGGCGACGACTGGCTTGGGTGCCTGTTGCGAAACATTTTCTTGTTCCTCGACATGAGGGACTGAATCCTCATTGTCGGGAACGTTGTCTTGCTGTGGCGAAGGGGATGATTGATGGGTGAATGTCCCTTCATCCTTCTTGGCATGTGATTCCTCTCGACTTATCCGCAAACCAGCTTGGAGTGCGTCGTCATCATCGTCGGAATCAGGATCAGATTTTGGACTGTCGGGAGTTTCCATTGACAAAGCTTTTCCTTTCCTATTGGCCTCATCCTTATCTAGCAGATAACTCTCAATTAGCTCCTTGATGAATAAGTTGTCCCATTGGATCAGTAGAGCAATTTCTTGGGTGTCCGTCACTTCCAAAATGAACTTCTCTTCGTTACACCACTCACTCCATTTGTACAAGGTTTCGTACGGAGCAAGTCTAAAATTCTTCCATTGGAGAAATCGCTCGAATGACTGCTCAATCTGCACGGAAAGTAGGGTCTTGGAAATTATTATGTCCGGGGAGGGACTCCGTACAGCGTCTGGGTTTGCTGTAGGAAGGGGTTCCTCTACAGGTGTGGGATCCTGTATTGGAGAGGGATTCCTTACAGGGGATGGTACCCCGAAGGAAGGTGGATCCTGAACGGGTGTGGAATCCCGTATAGGAGAGGTAGCTATTGGCTCCAAACAGGCAACCGACTCGCCAGAGTCTTTTAATTTGGCAGATGTCCTCATATCCATCATAGCCGCCAAGGACTCGGGATCTACTGTCTATACAATAGCGGGCATCTCTTCCACAGGGGTTGGGTCCTGGGGTAGTTGATCAGTGGGTTACGCCACGATAGAAGCATCCTCGGAGGGTTATGTAGATTTAGCTTTCGAAAGCCTCCATAGCTTCCTTTTCGGTTTCTCAGCAGCAACTGGTGTCTTGCTGTGAGATCTTTTTCTTTTCTTTGAAGATTCAACACTCTGGGACTTAGAAGAAACATCCCTCATATCTTCGGATAGCGGCAAATTCCGGATAAAAGGCCTGTTCGCGATCAGGATGCTTTGATTGAAGGCAGTGGGCCTGACGCCTCCTAAGAATATCCGCAAACTTATCTTCTTTGCATCTGTGGTTTGCTGAAGTCCGAACTTCGTCAAAACATGGTTTAAGAATAAACCAAACGATTTCTTCTGAGTAGCAGGTTTGGACATCTCTTCCTGCAAGCGTTTGAGGATAACCTGACACCAGTTGACCTTCTCGCAGGTCATAATGGCGACCATCATCCTGAATCTGAGATTTGTGCACATCTCAAATGCACTTGTACGATTCTCGATGATGCGGCAACAAAAATCATGTAAATAAACAAACGGTAATAAAAAATTCTTCTTATGGCATGTGGTATGAACCACTTTCACCATTGCCGAACTGATGAACAAGCCATAGTATTGAGTCAGCAACTCTTGAGACCCAAAGGTCTCAAGTTCTTCCATGGTCAGGCCATCAGAGGGTAGCCTGAAGATGTTTTTGAGAAGCTCTTGGTCAATGCGAATCTCCACTCCGCGAATGACTGCTGTGATATCTGCAAGATGTCCTCCTAGAGCCAGAGGTAGAAAACGAACCACGGCGTTGAGGTAGAACTCCTCAACAAGATGAACGTCATATTTCTCGGCGGTGTGGCTCTCAAGGCGATAGAGGCCTTGTTGACGGATTCTAGTGGTGACAATCTCCATGGCATCGACGTCATCACTTTCAGCGTGAATGCGTTCCATCACGACATATCTGGAGAAGATCCGTCCATCGATGAAGTTCAGAGACTTCTTGAGAGAGGTGTAAGATGTCTGAGTAGACGCCATTGATGATTCTCAAGAAAAGATGAAAAAGATTCAAGAAAAATATGCAGTAAACACAGAAAAACTTGTAGGCTGAATTGCTTGAGTGCTCTTAAAATATGCAGAAGGCGTAAAGAGTCTCAAATGACATTTGCAGTCCTTTTATAGTAGGCGGCGAAGAAGGTTTTTCAGAGAACGAATGGTCAGATGTAAGGGATGGGAACCGGTGTTTGAAATGAATGGTCACGATGAACTGAGTGTAACTGGTACACTTATCCATTGTATTTTAAAATAGGAGCGGGTCCCACTTCTGACATTTGTTATTACCCTTAATGCCTGAAACGACAGTATTAAATTTTAAACAATTTGAAAACATCGCGGCTTTTGAGATTTGATTGTCCAGATATCGTGTAAGGCATTTAATGTAAACGACGTTTGATATGAAATCAGGGCACGTGGACAAAAATTGTTTTTAAAATGAAATATTATAATATATAATGAATCGAAATTCCATAGTATGTTCTGTATCCGCGACGATACAGCGTTCCCCCTTAAAAGGTACATATAGGTTTCGATTCCATACAACAACTTTTGGATTAATGCTGTATTCATGGGTCATACTGTATTCCCCCTTAATTATTGCACGCGTCAGGTGTAGGATGATTCATATCACTTTGTTCCTATAATGCTGTATTGAAGGTTCTGAGTGTACAGATAATTAATGGTGGATACTGTATTCTTGGGTCTTACAGAATTCCCCCTCAATTGTTGAGTAAAAACAGTAAATACTTACAGGGAGTCAGGCTGTAGCAATCCCAATTCTTGTCGAAGCATGTTGAATCTTGCTGTATCGAGAGGCTTGGTGAAGATGTCAGCCAACTGAATATCTGTATGAACTTTTTCAGCCGAACATCCTTGTTCTCGACATGATTCCTTATGAAATGATGCTTCATGTTGATGTGCTTAGTGCGCGAGTGCAATACAGGGTTGTGCGTTATTGCAATTGCACTCGTGCTATCACACATGATTGGCGTTTCCTTGGCTTCAATCCCATAATCTGACAACTGTTGCTGCATCCAAAGGATCTGCATACAAAGAACTACCAAAGAAGATAGTATTCTGATTCAGCCGTGGAAAGTGAGTTTGCCAATTGCTTCTTACTGAACCAAGAAACAAGTCTAGGTCCAAGAAAGTGACAAGTTCCACTTGTACTCTTCCTATCTAGCTTGCAGCCTCCGAGATCTGAGTCGCTGTATCTAACTAAATCGAATCCGCCTTCTTTAGGATACCACAGTCCTACATCGACTGTTCCTTTAATATACTTTAGGATTCGTTTATCTATATTGAAGTGTGATTCTTTGGGTGCTACTTGATATCTCGCACACACTCCTACGGCAAACTGGATATCGGGCCTGCTAGCCATTAGGTACAGGAGAGAGCCAATAAGCTTCCTGTAGAGTGATTGGTCAACCGGCTTTCCGGCTTCATCAGCACTAATTTGCACGGAAGTGCTCATGGGTGTTGACGATGATTTGGAAGAGTTCATTCCAAATTTGTTGAGAAGCTCCTTGCTATATTTTTCCTGGTTGATGAAGATCCCTGTAGGCAACTGCTTTACCTGCAAACCTAGGAAATAACTAAGTTCTCCCATCATACTCATTTCAAATTTACTTTGCATGAGATGAGAGAACCTTTGACATAAAGCAAGGTTAGTTGAGCCAAATATAATGTCATCTACATAGATTTGAACCATTAGAAGGTCATCACCTTCATATATTTTGAACAAGGTCTTGTCCACAACACTTTTCTCAAATCCATTATCGGTTAGATACTGGGACAGGGTCTCATACCATGCTCTAGGGGCTTGCTTAAGTCTATACAGTGCTTTCCTCAGCCTGTATACTAAATCGGTGCCGTCTATCTTGGCAAACCCTGGTGGTTGTTCAACATAAACTTCTTCGGCAAGGTCTCCATTTAGGAATGCACTTTTGATGTCCATTTGGTATACAATGAAGCTCTTATGGGTGGAAAAGGCTAAAAATATCCTAATGGCTTCTAGTCTGGCTACAGGGGCAAAAGTTTCATCGTAGTCTATGCCTTATTCCTGTCTATAGCCTTGTGCGACTAGTTTGGATTATTCCTTACAATTGGTCCATTTCAATCCTTCTTGTTTCTAAATACCCATTTGGTTCCAATAATTGATTGATGCGTAGGTCTGGGTACAAGATACCATACATTGTTTCTTTCGAAACCGTTAATCTCTTCTTCCATAGATGTTATCCAATGAGAATTATTAAGAGCATTAGAAATAGGTTCGGACTGTGCTAAGACTATAACAATAGTGCACATATTGAGTCTTCTAAGCTCGGATTGAGATTTCCATTCAGGGAATGGTGATATCTCAGTATCTAGTTCTTCTTGTGCACACAGTACATTTTCTTGTGTACTCTGTATTCTCCTTCAGGTAGAAACACTAGCATTAATGTTTCCAATGATCAGCTCTTACGGGTGATCTCTCAACCATCTTCGGTCGGGTTCTAATTCGGGGTCCCATACTGTATCTTGAGTTGCTGTAGTTTCGGCTTCACCTTGTACAGCATCGGCTTCATCTACGTCGATTCTTACAGCTGTGGGGTTGATTTCTAGGTCAACAACAGGTTCTATGGGAGTTGGTGGATCTAAGATGGAAAATTGTTGGATGCTCTGAGTAACAGCTTCTACTCCTATAGGGTCATGGTGAGGTTCGTCGAACACTACATGAACTAATTCCTCAATCGTCAGCTTCCTTTTATTAAAGATCCTGTAAACTTTGCTGATGGAGGAATATCCTACAAATATTCCTTCATCTGACTTCTCATCAAAGGTTCTAAGTTGATCCTTCCCATTATTCAACACATAACACCTGCATCAAAAAATGTGAAAATACGAAACTAACGGGGTTTTGTTGTTCCATACCTCATATGCTGTTTTGTTGTAGTGTCTGTTGACGATACAACGATTTTGAGTGTAGCATGCTGTATTGGTTGCTTCACCCCAGAAACGCTGTGGCAACTTGCTTGCGGCAATCATTATCCTTGTTGCTTCTTTCAGCGTCCTATTCTTTCGCTCAGCAACACCATTTTGTTGAGGTGTATGGGCAGCTAAGTATTCGTGCTGTATCCCATTTTCTGAACAATATTGCTCTATAAAGCGGTTAGTAAATTCTGTACCTCTGTTGGAACGAATGGACACAATACTCGATCCCTTCTCATTTTGAAGCTTTTTCAGGAGCTCGGGCAGCTTTGATGTTGTTTCCTTCTTATTGCTTAGGAAAATTGTCCAAGCATACCTGGAGTAGTCATCAACAACAACGAGACAATATTTCTTACCTCCCAAACTTACCGGGTCTACAGGACCATAGAGATCCATATGTAGCATCTCCAACACTCTGTGGGTTGAAAGGTAGGATTTGCTCTTTAGGGTGGACTTGATTTGCTTGCCTTTTTGACATGGTCCACAGACACTGTCTTTTTGGAATGATACATTCGGCAATCCTATAACCAGTTCCTGTCTTGAGAGCTTGTTGATAGTCTTGAAGTTGACGTGTGACATCCTCTTATGCCATAGCCAGCTTAGATCTGCAGTGCCTTTGGCAACTAAACAAGGAATTGTGGAGCTCGTAGACATCCAAATAAGAATATACATATTACGATCTCGCTTCCCCGTGAGCACAACTTCTTTGGTCAGGATGTTCTTGACTCTACAGTGATCTATATAGAATTTCACCAAGAACTGTTTGTCACAGAACTGTCTAATACTAAGTCGATTGTACTGTAAGCCTTCAACATGAGCTACATCGGTAACTTTGAATTTTCCGACAAGAAGGTTTCCTTTTCCTCTTGTTCTTCCTTTAGATTTATCACCGAAGCGCACTTTTGGACCGCAACCTTCTACGAAATCCGATAGCTTGCTTCTATCTCCTGTCATGTGCCGGGACCATCCGCTGTCGAAGTACCATATGTCCTTCTCTAAAATGTCCTGTAGCACATAAATTATGTAGATTTAGGTCCCCTTTGATTGTTGGGTCCGTGAATGTTAGTGCCTTTTGGTACCCAAATTTTCCTGATAGCAATTGGTTTACTGTAGGTTACATCTGGTAGAGATTTGCGGTATCTACGTGGGGCATGCACGTAGTTCCTGTATCCATGATAATCATTATGCATGTAAAAATCAGGGTTATTATTATTAATCCAGTACGTATGCCGTCTAGGAGGTGGAGCCATTTTCTTTGGCCTTACAGCTCCCCTTCTGGATCTCCAGTTGGATTCCCAGTGCTGTTGTTGATACTGCTCAGACACTTGCTGTCTCGATGGATAATGAGGCTCCTGTATCCAATACCTCGGCGTGATGTACTGAAAGTACTATCGTGCGGGCCTTTGGTATTTGGATACAGTCTTCTTTCTGAATGGTTGTTGACGTTGTTGATGTGCTCGGGGAGCATGCTGTTGCATGCGCCTTACAGGTTAGAATGGCTTATGATTCCACTGTCTTGAATAGGATTGCGGGGGCGGAATGGCAGCCTTTGCTTTTCGCGGTGCAACAGGTTCCTTCACAGGACTAGGAGTATCTTCCGATGCAGGAATGTGTTCCACATTCTTGACGAACACAGTACTAGTTTTCCCTTTGTTAGAAAATGAGTTGTATCCTAAGCCACTTTTATTATGAGCATATTGCCCAGTGCTTAGAATCTCTTCTATTCTTTTAGATGATTTCTCGAAAGATTTCAGAATGGTCTCAAGTTCGCTTTGTCATTTCTCGAGAGTATTAAATTTAGCTTCAAGTAGAACAAAATCATTTGTCTTGCTTCCATTTTGAGACTTAGTCTCACTTAGTTCATGAGAAAGTTGATGATTGCTCTCCACGATTTTTTCATGCTCGACCTTGCTGTTTTCACAATCAATAGACATATTTTCATAATTTATCTTTAGCAAGTCGTTTTCTTCTTTCAGATCTATGTTGGAAAGTTGAAGCTGAATGTTTTCATTTTTCAGAGTCTCGTGGGCTTTTTGAATATTTTTAAATTCATTCATCATGTTTTCGAAAGTATGCGATGCATTAACTGGAATAACTGAGGTTGAGCTTACTTCATCATCGCTATCTTCTTCTTCCGGAATGTCCTTTGCCATAAAGCACATATATGCCTTATCTTCGAATTCATCGTCAGATGAGTCACTTTCAGTGACCACCTAAAGACATTCTTTGGATTTGGATGGTGTGGGGGAGGCTTCTGATTCTCCTATCAGTGCCTTGAGCTTGTTTTTCCAAGCACGTCTTCGTTCATCCCTCTCTTGTTGCTCGGCTTCCGGCAACCTTTGAACCTTGGGATGAGGACATTTGTTTGCATAATGTCCTGGTTTCCTGCAATTATAGCATAGGTTAGCGTCACCAGAGGAAGTTTCAGTACTTACCTTTTGAACAGGCTTGGGCCTGTAGGGAGTCTTTCCAGACTGTTTGATGAACTTTTTGAATTTGTGCATGAGGAGCGCCATTTCATCTTGTGACAGGATATCGTCGTCACTGTCAGCATTCTTGTAATTTGGCTTTGATGGGCTGGGCATGCTGTGTCGACGGTTAGATACAGCGGCTAAGGCTGTAGTCCTAGCCGGAGATTCTTCAGCTTTCTCTCTCCTGTCTATATCATACTCGAATGCTTTGAGGTCAGAAAAGAGATCAAAGGTAGATATTTCACTAAGGTTACATGACATACGCATAGCTGTGGTCTTAATGTCCCATCGGGCAAGGAGAGGTCTGAAAATCTTTAATTTTTTCTCCCTTTGAGTATAAATTTTGCCCAAAGTTTCAAGTTCACCAATAATTCCAGTGAATCTGAGGTCAAGTTCCTCAAGTGTTTCAGTTGGTTTCATTTCAAAAGATTCAAATTGCTGAATTAGTTTTGAAATTTTATTTTCTTTGGAGAGTTCAGTTCCCTCACAAATCAACTTGAGTTTATCTTAGATATCCTTGGCTGTTTTACAGCTCTTTACCTTCGAGAATGTGCCTTTGTCGAGGGTGACAAACAATACATTCTTCGCAACATTGTCGAGGTTGGCACGCTTTCTTTCATCTGTGGTACATTGATCGCGCTCCTTCTCGAGCATCTCAGCATGGGCTTGGCCTTCAATCCTTGCGGCCGTATTTACCTTCATGATCTTAATGGGGCCATCCTGTATAACAAAAATCATTTCTTCGTGCATTGCTGCAAAATGAGCATCCATCCTGGTTCTCCAATCATCAAATTCATTAATAGAGAACATAGAAACTTTGTTGATCATTGATGTATCCATATGAGAATGTAGGAATGAAAAAGACTGTTTTATAAAATAAGTGATTTTGGATCTGATTCGGTTAAAAATACGACAGATTCTTTTTAGAATCAACCTCTCCGATACCACTTGTTGGTCACTAAGTATACTGGATACAGCTTGGAAAGAGTTTTGAACAACAAGCTGTACTGTTTTAAATCTGAGTGCGTAGCGGAAGTCTTAAATACAGTAAGTTGCTGTGGATACAGCAACTCGATGTGCAATGTATACTTAAATAATCACAGTTAATAAAACAATAAAGGCAGAAGGTAAATAACACAGTATTTAAAGTGGTTCGAGGTAAACCCCTCTACGTCCACTGGTCCTCCACACAGGAGTAAAAAGTTTATTATAATTACTGTGTACACAACTATGTAATTATAACAACACTCAATCAACATATCGTTCACACAGATTGATATAAAGATCTTAGCTTTCAACCATTCACACAGATTGGTTTGAGCTAACACTTTGACTGGCTTCTTCACACACAGTTCTGAAGCTTCGTCTTCTTCAATGTAAGTCCTTCACACACAGTTTGGGAGTAGCAAAGATTCCTCAGTCCACACAGGGTTGATATGAGATTGTTCAAAGATAGAACAAGGTTTGAACAACAGCTATGACTTTCTGGGCTATAAGCTGATGATGTGTTGTTCAAGGTTTGAGCACTGTATATCTCTTATATCTGAATAGCAGAAAGCTTGGGGAGATATGTTTTGCTCTGAATATTTCTTGTAAGCTTGATTGTTTGTGAGTCGTTCTTTCGTGTAGTTCAGTCGTTCAGTGGTCGATGATCTTCAAACTCTGGAGATATATATAGCCTTCTGAAATATATCCGTTTGAAATATATCCGTTGAGGCAAGATTCTGCGACAACTGATATTTGACTGAGATCCGGATATCACGGGATTTGAAGATCTTCTGACTTACAGTATTTAAATACTTTATCCTATAGTATTTAAATACTTCTTTATCAACGGGACTTGACTTCTAGCGAATACTGAAGATTCCTTCTTTGTCCTGTTGAGAGCTGTATGGAAGGTATCACTGTATTGATATTCGAGACAGTTTCCATACTTTGGCTTTGCGGGACTCTTTGCTGTATGAGCAATATATTGTACTACGAGAAGTCTTCGATACAGGTTTGATACTTGATCAGCCTTTCGATACAGCTAGAGGCGGTATTCAGGATTTGGCATATTGTCAAAACATTCTGACAATACGATCGATACATGGTTTGTTATCCAAGTAGCATCGATACAGGGATTTGTTATCCAAGCAGCATCGATACAGGGATATGTTATCCCAACAGGTATCAACGAAACTGTAAGAACTTATGAAAACTAGACACCCATAGCTTTTCATTCACATATAGTACGTAACCTAGATCGACCTGAGCAGATCACAAAGCTCTGTCGAAGTTGACTCCGAAAATTACCCGACATATCCTTTCCTACTTTGCAACAATAGTCATATGTCACTCAACATGATGGATGTGATCAAATGCTTGGTTTCTTTGGAAAGTAGACACAAACCTTTCCAATGGTACCAATTTCACCATTTTCCAACAAGTTAGCTGCCCTTTAGGTCATATAGGAGATAGACCAATACATTCTAGGCAAATTCGGGTGTCAATTTTCAAGTGTCCTCTTATCGAGATAGAGCAAACTTCAAGCTTCTTGTCAATCACAGACATTTCATGAGAGCATCCTAGGCCATCATCACAGTGGCTTTACCGGATTATTACGAATGAGTACATCGAATCAAACATGAGTACATAATACCGTACTTTTCTTTAAGACTGCATCATCACTTAAGTGAGCCAAGTCTTATTATGACTTCGACTAGTCATTGGGAATCATATAGGCATTACTTTATCGTCTCTTAGGGAAACCGTCCCTTAGATTGCCTTAAACAGATTGATAAATACGCATCATCAAGTGTCCCCAAGATCTTTTCATTCTTAACTTTGGATTTAGCGGAATCTCTTAGTCTCACAAGACTACATCACTATAAACCCTTAGTTTTACACGCAAAAGCTTCATATCTCTTCCAAATCAAGTATATACTTAGTATGCGTTCCCGACAATCACTTGTCGACGCGCTCCATGGTCAGGAGCCACTTGATTTGAGTCTGATCCACCACCAGATCCTTTTATCACTTAACTTAGTTCCCCACTAAGATAAGATTTAATCACAAGCTGCACGTCAGTTTTTGGGAAACTATCTAACTAAAAAGATTGTGGATGTTATAACATCCATTACGATAGCACAACTTAGTTTCGTGTCATCGTAGTTGATTCCAGTGCGTTCATGAGAAACCTCGCACCATGAGATGAGTTTAACTCCTTCTCTCACTTGCCTTAACAAAGTATACAAATAGATCTTATCTTTGGAGTGCGGCACCACTTCAACAAAGGGCTATCACTTTGTTCATACCGGAGTCGCATATATTTCCATTTTTAGGCCAAGGCTACAACGTTGTAGATTTTCAACGAAGTATGGTTCGATTAAACTCATATTCCACGTCCTCATGAACCTGCTTTACTCACATTCCACGTCCTCACATTCCATGTCCCCCAATGATGACTATAATACAGAATCACATGAGACGGATGAGTTCATTTGATCATATGATCAAGTTTCATGTACCAAACTCGCATACATTCTTAGCGAGAGTATTTATCGAACCAAGTGGCATCCCAATACTCTATGAGATCCACGGCCTAGTAACACCGTCTACCACAATTTGTGGTGTTACCATATCACCATTTATAGGTGATGAACGTCCATGACTGGACACAATCCTTGCAGACATGTTTGCAGCATGTATTTAATCTCGTCACTTTAGGGAACTTGGTGAGGCACAGTTGGGACAAACTACGACAATTCCAAGTCGTTCTACTCGAACATGATCATTCACATCTCCCCTAACGACGGGAAGACTGGCTCATCAAAGTGACTTACGAGATCGTCTTCCAAGGTATATTTTAAGCGGACTATGAGTGAAAGCGCATGTCATATTCATCATTTATAACCCATCATAATGCATTGTGATAACGCACTTTGGCACATGAACATGTGGACGATAAAGGTTTTCATTGTTAACACAATCTAGTTCACAAAATGCATACTGTTACACTCGTAAATAAGCATTTGAATGATGATAGGTATAGGTGAATATGACATGTTTACCTATGCTACATAACCATAGCTATTGGTCTTGAGAATCTAACAAAACCGCCACCATGCACCACCGGGATCGAACATAAAGAAACAATTGAACCGGTGATAGGCCGTTGGTTTTATCAAACCTCTGGTGCCTTCTTGAAGAGTTCACTCCCTTCATTAGCTCCAAACACCTCAAAATTTTGTGAGAATGTATAAACGGGTGTTTAGGATTCCCAAACCATCAACCTTGTGGTCAAAAACCGGTTGAAATGACATCGAACTGGTTGTTCGTACGGCTGGTGGTATGTGAAAACTTCATTTAAGGGGTTCACCTCCTTCCCAGTCTCCAAATGGCACCGAAATTTGTGAGAAGGTAGTCTTGGATGTTAGGAAGTACTCGTTATAGGACAACCATAAACTTAGGTTTCATCAACTTATCAGTCTTTGTCAAAGGAACTACATAACATATAAATGTTTTCACTTGAGTACGACCATTTGTGAACACCATCTTAGCATCATAATCCACCTAGGCTAATACTTATGATCATGTTTGTATAAGGACTCGGTGAAAAGGGAGGACTCAGCAACATGCTTATGCGAGTCGCTACATTATTCTCTTTAGCATAGGAGGGTTTCATCTCCTAATCATGCTAAAGAATAAGCTTTAATCAATGAACATGGCTAAGAAGGATCATCGGGGGGGTCTTTGACGTCACACATGCTTATGAAAACAAGACGCGGATGACGTAAATATCATTATCGGTCATGAGCTCTGCTCACGGCTCCACCAACATACTTTGGTGTCTTTGATCCAACTAGTTTCTTTGTTTAAAGAAAATGATGTCCATGACAATACCGTGGTATATGGATCATCAAAATATCCAAACTTTGGACTATTAAAGCCTAAATGTGTCAATGTCCCAATACATCTTCTAGTTACAAAAACCGATGCAAGCGGGACCATATTGACTCATGAATATTCTTTCACATAGCCGATACAAGTGATGCATAAGATTTTATTTCTCATAAATCACAATGAGATGCTATGAGTGATACACTTTGGCATATATGTCATCGAGTCATAACATGGTTCAATTGTTACGGAACATATGTGACTAGAAAACGCCATTCGTCATTCAACAACTTGAGCATTATACTGCTCATTGATTGTGATGACCTACTCATCATATTCACAATGGATTTATAACACGAAATCTAAAAATATTGCGTTCCTTGGAAATAGCTTAATATGTACTCAATTTCGCTTGCAAAATTTTACAAACATGAGCATAGCGAACACTCTAACAACATAGAGATTTTATACCAGATACGATCAAAATGATATATCATATTGAGTGCATAACATGGCAAGATTAGATATCTAAGGGGCAAAATTACGACACAAGCATGGTGTAAAACTACCATGCATACGCTCGACCTTCTTATAAGGGTGCGTATTTTGGTCTTCCCTAAGGAAACTGTTTTTCAACATTTGAACGATGACATTTTAGCGTACAATGCATACCAAAAATTGCATCATCTATGGAAAATTAGGCCAAATAGAGGTTGAAAAACTTGTGTCATAAGATCGCTTGAAAATTTAAGATGGGAACCAAGTTGGTTGGGACAAAAGTTAGCACAATCGCTGGAAATAAAATTCCATGCAGCTTGACCTTTGTTCACTAAAACAGCGGTAACTCCCTTGTTAGGAAGGCTATGGACGAACAGTCACATGTTTAGAAACTAGACTTCCGTATCTTTCTATCCATAGGTTGTGCACCACACGGATCATTAAACTCAGATCACAGTACATGTTTTAATTGGCTGCTTTAGTATTTCTCAAGTTTAGTGAGAAAACAAGGTTGAGACCATATCCAATGGCATAAGTGTTGATGCAAAAATATGGCAATGACAGCCATAGGTGTGTTTAAACACAGCATGGTGTTCGATTTATTATCTCGACTAATGATCCTTTCGGTAACTCCAACCTGGTAGACCTGCAGAGAAAGTAGGAATGTCGGTACAACTAAGGCTATTTAAAAACCACTGATTCCGTTTGAACTTTCAAAGTATAAACAAATACCAAGGAGGATGCACCTAGTCATGATCAAAAGTGTAGACAAAATCCACCAAAGTGCATCAAATCAACCAAGAATTTTGATTCTCAATTTGCAAGTAAACGCCATAATCCATGTTATGTGGATGCAACACGGTGCATCATAATTAAGCATTTTGAACCATGAGACATAATGAATATACCATAACCAACCCGTCTTGATCATCCAATAAGATCGACTAAACATAGTCAAATGTATAAGGCACATGCCTTTACAAATACTCGGAAAAGTATTCGGACCTATAGTCACACGAACTATAATCGAGGTCAACGAATTCATGTACTTAACGCAATATGCCATTGTTTACATGTTGAAATTCATGAGAATTACTCGTACATTCTTTCATATATCATATTGCAAGGAGAAGGTGCATGACTACACCCACATGCAATATTTTATTTTAATAAGAGGAAGGATGGAGTTTTCCAAGTATGGGATTGGGTCAAGACCAACATGGTGGTCCCTAAATTCAATGTGACAAAATTCATCACAAATCGATTTTAACCGTGACATATCCGTCGCAATCGATGTTTGTCCCATTTGCACATCACAAATTCGCGAGTAATCATGAACAAGTCATAACTTTACTGTTACCGACAATGTTCATTTTATTCAATTGTTGGTTTAAAATTGACAAAACGGCGACGTCAAATCGCACCCAAAACGTGGTGTATGCAACAACCACAAATATCGACTTTCAACAATTATCCGTGACTCCCCCAGGACCATCACACAGTTTATTTGGACATATGAGAGTGATACCACCTCTCATAGTCTCATCCACCGCAAAGTAGCGTGAGAGATAAAGAACCCAAATACCCAATTCCCCAAGAAAATTCCCAAAAGAGAGGAATTGAAAAACGTGAACTTTAATAAAATCTTACGGATACTTGGTTCCATATTTGCTTTGATCCTTGAACGGGATAATAAATTTGGCTTCTCTCCATATGAGCAACATATTTCCGTGGGTACTCCATTCTATATTTACTTTGATCCTTGAACGGGATAACAAATATGGCTTTTGTCCATAGCATGCACATCATCATGAGCAACATATTTTCCTATATGCACGTAAAACATAAACATGGTAAGATCCATAAGTGTACAAATCAATGAACAAATCAATCATTAATTAGGAAAAGATGGAGAGTTGAGAAATGCCCGAAAAGATCTACTGGGCTCGATAATTGGCCGAAAAAGGACTCGGGCGCGGCGGTGCAGCAGCTCGATATTGGATGAGGCAGGATCTCCAAATTTCCTTATAAAAATCTGCTTCTGTTCGGCAGCAGATTCAGTAAGCAATACTACTCAGAATCTGATCTCCACCATTGAATATATAGATATTTATGTTGGGAAGTTTCTATCAAAATTTCACACTGATCCAACGATTAACGAATCAGGAAACATGATTTTGGTATGACTGCGTTGTGCAGAAAGTTTGCGCGCGGAAATTCTAGTCTCTCGTTTTTCTTTCTCGATTTTCTGCTCCTCCTTACTTCACGAGTTGGGTTAAAAAAACTGAACGGGTACTAAAATACCAGGTCGGACTGTGGCTGAATCAGATCTAGAATACGTACCGGATCTGAACTGGGTCTGCCACTGGAAGCGGATCGGGTCCTGGGTGGCAGGCGGGTCGGGCTGGAAAAAGAAAGTCGCGAACGGGTCAGGCGCGGGTTTGGCAGCAGCGGGATGGGGAATCCGATCTGAGGCGGACGACGCCGACCAAACTGTGCGTGGTGAAAATGGCGATTGCAGGGCTCCAATCGCAGCAGCGATGGAGGAAGACGACGGGTCCGATCTGGGCTGGGGGCGGAGCGGGCAGGGGACAAGCGAGCTTGGAGACGAGCCACGATGTTGTGAACGGACGGGCGGCTTGGATAGTTGAAGAAGACGGCCAGTCGGAGGGGGGTTGCTGGTCGGGGAAAGGGATGAGCGTTCGGATGTTTGTAGTTATGGTTTCGGCCGCGGTCGTAGGAGATAAGCGGCAGCGGCGGAAGAAGATGACTTGTTTGGGTTTTCTTGCTCCAGCGGCGGCGGCGACGCCCGAGGGTTAGGGTTACTGTGCAGAAAATCTAATTTTTTTTCGGGATTTTTTTTTCTTGCTTAGTTGGGGGACTACGTGTTGATAATGTGTTTCAGGAGAAAGTAAAAGACTGTAAATACTAGTTAATCAATTGTATTCATAACACTGATAGAGGAGCCTTTATATAGGCATTACAATGAGAGTCCTTCCATACATAGAATTCCTAAATAAGGTAAGACATCTAATGGGATCCTACTACCTCTAGAAGGATCTAGAACCTTCCATCTATGTATCCCCCTACAACCAGTATTAGGTAAGACACATCACGGGAATAATAATAATAATAACCATATTTGCTATCATTTTCTGCTCTCTGTCCCGGCACGTGACAACGCGTCCGGTGCCCGTTCCAGAATCGGAGAACGCCAAAATGTTCATATCATTTTTCTGAAGCTACCCTCAAAATTTCAGCCAATTCCGACATCGTTTGCCCCTTGAACGATCGACTGCAAGTTCAGCAAAAACACACTTTTTTCGCACACAGTTTTGCCGGTCGGTCTTTTGCTGATTCCGGAGTTGTCTGACCTCCAATCGACGGTGCGCCACGTGCATTATATTCCTGCTTGTATTCCGGTCAGAAGCCCTCTAGGCGCCGCTTCCAATTCCTCCTCCACGACGTCCGGTGACATTTTTGACTTTTCTTCTTCCGATTGGTCAACGCCTGATTCCGGCCATCTCCGGCCAAACCACGATCGCGGAAAACCGAAAAAAGCTTCCCCTCATCTAGACGGTCAGTTTGTGCCCACCCACGGCTGGTGACTTTCTCATTTTCCGGTCAGGCGACGAACCCAGATTCCGACGACCTTGCGCCGCTAATTCCGGCCAACTCCGGTCGAATTACGGCGACTGCGATATACCATTCACTTCGCCTCGTTGATACGTTTATTTTGCAACCAATACCATCAGCTGTTGTTGCCTATTCGGAAAACCCCCAATTTCTTGGGATCCGAATCTCCCTCGGCAAATTCAAATGCAGTCAATCTCCGAATCCTTTGGGTTGTTGTTGTGTTCCCATGCCTGACGTCGTTTTGGTTTCACTATCCTTTTGTGGGTCTTTCTAGTTGTCGTGATGGTGGAGGTCATGGCCTTGTTCACACCTCCCTGCTTATACATCTTCGTGACCGGCATTGTACTGGGGACGAACGGGTTATTACGCGCCACTCCCTTTCCATTTCTCTTTCGGTTTATTCCGGCGCTGAGCTTACTTCTAAGCGTATGGGTATTTGGTTGTGTGGGGTTTGCTTTAAGACTCATACTTTTCGTGCTAAGTGTCGGCATGGTGGAGGTCCTGATTTTGTCCCGCCACCTGATGGTGGTGATGGTGTTGTTCGTTATGTTCTATATGATTTGCCGCGTCCATCGTCCGTCTTCCTTGTCTCCTGAGGATGGTGCTGTACCTTGTCTTTTGAATGTTACTACCCTTGATTGTTTGTTATCCAAGGGTTTGCGCACTGTCAAATCCATTCCTCCTAAGTGTCGTTTGGGGTTTTCTCGGGTTTCAAAGGGGGCTCTTGATGCTGTGAATTCCTCTCCTGGTGACGTCACTTGCTGGGTTAGCTTGCTTGTATTGCCTCTTTGTTTACTTAGGACCTTCTCCCCTAGGAGTAATCTTGAATGTCGGTCAGCGATCTTGCGTCAGCGTCAAGAGAAGAGTATTACCAGTGCCATTCGTACTTGGGGCGAGCCCGGTGGTAGCCTGCAGCTTCTACGAGAGGCTTTAATTGAGGTTTCTCCTTCGTTTGGGGTGGACGTGGACGGCCACTTGGAGGAGCTTAATATTCGACAGTGTAGGCGGAAAATTTGTGATGGTCACTATACTGCTGCGGTTAGGGTGCTTTCTTCTTCGGGTGTTGCTCCTTACTATGATGATACTTTGGAGGCTTTACGAGATAAGCACCCACTTGCTCCATCCCCCGTATTGCCGTCTTTGCCCCTTGATCATCCTCTTGTTGTTTCGGCGGCTATTGTTTTGGACATGATTAGGAGTTTTCCGCGTGGCACCTCTTGTGGGCGGGATGCTCTTCGTGCTCAGCATCTCTTAGATTGTTTCAATGGGGCTGCTGTTGCTGTTTCTGATGATTAGATCACTTCTATCTCTCAGGTGGTTAATATTTTCCTTGAGGGTCGGTGTCTGCAGGTCCTGGGTGAGTACATTGCTAGTGCTCCTCTCACCCCGCTTGTTAAACCAGGTGGTGGTATTCATCCTATTGCTGTGGGCACTGTTTGGAGGCGTCTTGTCTCTAAGGTTGGTGCTGTTTTAGTTGGGCCGTCGTTGTGTGGTTATTTTTATGGTCTTCAGTTTGGTGTCGGGGTGTACGGTGCAGGAGAGGCTATTCTGCATGCCTTGAACCGGTTTGTTGAGGAGCGCGGCAATGATTTGGGCCTTTCCATGTTGTTGGTTGACTTCCAGAATGCCTTTAACATGGTCGATCGCGGGGCTATGTTACGTGAAGTTCGTCGTCATTTCCCTGTTCTCTCTGGTTGGGTTGAATTTTGTTATTCTACTCCTGCCCGGTTGTATTATGGGGAGCATAGTCTTTTGTCTTCCCAGGGGGTTCAGCAGGGAGACCCCTTGCGCCCTTTGCTGTTTGCCTTAGTTTTGCATCCCTTGGTATGTTCGATCCGAGACTCCTTTGATTTGTGTTTACAGGCTTGGTACATGGATGATGGCACTATTGTTGGCGATACTTTGGTCGTGGGGAAGGTCTTGGAGCTGATTATGGAGGTTGGACCTCAGTCGGGTCTTCACCTTAATGTGGATAAAATTGAGGTTTTTTGGCCTACAGAGGATCCCCAGAGTCGGCTTCCTGGTATATTCCCCCTACTATTGCTCAGCCCGTCGGAGGTGTCAAGGTCCTGGGTGGACTGGTCAGTGGTCAGTATGTGTGCTACTTTCGGCAGCGCGCTCGTGTTGAAGAGAGTAACCCGGACCGTAGAGCTTATGGACTCTGTTGCTAGGATTGGTGACCCTCAGTGCGAGTTGCTGCTTCTTCGTGCTTGTACTGATATTTCTAAGCTCTACTTTGTTCTGCGTAACTGCCCCCCTCTGGTTTTGGGACGGCCCAATTGTCTTTTGATGTGGCGCTTCATTCTAGCTTGGAACGTATTGTCACCGTGACTGGCTTTGGTGATCGGCAGTGGCGGCTCGCTACTTTCCCCTTCTCTTTTGGGGGGCTTGGTGTTTATGCTGCTGCTAATGTTCTTCATTTTGCGTTTCTTGCGTCCCGCCTGCAGTCTGATGCGTTGCAAGCTAAGCTCCTTCATCCTTCTGGGATTTTTGCCCCGGGAGCTTGTTTTGATGCTGCTGTGAGAGTGTTTACTGAGACTACGAGTTCAGATATCCTACACCGTCCGAGTGAGATCGCTGCCCCCAAACTTATGAAGAAATTGGCAGATATATATTTCGTGAAAGTGGCCGCTACCGCTGAATCCGACTACTCTTTAACCACTCGATAGGTTGCATTATGGAAGTCCCAATAGGGTGGACATACTTCTGATTGGCTTCATGCGGTTCCTATTTCTGGATTAGGACAGACCGTGAATGGGCGGACTTATCGCGGTGTTCTGAGCTATCGGCTGGGTATTCCCCTGTTTTCGATATCTCGGCTGTGCTCAGCCTGTTCTTGGGTCTTCCATGGCGACGTCTTCGGCGATCATGCTGTGTCCTGCTCTGGTACTGTTGGGGTTAAGCATCGCCACAATCTGGTTCGCGACACCCTTTTGGATATCTATTTTCGGTCTGGGATTTCAGCGGCTAAGGAGGTGGATGTTGGTTTGATCGACGGGGATGACAAGCCCCTTCGTCCAGTGAATTTTTTGTTATATTCCTGGGACAGGGGCCGGGATGTGTGTGTGGATTTGACTGGTTCCTCCCCCTTAACCCAGTCTGCTATGGCTGACTATGCGCTTGGACGAGTTGTGATTGATGCTGCTCGGCGTAAATATGCCAAGTACCAGGAATTGTGTGAGGCGCGGGGATATGGTTTCTTACCCTTCTCGTTCTCTTCGCTGAGGGAGTTGGAGACGGGTGCTATTACTAAAACGGGTTCAGAAGATTTCGGTGTCTCAGGATGTTGGGAGGCGTGCTGCTGCTCATATTTTTACTCGAGTTGCTTTTCTTATTGCAGAAGGAGTGGGGGCCCAGACAGTATCTCGGTTTCCTACTAATTTCTTGTAAAATGTTATTCATCTAATAAAATTTGTTTTTTATAATAATAATAATAATAATAATAATAAAGAAATGGTGGAATGTGCTAAAAAATATGCCCCAAATATCACAAAATTATCAAATGTCAATTATTGTTTCCACTTTGACACTACATAATTTCATAAGAATGCACACACTTGGGATACCAATTATACAACATGATGCAAATTGTCAAGGAAGAGCAGATTCACTTATGTTTGAAGACTCGTAAAGAAACCATGTCCAAGGTCCGAGATGCTTTAGCAAGATAAATTTGGCGAGCAAATCGAACGGAGAATGATCATGAAGACGACGACGAAGATGGCATGGAAAAATGCTGAGGGTTTTTAATAGTGATCAACACTGGTGTTCTTTTGAGGGGTTTTTTAAATTTTTAATATTTTATAATGTAATCTTTCATGTAATGTCAACTGATTATTCTTAGGACCACTGATGATTCTTGTAAATGTTTTTTCTAAATGCATATTATTACTAATACCATATTATTGTATTACAATGGTATTAATGATATTGATAACAATAACGATAATAATTATAATAATAATAATAATTGATGACGATGATAAATAATAATAATAATAGTGATCAACAACAATAATAAATGTTATTATTAATAATAGTAAATATTATTAGTAATAATAATAGTAATTAACAACAGCAATAATAATAATAATCAATATTACTATTATTATTTATAAAAATTATTATTAATAATAATAATAATAAGAAGAAGAACTGGACTGAACTGAATGGACCTGACCTGAACTGAACTAAATGAACATGAACTGAACTGAACTGACCTGAATGGACCTGAACTGAACTTAACTAAACTGAAAAACTGAAAAATAAGTCCAAAAGTACAGGGCCTAAGACAAAGAAGACCGAAATTTCTGAGCGTGATAAAAATTTGCGCCTCTTTCATATTTTGTTCATAACTCACTCGTACGGACCCGGATTGAGGCGGTTCAAGCGGACACGTGAAGCTAAGACAAAGTTCTACAAGTTGATGTCATAATTCTGCAGAGTTTCTGGAAGATACAAGCGGACAAGCCCCCTTGAAATCCGCATCCAGAATTTCTATATTTTGAAATGCTTTGATTCCTTTTGTTTTTCTTCATTTTTCACTTGACATTTGTGGTACTTTGTCTCATGGAATGTATCTCTATGTGAGAGAGTGTTAGGTGTAGAATTATGGCTATAAATAGCCAGCCATTCCTTTGTAATTGCACACTTGAACTGAGGATGAGAAAAGTTACAATTTGTGTATATTTCGTGTGTTTTGTATGTTGAGGATTCCAAACATACATACCTTTGTATTTCAATTAACTTATCGAAGTGATCCCAACTTCGTGGTGTTATTGAATGCATGTCTGTGAGTATTTCGGTTTATTTATCGAAAATCTATTATCGGTTTTTGTGGCATTGTTGAAACCTCGCACCTTTTAGTTTGCTTCGAACAAGTTTCGTAGAGGGTCGAAAGTTTGCCAACACATCCTTATTGGAAAAGATCATAAACCTAATATCGAATTGTGATATGGATTACTATAGCATATCATGTAGAGGTCGTATCAAAGTATATGCAATATTTAAAATTGACAATTAACTAGGTAATTTTTTAGCAATAATTTATATTTTACCTAACAAGATCACACTATCCTTTAATAATTATCTCTACAAGTAACATTCAACTTTTACACCACTCTCATTCTTTACTTACTTTTTCTCTCTAGAATTATCATTCGAAGTAATCGGCACTAACATTTAATTTTTTACTCTCTCATATCTCCACCCATTTTTCTCTTATAAGTTACCATACAAGTAATCGTTTTTTTCCTCCTCATCGCTCTACCTATTTTCTCTTTCATGAATTACCACCATAAGTAATGAGTATCAACATTCAACATTTTGTTCCTACATCTCTCTGCCTACTTCTCTTTCTATAATTACCACCCCAAGTAACTGGTACTAGCATTCAATTTTTTATGCCCTCATCTCTCTGAAGACTCTCTCCTTCTCTAAAATTATCACCCCAGTAATCGGTACCATCAATTAGTTTTTTACTCACTCATTTTTCTACTCATTTTCTTACTTTAGAATTACCACTTCAAGTAACTGGTACTAACATTCACTTTTTTACTCTCCCATCTCTCTATCCACTTACTCTCTCATGAATTAACACCCCAAGTAATCGATACCAACATTCAACTTTTTACTCTCCATCTCTCCAGCCACTTTTTACCCCATGAATTACCATCACAAGTAATCTTACCAGTATTCAATTTTTTACCCCCCATGCAATTATTTTTGCAAGCAGAAACAGTTTTCACTAAAACCAAGGGGCTAGACAATGACTTTTTCTTCATAAGCACTAAGTGAGCCCTCCCTCATGGCCTTAAGCAGCCAGACTCGTACAGGGAAAGGGGGCTCACCTCTTGAGTACCAACCCAAGTATTGGTACCAACATTCAATATTATTCACACATCTCTCTACCCACTTTCTCAGTCTAAAATTATGATTCCAAGTAATGGGTACCAATATTCAACTTTCTACTCATCGAGCCCTCTACCCAAATTCTCTCGCATGAATTACCACCCCAAGTAATAGGTACCAACATTCAACTTTTTACTTCTACATCTTTCTACCTATTTTCTCACTCTAGAATTACCACCACAAGTAATCATTACCAACATGTAATATTTTATCTCTCTACCCACTTTCTCTCTCTAAATACCACCCTTAAGTAATCGGTACCAACATTAAGCCTTGTATTCTTCCATCTCTCTACCCACTTTCTCTCTCCAAAATTATCACCCCAGGCGCTCGGTACAATCATCTAAATTTTTACTTTTTTATCTCTCTACTCACTTTCTCTCTCATAAATTACAACCCCGCGTAATCAGTATCCTTATTCAATTTTTTTCACACATATCTCTCTACTCTCTCATAAATTACCAGCCCAAGTAATTGGTACCAACATTTAATTTTTTACTCTCTCATTTCTATACACAATTTCTCTCTCTAGAATTACCAGTTCAAGTATTTGGTACCACCATTCAATATTTTACTCCCTCATCTCTTTATCCATTTTCCCCTTCTAGATTTATCACCTCAAATAATCGGGTATTAACATCTAACTTTTTAATCTCCCATTGCTCTACCACTCTCTTTCGATATGAAATTATCAAGTTAAGTAATGAGTAACAACATTCAACTTTACTCCATTCTCTCTCTAGAGTTACTAACTAAGTAATCGATACTAATATTCATTTTTTTACTCACTCATCTCTCTGCTCACTTTCTCACTTAGAAATCCCACCCAAGTAATCGATATCTATCACCACTCCACAATATATTTAAAATAATAGTTATTAAAATAAATATCATTACCTATGTCGGTAATACTATTACTTGTCTCAACAATAATATTACTTATCCTGATAATCATAATAAATGTATAAACCATAATCACACATTCATCTAATTAGATTTGCATTATCCAAACCACTAGTTCAAACAGAAACCCAAAAAATAACCAACCAACCGAAACTAAAAAAAATCATAACAAACAAATAAAAAATACTACCATCTGTTAAATAATGTTGTATGACTCTTGGTTTTTCCCTTCATTAGTACATCCAAATCTTGACTTTTAATGTATATTGTAACTTACATTTGGAGAATATATAAAGTCTTACTTGTAACTTGTTTGACACATGAATAATAATGATCTCCCTTATTTCTACTCTCTAGTTTTCTCTCTTGTTCTCTCTCTCTCTATATATATATTATATATTACACAATACCTTATCAGCACGAATTGTTTTTATGATTAAGCTTTGAAGGTTATTTCTATATTAGCATATGAACATCTACTCCCAAGAAAGGTACAACTAAAACCCCTATTAGCATGATATACTTATACTCAAAGTATGCTTATTCATATGCTTATACATAAATTTCTGAACATTAGTACTCTTGTAAAAATATTATAAAATTCATTATAGATCCATTTTAATTGATTCTAGACATTCTAGAAAGATGTTTTCGATATCTACAACTTTCGTATTTGCACAAATTCGAAATTTTGGGTCTAAATATGTCAAAATATGCACTATTTGTTATCCTTCTGTTTTTGGTCATGAGTAGTTTTTAATAATTTCAAAAATTCATAACAAAATGAATTTAACTCTAAATATTACTTGCGATATCAATCTGGAAAGCTTATGTAATCTGGTTTATTTATCTAGTTATTATTATTCAAAAATTAGACATGTTTATTGTAACACCCCCAGATCCGACCGGAATATTACAGCGCCGTGGGCCCCGAGATGGAACCCACAAGGCTGAAGGAAATTTTCGCAAACATTTACAAACACCCAAGAGGCTAACGACGGTATTATCTATTAAAAACATCCGAAGATTTATAAAGCTCGTTTATCAAACCGTCGTAAAAACTCATTTGAAACCACAAGGCCCAAAATGCCAAAACTCAACAGTTTAAAAACATACGTTAAGCTATCGCTTACACGTACCGACATAATAGATTTAGAAAATGATTGCCAAAGTAACCTAAGTTACCGGATACCAAAAAGTCCATTTAAAAATACTCACGCAGCGAATAAATACAAACAATTAAAATACTCTAGCAGCGGAATACAACAACTGATCAGAAACTCAAAACATAAATACATGCCCTTGCCAGTATCCTCCGGGAAGTTCATCTCTCCACGACCGCTACAAGCTTGATAATCCAAGAACCTAAAAAGAAAGCCCACGACGGGGTCAGTCATAATATCCAATAATGATAACCATCACATCTCGTCAATAATTACATATCAATGGAAATACTAAGTAAGAATACGACCAATGTAATCTTACCGTCGTAACTTTACGAGAATCCACGATTCGTATCCTTAACAACACATTAAAATAATACCGAAATATCTGTACGGTATATCAACAATACTCAAGGTTCTCAAAACATTATCATAACTCGCGATACGGAAATTATACCAACTCTGGCCAATTCAATCCATCGGATAACATCGACAATTCCAATACGATAATCGATTGTCCATCAAAGACAAGTGCCAAGGAAATACGGAACATACCTCAAGATACGAAATACCATGATAATCACGTCAGTCTAATCCGAGATCAGATCAACATAACATACACACATGGTCCTAACGCAAGACCTACAAATGCATACTCATATGACAACGTCAATATGATCACAACAATAACGACAATGTATACTTATGGCAAACCCATAATATACATATGCACAACAACAATACATGGCAATCCGATGATCCAGCGTTCACTGCCTAGATCCCACGATGACCCCGTCAGACCAACCGTGGTGGAAAAACCTGTCCGATGATCCAGCGCGCGCTAGCATAGATCCCCCGATGATCCCGTCGGACCAACCCGAGATGGACATACAACAATAATGCACAAATGCATATAACAATGATACACAATGCATGACAACAATGATACACGCATGTATCACAACATGATCGACATGAAATGACAAAAATGATTAGAGTACTTGCCCCGAGTCCTTCGAGAGCAGTCTCGATGTCCAGACCATCACGAACCATTATTCTGAATATTCGACGATCCGAAATGTCACGGATGGTAAATAATTCACGCCTTTGTCTATACCATGATGTATCCTCGATACCAAGTATGCCAACAAGAATGTAAATCATATACATTATGATTTAATTCCCAAAACTCAAATACAACCTATAATCTCAACTCTCCTGTGATTACGATTTATAAACATTGCTATACGAATTATAAACGAATGAAACTGAAACCATTCATTAAATATTATAAATCGAGCAAGTAATAACTTGCATCGATACCAATGAAGCCGTTACCAATTCCTTGCCGTCGTCTACATGTCCTCGGCCCCGATCAAAGCAATCTACGAACATTCTTGAATACGACCGCAAAGCATGGTTCTAAACATCGATCAATAATCTCAACCTATTACAATAATCGATTTAACATACATTCGATAACAATCAACAATCGATATAACAAATCTACAAACCCAACGATTCCAAAATATCTCGATTAAACACAAGTCCGAACAATCTAACTCAAACAATTACGAATTCATTCCCATGATTCCACAAAGCCCACATATCGATTCGATAAGGCGAGTATACAAACTTAACCGAAATATTCCAATCAATTTCTCTTTCAAAACTCCAATCAAACACCTTGAAGGCGGAATTCAAAGGTATATTCGAATCATCAATCAACAAACACCAACCACATCAAGAACACGAAGAACATAATCACAAACATATATATCCTTCAACATTACATGATTCTAGCCATCGATACGAACTAAACCATCAAAATATATCAAGAATATCAAACATCCCAAAATATTAGAGTTCAAGCCAATTACCTTCAATCCGGCGAAAGAATCAATAATGATGTTATAATCCTTGTTCCAAGCTTTCCTAGATGTTATCACTTGATAAACCAACTCAAAACCTGAGGTTTAGGGGTTAAAAACCGAGTTTGGGTGATTTGGGACGAAAGGGGATCGTGTAGGATGGGTTGGGAAATGAAATTCCCCGCTTTACGTTTTATACGCCGGGCATGTTAGCGTACGCTAACTTCATCAATAGCGTGCTACTGTTCCTGAATACGATGATAGATTTTGCCATTTTGAGCATAACTCACTCATCCGGACTCCGATTAACTCACCGTTTGAACCATTAGAAAGCTAGCTCGATGCTCTATTATACTGTTATGTTTCAGAATTTTTGGAGTTTTCAAGAATCGGTGGTGATTTTCCAAAGTGGAACCTTATACACATTACTTTCCAAACAAGTGTCCAAATCTTATTTCTACTAACATTTCAACATATAGTCTTCTTAATCATATCATATACACCAAGAATCATAATCACTTGCATGTTCATCATCATACGAAGTAAACAATAACAACAATATTAAAAACTCGAAATGAAGGGAGATATTAACCAACATATCTCTTGAAGAAAAACAACACCGTTCAAAACCACACGAATCATATCAATATCCGCATATCAACCATATTATCAACATAAATCAGTAATCCATCTCATAACCATACTCATCAACTCATAAACATGACGATCATCAACTCAAGAACATCATATACAATCCAAAATGAAATCCCAAAGTGGAGAGTAATTACCTCTTTGAAGGAATGGATTGAATCCCAAGGTTGAATCCGTTTTCAATCACTTCTAAGCTTCAAATGTTGTTAGGAATGATCAACTCAAGTGTTTGGAACCTCAACTTCTCTCTAAGACCTCGCTCTATCGGTTCACATGAAGAAATGGATGGAAATGACGAATAATGGCCAACTGCACTTATATATATACTGTACATTATTAACGTACGCTAACATCTTTAATTAACGTACGTTACAAGCTTAGCGTGCGCTAACTGTCCTTTGTTAGCGTGCGCTATCGCAGTCCAGAGGCGACTGTTTTGCTTCGTAAACTAGCTTGCGTACGGAATGCCCATGTATTAACGTACGTAAAACATCCTGTCTAGCGTACGCAAGTCTTTAACCTTAGCGTGCGCTATACGCAGTTGACTTTGTCTATATGCTCCGAAGACTGGTCCACACGCCGAAAGTGCTGACGAGGATAAGATTCCTTTTTGTCCGATATATCATTAGAGTGCGCCAACCTTTAGGGTTTAGCGTGCGCTAGTACTACATTACAAACATCCGTTGACTTATCATAACGTGCGCCGAAAGTGGCCTGGTCCACACGTAGATTCCCTCTGATCTGCCTGCACTAGCGCGCGCTATTATTTTACCTTTAGCGTGCGCTACACCTGCACGTTAGCGTGCGCTATGAATGAGTATTAGCGTGCGCTAATAAGGCTATGTTTAGCCATTATCATCTATTCTTCTCCAACGTCTCGACATGCAGAATACGAACATACGGCATACTGAATACATATACATATACCAACAACATTCCCATACGATAAGCCCGACACACAGTGTCTTCCAATACAACTGTCAACCAAGTGCGGTAATAATACTAATACAGGTGTCTTAGTTCTTCATTTATTTTATCCATACTGTACAGATTCCACGTTGTACAACATAACTCGGATAAAATAATATTAAACAACAGTAGTAGAAATTCCGGATATTACATACTACACCACTTAAAATAAGTTTCGTCCTCGAAACTTGCAAGCCGTCATAGAAAAACAAACAAACCATTTAACTGAAATATTCCGACACCATCACGAAAATGATTAATCATCATTATTACCGAATAACCAAAATAGCATACTTACATATGCGCCAAGTCGACGATCTCCTGAGATACTAGCAAGTTACTTCACTGAAAAGCCTCAACACGCTTACAATAACAATTTCATAAGTCCCAACCAGATATATTATCGTCAGATGAAATAATCTATCCGTGTCAGATCTTGTCTGCCTGATCGAACAATCAAATCCCAATCTGGATACAAATCAATAATACACGATACAACTGTCCAAAACAATAACAGACCCCGAAATATCGACACAACGTCCGAACGCTCATACGATCGTTAACGATGATCAATCAAAAAATTAGCCAAGAATATCATCGACATGATAAACTCTAATTCGACCATCCAAAGGTCAAAACGCACTTCGAGAATACTTTCACACGGTAAGCTCCAACATGGTCAACACAGAACCACGGAAACAGATATTCGAACGAATAAAATTCTCAAAACGACATACCAATCATACCCGACTAGTGAACATACTCCTCGGCATACGAACGACCAATCACAAACCTACGAACATATCCAATCATACATGGAGTGGGAACGACCACCCAATATCCAAAACAACTAGCATGGGGTCACCATCCCTAAATCTACACTTACAAAAGAAATCATTCAAAATCACTCGTAAAATCGCGCTACTACCATACCAATGGAATCACATAGCACATATGTCCCGGTTTCATAAAACCCATAGTTCCAAAATTACATCCTGTGCATGAATTCTACATCCTGTAGCATATTCTTCTTATCCGATCAATCGACCGATCATCCCTAGATAACCAACTACCATACTGAAGTTCGAATCTTTATTCATCGTACCGTACTGATGCCTTATCCAGTTTGTGAGTCACACTCATAACTCCATCATGATATGCATTATGCACTAAATGCGTATTTATATCGATCATATTTTCAAAACCAGTTTGAAATCATATAGTCTCGTCAAAAGACAAATTTCCAAAAGTTCTTTCAAAAATTTCAAAACTCAAAACATAAATTTTTCGTAAGTCCACGAAATCAATTTTCGAAAAAATTAAATCGGCTCGCTGGTGCCAAGTATTCGATAACAGTTTCCTTCGATTCTACACGATTTCGAAGTTTCAAATGAAAACTATGCAAATGCTGGACTACATCCATATTACTGTATACCAATTCGGTTCGCTATTCCATCGGAAAACCACACGATAAAGTTCCGAAATTTTCAATATATAAACTCCGACTAAAAACTCCTTTTCCACATATGACTCGCAACGTCAATCATTTTCCATCCTGGATCACCTCAATTATGCTATGACAATGCATTGAAACAAATCAACACAGCGAAAGACTTCCCGAGAAGTTTCTTTTGAACAAGTAATCCAGAACCCCGAAAGGCAGGAACGACATAGATAAACGATTGATAAAGTGTTTTACAAGTCTCGTGAGTTTTTAAGAAAACAAAAAAGTCTTTTGAAATATTAGGGTCTCAGCCCGCATCTCATTCCGCATTACAAGAAGTTTAAAAAGTAGAAAACTCTTTTTTTCGGACCCCAAGTCCTGAGTTATAAAATAATTTCAAAAATCTATTGGGTCTCGGCCCAAAAATCATTTACGGTAAAATATCCGTAAAACATTCATTTTGAAAAGTATCATTTTCAAATGCTCAAAAACAGTTCATATATCTCAAAATGAACTAACATGACTACATGTTCTCCTGAACAATCCACAATATTTCTCCCAAATGCACAGCTCCGTTCCAAAACTTAATCGACATATTGATTTCTAAAATCATAACTTCTCAAGATCATCAATCCTGTCCCAACTCTGTCATCTTATAATGTAACGCATAATATCTTTCTGAACCTCAGAACATATCAACTTAGAACGACAATAAATCTCAATGCAATTCAAAAATCCAATACTTACAGATCGTGAAGCCGACGATTTCCCCATGATACTGGCACATGTCTCGACTCAAGAAAATACTCGACACAGATATTTTCAAAACACACATTTTGCAAACTCAGTTCAACTTGAGAAAACAACACAGCTCTATCTGAAGAAACACGTTAACACCATTTGAAAAAGTTACAACAATCCCAGTACCACACTGGTAAATCACATAATGCACAAGCCCGAGTGAACAACAAAAACCCAGAGCTCAAACACTTGTCAACCGACAACTCGAATGACACGACAAAAGCACGACCCAACTCGACCCGACTGCCTAGGTTTTCACAACCTAAGCTCTGATACCATATTCTATAACACCCCCAGATCCGACCGGGAATATTACAGCGCCGTGGGCCCCGAGATGGAACCCACAAGGCTGAAGGAAATTTTCGCAAACATTTACAAACACCCAAGAGGCTAACGACGGTATTATCTATTAAAAACATCCGAAGATTTATAAAGCTCGTTTATCAAACCGTCGTAAAAACTCATTTGAAACCACAAGGCCCAAAATGCCAAAACTCAACAGTTTAAAAACATACGTTAAGCTATCGCTACACGCACGGCTTAATAGATTTAGAAAATGATTGCCAAAGTAACCTAAGTTACCGGATACCAAAAAGGCCATTTAAAAATACTCACGCAGCGAATAAAGACAAACAATTAAAATACTCTAGCAGCGGAATACAACAACTGATCAGAAACTCAAAACACAAATACATGCCCTTGCCAGTATCCTCCGGGAAGTTCATCTCTCCACGACCGCTACAAGCTTGATAATCCAAGAACCTAAAAAGAAAGCTCACGACGGGGTCAGCCATAATATCCAATAATGATAACCATCACATCTCGTCAATAATTACATATTAATGGAAATACTAAGTAAGAATACGACCAATGTAATCTTACCGTCGTAACTTTAGGAGAATCCACGATTCGTATCCTTAACAACACATTAAAATAATACCGAAATATCTGTACTGTATATCAACAATACTCAAGGTTCTCAAAACATTATCATAACTCGCGATACGGAAATTATACCAACTCTGGCCAATTCAATCCATCGGATAACATCGACAATTTCAATACGATAATCGATTGTCCATCAAAGACAAGTGCCAAGGAAATACGGAACATACCTCAAGATACGAAATACCATGACAATCACGTCAGTCTAATCCGAGATCAGATCAACATAACATACGGACATGGTCCTAACGCAAGACCTACAAATGCATACTCATATGACAACGTCAATATGATCACAACAATAACGACAATGTATACTTATGGCAAACCCATAATATACATATGCACAACAACAATACATGGAAATCCGATGATCCAGCGTTCACTGCCTAGATCCCACGATGACCCCGTCAGACCAACCGTGGTGGAAAAACCTGTCCGATGATCCAGCGCGCGCTAGCATAGATCCCCCGATGATCCCGTCGGACCAACCCGAGGTGGACATACAACAACAATGCACAAATGCATATAACAATAATACACAATGCATGACAACAACGATACACGCATGTATCACAACATGATCGACATGAAATGACAAAAATGATTAGAGTACTTGCCCCGAGTCCTTCGAGAGCAGTCTCGATGTCCAGACCATCACGAACCATTATTCTGAATATTCGACGATCCGAAATGTCACGGATGGTAAATAATTCACGCCTTTGTCTATACCATGATGTATCCTCGATACCAAGTATGCCAACAAGAATGTAAATCATATACATTATGATTTAATTCCCAAAACTCAAATACAACCTATAATCTCAACTCTCCTGTGATTACGATTTATAAACATTGCTATACGAATTATAAACGAATGAAACTGAAACCATTCATTAAATATTATAAACTGAGCAAGTAATAACTTGCATCGATACCAATGAAGCCGTTACCAATTCCTTGCCGTCGTCTACATGTCCCTCGGCCCTGATCAAAGCAATCTACGAACATTCTTGAATACGACCGCAAAGCATGGTTCTAAACATCGATCAATAATCTCAACCTATTACAATAATCGATTTAACATACATTCGATAACAATCAACAATCGATATAACAAATCTACAAACCCAACGATTCCAAAATATCTCGATTAAACACAAGTCCGAACAATCTAACTCAAACAATTACGAATTCATTCCCATGATTCCACAAAGCCCACATATCGATTCGATAAGGCGAGTATACAAACTTAACCGAAATATTCCAATCAATTTCTCTTTCAAAACTCCAATCAAACACCTTGAAGGCGGAATTCAAAGGTATATTCGAATCATCAATCAACAAACACCAACCACATCAAGAACACGAAGAACATAATCACAAACATATATATCCTTCAACATTACATGATTCTCGCCATCGATACGAACTAAACCACTAAAATATATCAAGAATCTCAAACATCCCAAAATATTAGAGTTCAAGCCAATTACCTTCAATCCGGCAAAAGAATCAATAATGATGTTATAATCCTTGTTCCAAGCTTTCCTAGATGTTATCACTTGATAAACCAACTCAAAACCTGAGGTTTAGGGGTTAAAAACCGAGTTTGGGTGATTTGGGACGAAAGGGGATCGTGTAGGATGGGTTGGGAAATGAAATTCCTGACTGCTTTATGTTTTTATACGCCCAGGCATGTTAGCGTACGCTAACTTCATCAATAGCGTGCGCTACTGCTCCTGAATACGATGCAAAGATAGATTTTGCAATTTTGAGCATAACTCACTCATCCGGACTCCGATTAACTCACCGTTTGAACCATCAGAAAGCTAACTCGATGCTCTATTTTACTGTTTTGTTTCAGAAATTTTGGAGTTTTCAAGAATTGGTGGTGATTTTCCAAAGTGGAACCTTATACACATTACTTTCCAAACAAGTGTCCAAATCTTATTTCCACTAACATTTCAACATATAGTCTTCTTAATCATATCATATACACCAAGAATCATAATCACTTGCATGTTCATCATCATACGAAGTAAACAATAACAACAATATTAAAAACTCGAAATGAAGGGAGATATTAACCAACATATCTCTTGAAGAAAAACAACACCGTTCAAAACCACACGAATCATATCAATATCCGCATATCAACCATATTATCAACATAAATCAGTAATCCATCTCATAACCATACTCATCAACTCATAAACATGACGATCATCAACTCAAGAACATCATATACAATCCAAAATGAAATCCCAAAGTGGAGAGTAATTACCTCTTTGAAGGAATGGATTGAATCCCAAGGTTGAATCCGTTTTCAATCACTTCCAAGCTTCAAATGTTGTTAGGAATGATCAACTCAAGTGTTTGGAACCTCAACTTCTCTCTAAGACCTCGCTCTATCGGTTCACATGAAGAAATGGATGGAAATGACGAATAATGGCCAACTGCACTTATATATATACTGTACATTATTAACGTACGCTAACATCTTTAATTAACGTACGTTACAAGCTTAGCGTGCGCTAACTGTCCTTTGTTAGCGTGCGCTATCGCAGTCCAGAGGCGACTGTTTTGCTTCGTAAACTAGCTTGCGTACGGAATGCCCATGTATTAATGTACGTAAAATATCATGTCTAGCATACGCAAGTCCTTAACCTTAGCGTGCGCTATACGCAGTTGACTCGTTTGTCTATATGCTCTGAAGACTGGTCCACACGCCGAAAGTGCTGACGAGGATAAGATTCCTTTTTGTCCGATATATCATTAGCGTGCGCTAACCTTTAGGGTTTAGCGTGCGCTAGTACTACATTACAAACATCCGTTGACTTATCATAACGTGCGCCGAAAGTGGCCTGGTCCACACGTAGATTCCCTCTGATCTGCCTGCACTAGCGCGCGCTATTATTTTACCTTTAGCGTGCGCTACACCTGCACGTTAGCGTGCGCTATGAATGAGTATTAGCGTGCACTAACAATGCTATGTTTAGCCATTATCATCTATTCTTCTCCAACATCTCGACATGCAGAATACGAACATACGGCATACTGAATACATATACATATACCAACAACATTCCCATACGATAAGCCCGACACACAATGTCTTCCAATACAACTGTCAACCAAGTGCGGTAATAATACTAATACAGGTGTCTTAGTCCTTCATTTACTTTATCCATACTGTACAGATTCCACGTTGTACAACATAACTCGGATAAAATAATATTAAACAACAGTAGTAGAAATTTCGGATATTACATTTATTATTGTAAATTGGCCTTCAAAAATTCTGGAATGTTATAAATTTCTGCATTATTGTTGCGATTTCGAAAAATCATATATTCTTCGTTACTTGTCTATGATTTATGCTTCTTATCAATTATGAAACCTCTGGGAAAAGGTTAGAATGATATTTAAATATTACGTATCTTATTTATAAAATTTATGTGCGTTCCTTATATCAAAATTCTAGACTTCAACATTCCAGTATCTTTTATATGTTACTTGAAATTAATTTATATTGTGTTTTTACGTAATAGTGTTTGCAATGTGAAATCTCACAAAGCTTGAATTCAACGCACTTGATGTCACTGACAAGAATTATTTGACATAAATTTTGGATGCTGAAATCCATCTTAGTTCTGTGGGTCTTGGTGACACCACAAAAGAAGGGAATAAAACTTCTGAGCAAGATAAGGCACATGCTATGATATTTCTCCGCCATCACCTTGCTGAAGGATCGAAAACTGAATATTTGACTATAAGGATCCATAAACCCTTTTGAAAGATTTGAAGGAAATATATGACCACCAGAAAATAGTGATACTATCTAAAGCTCGCTATGATTGGATGCATTTACAATTTCAAGATTATAAAAGTGTAAGCGAGTATAATTTCGAAATGTTTAAGATCACTTCTCAATTGAAGTTATGTGGTGAAAATATCATTGATAAAGATATGTTGGAGAAAACCTAGTCTACTTTTCATGTCAATAATATGCTCCTGCAGCAGCAATATTGTGAACGAGGATTCACTAAATATTCTGAACTTATTTCAGTTTTACTTCTTACTGAACAAAATAATGATCTCTTGATGAAAAACCACCAAGCACGTCGAACTGGTTCAACACCATTCCCTGAAGTGAATGTTGTCATTAGTAAGGAATATGGACAAAATAAACAGTTTTGACGTGGACGTGGACGTGGGTGTGGATTTGGATGTGGTCGCGGATATGCCCGTGGACGTGGTTTTGGGCATGATCAAGGTCATAATCACCAAAATCTCTCAAACTTTAAAAAGAAACCTCACCACCAGAAATGGACAAAAAATGAAGATAAAATAAGGGAAGTATGATGGTTAGAAGTACTGAAAATACTTGTCACCGCTGTGGGACGAAAGGCCGTTGGAGCCGTACATGTCGTACCTCCAAGCACCTTGTTGACCTTTATCAGGCCTCTTTGAAAGGTGTTGAAACTAACTTCACCGAACAGAATGATCTTTTGGAAATTGCCCATCTAGAAGCACACCTTGGAGGTAGAGCTCAAGTTGATTATTCGGGCCTTACATGGAAGTCGGTGATTTCTTTGAAGATGTCAATGTGGAGAGAGTCAAATTTGATGGCGATTAAGCTAATAGTAATTAAATTATATAATAAGGTCTTGCTTTATAATTAATTATATAATAACGTCTTACTTTGGTGTTTAGTGTTTATGTTTGAACTTTAAAATAACTGGCTCTATTTTAAGCATATTATGTAATTTTCTTTTATCATGAATAAAAATTTAAAATATTATATCTCTAGTTTTTATTTATATATTCACTTTGTGAGGAAATGTGGCCAACAGTCTCTCATCTTGTGTCATAAAAGATGAAGAATCACTTTGTTCGGTGAATAGTGCAACGCATACAATTCTGAAAAATCAAAAATATTTTTCGCATCTAACATTAGCCAAAGCTAATATAAGTATAATATCCGGTGCGTCAGATCTTATTGAGGGCTCCGGAAGAGCTAATATAATGTTACCTAATGGTACACAATTTTTTATTGATGATGCAATATTTTCCACCATATCTAAGAGAAATCTTTTTAGTTTCAAAGATATACGTCGAAATGGTTATCACATTGAGACAACAAATGAGAATGACAATGGATATTTATATATAACGTCAGTTGTCTCAGGGGGAGTAAATAATGGAAAATCTCCCATCATATATAAATTTGGATTGTATTATACTTTCATAAGTCCGGTTGAGCCATATATGGCGATGAACCAAACATCAGTTGACCCACGAATTTTACTATATGGCATGATTGTTTAGGCCATCCGGGTTCAACAATGACATGAATAATTATAGAAAATCTAAATGGACATCCTCTAAAGAACAAGATTGTTCCATTGTCCAAATATTTTTCATGTGTTGCTTGTTTTCAAGAAAAATTAATAACAAGACCATCGCATGTGAAAGTTGCGATTGAATGTCCATCATTTTTGGAGCAAATTCAAGGAGATATATGTGGACCTATTACCCCACCAAGTGGGCCATTTCAGTACTTTATGGTACTAATAGATGCATCGATACGATGGTCGTTAATCTCTTGTCCACTCGTAATGTTGCATTTGTAAGACTCATTGATTAAATGATTAGATTAAGGACACAATTTCCATATCATACAATTAAAAAATTCGAATGGATAATGTAGGGGAACTTACATCCCAATCTTTTAATGACTATTGCATGTCTATTAGGGTTACAGTGGAACATCATATTGCGCACACACATACTCAAAATGGCTTAGCCGGATCTTTTATTAAGAGATTGAAATTGATTGCTAGGCCTTTACTTATGATGACAAATTTACCAAATTATGCTTGGGGACATGAAACATTACATGCAGCTTCTCGAGTTTGGTTAAGGCCGACTGCTTATCATAAATGTCCCCATTGCAGCTTGTGAATGGTCAAGAGTTTTTGGGTGTGCAGTTTATGTTCTAATAGTTTATGTTATGCCCGTGTGTGGTCCTGTTTGAGTTAGGTATTGTAATGTGTATGTTAAACAAGTATTGTCAAGTGGTTTTGTTATGTTGTAGTCCTTCAGTACCGGATTGTGTTGTTTATTGACCTTGTCGGTTGATATGAAGTATTAGGTTTTATTATGAGACCTATACGGTCGTTGTATTATTGTGTTTAAAGGTTTCTACCTCGTGGATCCTCGAAATATGTTAGTAATAGATTTTGATCATGTTGCCATGAGAAGTTTAGCGATGTGCTTAGTGTGCAAGGCTTATAAGATTTTATTACGTATTTACACTCGGTGGTTCACATGCACGGGAGGTTGGTTACATGTTAATTTGACAAATGAGTGCATCTAAAATTGATCATTGCTCGGTAAATATTATTTTGTAAAGTGCTTTTAAGATGTAAGATATTAATTTCCAGGGTTTTTACGACAATAGCTTTTAAAAGCAACCTTAATGTTGCTTCCAAAATCTGATGCGAGTGACTCGTATATTTGTCATTTGGTAAATATTATTTTGTAAAGTGCTTTTAAGATGTAAGACATTAATTTCCGGTGTTTTTATAACAACAACCTTTAAAAGCAACTCTAATATTGCTTCCAAAATCTGCTGCCAGTGACTCGTATATTTTAAGAGAACTACTTTCTCCAATCTACTAAACAATATCAAATTTAAAAGTTCATCAAAGAGTTGATTATTTAAGTTAAGCAATACCAAACGAGTTCTTACTCACATAAAAAAGGTGAATCGAATTATTACTCGAATGAGTGACTTGAGTAGGTCCTTATAAATGGTTTACTCGAAAATACATACTCGAATATTTTACTGAAATACGAAAATTTGACTCGAATTACTACTTAAATATAAATCTTACTTGAACTTGTATATTATGACTTCATTACTCGAATAGATCTTACTTAAATGTGTTTTTATTTAACTCAACTTTATTCGAATAAAGATCAAATTCGGTAATTTATATAAAAGAGTTGTTATTTGTTAAACTTGGGTAATTATTTATTATTATAAGTAGTATTAGTATTATTATGATTACGTGTAAAAATGTACGTCAGGCATGATTCCACTTTCAGTTCTTTCAGAAAACTCCAGTTTATCCATTAATTTTCCAAAATTGCAAACCTGACCTCACTATCCACCACCTCAAATCTTCCCTTTTCTTTGCAACTTCGATTCCTCATAGTTCGTTTTTCTTCACTCACAATTGCAAGAAAAATTGCAAACCTCTTTCTGACTCCAGTCCCCTCGTGCAAAATCTCCCAGTCGTCCGTCTCTGCACCCTTACCCACCACTCACAATTATGTACTCTGCGCTGTGTTTGGTTTGTGAAAAAATGATGTGCCATGAGTGGTACAATTTCTAATAACTTCAATGTTGTTATAAAACCGAAATATTATAGAGAGAATTTAGAGAGAGAATAGAGAATGATTTTCAGGTGTGTTTTTCATTAATAACTGAAGTCCTATTTATAGGAAAACTTCAGATGACACAATTGTAATTACATAATTACATCAGGGACATAATAGTCATTCACACTATATAAAAACACAGAGGTAATTGAAATGTCACTTTCAAGGTATATTATAACACTCCCTCTTGAATAACTATTTACATAAATATCTGCTGAACTAGTTTGAAGAAAAATTCAATAGAAGAAAAACTTTCAAACTGTTTGTATTGGAGCTTGTGGCAATCATATCATGTTGCATCATAACGTTGGTAGGAAATCTCCGTTGGATAAAACTTCAGCAATCTGTAATCTTGTAAATTTGCTCCCTTTATCTCGATAGTTCTATTGTAAATTTCTGTGTTATAAACTTGCTCGGCGAAAATTAATTTACAACTGGAAAGACAAAATTATAACTCGAAAACCAGGAATTACAAACTCGAACGAAATGAAAATTACAAAACTCGAACAGAATTACTGTAATATCCTACAGAAATTCTTACTAGCTGTTGTACTATTCGGATAATTTAATACTGTTGTAATCTTGTTACATTTGTGAAATGAATATTGATGTTAGAATATATCATAATAGACTTAAATAAAATGATCACTCGCACTATGTTTGAATTTTCAGTGTTGTAGAGATAAGTGCATATTGAACTATTAAAACCTGAGCCTAACGTACGTTAATAGTTAGTCATAGCGTACGCTATTTTGAGGCCTTTACGTACGTAAAGGGGTACATTACGACGTAACCGGGCAATCGTATCCGATCTCAACTTTCGGCGTGTGGGGCCGGATGGGATTCAATATCCGATCTTTTGGAGCCAACCTATTTGACCCACATTACGTACGTAATGCTTCTAGCGTAACGCATAATGAAGTTCGTATTTCACCAAAGAACCCTGGACTTAGCTTACGACGTAACACTTGTTGCGTAGCGTACGTAATCGTGTTGTTATAAAAAGACAACTTGTGTCTTTCATTTTGCACGTCCAAACTTCGATTTTCACCCATATAATCATCCCCCTTCATCCCTAGAGCAAGTTTACCTTCTTCCAACTTGTGTTGGAGCTTTACATTTTGATTTTGGAGCTTGTTGATTGGAACTTGGAGACATTCTTGAAGCTTATATTGTGTTCTTGTGGTTTGGTGTATTGTTCTTCATTTCTGAAGGTATGTTCTACAATTTAACCCTATAATCTCGAATTTATTATGATAGTGATTAAGTATATTTCACCTAGTGATGATTAATCAAAATAAACATGTTGTAGTTGAGCTTTCAACAACTTAATGATGAACATGATGATTTGAGGGTTTGTAATGGTGTTCTTGGTGTTTTAATATGGTAATGATCATGTTTAGTTTAACCACACTCTCCTTGCTAGACTTATAACACCATTGGTATAATAATAATCCTTGTTCCATTGTAATGTAAATGACTTATTGGAATAATTACCATAAATGTTTTAAGAAACCTTGTTGATCATTAGAAGAATGAAATGATCTTCTTGAACCTAGGCCAAGTGATTTCAGAGGTGTGTTGTTTGAATCCCCAAGTCAGTTGGAAGAGTATAAGAGTGGTGCTAAACTTGAGATAATCTTCATAACCATGATATGGATTTACAACTAATTAACTCAACATAAGTAATTGTATGTAGTGCAGATTTTACTTTTAATCGTTTGAGATGTTCTTGATAAGATTAAAGGATAGGAGATTAGTATTTAACACATTATGGAATGATTCTTAATCCAGCAAACATTTGGTAAACATTTTTTGTAATCAATTGTAAGAATAGAATGGTATTGAATGAAGTCCTTGAAGTAACGCTCAACATCTTAAAGTTGAACTACTCAAATGAGAATTATGATGTTGTCTCGTTAAAGTTGGTATAGATGATCATATGAACGTATTATTGAGTGAAATATACTTCATTCAAGGTGGATTGTCCGAGTAACCAATTTTGAATCGAGGACCGGCTGTTCGTTCGACAAAGAAGGACTTTACACGCCTCCGTATTGAGGCAAGTTATCTTGCTTGGTTATAATGATGTGTGGATTCTTATGATGATTATGCATTTCGTGTATATGAAACACTTATAAACTTATGTCTTGTGATTTGATGTTGCTCTTAATGATGTCCCGTTTTCATCGTGGGATTGTATTCCCAAATTCGTTACTTTTGGACCCTTGACATTGTTGATCTTGTTGTCATCTCGGTGAGTCCTCGATCCTTAATCGGATTTTGTGAATTATTGAATTCGTTGTCATGTTGCATCGTGACATATCCGGAGTCATATCTACGTTCTGATTGGATATTGTGTAGGATTTTTAGCCGGTCACATATATAGTCATGCGTGAATAATTTTCCGTGAAAGGCTGTGCACACGAGACGTAGTTCGTTGAGGCTAATTAGGTACATTGTCCCACGTATATCCTGGATTCCGTATACGGGGTGGACATGTGCACTGACACATATTCGGATCGGGCGTACTGTGATGTCCCTCTTGAGCCGTACTACCTTAGTCGCTCACAGTCCATTTTTATACTTGGATGTGTTCGACGTTTTGTGACTGAGCGTTCATACGCCCGAGGGGTATGTTCGTTAGTCGGGGCGTTATTCTTGAAATCTTATATGCGTGAATTGTATACTATCTTGAGAATCATTTATCATGTATATCTGACCCTGTGTTGGGCGAAATACTTGTGTTGTATTTTAGGTCGAGGAAAAGGCAAGGCACGGGAAGATCAAGGTGATGACGAAGGGTTCGAAGGATACTAGTTCGGGGGGCCCAAGTCTTTCGTGTCCAGTCATGTTCGTACCATGTAATGTTATTTTCTGCTTCATTTTAAGTTTGAACAAATGTATTGTTATTTAAGGTATAATTCATCTCCATATGGATTATACTTATGTTTTGGATCCTGTGTGTAATAAGGCCGTAGGCCATACTGCTGTAAACTCCACATCAGAGTAAGTACTATGTTTTGTGGTTCGGTATCACATGTATTGTGTATTTAATCTGTACTTTGGATATCGCCTGGTGGATCCCAGTGTGGGGTCCACGACACTGTAATGGCCGCCTTCTCGGGGTGTTACAGAAGATGGTATCAGAGAGGTCGTTTTCTTTCTTTTTGAGTCTTTGTGTATTGAACTAGTATCAAGAGACCTTCGTGTCACGTGTGACCCGTGCGAGCGCCTGATCCTACGAGCCAAATGCGGTACGTACTTTATGAACCATGAATAAATTATTGACATGATATTGATCTCTGAATAGATCTCCTTGTTGATCTCGGCATTTTAAGGGTTTGTGGAAGGAATTATCTGATTGATGATTCAAATAAAATTCTGGATTGATTATATGATTGAAATCATTCGACTCAAACGTCGATATGATGTTTTGTGTGACTCTCGTAGTGATGATAACTCATTACGAACTGTTTTCTCGAATATGTAATTTCTTACTGCCATTAACTTAGCGTGAATTCTGATTGGTATCATGAACTATACTTATGATTATCATTACAAATTGATTCTTTCAGTATGGAAAGAAATTTGAGAGGCCGTGGCAGAGGGGGACGAGGCCGCGGAAGGGGCCGAATCCCGATACCGCGAGCCAACAGACGTGCGAACGCAGAGCATAGTTCCGCAGGCAGTGATTCGCCTTCTAGGGACCAATCGCACCACAGTGGACGCGAGGATGCTCGTGTCGATCCTTACACTGTAATGCAGGGCATGATGACACATATGACCCAGATGGGTCAACTAATGGAAGCTATGCAGAGGGCCGCTACTGGCCAGCAGCAGGGGGCTCATCCTCCTCCTATACATGGCGGGCCGGTGAATCGGATCATCAGTGACATCTCGCGCCAACGACCCCCGATTTTTGAAGGTTCCTCTGAGCCGGCCGATATCGTGCATTGGATCGAACACTTCGAGAAGTTGTTCGATATGGTAGACTGTCCAGTAGAGAATCGCGTCTCCGTAGCAGCTTACTACTTGGGCAAGGGTGCCCACACTTGGTGGCTTTCGGTGAGGCCAGCTGATGGCGTATGTACTTGGGAAGAATTTAAAAATCTCATGCTAGATCGTTACTATCCAGGTCCTCTCCGCGAGGCCAAATTATCAGAATTGCTGAATCCGGAACCGTCCGAAGATGATGACGTACTATCTATCGCCGAGAAATTCCAGGCACTTCTCCCTTTTGCCGCGACGATTGTCCACACAGAAGCTGATAAGATCAAATACTTTCTCAAAAGGCTTAAACCTCGAATGAGAATGCAGCTGTTGAACCATCATTGTGTGACCCTACCGGAGTTCATCGAGAAAGCTCTGGAGTACGAATTGACCGTGAAGGAAATTTCCAAGAAGCAACCGCAGTCTAACAAAAAGAAATTCAGGAACCAGAACCAGTCAAAGAACCGGGAACATTCAAGAGACCCCAACGGTGCAAATCCTTACGAGCGGCGGCTACGGCATCGAAGCCAACCGGATCGCAACCTCGAGCGGTCAGCCTATCCGTTGTGTTCTATAATTGTGGAGACCCGGGGCACATTAATTCGAAATGTCCTAGGCCAGCCGTGTCATGCCATACTTGTGGGAAGAACAGACATCGTGCTCGTTATTGTAGGAGTGGACTAGGACGTATTCCCGCATCACCTCATGCTCCAGTACAATCTTCAGTTCAGGACCGTGTACCTCCATCCGCTTCTTATCAGACTACCGGGGCAAACAAAGGGATGGGACATGGAAATCAAGTAGGTACATCTGGTGCAGGGGCTGCAAAACCTAGAGTTTACGAGATGAAGAGGGCTGAAGATCCCGAAGCCAGCATGATTGCAGGTACTCTCGAGATCCAATCTCAGCCTGTCTGTGTTCTTTTTGATACTGGTGCTTCACACTCCTTTTTATCTACTTCTTGTTTGAGACGTTTGCAATTAGAGCATGTTATCAATTGTGAACCTTATATAATTGGTCTACCCGATGGTAGAAGAATTGTTGGGAATCGTGAAGTTCAGGACTGCTCGATTCGAATGAACGACCGTGAGTGGTTGTCAAATTTAATTGTGGTCGATTTACCTAAAGATGATGTGATCTTGGGTATCGATTGGATGGACCGTCATGATGCCATAATTAGTGTCCGCAAGCGAACAGTAAACGTCACATCTGACGATGGTATTGAGTGTACCTTCCAGGGTGATAATCCCAGCCGTTCCGGGAGAATCATCAGCGCTATGAAAACGGTGAAACTGCTTAATCAAGGATGTATTGGCTATTGGTGTTACATGACCAAGGCAATGGATCGACCAGTTGAATTGATCGATATTCCAGTAGTCTGAGACTACCCATACGTATTTCCAGATGAATTGCCAGGCTTACCTCCGCATCGTGATGTAGAGTTCAATATTGAGCTAGAGCCTGGTACGTCCCCGCTCTCAAAAGCACCATATCGCATGGCTCCGACTGAGATGCAGGAGCTGAAGAGCCAACTTGAGGATTTGACTGACAAGGGCTATATTCGACCTAGTGCGTCCCCTTGGGGAGCACCAGTGTTATTTGTGCGGAAGAAAGATGGATCTCTACGCTTATGTATTGATTATCGTGAGTTGAACAGGGTAACCATTAAGAACAAATACCCATTGCCGCGTATTGATGATTTATTGGATCAGCTTCAAGGGGCTGCTGTGTTTTCTAAGATCGACCTGAGGTCTGGTTACCATCAGTTGAGGATTTGTGAGTCTGATATTTCGAAGACCGCTTTTCGTACTCGCTATGGGCATTATGAGTTCGTAGTGATGCCTTTTAGATCGATTTAATGCACCAGCAGTATTCATGGAGCTGATGAATCGAGTGTTTATTAATTATCTGGATCGCTTTGTAGTCGTTTTTATTGACGACATTCTGATCTATTCTCGTGACCATGAAGAGCACGAGCATCATCTCCATCTAGTTCTCGAGGCGTTAAGGCGAGAGCAGCTTTATGGAAAATTTTCTAAATGTGAGTTCTGGATAAATGAAGTTATCTTTCTCGGGCATGTGATATCAGTTGATGGGGTGCGAGTAGACCCGCAGAAGACAGAAGCTATCCGAGACTGGTTACCACCAAAGAACGTTAAGGAAGTTCGTAGTTTCCTCGGCCTAGCAGGTTACTACCGACGGTTCGTAGAAGGATTTTCTAAAATTGCCCAACCAATGACTAATTTGTTGAGGAAGGATAAGAAGTATTTCTGGTTAGAGGCATGTCAGCAAAGCTTTGATGAACTTAAGAGTCGGTTGATTTCGGCACCTATTTTAGTCCTACCGAAAGGAACGGAAGGGTTTGTAGTGTTTAGTGACGCATCTAAACAGGGCCTTGGGTGTGTACTAATGCAAAACGGGAAGGTGATCTCCTATGCATCAAGACAACTACGACCTTACGAGGTCAACTACCCCACCCATAATTTAGAACTCGCAGCCGTGGTGTTTGCTTTAAAAATCTGGCGTCATTATCTGTATGGAGTTACCTGTCAGATTTTTACGGATCACAAGAGCTTGAAATACATTTTTACTCAGAAGGAGTTAAACATGAGGCAGAGAAGGTGGCTAGAACTCATCAAAGACTATGATATTGAGATCCTTTATCATCCGGCAAAGCAAATGTAGTTCCGACGCTTTGAGTCGTAAAGCAGGCAGAGGAGATCTTGAGCCGTTTTGACACGAGAGAGAGTTGCAATTGGACCTTATGAGCCCGTAATTGAAGTTTGGTTACAGCGTATTCGGGGACAACTTTGCACCCGTGAGATTTGTTCATCTCTTGATGCTATGATCAGCTCGAGGCAAGTTACGGACCCCTTCTTGTCTCGAGTCCGGGATGAGGTAACCCACGGGAAAGCCCCTGGAGTCGTGATCCACGAGGATGGATTGATACGATTTAGAAATCGAGTTTGTGTACCCGCTGACGAAGAGATAAGGAACTCTATCATGAGAGAAGCCCATGCTACCCCATACTCTATTCACCCGGGATCTAGCAAGATGTATAAGGATTTGAAGCAGAATTATTGGTGGGGAAATATGAAACGTGAGGTTGCCGAATTTTTTTCGAGATGTTTAACTCACAAGAGTTAAGATTGAGCACCACACCCGCAGAATGTCAAACCGCTCCCGATTCCCGAGTGGAAATGGGAGGACATATCAATGGATTTTATTACTAGCTTGCCGACGAGTCGTCGAGGGATGAATACGATTTGGGTGATTGTGGACCGTCTGACCAAATCAGCCCAATTCTTGGAGATTAAGGACGCGTGGGGTCCCGAGAGATTGGCCCAGCTGTTTATTAAGGAAATTGTGAGATTGCACGGTACCCCCAAGAGTATTGTATCAGACCGTGACGGGCGATTCGTGTCACACTTCTGGAAGGCAGTTCATCGTGTGATGGGCACGCAGTTGAATTTCAGTACGGCTTTTCATCCACAGACCGACGGTCAGTCTGAGAGAACCATCCGGACTCTATAGGACATGCTGAGAGCATGCACTCTTGATTGGAAGGACGATTGGGAAGCCCAGCTGCCTTTGGTGGAATTCACTTATAATAATAGTTGGCACGCTTCGATTCAGATGGCACCGTATGAGGCATTATATGGCCGTCGCTGTAGGTCCCCTTTGTGTTGGGACGAACTATCAGAATCTCTGGGTACGGAACCCGACATGTTATTAGCAGCTCGGGAGAAGATCACTTTGATTAGGAGCCGGTTGTTAACGGCTCAAAGTCGACAGAAGTCTTATGCTGACCACCGTCGACGACCGCTTGAGTTTGAGGTTGGTGACCATGTGTTAATGAAGGTGTCTCCTACCTGAGGAGTCTTTCGTTTTGGGAAACGAGGCAAGCTGAGTCCGAGGTATATCGGGCCGTTTGAGGTTTTGGAACGAGTAGGCGATTTGGCTTATCGCCTGGCTTTACCACCAGCCCTGAGCCGGATCCATAACGTATTCCATGTCTCCCAGCTAAGGAAATACGTTGCTGATCCGAGTCATGTACTTCAGTTCGATGAGATCGATTTAGCGGAGGATCATTCGTATGAGGAGCGCCCCGTACGGATATTTGAGAGAAGGATCAAACAATTATGGAATAATACGATTCCCCTACTGAAGGTTCAGTGGTCACGACACGGGGTCGAGGAGGCCACATGGGAGACGGAGCACAGCATTCAAGAGAGGTATCCCGAATTGCTTACCCTTTAGTTTCGAGGACGAAACCCCTTTTAAGGGGGGGAGTATGTAATATCCGACGGAAATTCTTACTAGCTGTTGTACTATTCGGATAATTTAATACTGTTGTAATCTTGTTACATTTGTGAAATGAATATTGATGTTAGAATATATCATAATAGACTTAAATAAAATGATCACTCGCACTATGTTTGAATTTTCAGTGTTGTAGAGATAAGTGCATATTGAACTATTAAAACCTGAGCCTAACGTACGTTAATAGTTAGTCATAGCGTACGCTATTTTGAGGCCTTTACGTACGTAAAGGGGTACCTGTTACGTACGTAACCAGTGCAATCGTATCCGATCTCAACTTTCGGCGTGTGGGGCCGGATGGGATTCGAATATCTGATCTTTTGGAGCCAACCTATTTGACCCACATTACGCACGTAATGCTTCTAGCGGTAACGCATAATGAAGTTCGTATTTCAGTCCGGTAACCCCTGGACTTAGCTTACGTACGTAACACTTGTTGCGTAAGCGTACGTAACTAATGTCTTTGTTATAAAAAGACAACTTGTGTCTTTCATTTTGCACGTCCAAACTTCGATTTTCACCCATATAATCATCTCCCTTCATCCCTAGAGCAAGTTTACCTTCTTCCAACTTGTGTTGGAGCTTTACATTTTGATTTTGGAGCTTGTTGATTGGAACTTGGAGACATTCTTGAAGCTTATATTGTGTTCTTGTGGTTTGGTGTATTGTTCTTCATTTCTGAAGGTATGTTCTACAATTTAACCCTATAATCTCGAATTTATTATCATAGTGATTAAGTATATTTCACCTAGTGATGAATTAATCAAAATAAACATGTTGTAGTTGAGCTTTCAACAACTTAATGATGAACATGATGATTTGAGGGTTTGTAATGGTGTTCTTGGTGTTTTAATATGGTAATGATCATGTTTAGTTTAACCACACTCTCCTTGCTAGACTTATAACACCATTGGTATAATAATAATCCTTGTTCCATTGTAATGTAAATGACTTATTGGAATAATTACCATAAATGTTTTAAGAAACCTTGTTGATCATTAGAAGAATGAAATGATCTTCTTGAACCTAGGACAAGTGATTTCAGAGGTGTGTTGTTTGAATCCCCAAGTCAGTTGGAAGAGTATAAGAGTGGTGCTAAACTTGAGATAATCTTCATAACCATGATATGGATTTACAACTAATTAACTCAACATAAGTAATTGTATGTAGTGCAGATTTTACTTTTAATCATTTGAGATGTTCTTGATAAGATTAAAGGATAGGAGATTAGTATTTAACACATTATGGAATGATTCTTAATCCAGCAAACATTTGGTAAACATTTTTTGTAATCAATTGTAAGAATAGAATGGTATTGAATGAAGTCCTTGAAGTAACGCTCAACATCTTAAAGTTGAACTACTCAAATGAGAATTAGGATGTTGTCTCGTTAAAGTTGGTATAGATGATCATATGAACGTATTATTGAGTGAAATATACTTCATTCAAGGTGGATTGTCCGAGTAACCAATTTTGAATCGAGGACCGGCTGTTCGTTCGACAAAGAAGGACTTTACACGCCTCCGTATTGAGGCAAGTTATCTTGCTTGGTTATAATGATGTGTGGATTCTTATGATGATTATGCATTTCGTGTATATGAAACACTTATAAACTTATGTCTTGTGATTTGATGTTGCTCTTAATGATGTCCCGTTTTCATCGTGGGATTGTATTCCCAAGTTCGTTACTTTTGGACCCTTGATATTGTTGATCTTGTTGTCATCTCGGTGAGTCCTCGATCCTTAATCGGATTTTGTGAATTATTGAATTCGTTGTCATGTTGCATCGCGACATATCCGGAGTCATATCTACGTTCCGATTGGATATTGTGTAGGATTTTTAGCCGGGCACATATATAGTCATGCGTGAATAATTTTCCGTGAAAGGCTGTGCACACGAGACGTAGTTCGTTGAGGCTAATTAGGTACATTGTCCCACGTATATCCTGGATTCCGTATACGGGGTGGACATGTGCACTGACACATATTCGGATCGGGCGTACTGTGATGTCCCTCTTGAGCCGTACTACCTTAGTCGCTCACAGTCCATTTTTATACTTGGATGTGTTCGACGTTTTGTGACTGAGCGTTCATACGCCCGAGGGGTATGTTCGTTAGTCGGGGCGTTATTCTTGAAATCTTATATGCGTGAATTGTATACTATCTTGAGAATCATTTATCATGTATATCTGACCCTGTGTTGGGCGAAATACTTGTGTTGTATTTTAGGTCGAGGAAAAGGTAAGGCACGGGAAGATCAAGGTGATGACGAAGGGTTCGAAGGATACTAGTTCGGGGGCTCCAAGTCTTTCGTGTCCAGTCATGTTCGTACCGTGTAATGTTATTTTCTGCTTCATTTTAAGTTTGAACAAATGTATTGTTATTTAAGGTATAATTGATCTCCATATGGATTATACTTATGTTTTGGATCCTGTGTGTAATAAGGCCGTAGGCCATACTGCTGTAAACTCCACATCGGAGTAAGTACTATGTTTTGTGGTTCGGTATCACATGTATTGTGTATTTAATCTGTACTTTGGATATCGCCTGGTGGATCCCAGTGTATGGTCCACAGCACTGTAATGGCCGCCTTCTCGGGGTGTTACAATTACAACTCGAAAGAAGAAACAAAAAATAAACAAAAATAAATAATAAACAATAAATAAAATCGTAGGGTAAAGCCGAGTCGAGGAAGGCCTCTTTCCGCAAGACGAGAAATGCCCCGGTAGTGCTCTCGGTTTAGGCGTGTCGTCCCCAAGGATAAAACGGCTACGTCTCGGAGGTAGTAGCACCACAAACCTCTGAGCTCCGGCGAACTGAAACGAGGTTAGGACAGAGCTCTGACTTATGATATGAATGCAGAGACGAAGTGTATGATGTATGCTTGAGTATTGCAAAATTTTTGTATGTCTGAAGCAAAGGAATGTATGACTATTTCTAGGCCATTCACACTACAGGAGGGTTTAAACACAACCTTTAAGGCTGTCATAATGCAGGCATTCATGCCTGCATTGAACACAGGAGTTACACAATTCAAGGCAGTGGTTACTGCCAGTTTTGAATTTGAACAGGCAGCCTTAACACCTCCTCATAACACCTGGGAGGTTACTGTCCGCTTTTGGCTGAATTTGAACAGTCCGGATGCATCTGGACTATAATCAGCTCCTTAACCATTTGACTGATGTACCTGGATATCCTTATGTGCACATACGAGCCCAACTATATTGTTGAGCTTGTCCAAAAAATTCTTTAAGCTAGCCCAAGGCCAAGCCCACGAACAGGCCCAAAGACCAATTGCCAAGATCCAAGATCCAAGTCCAAGTCCAAGATCAAGATCAAGATAAAGATCAAGGCCAAGGCCAAGGCCAAGGTCCACGGCACGCGGCTCGCGGCCGCGGCCGAGGCCGAGGCGAGGCGGGCGAGCGGCGGCGGCGGCGCACGCGTGTGCGCGCGTGTGGGCTTTAAGCCCATACACATGTGCCATTAATAATTACATGCATAAAGGTAACTCCTTATATACTAGAATAATGATAGTTCATTATTCAATTGGGATTCCATCCCTTATTAATTCATAATTAAGTGACAAACTTTAATTCACTATTTCTCACTCACCGGGAATTGGTTTAGAGAAAGTGAATATACCACGATCATCTACTCAGAACGTAGATCGATCCTATGATATTAATTTTACAAAATAAAATTAAAATCATTAACGATTCCAACAATTCCCCACATGAGTGAAAATAGCCCAAATGCAATATGCAGACTCAAGCTCAGTCCTCAAGAGGCGTTAAAGTATAAGGATAGGTAGTTCGTGACTTTGAACCTTCCATAGTTAACATCATCGGGTACACAGGCGGATTAGTGGCTTGCTGCTTTGAACTATTACCCCACGGCGTGCACCCAGACAATGGTTCTAACACTTGAACACCTCAACCTCATCCGTTCTCACATTTTGTGTCCTTTGCGGGACTTGGACACCCCTTTGGATTCATAAGTGTATTTCATGAAGCGGCCCCCACTTCTCACTTATATAGGTGATTCTTTACCGAGTATCTTGCCATACTCAACCTCCTCAAGGTCTTTAGGAATCATTAAAAGTCAGACTTAACCTCACCACTAGGCAAGCTTTCAACACTCAATTGCTCTATAGGGAATAAACTTAGATGAGTGTTTCACACGAACTCTAATAGCTTAGTTATCCCATTGAACCAAGTTCTTGGGATCTCCAGTCATCTTGGTTGGGTTACCACTATGATAATTCTCAATTTGTGGATTTTAATCCATTCCCTGTAGCAATTTATTCATTTGATCACGGTTTAACCCTTTGGTTAGCAGATCCGCTAGATTATCCAATGACCTCACATAGTCAATAGAGATAACCCCACTTTCGATAAAATGTCTCACGGTATTATGACGTCGATGAATATGTCGAGACTTTCCATTATACATTTTACTTCTTTCCCTACCAATAGCAGCTTGGCTATCGCAGTGTATCATCACCGTTGGTACTGGCTTTGACCAACATGGAATATCTTGTAGAAAGTTTCTGAGCCATTCAGCTTCTTCACCAGCTTTGTCCAAAGCTATGAATTCCGATTCCATGGTGGATCCGGCTATACACGTTTGTTTCGCGGACTTCCACGAGACAGTTCCACCCCCAATGGTAAACACGTAACCATTTGTAGAAAATGAACTTTTCGTATCGGATATCCAATTCGCATCACAGTACCCTTCAAGTACCGGGGGGTATCTCGAATAGTATAGCCCAAGGTTTTGAGTATACTTTAAGTACCTCAAAACTCTAACGAGAGCTTTCCAATGCTCTTTGCTTGGATTGCTCATGTAACGACTTAATTTGTTCACAGCGCAAGCTAAATCGGGTCAAGTGCAATTTGTAAGATACATTAAACACCCAATGACTCGTGCATATTCTTCTTGTGCAACGGGCTCCCCTCGATTTTTGCTCAAGTGATCATTTAAATCTATTGGGGTCTTAGCTGGCAAGCTATCAAAAGCATTAAACTTCTTGAGAACTTTCTCGGCATAGTGAGATTGTGTCAAGATGATTCCATCTGATTTTCTTAAAATTTTCATTCCAAGAATCACATCGGCCAGCCCCATGTCTTTCATGTCAAAATTTCTTTTTACATGTTCTTAGTATCGTTAATCACTTGTATATTGTTACCCATGATTAACATGTCATCTATATAAACACACACAATAACATAACCGTTATTAGTGTTCTTAATATAAACACATTTATCACACTCGTTTATTTTAAAACCATTTGATAACATTACATTATCAAACTTCAAGTGCCACTGTAGTGCTTGTTTCAATCCATATAGAGACTTAACCAGTTTGCATACCTTTTTCTCTTGTCCAGGTACTACAAACCCTTCAGGTTGTTCCATATAGATCTCTTCATCCAGATCACCGTTCAGAAAAGCAGTCTTAACATCCATTTGATGAATCTCTAGATCGTGCAAAGCAGCAATCGCGAGAAGCACTCGAATAGATGTAATTCTCGTTACAGGTGAATAGGTATCGAAAAAATCGTACCCTTCCTTCTGTTTGAAACCTTTGACTACTAAACGAGCTTTATACTTGTCAATTGACCCATCAGCCTTGTACTTTCTTTTAAGGATCCATTTGCATCCTAAGGGCTTACAACCTTCAGGTAAATCAACCAAAACCCAAGTTTGGTTTTGTAAAATTGAGTCAATTTCACTCTGAACAGCTTCTTTCCAGAGCAACCCGTCTGGTCTGGCATAAGCTACTTTGATCGACGTTGGTTCTTCATCCAACATGAATGTTATGTAGTCAGGTCCAAATGTCTTTGGTGTCCTAACCCTACTACCACGCCTCGGTTCTACATCTTCCATATTAGATCTCGATCGCTTACGTGACTTTGGATCTACATCCACAGGGTTTGAACTTGTTCCTTCATCTTCAACTCTATTGTTAGAATTGTTCTCAACTTTATCATTATCCTTACAAGGATATATGTTTTCAAAGTGTTGGCCACTAAGTATACTGGATACAGCTTGGAAAGTGTTTTAAACAACAAGCTGTACTGATTTTAAATCTGAGTGCGTAGCGGAAGTCTTAAATAGTTAGTTGTTGTGGATACAACAACTCGATGTGCAGTGTATACTTAAATAATCACAGTATAATAAAACAAGTAAGGCAGAAGGTAAATAACACAATATTTAAAGTGGTTCGAGATAAACCCCTCTACGTCCACTGGTCCTCCACACAGGAGTAAAAAGTTTATTATAATTATTGCGTACACAACTACATAATTATAACAACACTTAATCAATATATCGTTCACACAGATTGATATAAAGATCTTAGCTTCAACCGTTCACACAGATTGGTTTGAGCTAACACTTTGACTTGCTTCTTCACACACAGTTCTGAAGTTTCGTCTTCTTCGATGCAATTCCTTCACACACAGTTCCAGAGTAGCAAAGATTACTCAGTCCACACAGGGCTGATCTGGATTTGTTCAAAGGATAGAACAGGGTATGAACAACAGTTTTGACTTTCTGAGCTTCTAGCTGATGATGTGTTGTTCACGATTTTGAGCACTGTATATCTCTTTATATCTGAATAGAAGTGAGCTCTGGAGATATGTTTTGCTCTGAATATTTCTTTGTAAGTTTGATCGATTGTAAGTCGTTCAGTCGCTCAGTATTTCAGTAGTTGATGATCTTCAAACTCTGGATATATATATAGTCTCTGAAATATATTCGTTGGAGATCTATCCATTGGTCAAGATTCTCTAACAACAGATATTCAACTGAGATCCAGATATTGCAGGATTTGAAGATCTTCTGACTTACAGTATTTAAATACTTTATCCTTTAGTATTTAAATATTTCTTTATCAACGGGACTTGACTTTTAGTGAAGACTGAAGATTCCTTCTTTGTCCTGTTGAGAGCTGTATGGAAGGATTACGTATTGTCGATTCGAGACAGCTTCCATACTTAGTCTTTATGAGACTTCTTTGCTGTACTAAAAGATATGCTGGATCTACGAGAGGTCTTCGATACAGGTTGACACTATAGATCAACTTTTCGATACAGTTCGCTTACTGTATGCAGGATTGGCATATTGTCAAAACATCTTATCACCACGATCGATACAGGACGGTATCGATACAGTGATTTGTTGTCCCAACAATTTTGATACCGGGTATTATTATCCTAACAATTTCAGATAGAGGTTGTTATCCCAACAATTTCCACCTTTTTGATAATTTTCCAAGACTTAAATCTTTCAAGCCTTTTTGATGATGCCAAAACCTTCTTCATGAAGCGAATGACTTTCTTGATGACTTCCGGCAGATTTCTTGGTCTTCTGTCAAATGATCTGGCTTTCAGCAACTTAGTCTAATTTATGAACTGCTTGCAGGCGAGTTCGATACAGCTAAGAGTTTTTACAACTTAAGCTTATGATTGGCGCAGGCACAATCTTACAATGTATTCTTGATGCATACAACTGAATTTATGAACTATTCGCAGACAAGTTCGTACAGCTTTGATTTCTAAACAAGTTTCTATACTTGTGATTGTTATCCCAACAATTTAAGTTATGTAATCATACATTAACACAGTAGATTACGAGTTGTAATCTTTCAAGACAGGCAAACATTTTTATTGATATTCAAAATAGAGTACAAGGATTTGCTGTCTTGAAAGAAAAATTACAAACAAAAAAATACAAGGATTTCAAGTCCTATAATCAGAATGTCTCCATGGCCTTTTCTCTGGATCATGCTCGGTTCCACGCCACCAGTGCTGTAGGGAATCATTGCCTCGATCTAAGTAGATTTCTCTACCATCGTATGATCTATCAAAGGCAAGAATCCAGTCTTCTGAATGGGTGATCCGATCTCCTCTTCTATGCTTGGACTTCATTTCTTGTTGGAGAGGAAGCTTTCCTTCTTCTAACAACTTTGTAAATTTGTCTGCAACCTCCGCTAATGTTTTGTAACCTTTGAAGATGGCGGATTCCCTGAAGAGTTTTGCAAAATATCTCATCAGTTCATTTCTCCTCCATTGCTTCACTTCTTCAGCAGTGGGATGGCGGTTGGTTGGCAGACAAATTTCAGAAGGTCTTTGGATCATGGTTTGCCAGGGCACATTGGGGTCATGGAACTCAGGTCGAGAGCCTGAAATCCTGAAGCTTTGAGAGGGTGGAGCTAATTTATTCAGCTCTGCAGTAATGCTGTCTTGAGCAGCATTAAATTCCCTTTCGTGCTGTAACCTTATTCTCCTAGCAGCTTCTCTTGCTTCTTCCCCCTTTTTGGCGTCATCAAGACGTCCTAGGATTTCCAGAGCGGCATCCTGTTTCGTCTCAATGTTTGTCATTCTCTCGACAAGGGTGGGAGCACCTGCGATATATCTTTAATATTTTTGTCGTGGGCTCGAAGCTTGGAAGTTGTTTCGATCATGGATGCTGCTGTCTTGGCCTCGGATATGCGAGTTTTAGATTCCTCGTCTCTCAGGAGTTGCTCTTGTTTTTCTTACAAATTCTTCAAGGCTTGCTTGAAGACTTCTGGCAAAACAGTGAAGGCTTCGACTACTCGAGAGACTTCATGCTGTAGTCCAGTCATCTCTTCAACAGCAGATGTGTGCATCCAATTCAGAGCTTTTTCTACTGAATACAAGGCATTAACTGCATCCTGGATAAAGACGGTTTGAAGGCCAAGAGCACGCAATCGCTCTTTCCTAGCAGCAGTGCAAGGAGAATCCGGCTTGGCGAAGTCTTCGACTCCATTCAACCTTCTCAAATTCATGTTAGGACGTGAAGTGAGTTGGAAATCCTCAGGTGTAGTACCGTCGTCGGATCCCATGGTTGATGGGGCGGGAGCAGCAGTTTCGGGTTCGGCAGCAGGGGGTGCGACATCCTCCTGTGTCGAAGGGATTTCTGCAGACATAGATACAGGAGGGACTGATTCCCCCTGTTGTCTCTCAACAACTTCTTCTTCTTCGGCAGCAGGCTCGGGTGCCTGTTCCGAAATATTTTCTTCTTCCTCCGCGACAGGAGGGATTGATTCCTCCTGCTCGGGAATATCTTGCTGTTGCGAGGGGGGCTCATGGCGGCTTGATGTCCCTTCATCATTTTGTTGAACTTGGGGGACTTCTCTTTTGTGAGCCTCATCACGGCTCATTCTCAGACCTTCCTGAAAGGCATCGTCGTCGTCGTCTGAGTCGTGGTCTTCTTTTGGACTTTTGGGAGATTCCTCGGACTTATCTTTTCCTTTTCTTCTGGCATCAGATTTGTGCAAGAGATGTCTTTCAATCAATTCTTTGCAGCATAGATTATCCCATTAGATCAGGGCTTCAACTTCTTGTGAGTCCGTCACTTCCAATACGAATCTTTCTTCATTTCTCCACTCGCTCCAGTTGTATAAGGTATCGTACGGAGCTAGCCTATAGCTTTTCCATTGAAGAAATTTTTCATATGCCTATTCAATTTGCACAGAGAGAAGGGTTTTATTGATAATAGTGTCCGGGGAGGGACTGACACGTTTTTAGTGTAACTATCGCAAGTGCACGATATCGTATCAAGTAGTAAAGTGGACTTTTTGAGTCCGGTTTATCGATCCCACAAGGAAGTTTGGTTATAATTTGAATTATACACTATTAGTCTATTTTTATAGATACTAATATGAGTGAAACACACAATTAAAAAGTTTGGTTTAATATTTGCAAAGAAAATGCAATAATAGTTCTAATATTATAAGGAAATAAAAAGATAGCAATAATAATAGATTGATTAACGATAAAATGAAATAGTTGGGATTACAAACTTAGTTCGTCATTAGTTATAAAAGATGTATAGGAGATCATAAGATGAATTTACTTATTATGTTGTGTAGATTCGATTTTCCTTAAAAAGACGGTTTCTCTTTCGAACTATAAAACGCCCCTTACATATTGAATCAATCCACTATATTTCTATGTTGATTGGCTTCAATACATAGCATTAGGATTTATGAAAATAACTCAAAGAATCATCTAAGGACTAGGGGTATATTTCTATCCCCTAGAACAACTTAGAGTGAAGATCATTTGATCTAATCAAACATATTTTCTTTCGAAACATATGAAGACCATAAATATCGTTATTTATTGGCCAAATAAATAAAGATTGTTAAAACAATGAAAATCACACACAATAATCAGTAATTCACAATAGATCTTTTATACAAACATAAATAACATGACTAACCTTGTTTATAATCCCAACTAAAGGTTACTTAGCCCATGAAGGGTTTATTATACATATTACAAGCTTTGGTGGTCATTATTAGTTGAATCAAGAGAAAGAATTGATCCTAACTCCCTTAGTAGATAAAGGAGATAGAAGCAATAAACTCTATGAACAACATATGCTATACCACACTTACAAAGATCACTCAAGAACACAAGTGTGTTCTTCACACAAAAAAGAAAAGTTTACAAAAAATGGAAAATTATAAGATGAATGATCAATGATGAAGGATCTAAGGTGTCTATTTATACACCTAAAGTCATCTAATAGCTCCAAAACTCCAGCATTATTACATTAGATCGGATCAATTCCGGCCATCCCCTCAATAATACACAAAAAGTATAAAAAATTAGACAAATCATAACAATCTGTCAAGAGTTACGGCCGTAACATTCAGGAGTTACGGCCGTAACAAGGATGACTTACGGCCGTAACTCCTGAATGTTACGGCCGTAACTTGGCTTCGTAAATTTGCTCACTGGATGCTTTGATAGTTACGTTTTCAGCCAAGAATTTCTCAGACTTTGCGTTTTTGCCCCCAAATCTTCTTTGGATGATAACTTTTGATATATAACTCTGATTTTGAATCCGGAAAGACTGCCGAATTCGTCTCGGAAAGCCCTACAACATGAATATATCAAAATTCAACAAAGAGAATATTTAATAAATATGTTATTTCTTGAGTAAATCAGTTATTTAATCCGATCATCATCCGATAAAAATAAAATTATTAAAACTACTTAATTAAAAGCAAAAAACTAGTAGATTAGCTCAATTATGGGTGAATTTTATCGATACAAACCATGAAAAAGTGTACAAAATTGACACTTATCACACCCCCAAACTTGAATTCTTGCTAGTCCCGAGCAAGACTCTTTATTATTCATGCTCCAAAAATAAAAATAAAAATAAAAATAATAAAATAAATACACACATAAATTAAAATATAAAAAGAGAAAAGAAGATCAGAATGCCATTAATACACAACAACCAGCTTATACACTAGATATAAATGAATCAAGATTCAAAATAAATCTACAAATGATTTTGAAGTTAAAACACGGTTTTAGTATTGTAATTCCAAAATGTAAGGTTTCCCCCCAATAGGTTGATTATTTCTTTCCCACTCGTGATACACACGACTCCCTTTAATGGTTGCTCTCGATCACTCGTTTATTTTTCGACTCAATATGAAGAAGAATTTCATTGGCGTCATCAAATATTGTGATTATTCACGAAATTGAGTGTATTGAAATTCAGCCGCTAATTAATTCAAATCTGCTCATAAACTACATCCCTTTTAGTGATAGCTTTCACACCGTTATTTGCTAACGTGTAGCTCTTTTCACTAACACAATTTCTATCTCATTTTTTTTTAAAAAGGTGATAGCTTTCACACCGTTATTTGCTAACGTGTAGCTCTTTTCACCAATTTTTCTGAGACGGCAGCTACGCACCAACAATGGTTAGTCCTTTATTTTTCGCAAAACTTAAGACCTCCAAAATTAGGCAGCTGTTGCTGCTCAACATTTCTCCTTTTCGTCATTTATTTTTTTAGGTGATAGCTTTCACACCGTTATTTGCTAACGTGTAGCTCTTTTCACCAATGACTCCTTTTTTTTAGGGAATAGAATTTTTGCAGAAAATCATTTCTTAGTTTAAGCATGAAAAATCAAAAACTCCACAAATTAAGTAAATTTCAGTTCTATTTTTCATCAACCGATTGATTCTTCTTTTCTCAAGGTAACGAATGACTCGATTTTATATGATAATTACAAGGCTTGGAAAGAGAGATTAAGGCTCAAAAAATTTTGGAATATACAATTTTTTTTACCGGTTAAAACGATTTTAGAAGTTTGTATATAGCTAATTTATTGGTGTTATGGCCAGATCTAGAAATCTCATAGATCAAAATACTATAAATATATATATATATATATTTAGAAATATATATTCACTAAACCTAATCAATGCCAAATAATAAAAACACACCACACACTACACTAATCAAAACATACCACAATCAAAATCAAAATAAACATCATAGTTCAAAAACCACAAAATAAACACACAAGTACGAAAACACCCCCAAACCTATAAGTAAAACTATCCCGAGTTTTTAAAAAAAATAAAAGCAAGCGAGAAAACAGAAAACTCCCTGAAATTTTAGCTTTGTGATGAAGAGATAAATTCACCACTAGAAGGGGGGTTGAATAGTGGTGATGCGGAATACCGAAATTTCTTGCGAGTAAAAAGAAAATAATGCGGAAAATAAAGACTCAAGAATTTATAGAGGTTCGGCAACTTGCCTACGTCCTCTCTCCGACTTTCTTTTTCTATTGGCTAAAGAAAAACCACAACCTTAACTCGTCTTCTATCGGTCCGAGTTCACAATCTGCTACAATCCGCTTGTCTTCTATCGGTCCAAGCTCAACCTTTCCCTCAATATGAATAATTGTTTATCTAGTGTTCTATAGGAACTAGATAATCCTCACTATACGAATATGGGAGTATAATCCTAATAATGCCGGATCAAAGATCCTAATAACACCGGATTAGTGACTCTTGATTCGTTTCTTTTTCGCTCAAGTGTAAGTGATGCAACACTTACAACCAAATGAAAGAATACAAGGAATAATGTATAATAAAATTGAAATCGCTCTTGTATCTTACTTTTCTCACAACTTGTAATACAGCAAAATATGTAAATCTGAGCTCAAGAATGCTTTGATTGCTTGTATGCTAGAATGCTTGAATGCTTGAAGTTGTGTGTTTGATACCCAAGTCCTTCGGGTATTTATAGGAGTGAGACAGCCTTCAAAATCTGAAAAAAAATATACTATTAGCGTGCGCTAATAGGTCCTTGTAGCGTGCGTTAGCGAATTTTGACTTGAGTTCTCCGAACGGTCACAAAGACTGTTGCAACGGTAAAATTCTGTGTTTAGCGTGCGCTAGTACTGATATGGTAGCGTGCGCTATCGTCTTGGTCAACTAGTCTTTGATCTTGACTTTGACAAAATCCGATTTCCTTTCCAACGTCTCTTTTTCCAACGGCTAAATCATGATTAGCGTGCGCTAGCAAGTATGCATAGCGTGCGCTAGCATTAATTAAATCCAATATTTCCAGATTTTCCGGATCTGCATTGACTTTTGCTTCCAACGGTTGAATTTCAAACGGTAAACTGCATATTCCATTTAGCGTGCGCTAGCACCTTTACTTTAACGTGCGCTACTGAATTATTTCAATAACGTACGTTGCCTTGTGTAGCGTACGTAAAGACCTAGACGAAGTGAGTCCAGTGGCTACTGGACTACTGACCATTATTTCGGTAGCGTGCGCTAGATATGAAAATTAGCGTGCGCTAAGTCTTCACTTTAACGTACGTAAGAATATGTCTGTAGCGTGCGCAACGTCCAATTCTGAATTCCTTTCACTGACTTCTGGAGACTTGCGATAGCGTGCGTTATGTATGTTGTATAGCGTGCACTATCTATAGTTTATTAGCGTACGCTATCATTCAATAGTTTGCGTGCGCTATCGATTCAGGCGACTTGAGTAGGCTGCAGCTGACTTGACTGGGCTGTGTATGAGAGTCTCGATAGCGTGCGCTACGGTATGATACGTAGCGTGCGCTAGCCATATTGTGTCCCTTCAAAATATCATCGAGCCGAGATAGATTCAATTAAATGTTTTGTATGTAACCATCATCAAAATACATTTTGTGTCAACAATCTCCCCCTTTTTGATGATGTCAAAACATTTAATTAATACCTGCAAAAACGTTTTGAAATGATTCGAATCAAGATAAACTTGTTCGATATGTTAGTCGGTTTTCGTTTTTGGAGTTTTCTCCCCCTTTTTGACAGAAACAAAAAGGAACTCCCCCTGAATTGTTGCATTTTTAATAAACATTAACTAAATTTTGCCATTACTCAATGGTGCAATCAACAATGATGATAACAACGATAGTAACAATACTAGGAGATATGAGATACGTGTACATAATAAATGCCAAATTAAGAAATGCAAATTTCATTAATAATAAAATGCAGTGAATACAACTAGTTTTCCATGACAAACGAAACATATAGCTTGTTCGAACACAAGTGTCTACATCAAACATCAAAGATCATTAAGTCTAAGGATCGGAGGAGGATGAAGGAAAGGGAAACGAGGGGTGAGTGTAGCGTATGAACTCGGATAACAGTCCACGAACTTCCCGGACTTCCGAATGCACATCTCTGACTTCCGAACGCAGAGCCCGAAAGTCCTCTCGTAACTCAGCGTGTGAAGTCTCGATGCCCCGCATCCGAGCAAAGAGATCACTCTGTTCTTCCTCCGTCACCACATTTCGCATCGGGTGCTTGCCTTTCGAAGTAGGTTTCCTGATGAATTCCCCAGTTTGCATTTCTCGAAGGGTGTGAGGTCCCCGACGAGTGATCATTTCTTCGGCAGAGGGCTTCCGTGACCCTTTCTCAACTTGGTCATCATCGCGAAGGTACGGAAAGAGAATCCAGCCTCTGTTGATCGTACGGACGTAATGCATTGCTTTAAGTGATGCGTCCGAGATCTCATGCCCGAGGGAGAGGGGGACTGCCTTGTCCTTCGACAAGTCCACTTGATGGAAGCTAAAGATAGCCGACAAGATAGAGCCATAAGGCATTCCAGCCTTGCGAGAGCGAGTGGCGTAATTTTTCGACCGGAACAGATCTCCTTTCACCTTCATCCAACTAATGATGATGTCGGAGAAGTCAACCTTATCGTCATTTAGAACGCGGTAAACCACGTGCTTGTCCACGCCTACAAGTTTATGCTGCGAATTGACCTTTGGCATAAGACATTTTGTGAGGGCTACCTAAAGCAAACGAATGTTGATTCAAGTCGTTGTTCTCAAAAAATCATCCGTTATGTCAATAACGGCTTTCGTCTCGTAAATTCTTTCACGTCAATTTCACCAATTTCATTATCGTCGACCAATGATTTTCCAAAGTGCAAATCAAGCCATCTCTCGGGCAAACCAAAAATTTGAAACAGATATCGGAAGAAACTTTCACCTTGGTTCCTCCGACAAGGCTACCTAGCACAAGGGCTGAAGAACCTTCACTCTCGCCACGTGAAGGTTAGCATAGAATTCCTTGACGAGCTCAGAAACACAGGTTTTTGCATTCAACGAAGCGAGAAATACCGAGTGAGGAGAAAAATTGAGATGTTAACGTTTACCCGTTCGAGACTTAGAAGATTGAAAAAGTAGCAATCCGTGATGTGTTCTTGAGGGAGTATGTCGAAGAACACTCTTGAAGCGATGGTCGAGACGAATCGATCCGAATCGACTGGGCGTTTAGAGGGCGCTTCAAATTGTTGTATTGCTTGCCCATAGCCGTCGATTCTTGCTAGACATGATCGGAGAAGGAGAAAACGAAGGGAATCGAAGATTTTTAGAAGAAGATCGCAGATTGGATCGACGCTGTTTGTGGTTTTTGCAAGAGAGAAGTCGATTGCGTGCGTTAAGGGATGTGTTGTGATTTAGGGTTGTACGGCATATATATAGTCACGAGTTTTAAGTTAGCGTACGCTAGATTTATAAGGTTAGCGACGTTAGGCGAAAAATAGAGGCTCATTGGACTGCTCAAAGGAAAATCGAAGACACTTTAATTAGCGTACGCAAGAAGGAAAGGTTTAGCGTACGCAAGCGAAATAAAATTTTAGCGCGCGTTAAGAATATGAAGCTAGCGCGCGCTAGCGATTGATCTGACTCACCGATTTTGATGTTTTGAGTAGAAGCTTATTTCAAAAATTGTCTATATGTCCCATGCCAAGTTGTAAACGAATGGAATTAAAAGATTCTTCGGGAAGAGGTTTCGTAAAGATGTCAGCAAGTTGATCCTTCGTCCCGACAAAAATTAAACAGATATCTTTCTTTTGAACATGATCACGTAAAAAGTGATGTCCGATATCTATATGCTTGGTTCGACTGCGTAATGTGATTTTGCTCAAATTAATAGCACTAGTGTTATCACATAAAATAAGGGTATTTTCAAAATGAATGCCGTAGTCGCGTAGTTGATTTTTAATCCATAGCACTTGAGCACGGGCGCCTCGCAATGACATATTCGGCCTCAGCTGTAGACAATGCTACGCTGGTTTGCTTTTTACTTCCCCAAGATATTAAGCAAGATCCAATAAAATGACATGTACCACTAGTACTCTTTTTATCAATTTTGCATCCGCCGAAATCGGCGTCACTATAGGCAATTAAATTAAAATCCAAGCAAGAAGGATACCATAGACCTAGTCCAATAGTTCCTTTCAAATAACGAAAAATGCGTTTACAAGCAATTAAATGTGATTCCTTGGGATTAGCTTGGAATCGAGCACATAGACATGTAGCAAATATTATATCTGGCCTAGATGCAGTCAAATATAACAAAGATCCGATCATACCTCGATATAGTTTTTGATCTACGGATTTGCCATTTTCATCTTTCTCAAGCTTTAATGATGACGACATTGGCGTAGATATCACCTTGCTATTTTCCATATTGAATTTCTTGAGGAGGTCGTTTGAGTACTTCGTTTGATGGATAAAAATTCCATCTTCGCATTGTTTGATTTGAAGCCCGAGGAAGAACGTTAATTCTCCCATCATACTCATTTCGAATTCTCCTTTCATAAGATTAGAAAAATCTTGGCACAAGGATTCATTAGTAGCTCCAAAAACAATGTCATCAACGTAAATTTGGCAAACAAGTATATCATCATTTAGTACTTTAACGAACAAGGTATTATCGACTTTGCCTCTTTTATAGTCATTTGCTATTAAAAATTGACTTAAACGATCATACCATGCTCGGGGTGCTTGTTTCAACCCGTAGAGTGCCTTGTTGAGCTTGTAGACATGATCCGGAAAGTGATGGTCTTCAAAACCGGGAGGTTGCTTGACGTAGACTTCTTCTTGAATGAAACCATTCAAGAATGCACTTTTGACATCCATTTGAAATAGTTTTATCTTCTTATGAGCGGCAAATGCACAAAGCAAGCGAATGGCTTCGAGTCGAGCCACGGAGCAAAACTTTCCTCGTAATCAAGACCTTCTTCTTGATTATATCCTTGAGCGACCAAACGAGATTTATTTCGAATAGGATAGCCGTCTTCGTCACTCTTGATTTTATGCACCCATTTAGTTCCGATAATTGTTTTATCTTTAGGCGCGGGAACTAAATTCCATACATTATTGTGCTTGAATTGCACAAGCTCCTCTTGCATTGCCATTACCCAACTTTCATCATCGAGAGCTTAGATATATTTTGGGAACTATTTCGGATACAAAAGCACAATGAGCCATAAATTCGGTGGTCCTCCTTCGGGTTTGAACACCGTCTTCAATGTTTCCGATCACGAGATCCTTCGGATGGTCCTTGATGTGCCTCCAATCTTTCGGTAAATCAACGATTGTGTTCGCTTTCGATTTCCAAATTTTCTTCACTTCGGGTGAGGGATCCGAAAGGTACTGCATCATCAAAATATTCTACCTTTCTCGGGGTGAGATCATATCATTGAATTTAACGTGTATGGATTCTTCAACTTAAATCGATCTAATATTATACACACGATATGCTTTGCTATTCGTACAATAGCCAAGAAAAATTCCGGAGTCGGATTTGGCATCAAACTTGCCCAAGTTATCCTTGCCATTGTTCAAAATAAATACATTGCAACCAAAAGGATGAAAGTAAGCAATATTAGGCTTTTGCCCTTCCATAATTCATAAGGCGTTTTAAGATGAGTTCTACGAACGTGAACTCGTTAATCACATAGCATGCCGTAAAAATTGCTTCGGCCCAAAAGTATCGTGGAAGAGAGTATTCATTAAGCATTGTTCTCGACATTTCTTCCAAAGATCGGTTTTTCCTTTCAACAACTCCATTTTGTTGAGGCGTTCTAGGAGCCGAAAAATTGTGATTAATACCGTATTTATCGCATAAAAGTTCAAACGGGGTGCAATCAAATTCACCTCCGTGGTCGGTGCGAATAGAAATTATGGAGAGGTTTTTCTCATTTGATACCAAGCGACACCATTTAGAAAACTCGGAAAATGCATCATCTTTATGAGCTAAAAATCTAACCCAAGTAAATCGAGAGAAATCATCAACAATAACCAAAGTATAAAGTTTACCATTTAAACTAACATGTCTAGATGGTCCGATCAAATCCATATGCACGAGTTCAAGAACTCGACTAGTGGAAACCTTGAATTTTGGTTTAAACGATTCTCGAGTATGTTTCCCTTTAATGCATGATTCACACAAATGTTTTCTATCGAATTTGAGTTTGGGTAATCCACGAACAAGGTCGTGTCTAGATAAAATAGAGATAATGGGTAGAGAAGTATGCCCCAATTTTTGATGCCATAAATATGCATTGTCATCCAAGGTAATAAGGCATTTTTCATTGAATGAACTCTTATCATTAAGATCAACAATATAGATGTTTCCGCATCTCAAGCCAATGAATGCAATTTTATTATTTCTAAATGCCGTGCAATGCGTTTGCTCAAATAGAATTTTAAAACCTTCATCACAAAGTTGCGAAACGCTAAGGAGATTATGATGCAAACCTTCAACAAAAAGTACTTTGTTGATAGAAGGAGAAGGTTCCTTACCGACTTTGCCGATTCCTTTGATTTTTCCCTTTTGATTATCTCCAAAGGTCACATGTCCTTGATCTTGATATTCGAGGTCCTCAAATAGGTCCTCGGAACCGCACATGTGCCTTGAGCATCCGCTATCAATGTACCACTTGTTTTTCCTTGGTGCGGTACCTACAAAAGTAGAATTTCTCGGTTGTTTGGTACCCAAGCCCGTTTGGGTCCTCCAAAGTTAATTATGCTTATAGCATTCGAACAATTGTCCCTTTCGAACCCATATTTGCTTAACTTTGATAGTCCTTAACTTTGAATGAGGATTAACATTGTGAACTCGTTGAGCGGAACTTTTGAGTTCTCGGTTTCGGTTTTCTTTATTTTGTCGAGATTAATAAGGGATTGTTCCGTTTAAAAGGGTCGAAACCAAGACCGTGTTTGAGCAAGGGCGATTTTGAATAGATAGGAGCCTTTGAATTTCTCGTTTCCGAGAGTAAATTTGTTCAAAATATATTTTAGCTCCTTTTGAGTTTTTGTTAACTCAATTTTCAAAACATTTTCTTTTTCAATACATGATGTATGGTCGATCTCAATAGCTTTGCCCTTGTTTTGAAGCGAGGAGTTTTCGAGTTCTAGAGATTTTATTTTTCTCTTTAAAGATATGTTTAACTTAACCATCTCGTCATACTCCGTATTTAACGATTCAAACGCACTCAACAACTCATCATCTTGATGGACTTCTTGTGAATCACAAAAATCAAAAGAGTCATATTCATCGTCATTGAGTTTAGAGCTTACCTCGATATTGCTTTCGGAGTCGAGGGCCATGAATGCAAGGTTTGCGTCTAGAGATCTTTCTATCTCCTCCTCGTCATCACTCCAAGAAGCGATTAGAACCTCCTTCTTTTTGAATCTTTCCATTTGCGGTTTTGAAGAGGATCCTCGGCATTCTTTGGCATAATGACCGCTCGACCACATTTTCGACAATTATTGTCGAACTTCTTGACAGGAGTGTAGCCACTTTTCTTTTGCTCCGGTTTGCCATCCTGACCAAGAAAACTTCGCCTCTTTTGAATTAGGTTTTTGTACCTTCTAAAGTTTTTGGCATAAAGAGTGAGTTCCTCGTCGTCTTCATCTTCGGCAACATCTTCCTCAACGTCGCTATCAACATTGAATGCGACTACTCTTTCCCGAGGCTTTGGTTTTGTGCCTCTAGACTTGAGAACGATCTCATAGTTGATGAGTGACCCGATGAGGGCACTAAATTCGAGCTTATTGAGATCCTTGGATTCCATGATCGCGGTGACCGTGGCATCCCATTCTCGTGGCAACGATCGCAGAATTTTCTTAGCTTTGTCGCTGCTTGATATAGGCTTTCCAAAAGATGCAAGACCGTTTGTTATAGCCGAAAATCGATCCAACATATTTGTGATCGTTTCCTCGTCTTTCATGGAAAATAATTCGTAGTCATGGAGTAACATATTAATCTTGGTCTCCTTGACTTGAGTGGTTCCTCGTGAGTGACTTCGAGAATTTCCCAAATTTCTTTGGCACTTTCATAGGATGATATCCTATTAAGTTCTTCGGGATTGAGAGCGCAATAGAGAAGTTGAGTAGCTCGGGAGTTGACATGCGTGTTTCTCCAATCCTCATCATTGAATTCTTCGATCTTTTTCAACGATCCATCTTCTTTCTTAGCAAGTTTAGGACCGAGAGCAATAACTTTCCAGATTTCAATATCGTAGGCTTGAACGAAGATCGCCATCTTCTTTTTCCACGTCATGAAATTGGAGCCGTCGAAGAAAGGAGGACGGTTGAGAGCATTTCCTTCAATTTGGCCTAGAAGTGCCATTTGCGGATCTTTTTCTCCTAGGTGGTTAAACCTTTAAAAAAGAGACCCGCTCCGATACCAACTGAAGAGATAAATTCACCACTAGAAGGGGGGTTGAATAGTGGTGATGCGGAATACCGAAATTTCTTGCGAGTAAAAAGAAAATAATGCGGAAAATAAAGACTCAAGAATTTATAGAGGTTCGGCAACTTGCCTACGTCCTCTCTCCGACTTTCTTTTTCTATTGGCTAAAGAAAAACCACAACCTTAACTCGTCTTCTATCGGTCCGAGTTCACAACCGTTACAATCCGCTTGTCTTCTATCGGTCCAAGCTCAACCTTTCCCTCAATATGAATAATTGTTTATCTAGTGTTCTATAGGAACTAGATAATCCTCACTATACGAATATGGGAGTATAATCCTAATAATGCCGGATCAAAGATCCTAATAACACCGGATTAGTGACTCTTGATTCGTTTCTTTTTCGCTCAAGTGTAAGTGATGCAACACTTACAACCAAATGAAAGAATACAAGGAATAATGTATAATACAATTGAAATCGCTCTTGTATCTTACTTTTCTCACAACTTGTAATACAGCAAAATATGTAAATCTGAGCTCAAGAATGCTTTGATTGCTTGTATGCTAGAATGCTTGAATGCTTGAAGTTGTGTGTTTGATACCCAAGTCCTTCGGGTATTTATAGGAGTGAGACAGCCTTCAAAATCTGAAAAAAATATACTATTAGCGTGCGCTAATAGGTCCTTGTAGCGTGCGTTAGAGAATTTTGACTTGAGTTCTCCGAACGGTCACAAAGACTGTTGCAACGGTAAAATTCTGTGTTTAGCGTGCGCTAGTACTGATATGGTAGCGTGCGCTATCGTCTTGGTCAACTAGTCTTTGATCTTGACTTTGACAAAATCCGATTTCCTTTCCAACGTCTCTTTTTCCAACGGCTAAATCATGATTAGCGTGCGCTAGCAAGTATGCATAGCGTGCGCTAGCATTAATTAAATCCAATATTTCCAGATTTTCCGGATCTGCATTGACTTTTGCTTCCAACGGTTGAATTTCAAACGGTAAACTGCATATTCCATTTAGCGTGCGCTAGCACCTTTACTTTAACGTGCGCTCAATTATTTCAATAACGTCGTTGCCTTGTGTAGCGTGCGTAAAGACCTAGGCGAAGTGAGTCCGGTGGCTCTTGGACTCGACCATTATTTCGGTAGCGTGCGCTAGATATGAAAATTAGCGTGCGCTAAGTCTTCACTTTAACGTACGTAAGAATATGTCTGTAGCGTGCGCAACGTCCAATTCTGAATTCCTTTCACTGACTTCTGGAGACTTGCGATAGCGTGCGTTATGTATGTTGTATAGCGTGCGCTATCTATAGTTTATTAGCGTACGCTATCATTCAATAGTTTGCGTGCGCTATCGATTCAGGCGACTTGAGTAGCCGCGGTGACTTGACTGGGCTGTGTATGAGAGTCTCGATAGCGTGCGCTACGGTATGATACGTAGCGTGCGCTAGCCATATTGTGTCCCTTCAAAATATCATCGAGCCGAGATAGATTCAATTAAATGTTTTGTATGTAACCATCATCAAAATACATTTTGTGTCAACATGTGATCCTCCAGGTGTGTCGTCAGGGATGTTTAGAAAACGAAAAAGCTTTTCAAAGCACTTCTCCGTTTGTAATTGACACTCGATTATTTCATTCTGATTTCTCAAAATTTCAGACTGGGATGTTTCTAATCCCCTAACTCTTTCAAGCAAATTTTCCTCAAAAGGCGTTAACTCATGACCGGCATCCTCCTCGGCCTCATATTCCTCCTCCTCGCTACTATCCTCTTCCAGTTCCAAACGTGCCCGTTTGCTCCTCAACTGAGTACTTCAAAAAATACTACTCCGGTCGTTCAGTCGATCCCCATGTGTTAAAATATCACCCCCCTCCGAAATTTTTACTCTCTGGCTCCTGCAAATACCGGTGATAAGGCAGGGGTATGGCATCTTCTGCCTAGTCGGGACCATGCCGACATAGTGACAAATAGTAGTGTAAATGTGAGTACCCAAATTCATTTTTACCCCTCGGCGGATAGCAAATAAACCTCGCAGGTAGCCAATGGAAACCGTCGTCAGAGTCGAGGTCGGGTAAATACTCCCGACTGCCCACATCCATAAGTACCAAGCATCATCCATTAAGTCCGCCTGGTTGTATCGGGGTTTGATCATCCCAATACTGTCATGCAGCTCGCTCACTAACGCCCATCGTAAAACTCTATCATCCGACACCTCTTCATTAGGTAAGATAGAAATGTCAACCGCGTTAGTACAATTAACTCCCAAATACTTGTTAATGACATCCGGTGAAAAATTAATCGATTTCCCATTCACAGTAGTCTGATGATAAGTAGGCGACCCTACCTGCCCAATGGACTTGTTGAAAGAATTGTAAAAGTTTAGGGTCAAGGTCGGGTTACCATTTCGGAGATCGGAAATGAACTTTTTCCAGCCGTTGTCTATGAATTTTTGGATGAAAGGGCTAGTGATTGTGTCTCTATCCACATCGCCAATGAAATCATCAAGATTGAACAATATTTCCTTAATGCACTTTGTGTTTTGATTTCTTTGTGGTGGTGCCGGACCTTGAGATGACGAACCGACCTTTTCTTTTCCTTTTGATGATTTCTTCGGTGCCATCCCTGAAATTAATCAAAATCAAATTCCTTTTCATCACACGACTATAATCATCAAGCAAAACCAATAAAAACATAAAAAAAATTCAAAGATTTTCGTTGTGGCATTTCGTCGGATACCTTGAGTTCATAGTTTTTTAACAAGTTTTTTTCATTCAAACTCAAATCCACAAAGTCACCAAATCAATGAATCGAATTACCACACAAATATCGACAATACTAACAACTAAACATGATTTAATAAACGAATCATACGGAAATAAGAATCGAAAAACAAATATGAAGTGAAAAACTAAAAAAAAACTAAAACTCAGAAATATATCAATTGAAACAAGAATTAAAAGAGAACCTGATGATTATGTGTTAATGTTGATAAGATAATGAATTTTATTGAGGAATTTGAGTTTTTAGAAAGTAGGGATTGAGAGGGGAAAAAAAAAATTTCGCACTGCCGGCCGCTTGTGTTTTGTTCTGATTTGTGAATGTGTTAAGTCCGTTTTCTTTTAATACAGACGCGAAGTTACGGCCGTAACATACCCAAGTTACGGCCGTATGATGCATTCATTTTTTTGACAGGATGTTTAAGTTACGGCCGTATCTTTGCAGACTTACGGCCATATCATTCTTTCGTTTTTTTTTTGGAACTTGCTTTAAGATACGGCCGTAACATGTAGGAGTTACGGCCGTATAAAGCATTCGTTAAAATCATGATACTTCTTACGGCCGTATTATTTTGGATACAGCCGTGTATATATATATATATATATATATATATATATATATATAATTTTTTTTTAATTTGTTTTTTTTAGAAAATTATAATTATTATATGTGTGAGAATAATGAAAGAAAGACTCCCTGAATTTTATGAACGATCTGATGCTTGCTCTTGTTGTTGAATCCTTCCGTGTTACCCCCAAACTTATTTTGCGAAATAATAGAGATTGGGTTGCCTCCCAATAAGCGCTTTGTTTAACGTCCTTAGCTTGACTTCTCCTCAGATTAATTAGGTATTTCCAGCATTATGATTGACTTTGCTGTCGAGAATTCTCCTCCCAGATATGGCTTTAACCGTTGGCCGTTTACTTTGAAACTCCCGTCGGTTGTATTATAAATCTCCACATCCCCATGAGAAAACACCTCTTTGACCGTGTAAGGGCCCGTCCATCGTGATCGCAGCTTACCCGGAAACAGACGTAGTCGTGCATTAAAAAGCAGAACTTGGTCACCTGTTTTAAAATCTCTTCTTAGAATTCTGCTGTCATGCCATCTTTTTGTTTTTTCTTTGTAGATTTTGGCATTTTCATATGAGTCGAGTCGGATTTCATCCAACTCATTTAAATGCAGCAATCTTTTCTTTCCAGCCAATTGTTCGTCAAAGTTTAATTTTTTTATAGCCCAAAAGGCTCGATGTTCAAGTTCTACTGGCAGGTGACAGACTTTTCCAAATACCAGACGAAATGGAGACATGCCTATCAGTGTATTATAAGCTGTTCTGTAAGCCTAGAGCGCATCATCCAGCTTTTTCGACCAATCTTTCCGAGATGAGTCGACTGTCATCTCAAGTATACGTTTCAGTTCACGATTGGAAACCTCGACTTGTCCACTGGTTTGTGGGTGATAAGAGGTAGCGACACGGTGTTTTACTCCGAATTTGGTCAATAGAGCTTTAACTTGGTGATTGCAGAAATGAGATCCGCCATCACTGATAATAACTCTCGGAGATCCGAAGCGAGTGAATATATTTTTCTTTAGAAAATTTACCACGACCTTAGCTTCGTTTGTTGGTAATGCAACAGCCTCCACCCATTTAGATACGTAGTCCACAGCTACAAGGATGTATTCATTAGAAAACGATGATGGAAAGGGTCCCATGAAATCAATTCCCCAAACGTCGAAGATTTCAACTTCAAGGATGAAATTCATTGGCATTTCATTTCTTTTTGACATGTTTCCATGTCTTTGGCACCGGTCACACTTCGAGACAAGTGTATGTGCATCTTTGAACAGAGTGGGCCAATAGAATCCTGCTTCAAGAATTTTTGCTGTTGTTTTTGAACCCCCAAAATGTCCTCCATAGTGAGAGGAATGACATCTTTCTAATACCTTCTCCATTTCTTCTTCCTAGATGCATCTCGGATGATTTGATCAGGTCCTCGTCTGAACAATAGAGGATCTTCCCAGTAATAGTATTTCAACTCAGAGAAGAATTTTTTCTTTTGATGATGGGAAAAATTTGGGTGAATTATTCCACTAACAAGGAAATTAACGATGTCAGCATACCATGGTGCATTTTGTTTTTCCTGGATATTAGAGATTTGGAACAGTTGTTCATCCGGAAATACTTCATTTATTTCCTTCTCTTGAGCATTGTTTTAGTCGAGTCTAGAGAGATGATCCGCCACTTGGTTTTCTGTTCCCTTTCTGTCTCTGATTTCTATATTGAATTCTTGCATAAGTAGAACCCATCGGATTAGCCTTGACTTTGAATCTTGCTTTGTCATTAAATATTTCAAAGCTGAATGACCAGTGTATACTATGACCTTTGATCCCAATAAGTAGGAACGAAATTTGTCAAAGGCATAAACCACTGCAAGCATCTCTTTTTCAGTTGTTGTGTAGTTCAGCTGAGCATCATTCATAGTCCTGCTAGCATAATGGATCACTTGCATCATTTTGTCCTTCTTCTGGCCCAGTACGGTCCCTACGGCATAATCACTTGCATCGCACATCAAAATGAAAGGAATAGTCCAATCTGGAGAAATGATGATTGGAGCTGATGTAAGCTTATCCTTCAAAGTTGCAAAGGCCACGTGGCATTCATTTGTGAAAAGGAATGGTTTATCTTTCTCAAGCAAAGAACAGAGAGGTTTTGCTATTTTTGAGAAATCTTTTATAAACCTCCGATAGAATCCTACATGTCCGAGAAAACTCCTTACTCCTTTCACCGAAATTGGTGGAGGAAGTTTTGCAATCACTTGGATCTTTGCCTTATCGACTTCAATTCCATGTTGTGAGATTCTATGGCCAAGTACGATTCCTTCCTGGACCATAAAGTGACATTTCTTCCAATTGAGAACTAGATTTGTGTCTTCACATCTTTCCAAGACCATGCCTAAGTGATTTAGGCATTTATCAAATGAATCTCCGAAAACCGAGAAATCGTCCATGAAAACTTCAGTGAATTTTTCAACCATGTCTGAGAATATTGACATCATGCATCTTTGAAATGTGGCTGGAGCGTTGCACAATCCGAATGGGATTCTTCTATAGGCAAATGTTCCATAAGGGCATGTGAATGTTGTTTTCTCTTGGTCTTCTGGGGCTATTACGATTTGGTTGTACCCTGAATAGCCGTCGAGAAAACAGTAGTAAGAATGTCCCGCCAATCTATCGAGCATCTGATCAATAAATGGGAGTGGAAAATGATCTTTTCTTGTTGTCTTGTTTAGTTTCCTGTAATCAATGCACATTCTCCATCCTGTGATTGGTCGTGTCGGTATAAGTTCATTGTGCTCGTTCTCTATGATCGTGATTCCACTCTTTTTGGACACCATATGTACAGGGCTCACCCATGGACTATCTGAGATTGGATAAATGATTCCTGCGTCAAGTAATTTAAGAATCTCTCGCCTTCACAATTTCCTTCATGTTTGATTCAAACGTTGATGCTCAATTGAAGGTTTGCAGTCATCTTCCATCAAAATTTTGTGAGTGCATATAGAGGGGCTTATTCCTCTAATGTCTGCAATAGTCCATCCAATTGCTCTTTTGTGATTCCTCAATACCCTTAGTAATTTCCCTTCTTCAAGTTCGGTCAATATGTTAGATATGATGACCGGAAATGTAGAGGAAATGCCCAAGTAAGCGTATCTCAAATGTGTGGGTAGAGGTTTGAGATCAAGTATTGGAGCTTCTTGTAAAGAAGGGAGGGGTTTAGCGGAGCTTGTCCCCAATTCTTCAAAATGTGAATGCCTTCTTAAGGGTGGTATTGCTTCTAGATAGTTAACTGTTTCGGCCAAGTAATATTCTTCTTCCATGCTGGTTAGAGAATTTGCTATACATGTCTCAAGAGGATCTTTAGATAGAATTTTCTCTAAATATTTGTTCACCATGGCTTCAATTGCGCCTATTCTTAGACAATACTCATCTGTGGAGGGTTGATTCAAAGTTTTTAGGACATCGAAGATGACATGTTCGTCTTCCACTATGAGAATTAGCTATCCTTCATAGACGTCAATAAGAGCACGTCCGGTTGCGAGAAATGGTCGTCCCAAAATAATGGGAATATCCTGATCTTCTTCCATGTCAAGGATGATAAAATCTGCTGGAAATATGAATTTATCAACCTTGACGAGCACATCTTCTATTATCCCACGTGGATATTTGATTGACCGATCGGCTAATTGTAGTGAAACTGTTGTTGCTTTTGCTTCTCCCAAGTTCAATTTGTTGAAAATTGACAGTGGCATCAAGTTGATACTTGCCCCTAAATCACAAAGAGCTTTGCCAAAATTCACTTCACCAATTGTACACGGGATTGTGAAAGTTCCCGAATCTTTTAGCTTGGGTGGCAACTTCTTTTGTAGTATTGCGCTACATTCCTCTGTTAGCATGACAGCCAGTATTCTTCAAGCCTTCGTTTGTTGGAAAGAATATCTTTCATAAATTTCGCATAGCTTGGCATTTGTGCTAGAGCATCGGCAAAAGGAATGTTGATGTGTAGCTTTTTGAAAATTTCCAAGAATTTCCCGAATTGAGCATCGAGCTTGTGATTCTTCAACCGTTGAGGAAATGGGATAGGTGGAACATAAGATTTTGTAGCAACTGGACCTTTTTGAGATGAAGGTCCTGTATCAGATTCTTTTTCTGATTCTTGATTTTGTTTATTTTTTTGTTTTTCCAGATGATTTTCCATAGAAATTTCGGGCAACTGCACTCCACTTCTTGTTGTGGTAGCTTGGACATTTTCCCTTGTATTTACCTCGGTATTGCTAGGTAACATGCCATGAGATCTTTCTGAAAGTATTTTGGCCATTTGGCCAACTTGTGTCTCCAGATTTTTAATTGAAGCATCATTGCGTTGTTGATACTTCAGTTGTTGTTCAGCTAGCTTCGTGATTGCTTCTTTCCATCCGGGCTTATTTTCTTGATGCGTTGGATTCAACATATTGTTGTTGTTTGCATAAGAAAAATTTGGATGATTTTTGTACCCTGGATTGTATGTTGGCCCGTAAAGATTGTATGCTTGCCTTTGGAAATTCTGAGCATACGCCACTTGTTCTGGTGGTGGTGGTGACTGCTCCTGTTGTACTAAGGGACAGATAGTGCTGTTGTGAGTTGCTCCACAAATTTCACATGAAAAAGCTGAAACTTGTGGAGTTTGCACCATCTTCACAGATTGAGGAGTTGAAAAAGACATTTCCTCGACTTTCTTTGATATAACTTCAATTTTTGCCAACATAAGTGAATAAGAATCCACTTCAAAAACACCATTTGGTTTCTTTTGGATATTTCTGTCTGGCCATCTTGCACTTTGTTCACTTATAACCTCAAAAGGATTATAAGCCTCTTTCATAGTTTTGTTGCCCAGTGAGCCATTTGATGATGAATAGACAAAAATAAGTTTTTGAGTCCGATTTCAAATATAACTTATACCTCCCCGGCAACAGCGCCAAAAACTTGACACGTTTTTAGTGTAACTATCGCAAGTGCACGATATCGTATCAAGTAGTAAAGTGGACTTTTTGAGTCCGGTTTATCGATCCCACAAGGAAGTTTGGTTATAATTTGAATTATACACTATTAGTCTATTTTTATAGATACTAATATGAGTGAAACACACAATTAAAAAGTTTGGTTTAATATTTGCAAAGAAAATGCAATAATAGTTCTAATATTATAAGGAAATAAAAAGATAGCAATAATAATAGATTGATTAACGGTAAAATGAAATAGTTGGGATTACAAACTTAGTTCGTCATTAGTTATAAAAGATGTATAGGAGATCATAAGATGAATTTACTTATTATGTTGTGTAGATTCAATTTTCCTTAAAAAGACGATTTCTCTTTCGAACTATAAAACGCCCCTTACATATTGAATCAATCCACTATATTTCTATGTTGATTGGCTTCAATACATAGCATTAGGATTTATAAAAATAACTCAAAGAATCATATAAGGACTAGGGGTATATTTCTATCCCCTAGAACAACTTAGAGTAAAGATCATTTGATCTAATCAAACATATTTTCTTTCGAAACATATGAAGACCATAAATATCGTTATTTATTGGCCAAATAAATAAAGATTGTTAAAACAATGAAAATCACACACAATAATCAGTAATTCACAATAGATCTTTTATACAAACATAAATAACATGACTAACCTTGTTTATAATCCCAACTAAAGGTTACTTAGCCCATGAAGGGTTTATTATACATATTACAAGCTTTGGTGGTCATTATTAGTTGAATCAAGAGAAAGAATTGATCCTAACTCCCTTAGTAGATAAAGGAGATAGAAGCAATAAACTCTCTGAACAACATATGCTATACCACACTTACAAAGATCACTCAAGAACACAAGTGTGTTCTTCACACAAAAAAGAAAAGTTTACAAAAAATGGAAAATTATAAGATGAATGATCAATGATGAAGGATCTAAGGGGTCTATTTATACACCTAAAGTCATCTAATAGCTCCAAAACTCCAGCATTATTACATTAGATCGGATCAATGCCAGTCATCCCCTCAATAATACACAAAAAGTATAAAAAATTAGACAAATCATAACACCATTAAGAGTTACGGCCGTAACATTCTGTGGAGTTACTACCAGAATAAGGATGACTTACGGCCGTAACTCCTGAATGTTATGGCCGTAACTTGGCTTCAGAATTTGCTCACCGGATGCTTTGATAGTTACGTTTTCTGCACTTTCTCGGACTTTGCGTTGTTGCCCCCAAATCTTCTTCAGATGATAACTTTTGATATATAACTCTGATTTTGAATCCGGAAAGACTGCCGAATTCATCTCGGAAAGCCCTACAACATGAATATATCAAAATTCAACAAAGAGAATATTTAATAAACATGTTATTTCTTGAGTAAATCAGTTATTTAATCCGATCATCATCCGATAAAAATAAAATTATTAAAACTACTTAATTAAAAGCAAAAAACGAGTAGACTAGCTCAATTATGGGTGAATTTTATCGATACAAACCATGGATAAGTGTACAAAATTGACACTTATCAGGGACTTCGTACAACGTCTGAGTCCACTGTAGCGAGTGGTTCCTCTACAGGTGTGGGATCCTGTATGGAAGAGAGATTCCTTACAGGGGATGGTACCCCGAAGGAATGTGGATCCTGTACAGGTGTGGAATCCCGCATAGGAGAGTTAACTGTTGGCTCCAAAGGGGCAGCCGACTCGCTAGAGTCTTCCAAGTTGGCAGATGTCCGAACATCCGTCTTAGCCGCCAAAGGCTCGGGATCTACTGTCGATCAGTAGCGGGCACCTCTTCCACAGGGGTTGGGCCCTGGGATAGTTCATTAGTGGGTTGCGCCACTATAGAAGCATCCTCGGAGGTTTTTGTGGATTTAACTTTAGAAAGCTCCTTAGCTTCCTTTTCGGCTTCTCAGCAGCAATAGGTGTCTTGCTGTGAGATCTCTTTCTTTTCCTTGAAGATTCCACACTCTGGGACTTAGGAAAAACGTCCCTTAGATCTTCATAAATCGGTAGGTTCGGGATGAAAGGCCTGTCTGCGATCAGAATACTTTGTTTGTAGGCAGTGGGCTTGACTCCTCCCAAGAATATCCGGGAACTTATCTTCTTTACATTTGCGGATTGTGGAAGTCCGCACTTCGTCAAAACGTGGTTTATAAATAAACCAAATGATTTATTCTGAGTAGCAGGTTTGGACACTTCCTCCTGCAAGCGTTTCAAAATAATTTGACACCAATTGACCTTTTCACAGGTCATAATAGCTACCATCATTCTAAACCTAAGATTAGTGCACATATCAAATGCACCAGTGCGATTTTCAATGCTGCGACAGCAAAAATCATGCAAATAAACAAACGGTAAGCAAAAGTTTTTCTTATGGCAGGTGGTGTGAACCACTTCAACTGTAGTCAAACCGGTGAATAAGCCATAATATTGAGTCAGCAACTCTTGAGACCCAAATGTCTCAAGTTCCTCCATGGTCAGGCCTTCAGAGGGCAGCCTGTAAATGTTTTTGAGAAGATCTCGGTCGATGCAGATCTCCACTCCATGAATGATTGCTGTGATGTCAGCAACATGTCCTCCTAGGGCTAGAGGCAGCAAACGAACCACGACGTTGAGGTAGAACTCCTCAACAAGGTGAGCGTCATATTTTTCTGCGGTATGGCTCCCAAGGCGGTAGAGGCCTTGTTGACGGAGTCTGGTGATGAACTCTTCCATCATATCGACGTCATCAATCTCAGCATGGATGCGCTCGATGATGACAGATCGGGTCTGTCCATCGATGAAGTTCAGAGACTTCTTGAGAGCGGGAGAAGATGTCTGAGTAGCCATTGGTGATTCTTAAGAAAAGATGGAAAAGATTAAGAGAAATTTACAGTAAAACGCAAAAAGACTTGTAGGCTGTATTTGCTTGAGTGGTCTCAGAATATCCAGAAGGCGTAAAGAGTCTAAAATGGCAATTGCAGTCCTTTTATAGTGGGCGGCGAAGAAGGGTTTTTCAGAGAACGAATGGTCAGATTTAAGGGATGGCAACCGGCTTTTGAAATGAACGGTCACGATGGACTGAGTGTAACTGGTACACTTATCCAGTGAATTTTAAAATAGGAGCGGGTCCCACTTCTGACATTTGTTATTACCCTCGATGCCTGAAACGGCAGTATTAAACATTAAACAATTTGAAAGCATCGCGGCTTTTGAGATTTAGTTGTCCAGATGTCGTGTAAGGCATTAAATGTAAATGACGTTTGACATGAAAACAGGGCACGTGGACAAAAATTATTTTTAAAATGAAATATTATAATATAATATATACTGAATCGAAATCCTATAGTATGTGCTGTATCCGCGATGATACAGCGTTCCCCCTTAAAAGGTATATATAGGTTTTAGTTCCATACAACAACTTTTGGATTAATGTTGTATTCATGGGTCATACTGTATTCCCCCTTAATTATTGAGTAAAAACAGTAAATTACTTACAGGTAGTCGGGCTGTAACAATCCTAATTCTTGTCTAAGCATGTTGAATCTTGCTGTGTTGAGAGGCTTGGTGAAGATGTTGGCCAACTGAATATCTGTATCAACCTTTTCGAGCCGAACATCCTTGTTCTCGACATGATTCCTTATGAAATGATGCTTCATGTTGATATGCTTAGTGCGCGAGTGTAATACAGGGTTATGCGTGATTGCAATTGCACTCGTGCTATCACACATGATTGGCATTTCCTTGGCTTCAATTCCATAATCTGAAAACTGTTGCTGCATCCAAAGGATCTGCATACAGCAACTACCAGCAACATAGTATTTTGATTCAGCTGTGGAAAGTGAATTTGCCAATTGCTTCTTACTGAACCAAGAAACAAGTTTAGGTCTAAGAAAGTGACAAGTTCCACTTGTACTCTTCTTATCTAGCTTGCAGCCTCCGAGATCCGAGTCACTGTATCCAACTAAATCGAATCCGCCTTCTTTAGGATACCACAGTCCTACATCGACTGTTCCTTTAATGTACTTCAGGATTCGTTTAGCTGTATTGAAGTGTGACTCTTTAGGTGCTACTTGATATCTCGCACACACTCCTACAGCAAACTGGATATCGGGCCTGCTAGCCGTTAGGTACAGGAGAGAGCCAATAAGCTTCCTGTAGAGTGATTGGTCAACCGGCTTTCCGGATTTATCAGCACTAATTTGCACGGAAGTGCTCATGGGGGTTGACGATGATTTGGAAGTGTTCATTCCAAATTTGTTGAGAAGATCCTTGCTGTATTTTTCCTGGTTGATGAAAATTCCTGTAGGCAACTGCTTTACTTGCAAACCTAGGAAATAACTAAGTTCTCCCATCATACTCATTTCAAATTTAATTTGCATGAGATGAGAGAACCTTTGACACAAAGCAAGGTTAGTTGAACCAAAAATTATATCATCTACATAAATTTGCACCATTAGAAGGTCGTCGCCTTCCTGTATTTTGAACAAGGTCTTATCCACAGCACCTTTCTCAAATCCATTATCGGTTAGATACTGGGACAGGGTCTCATACCATGCTCTAGGGGCTTGCTTAAGTCCATACAATGCTTTCCTTAGCTTGTATACTAGGTCGATGCCGTATGTGTTGGCAAACCCTGGTGGTTGTTCAACATAAACTTCTTCGGCAAGGTCTCCATTTAGGAATGCACTCTTGACATCCATTTGGTATACAATAAAGCTCTTATGGGCGGAAAAGGCTAAAAATTTCCTAATGGCTTCTAGTCTGGCTACAGGGGCAAATGTTTCATCGTAGTCTATGCCTTCTTCCTGTCTATAGCCTTGTGCAACTAGTATGGATTTATTCCTTATGATTAGTCCATTTCGATCCTTTTTGTTTCTAAATACCCATTTGGTTCCTATAACCGATTGATGCGTAGGTCTGGGTACAAGTTACCATACATTGTTTCTTTCGAAACCGTTAATCTCTTCTTCCATGGATGTTATCCAATGAGAGTTATTAAGAGCGTCTATGGTAGAAACAAGTTCGGACTGGGCTAAGAATACAGCAATAGTGCACATGTTGAGTCTTCTAAGCTCGGATTGAGATTTCCATTCAGGAAATGGTGATATCTTAGTATCTAATTCTTCTTGTGCACACAGTACATTTCCTTGTGTACTCTGTATTCTCCTATGTGTAGAAACACCAGCATCTATGTTTCCAATGATCAGCTCTTGCGGGTGATCTCTCAACCATCTTCAGTCGGGTTCTAATTCAGGGTCCCATATTGTATCGAGAGTTGTCAGAGATACGGCTTCACCAGACAAATCGGCTTCATCTACGTCGATTCTTACAACAAGTGGGTTGATTTCTAGGTCAACAACAGGTTCTATGGGAGTTGGTGGATCTAAGATGGAAAGTTGTTGGATGTTCTGAGTAACAGCTTCTACTCCTGTAGGGTCATGGTGAGGTTCGTCGAACACTACATGAACTGATTCCTCGATCGTCAGCTTTCTTTTATTAAAGATCCTGTAAGCTTTGCTGACGGAGAAGTATCCTACAAATATTCCTTCATCTGACTTCTCATCGAAGGTTCTAAGTTGATCCTTCCCATTATTCAACACATAGCACCTGCATCCAAAAATGTGAAAATATGAAACTAACGGAGTTTTATTGTTCCATACCTCATATGCTGTTTTGTTGTAGTGCTTGTTGACGATACAGTGGTTTTGAGTGTAGCATGCTATATTGGTTGCTTCACCGCAGAAACGCTGTGGCAACTTGCTTGCGGCAATCATTGTCCTTGTAGCTTCTTTCAGCGTCCTATTCTTTCGCTCGGAAACACCATTTTGTTGAGGTGTACGGGCAGCTGAGTATTTGTGCTCTATCGCATTCTCCGAACAGTATTGCTCTATAAAGCGGTTAGTAAATTCTGTACCTCTGTCGGAACGAATGGACACGATACTCAATGTCTTTTCATTTTGAAGCTTTCTCAGGAGCTCGGGCAGCTTTGATGTTGTTTCCTTCTTCTTGCTTAGGAAAATTGTCCAAGCATACCTGGAGTAATCATCAACAACAACAAGATAGTATTTCTTACCTCTAAAACTTACTGGGTCTACAGGACCGTAGAGATCCATGTGTAGCATCTCCAACACTCTTTGGGTTGAAAGGTAGGATTTGCTCTTCAGGGTTGACTTGATTTGCTTGCCTTTCTGACATGGTCCGCAGACGCTGTCCTTTTTTAATGACACGTTTGGCAATCCTCTTACCATTCCCTGTCTTGAGAGCTTGTTGATCGTCTTAAAGTTAACGTGAGACATCCTATTGTGCCATAACCATCTTAGATTTGCAGTGCCTTTGGCAACAAAGCATGGAATTGAGGAGCTCATAGGCTTCCAGTCAGCAATATACATGTTACCTGATCTGCTTCCTGTAAGCACAACTTCTTTGGTCTGGATGTTCTTGACTCTACAACAATCTATATAGAATTTCATCGAGAACTGTTTATCACAGAACTGGCTAATACTAAGTAGATTGTATTGTAAGCCTTCAATATATGCAACATCGGTGACTTTGAATTTTCCGACAAGAAGGTTTCCTTTCCCTCTTGTTCTTCCTTTAGATTTATCACCGAAGCGAACTTTTGGACCGCGACCTTCTATAAAATCTGATAGCTTGCTTCTATCTCCTGTCATGTGCCGAGAGCATCCACTATCAAAGTACCAGGTGTCCTCCTATAGGATGTCCTGTATGCAAAGAGATTAAGTAGATTTAGGTCCCCTTTGATTGTTGGGTCCATGTATGTTAGTGCCTTTAGGTACCCAAATTTTCCTAACAACAATTGGTTTACTGTAGGTCACATTCGGTACAGTGTTGCGGTATCTACGCGGGGCATATACGTAGTCGCTATAACCATGATAATTATTATGCATGTAAAATTCAGGGTTATTATTATTAGTCCAGTACGAGTGTCGTCTTGGAGGTGGAGCCATTTTCTTTGGCCTAACAGCTTGCCTTCTGGGTCTCCAGTTGGATTCCCAACGCTGTTGTTGATACTGAGCGGACACCTGCTGTCTCGAGGAATAACGGGGCTCCTGTATCCAATACCTAGGCGTGTTGTACTGATAGTACTGCCGTGCGGGCCTTTGGTATTTGGATACAGCCTTCCTTCTGAACGGCTGTTGGCGCTGTTGATATGCTCTGGGAACATGCTGTTGAGTGCGCCATTTAGGTCTGAATGGCTGTTGATTCCTCTATCTGGAGTATGATTGAGGTGGCGGAATGGCAGCCTTTGCTGTTCGCTGTGCAACAGGTTCCTTCACAGGACTCGAAGTTTCTTTCGATACAGGAATGGGTTCCACACCCCTGACAAACCCTGTACTAGTTTACCCTTTGTTTGAACATGAGCTGTATCCTAAGCCACTTTTATCATGAGCATGTTGCCCAGTGCTTAGAATTTCTTCCATTCTTTTGGACGATTTTTCGAACGATTTTAGAATGGTCTCAAGTTCATCTTCTCGTTTTTCGAGAGTTTTGACTTTGGCTTGAAGTAGAACAAAATCATTTGTCTTGCTCTTGCTCTCCATGAGTTTTTCATAATCGACTTTGCTGGTTTCACAATCAATAGAAATATTTTCATAATTTATTTTTAGCAAGTCATTTTCATCTTTCAACTCTAGGTTAGACAGTTGGAGCTGTATATTCTCATTTTTCAATGTCTCATGGGCCTTTTGAATGTTTTTAAACTCATTCATCATATTTTCAAAAGTATGAGATGTATTTACTGGAATAGCTGAGGTTGAGCTTACCTCATCGTCGTTGTCTTCATCTTCCGAAATGTCCTTGGCCATAAAGAACATATATGCTTTATCATCGAACTCATCGTCAGATGAATCACTTTCAGTGACCACCTGAAGATATTCTTCTGATTTGGATGGTGTGGGGGAGGCTTCTGATTCTCCAATCAGGACCTTGAGCTTGTTTTTCCAAGCACGGCTTCGTTCATCCCTCTCTTGTTGCTCGGCTTTTGGCAACCTTTGAACTTTGGGATGAGGACATTTGTTTGCATAATGCCCTGGTTTCCTGCAATTATAGCACAAGTTAGCATCACCGGATGAAGTTTCGGTACTTACCTTGTGGACAGGTTTAGGCCTGTAGGAAGTCTTTCCAGACTGCTTGATGAACTTTTTGAATTTGTGCATGAGAAGCGCCATTTCATCTTGAGACAGGATGTCGTCGTCACTATCAGCATTCTTGTGACTAGGCTTCGACGAGCTAGGTATGCTGTGTCGAAGATTCGATACAGCGGCTAGTGCTATAACCTTTGAAGGAGATTCTTCAGCTATCTCTCTTCTGTCAATATCATACTCAAAAGCTTTGAGGTCAGAGAAGAGATCAAAAGTAGATATTTCATTAAGATTGCAAGACACACGCATAGCTGTGGTCTTAATGTCCTGTAAAGGTGGAGAGATCTGAAAATTTTTAAATTCTTCTCCTTTTGGGTATAAATTTTGCCCAAAGCTTCAAGTTCACCAACAATACCAGTGAATTTGAGGTCAAGTTCCTCAAGTGTCTCAGTTGGTTTCATTTCAAAGGATTCAAATTCTTGAGCCGGGCTTTGAAATTTTGTTTTCTTTTGAGAGCTCAGTTCCCTCACAAATCAACTTGAGTTTATCCCAGATTTCCTTGGCTATTTTACAGCTCTTTACCTTCGAGAACGTGCCTTTGTAAAGAGTGACAAATAACGCGTTCTTAGACACATTGTCGAGGTTGGTTCGCTTTCTTTCATCTGTGGTCCATTGCTCGCGTTCCTTCTCGAGCATCTCAGCATGGGCTTGGCCTTCAACCCTTGCGGTCGTGTTTACCTTCATGATCTTGATGGGGCCATCCTGTAACAAAAATCATCTCTTCGTGCATTGCTGCAAGATGAGCCTCCATCCTAATTCTCCAATCATCAAATTCGTTAATAGAGAACATAGGCACTTTGCTGATCATAGATGTATCCATGTGAGAATAAAGGAATGAAAAAGACTGTTTTAAAAATAAGTGATTTGGATCTGATTCGGTTAAAAATACGACTGATTCTTTTTAGAATCAACCACTCTGATACCACTTGTTGGCCACTAAGTATACTGGATACAGCTTGGAAAGTGTTTTAAACAACAAGCTGTACTGATTTTAAATCTGAGTGCGTAGCGTAAGTCTTAAATAGTTAGTTGATGTGGATACAACAACTCGATGTGCAGTGTATACTTAAATAATCACAGTATATTAAAACAAGTAAGGGAGAAGGTAAATAACACAATATTTAAAGTGGTTCGAGGTAAACCCCTCTACGTCCACTGGTCCTCCACACAGGAGTAAAAAGTTTATTATAATTACTGCGTACACAACTACGTAATTATAACAACACTTAATCAATATATCGTTCACACGGATTGATATAAAGATCTTAGCTTTAACCGTTCACACAGATTGGTTTGAGCTAACACTTTGACTTGCTTCTTCACACACAGTTCTGAAGCTTCGTCTTCTTCGATGCAATTTCTTCACACATAGTTCCGGAGTAGCAAAGATTACTCAGTCCACATAGGGCTGATCTGGGTTTGTTCAAAGGATAGAACAGGGTATGAACAACAGCTTTGACTTTCTGAGCTTCTAGCTGATGATGTGTTGTTCACGATTTTGAGCACTGTATATCTCTCTATATCTGAATAGCAGTGATCTTTGGAGATATGTTTTGCTGTGAATATTTCTTTATAAGTTTGATCGATTGTAAGTCGTTCAGTCGCTCAGTATTTCAGTAGTTGATGATCTTCAAACTCTGGAGATATATATAGTCTCTGAAATATATCCGTTGGAGATCTATCCGTTGGGCAAGATTCTGTGACAACAGATATTCAACTGAGATCCGAATATTACGGGATTTGAAGATCTTCTGACTTACAGTATTTAAATACTTTATCCTTTAGTATTTAAATACTTCTTTATCAACGGAGCTTGACTTTTAGTGAAGACTGAAGATTCGTTCTTTGTCCTGTTGAGAGCTGTATGGAAGGATTACGTATTGTCAATTCGAGACAGCTTCCATACTTGGTCTTTATGAGACTTCTTTGCTGTACTGAAAGATATGCTGGATCTACGAGAGGTCTTCGATACAGGTTGACATTATAGATCAGCTTTTCGATACAGTTCGCTTACTGTATGCAGGATTGGCATATTGTCCAAACATCTTATCACCACGATCGATACAGGGCAGTATCGATACAGTGATTTGTTGTCCCAACAATTTCGATACCGGGTATTGTTATCCTAACAATTTCAGATAGATGTTGCTATCCCAACACAAAGAATACAGTATTCCTTGATTCAATTGTTGCTCCCATAGTCATTTCAGGAACTTCTGACTTGTGGATAACAAACCGATAGGCACTACTGTTCAGTGCATACCGAATAAAGATACAATCGACCGTCTTTGGTCCGATTTTAACTTGTTTAGGTAGAGGTACCTCAACCTTAGCCAAACACCCACACACTTTGAGATATTTGTATGAAGGTTTTCTACCTTTCCACAACTCATAAGGGGTAATATCCTTACCTTTGCGTGGAATCTTGTTCAATATGTTAGTTGGCTGTCAAGACAGCTTCTCCCCACATGTTCTGGGGCAACCCTAAACTAATCAATAAGGCATTCATCTTGCACTAGCGAAACAGTGGAGTTTTGCTAACCCCGAGTAATCGGGGGGTGGATATCTGTATTGTGTCCAGGTACGTGCAGGTTTTCGGGAGCAAGTCACAGGATCGGTACGAGGGATGATGAAAGACGAATGATACTAATCACACGAAGGCCAGTTTTGGGTTAAGTTAGTTGAAGTCCATCGTATTGTCTTTTCCGCTGTCTTATTGTTCGTTGTTGTAAGTATTTTACCCTTGCGTGGGTATGAGTCTGGATGAGTTTATGTATTTTTATTTGTAAGTCAGTGACGAAAGACCAAATCGGTCTATTGGTTCGTTATTTTGATTCGTCGGTATGTAATGTAATGTGTTGTTTTGATGTCTAGCCTGGTGGATCCTCACGGAGAGGGTCTGCGGCGTGTAATATTCCCGGTTCGATCTGGGGGTGTTACATTTATGGTATCAGAGCTTAGGTTGAGAAAACCTAGGCTGTCGGGTCGAGTTATGTGTTGTTGAGTCTTGTATTGTCAGATTTTGTCTGACTGAGTCGTGTCGCGACGCGTCGTTTGGAATGTCGGCCGTGATTATTATCAGGGTGCAACCATCATCTTCGTGCGACCTGTGGATGTAAGTCTCCCTTCTTTGTGTTGTGCCTCGTGTGACACGAGCTATTTTTTTATGATTATTTGTTTAGTGATGAAATCCTTCTGTGGATTTTGATTTCACGATATGTATTTAGTTGACTCTCGTATTTGGTTTATACGGGGAGTGTCGTTGCTGATGATGTCTTTTTAATGTTGTTTTTGTCCGTTGCTTATGATTTTCGAATCGATTTGCTCGTTTTACAAGCTCTCTTGTGGAAGCTTTGTGCTTATACGCGTTCGACTTGTTCACTAGCTAGTGCGGGAGGGTCCTTAGAGGCCTTGAATGGGGCCAGTGGTTTTGTTCTAAATCCTAGGCAGTCTTCGACTGTAGTATTTTACTGTTTATTTCCGTTTAAAGCCATGTATTGTCTTGATTTTAAACGTTTTGATGTGTGTACTAGGAGTTGTTTTAGTGAACGTCGATATGTGTGAGTTTTGGGCATTCTAGCCCGTTGAATTATCTTTGAAAACCTTGAGTATCTTAGAAAATAAATTTCGAGACGTACCTTCAAAATGAATTATTTTCTCGTGGTACATCCAAGGTGCCACAATATGTTTCCAAATTCTTCTACCTCGAGGACCAAAATGTTTTGAGATATTTTCAATATTTTAGAAACACTTTTATTTAGACCCGAGGGTCGAATATTCTGAAAGTTTTCACTAAGAGAAAATGTCCTCATTTTTACCAAACGCATGATGGTTTTTTTAAAGTCTCGATAACGATGTTTCACGTTTGTACTTTTTTTTTTGAAAGGTGATACTCAAGATCAACCGGTGTTCTTCTAAATTATTTTCAAAATGAGGTTTTCGTTTTTAAAACCTATCCATTCTCGTTTGAGGGCTGGGTATGTATGTATGATGTTTGCGTTGTCATTTTGACGTTTGCTTCCGAGTATGATCGAATTAGCGGTGTGAGCGTTAAGTCGTTTTCCACACATTTGTTGTGTTAGCCCTCTGTGAGAGGTGGGATGTTGGTATTGAATATTGTCGCCTCGTAGTGATTCCTGCATTTTCGCGCATGTGCGAGCTGTTAGAGCTTGGTTTGGTATGACTGTGTGCATCGGTGATTGTTCCGTTATGTGTCGGTTGTTTAATGTCTTGTTACCTTGCTTCCGTTTTTGTGAACTTCGTGGACGAGGTCGAAGGTAATACCCGTACTATTTTGACTTCTGTATTTTCTCTTTCTCCAGTCTATCGATTCGCTCATGTTCGTTGATACTTTATGAACTTGTTCTGTATTTCGGTTTCATCGTCCGAACGAGCTATGATCTTGTTGTGGGTCGATCTGGTTATCGCTGTGACTTTTTCGAGTTCGGTTCGATTCTTGTGAACCTTGTTCGGAAGTGACATCATTTGGTTCTATTAGTTCTTTTATTCGAAGTGGATCGGATTTGGAACTCCTGTGTTTTCGACTCTGTCGACTCATTTATGCTCGTTAACATTTTCTGAACTTTCCATATCCCTTGCTTTTGTTGATCGAACGAGGGTGGTATTGTTTCGTAATAACTTGTTTGTCGTTGTGACTTTTCAATCGCTATTCCCTTTCGTGTGGATCTTATGGGAATGCATGTCTTATTGTTCTCACCAGATCATCCTGGGAGTTGTTGTTTGAATTTTATTATCCTTCGTGTTTCGGACATGATTGTTCGATTTTTGTTGTCTCGATCGTTTGTTTGTTCGGTTTTTGTTCTCGTTTCGTGATTGTTGAGCGTTCAGGCTCTTTCGTAATTCCCTTAAGTTCGGGAAATCGGTCTCGTTTTCGATCTTCCAACCCTTAGGCGGTGGTAATCCGTATTTGTTCAGCGTTTGGCTCGCGTTTTGATTGATGAACCGTTGGGTTGGTCAATCGTATTGATTTTCGTTCATGTGTTTTGTGACTGTTCGGATAATCGACTTGATTGTACTATCTGTTTGATGACGCTTGTCACTTGTTGGTTTTATTATGTTTCTACCGGTAGCGTTGTGTTGGTCGTCGTGGAGCGCGTTTCCACGCCGTATATCCCTTGCGTTGCTTGTAATGTTTCGCCGTTGGGCATAAGTTACGCACTTCTTGTGTATCTCGTTGAGTTTTTCCTGGCGGGATATTTCTTCTCCCTACTTGTTTTAAGTTTCGGGACGAAACTTCTTTTAAGGAGGGTAGAATGTAATACCCGTAATTTCGATTTCCGGTAATTTTTTTTTAGGGGAAGTCCGTTTTGACGACTCGCTCATGACCGTTTCGTCATTCTGAGAATGACTAATTCTGCACTTTTTGTCATCCGAGTTCGTTTCGGTGTCGTTTTGTTGAGTTCCGTGCTTTTGGCGACTTTTCCGCACTCGAGTTCGATTCTTGCGAATCTCGCTCGAAACTGCTGTTTCGAGTTTCCCGTAAGTCCGTTTAGCTTTGTTAGACGTGTTGTGAACTTCTGTTTGGTTATTCGATCACGTATCGTGATTTTCGGGCGTTTTGGGCCATTTTATAATTTACCCAAAGTTACGGGTATCCGTATCTGTATTTGTTGTCTCGACCCTTTTCTTGGTCGCGTATGATTAATTATTGCATTATGTTTCCATTTCGGGTCATTGATGTCGTCCGCGAACTTTTCGTCGTGTTCGTTCCGTGCGTATTCGGAAATCGAGTCGTCGAGCCCTGGTGTTCGAGCACCGCCGACGGCTATGGATCGTCGACGATTGCGGCACCGGCCGGACGGGTGCGTAGAACCGGCGAAGCGCACGCCACGGCCGGCGGTCGCGCTAACCGGCAGTGTAGCGACGCTATCGGCCGCCTAACGACGCTATCGTCCGGACAGTGGAGTCCTGAGGTTCTGGAATCGGGTAGGCTCGGCAGGTAGCGCACGCTACTGCCGGACACTACGTACGCTACGGCCGGCAGGTAGCGCACGCTACGGCCGGAAGGCTGCGCACTCTACCTGGCCGAGCAGTCTAGTCCAGGAGGTCACTGGATTGCGGCCTGGGCCGATAGCGCGCGCTAGCTCGGCAGCCTAGCGCACGCTAGTCTGGCCCAGTATAAATGTGGCAGAGCAGCCTCATTTTCACTCATTTTTCATTTCCTTTCTTTTCGATCCGCGGCTGGAGCTTCGGAGGTGACGAAGCCATGTTGTTTAACAACAAATCCACGAAGTTATTGAGTTCATAACATCAATCAATCATCCGTTATCATCCTTTGATCCAGCGAATCAAGGTAATCTTCCTTAGAACCCTAATTTTGTGACTTTGGGGGTTTTTGCATTTTTGTCCGATTCGTTCCGTGTTGTTGATTAATTCATGATGGGTATGATTAATCTTGGTAGTATTCTTGTGTTTAACATCATTTAATCTATTTTTCTTCGTCGATCGAAGTATATTTCTTGACTTCTTTCGAATCGACTTTTTGGGGGATTTGTTCTCGATCTCGTTTTCCATCCATTTTTGATGGATCGATTGTGGTTAAATGATGTTGTTAAACATATTCTATGGATTGTATATCCATATTTCAACTTGGAATTCGCTGTTTTGACGGGACGAATCGTGTTCTTGGCCGCTTGGGGAAATCCTTGAACTTTCGTCATTTGTTCTTTGAATTCAGCGGCTTTGGGTCGTACTTTGGAATTCATTTTCGTTGTTATTGTTTTCGTCGTAGTTCATTGTTGCGGATCGCTGCTCGGTGGAGTCGGCGAGTTCATAGTCGGTTCGTGCCAACCTACTTCGGCCGATTCTCCGCGTTGTGGTTATTCGAGGCAAGTATCTTGCCCATACATTACGTGTTTTGTGGATATATTAGTTTGTAATTTACGATACGTGATTTATGAATGTCTATAATTAACTTTCAAAGGAATCGATATGCTTTCCAATACTTCCTTAAAAGATGACTCGTATGATTTCGTTGTTAAATGTGCTTGTCTAAGTATGTGTAGGGTATCGTTTTGTGTGATTATGACATTGTAGATTTATAGTTTAACTTTCCTTGAGGTATGTGTGGAACATATGCCTATTGATGATCCTGTGACATTGTGTCGTTCGGCGTGGTTGGAAAGGTATTTTCCCTCGTTGCTATGTTATTGGTACTAGCTGCATCGTTGGAATTCTAGCATGAGTCGTATCGTTACTTGGTCGTGAGTATATGTTGGGTGAACTGGCCATTCTAGTAAGGTACCTCGACTATATATACTGTGATTGACCTTCGAGGCTTGTGGTTTGCAACTGTGATTTTGGAATGTGTGTGTGTTGTTCCTTCCACCCGGAGTGTCCGACGGGATGTCTGGGGGCCGATACTAAGGGGTACGGCCATGGAAGTGAACTTGGGTGCGTGTGTGATTGATCTTCCACCCGGAGTGTCCGACGGGATGTCTGGGGGCCGATACTAAGGGGTACGGCCGCGGAAGTGGTTTCCCACCCGGAGCGTTCGACGGGGCGTCTGGGGCCCGATACTAAGGGGTACGGTCGCGGGTTACCAGGTGTTGTTTTCATCTTGAGGATGACGTTGATGTTTTCGTTAATTATGATATTCTCCGGAGTATCACAATGCTTTGTGCTTGGGGTCGAGAGACATTATATATCGAGTCTTGGTGCTTGGCTAGAATGGCATAGGAATAATGTGTTATGTGTAATGTGTCCTTGTAAGTGAATTGAAGTGGATGATCGGGTCGTGGACCCTGTGTTTTGTGACCGGAATGGTTGGGTCGTGGACCCCGTGTTTTGTTAACGGATTTTCATTTTGGAAAAAGAACTTTGGGGCTGTGACCCTAAATGACTTTCGAGGAATTAAGAACTTCTCAATTTCTAATGTTTTCAAAACTCCCGAGATTTGGAAATGTTTTCAAAGTGCGTACTTTCTTCGTTTCTACTTTCAAGACTTGAACTATTTTTAACTAAATATATCTCGGGAAGTCTTTCTTTGTATTCTCGGAATGTGTTGTGTATCGCTCGTTTTTGCACTTTATACTTGCACTAGCGAAACAGTGGAGTTTTGCTAACCCCCGAGTAATCGAGGGGTGGATATCTGTATTGTGTACAGGTACATGTAGGTTTTCGGGAGCAAGTCACAGGATCGGTACGAGGGATGATGAAAGACGAATGATACTAATCACACGAAGGCCAGTTTTGGGTTTAGTTAGTCGAAGTCCATCGTATTGTCTTTTCCGCTGTCTTATTGTTCGTTGTTGTAAGTATTTTACCCTTGCGTGGGTATGAGTCTGGATGAGTTTATGTATTTTTATTTGTAAGTCAGTGACGAAAGACCAAATCTGTCTATTGGTTCGTTATTTTGATTCGTCGGTATGTAATGTAATATGTTGTTTTGATGTCTAGCCTGATGGATCCTCACGGAGAGGGTCTGCGGCGTGTAATATTCCCGGTTCGATCTGAGGGTGTTACACCTATCTGGAGGTAGGGAAGTAAGTTCCGCGGGAAATACATCAGGGTATTCTGATACTACTGGTATAGCTTCAATCTCCATTTTGCTCTTGGGTTTGTTGATGACAAAAGCTAAATATCCCGTTGCTCCCTTCGAGATGACCCTTCTCGCCGTCGTGGCTGATATGATTGGGGCCAAGTTAATTCTAGCATTCTCGTGTAGTTCAACTATTGGGTGGTTGGATTTGCAGAATCGAACTATCTTAGAATGGCAGTCGAGTTGCGCATAGTTTTTAGATAGCCAATCCACCCCAAGTATGAGGTCATACTCAAGTATGGGAAGAAGAATTATGTCGGCAAGAAAACAATGACCCTCAACTATTACTTCACAATCTTTAAATACCGAATCTGTTTCTCGGCTCGTACCCATAGGTGTGGATACTTCTAAGCTTACGGGTAGTGATTATTGAAGTGAGTGTTAATTAACATGCTTGCATTCGGTTGTTGAGTATCGAGAAATGTTATCATTATTCAACATTATTATTACATTCGCAATGCTGTTTCATGAAAAAAATACAGCATTGGATAAGGAAAAGTAGTTTTCCTTACCAACTATCGATAGTAGGTAACATCTCAAAGAGACAGCTCATAGGACGGAAATACACAAATATGTCTTAATAATTCAAATCAAACTGCAAGTTTTCGCAAATTTGTCGTCCCATTCGGATGGGTCGAATATTTTGAATAATCCCTTGAATTATTATCGTTACGCCTTCCAAACAAATAACGTAGATAAGTTGACTATGAGGTACGTAGCAACATAGAACTTTAATAAGTTGAAATTAGCCATTACTATTCCAAACGAATAGTATAACGACTCAATTGATTTTGACAATACTGATTGGTGACGCTCATTCTGGATGAATAGCGAATGGATTGAGATATATCCTAATGGACGACATGAATTAGACCTTAAGTTAGGTTCTAGAGATCCCTTTTGGTAAAGGTCTTGTTGTAGAATAATATTTACTTCGCACTAGGTGGGGATTCTAACTAAGTCCGAAGAATCTTATCCTGGAAAAGCTCGATGTAAGTGTCCTTCTTACAAAGCGAGCTCCGTTACCACTCCTGTCACGCCCCCACACCGAGGTTGGACGAGAACGCGACAGTTAACGTAATAAATAACGTTTGTGATAACACATTCCTGTAAAGCATACACATGCCAGATCTCAGTCCGGTGAACTAAGACTGGTTATTCCATAGAAAAGAAATATTTAAGAGTACATCAGAATTATTACATCAAGTACGAAAGAGTACATCGAAAACCAAAATACATTTTGACACAGGAATAAAAAGAAGCGTTAAAGCAGTATCCTAATTCCTACGTCTTGGCAATACTTTGAGAATGGTCTTTAGTGGTCGTCAGCATCTGTCTCTTCTTCCTCTTGATTCTCTTCATCTAGTGGGGTTTTAGAAAAACAATTCAAAGTGGGGTGAGAATAATGGATTCTCAGTGAGTTGGTTTTGAGTATTTTCTAAATTTATATGTATGCAACTATTTTGAAATATAATATATTTTCTCCCACTTTTGGAAAATGGTATTGTTTAAAAATTGATGCAAGTTTTCAAGAAGAATATTATGAATTATTACATGAGTGTACAGTCAATCTCCGTAGATTGTTGTTGAGTATGAAAAATATACAGCGTCGAGCGCCCAATGAGTATTTAGCTTCGGAAGGTCGTCTACATGACTAATCCTTTAGCATCCTTATAACGTCTTAGACCGTTATTAGTGTTTAGCATTTGACTATCGCTACGACCTTTGGTTTGATAACCGTAGCCTTGGGCGTTTGTCGGACCGTCACTATAACATTGGCCTTTGAGCTTTATCGCTCTCACGCTTGGTGGTGTGCTGCCTTATCTCTTATCTGGGATCGATATGTCCTTAGCTTGGGTCTATTCCCGGATCATATCATAATCGCGACTATACCCGAATTCTACGACCCAATCACCTTAGGATCACTCCGTCCTTCGGCTTCAAGGGAATAGGATACGACGGTAGCTTTGCCTAAAACCGCAGCCACGCTGCTCGATTCATGACTTAGACTAACCGCCCCTCATGCATATAAATGAAAAAAGGGACTCTAGAGGTACTCGTATGGACTCTAGCGGTGGCTCCCGCCCGAAGGTTGTAGCACTTAGCTCCACACAGCACTTACTCCTGATTTCTATTGAATAACAATTATTATGCATGTTATAAGATATCGATATGATTATTTGATAATAAATGTACTTGGGTAAACTTGAGGAATTAGTTCAACCGGTTGATGATTAGATTGCTATTGTGCGAGTCTTAGCATAATCTTATAATAAACTCATAAACTTCAATAGTTCGGTACGAAATATTTATGTGTCCGAAAATTTTGTACTTTATTGCGAAAAGTCCATTATGATGTGAGGATCGAAGGTCAGAAGTTGCATGAAAGTTTTACCTTTCGGAATTTACAATTCCGCCCTTCCGTCTTTTAAGTACTATCATTATTATTTTTACCATAATTGTATGAATTTGGATAATTCGGTACGGATTGATTATACATCCGAAAATCACGAACTTTATTGTGAAAAGTCCATTATGATGTGAGGATTGAAGGTCAGAAGTCGCAAGAATGTTTTACCTTTCATAAATTACAATTCTGCCCTTCCGTCTTTTAAGTACTATCATTATTATTTTTATAATTGTATGAATTTGGATAATTCGGTACGGATTGATTATACGTCCGAAAATTACGAACTTTATTGTGAAAAGTCCGTTATGATGTGAGGATTGAAAGTCAGAAGTTGCATGAAAGTTTTACCTTTCAAAAATTACAATTCCGCCCTTCCGTCTTTTAAGTACTATCATTATTATTTTTACTATAATTGTATGAATTTGGATAATTCGGTACGGATTGATTATACGTCCGAAAATTACGAACTTTATTGAAGGTCAGAAGTTGCATGAAAGTTTTAGCCCTTTGGAAATTACAATTCTGCCCTTCCGTCTTTTAAGTACTATCATTATTTTTACTAAAATATTATAAATTTGATTAAGTCGGAACGGTTAGATTGTACGTCCGAAAATTATGAACATTATGGTGAAAGGTCTGTTATAATATAAGGTTTTCAGATGATAAGTTGCATGGAGGTTTTTCTTCCATAAATTACAATTCTGCCCTTCCAAAATTAAAGTACTATTATTATTATTATTATTATTTTTATTTAGTTTTGTCTTATAATTTTGATTAATTTGTTTGGATTCATTTGAACTCCGAAAATTATGAATCCAGTTGCGATTTGAACCTTATGACTTGTACTTTTAGATTACGTTCAGTATTAATTTTTATTCTCTTAGAAATTATAATTTCACCCCTTCATTTTGCCTTAATCGGTATTTTAGTATTCTTGACATATCTTTTTTATTTCTTGTCGGACTGACCTTAAATTTTCGGGGTAAGTTCTTTATGTTATTAAGAGTCTAGCGAGCTCAACTTTTCTAGAAATTTTATTTTCGAAATAGTAAGCTTCTGTAAATTATAATTTTGGCCCCGAATTCTTGAAATTTATATTTTTCCCCGATTTTCTATTTTAATAAATTCCGATTTAGGTGAAATTTTATAGAGAATTTATTTTTGATATATTAAGACATAAGACCAGAATTATGGATTTAATAATTTTACCCCAAAATTTGTCTTAATTAAATTATTTTAGTTATCCTTCGAATTTAGGTTCCAATTATCAAATCTTCCAGTGACTAATTATCCTCTTACCATAGTCCAGTATATACTCATAATTTTGGAGTTTTAATAATCAAAGGTCAAATTTGCCATATTCAATTACAATTTCCACCAATGAATTAATTTGCACATATAATCAAAATATGACAAACTAAAATTCAACAATTACAAAGATCATTACATGCATGGTAATGAATGTCATTTTTAATCAAGTATAGCTAACTAAAGTCATAATACTTGCATGCACCATATATATTTAACTTGTAATAATTTTGAATAAGAGAAAAGAAGAACATAATTTTACCCACTTTTGAATTCTTCAAAGAGATGTTAAAGATGATGACTTAGACAAGATGACTCCCCCTCTTTGAATATATGTGGTTGATCTACCATTATATCTTTTCCTTCCACTCTTATCAGAAAAAAATCTGAGATCTACTCTTTTATATTTTGTTTCTACCCAATATACATAAACCTAAAATTTGATGCCCCCAAAAGTTTGCTGTCCTGGGCGTCGCCCACCTCGCCCGGTACCAAGACTGGCCCTGTTCAATAAAATATGTAATATATAAGCAAGATACTTGCCGTTCACGAGGTACGGCTAAGTCGACAAGATGTTGCTGGTATTGCTGATGTAGTTTGTGCGTGGTGTCAAAGTGTTGCTGCATAGTGTTGTGTTCTCATTTTGTTATGATCCATGGTACATTTTGTTCGGGATTGTGCTGCCACTAATCATAGGGTCCGACTTACCATTAGACAGTTTCGTACGTATACATATAGAATGTGTATATTGGTTATTTTATAGCCAATATAATTTTTATATATAATTAATTTCCAATTTCTAAACAGGAATTATATCGAGTTGTACCGACATATAATTTTCCCACTTTTTGTATAAACAACCCTTCTATCCAACCTTGTGCTTTTAAGGCCAATTGATCTAACCTTAAAATTTTTTTGGCCCTTTACATATCTATACATTATTTATAAACTAATTACACCAAACTAACACAATAAAAATAATTACAAAAATAATGCATTGGATACTTACAACTAATAATTTGGTTACCTAGATTAATACATTTGAATTTCAGTTATTCGGTAATCCAACGCCCCAACATCTAGTGTAGTATGTTTCATTGAGATAGTAGATACATGCAATTAACATTTTGTTTACCTGAATATTGCATCTAGATATTAACACAAATTATTATTCTTATAATTATTTTAGTATTATGATATCTTTATAATACTTTTATAAAATGTACCCCTCCGTCCAACAAAAATATGCCCATTTTAAATTTTACCTGTCAAAATTCATAAATTTTTTATAATAAATTGCAGCCAATATATAAAAAATATAGCAATGTAAATACTTGTATGATTTGTGTTCATGTGTATTCTTTAAATATTATTTTTTTATTCATATATAATTAAAATTGTAAATAATAGATAATATATCTAGAGAGATTAATAGAAATTAAAATATGCATATTTTTGCTGGACATTAGATAATATATTTCACCCTTAATTTTACTTTTGTCAATTTATTAAACCTAATGTCCAGGTTTTGGACCCAGGTTTGGACCCATCTTTATTGTGCTGCTTGCAGTCCCTTCTGAAACATTCATTTATTCGTATCCTTTGCCGTGGGCCAATATGCCCTACACTCTTATATTTAAAAGGGTAGTTTACAAATATATACAATTATTAGGAAGTATTTACATATATGACAGATACATGAAATAATTACAAAACTATCCAAAATTTATAAAAGGATAAAAAAACGGATACTTTGCAATAAAGAAGGAACTGTTTCGCAGGAAAAAAAGAAAACCCCACCTCCTCAGATTTTACCGCGATGGGATCTCCACGATCTGAGAGATCCAGTTACCAAAAACAAAACAAAAAATTCAGCACCAGCTATAATCAAAAAAGAAGAAAATTTTTTATACAATTCGATTTTTTTCTCCATCAGAACGAAGAAGCCGACACGAATCACAGGATACAAGGGAGACAAGCAAGTACAGTTTTCTGTTCTTGAAAATAGAACGAAATCATCATTTCCTTAAAATCGTTACGAAGGAAGAAGATTCCGAATACAAACTACAGAAACTTCGGCAAACAGGTAACATTTTGAAGTAATTTTTTTTTTGGAATTTTGAAAATGTTCCGGGAATTATTATTCCCGTGATGTGTCTTACCTAATACTGGTTGTAGATACATAGATGGAAGATTCTAGATCCTTCTAGAGGTAGTAGGATCCTATTAGATGTCTTACCTTATCTAGGAATCCTATGTATGGAAGGACTCTCATTGTAATGCCTATATAAAGGCCCCACTATCAGTGGTATGAATACAATTGATTGACTCGTATTTATAATCTTTTACTTTCTCCTGGAACACGTTATCAGCACGTAGTCCCCAACTGAGCAAGAAATTTTTTTTCCTCTCCCGTTTTTTTTTTGAAAATTCCGAAAAAATTAAAAAAGAAAAGAAAAATCGGATACAGAAACCCTAGCATTGCGTCCGCCGTTGCCTTCACCTTCCTCAATAAGAAGACCGTCGACCCCTCTTACCCTATAGTCAATCAGGCTATTACAAACATGTGATGGCAACGGAGCTAATGAAAGCATTACAGAGGGGTTATCTCACAACAACGACTTGTATTTTCGTCGCAAGGAGCAACCCTCCGCCGAAGCTGACACCTGCTGTCACCACAAATTCCTCCTCCTTCCGATGCCGCTGTAATTTCGGGTTTACAAGGCTTCCCATTTATAATCTCTGAAAACACGAGCCGAAGGATAAGGAATAGAAATCTGCTGAAACTGCGAAAGAGAAGAAGTCTTATGCTGGTAGGCAAAGCTGTGGACTTTAGAGATTACGAATTGATGACGTAATGAAGATTCGCTGTTTGTGAATGATGATGAAGATGACTCTCAGGAAAACATATCAAAAATGGAGGAAGAAAGGATCCACAACTTGATCGAAAGAGAAAAATATGAAAAGAAGAGCCCGTAAGAGCAGGACTCTTACAAGAAGAAAAAAAGGGAGCAAAAAATCGAAAAAAAATCGAGTGACGAGAATTTTCGCGCATAAATTTTTTGCACAGCGCAGTCGTACTAAAATTATGTTCCCCAATTTGTTAATCGTCGGATCGGTGTAAAATTTTGATAAAAACTTACCAACACAAATACCTGTATATTCAATGGTGGAGATCAGATTCCGAGTAGTCTTGCGTACTGAATCTGCTGCCGAACAGAAGCCGATTTTTATAAGAAAATTTGGTGATCCGACCTCATCCAATAACGAGTTGCTGCACCGCCGCGCTCGAGTCCTTTTTCGGTCGATTATCGAGCCCAGTATCCCTTTTCGGGCGTTTCTCAACTTTCCATCTTTTCCTAATTAATATTCATTTGTTCATTGATTTGTACACTTATGAATCTTACCATGTTTATATTTTATGTGCATATAGGAAAATATATTGCTCATGATGATGTGCACGATATGGAGAGAAGCCATATTTATTATCTCGTTCAAGGATCAAAGTAAATATAGAACCGAGTACCATGAAAATATGTTGCTCACACGAAGAGAAGCTCCCGTTCAAGGATCAAAGCAAATATGGAACCAAGTACCCGTAAGATTTTATTAAAGATCCCGTTTTTCAATTCCTCTCTTTTTGGAATTTTTTTTGGGGAATTGGACATTTGGGTTCTTTATCTCCCACGCTACTTTGTGGTGGATGAGACTATGAGAAGTGGTATCAGTCTCATATGTCGAAGTAAACTATGTGACGGTCCTGGGGGAGTCACGGATAATTGTTGAAAGTCAATATTTGTGGTTGTTGCATACACCACATTTTGGTTGTGATTTGACGTCGCTGTTTGTCGATTTTAAACCAACAATTGAAAAAAAAAATGAACATTGTCGGTAATGGTAAAGTTATGACTTCATGATTAGTCACGAATTTGTGACGTACAAATGGGACAAACATCGATTGCGATGGATATGTCGTGGTTAAAATCGATTTGTGACGAATTTGTCACGTTGAATTGAGCGACCACCACGTTGGTCTTGACCGAATCCCATACTTGGAAAACTCTATCTTTCATCCTATTAAAATAAAATATTGCATGTGGGCGTAGTCATGCACCGTCTCCTTGCAATATGATATATGAAAGAATGTACGAGTAATTCTTATGAATTTTAACATGTAAAGCAATAGCATATTGTGGTAAATACATGAATTCATTGACCTCGATTATAGTTCGTGTGACTATACGTCCGAATACTTTTCGGAGTATTTGTTAAGGCATGTGCCTTACATATTTGACCATGTTTAGTCAATCTTAGTAGATGGTCAAGACGAGTTGGTTATGGTATATTCATTATGTCTTATGGTTCAAAATGCTTAATTATGATGCACCGCGTTGCATCCACATAACATGGCTATTATGACGTATACTTGCAAATTGAGAATTAAAATTCTTGGTTGATTTGATGCACTTTGGTGGGTTTTGTCTACACTTTTGATCATGACTAGGCGCATCCTCCTTGGTATTTATTTATGCTTTGAAAGTTCAAACGAAATCAGTGGTTTTTAAACAGCCTTAGCTGTACCGACATTCCTACTTTCTCTGCAAGTCTACCAAGTTGGAGTTACCGAAAGGATCATTAGTCGAGATAGAAATCGAATACCCTGCTGTGTTTAAATGCACCTATGGCTATCATTGCCATGTTTTTGCATCAACACTTATGTCATTAGATATGGTCTCAACCTTGTTTTCTCACTAAACTTTGGAAATACTAAAGCAGCCAATTAAAACATGCACTGTGATCTGAGTTTAATGATCCGTGTGGTGCACAATATATGGATAGAAAGAGACGGAAGTCTAGTTTCCAGAACATTGGACTGTTCATCCATATCCTTCCTGGCAAGGGAGTTATCACTGTATTAGTGAACAAAGGTCAAGCTACACGGAATTTTATTTCCAGCGATTGTGCTAACTTTTGTCCCAACCAACTTGGTTCCCATCTTAAATTTGCAAGTAGTCTTATGACACACGTTTTTCAACCTCTTTTAGGCCGAATTTGCCGTGGATGATGCAGTTTTTGGTATGAGTTGTACGCTAAACTATCATCTTTCAAATGTTGAAAAACAGTTTCCTTGGGGAAGCCCAAAATATGCACCCTTATAAGAAGGTCGAGCGTATGCATGGTAGTTTTACACCATGCTTGTGTCGTGATTTTGCCCTTTAGGCATATAATCTTGCTATGTTATGCACTCAATATGATAGATCATTTTGATCGTATCTCGTATAAAATCTCTATGTTGTTAGAGTGTTCGCTATGCTCATGTTTGTAAAATTTTGCAAGCGAAATTGAGTACATATTAAGTTATTTCCAAGAAACGTAATATTTTTGGATTTCGTGTTATAAATCCATTGTGACTATGATGACTAGGTCATCACAATCAATGAGTAGTACAATGCTCAAGTTGTTGAATGCCGAATGGCGTTTTCTAGTCACTTATGTCCCGTAACAATTAAACCATGTTATGACTCGATGACATATATGCCAAAGTGTATCACTCATAGCATCTCATTGTGATTTGTGAGAAATAAAATCTTATGCATCACTTGTATTGGATATGTGAAAAGAAAAATATTCATGAGTCAATATGGTCCGGCTTGCATCGGTTTTTGTAACCAGAAGATGTATTGGGACATTGACACATTTAGGCTTTAATAATCCGGAGTTTGGACAATTTGATGATTCATATACCACGGTATTATCATGAACATTATTTTCTTTGAACAAAGAAACTAGTTGGATCAAAGACACCAAAGTACGTTGGTGGAGTCATGAGCAGGGCACATGACTGATGATGATATTTATGTCATCCGCGCCTTGTTTTCATAAACATGTGTGACGCCAAAGACCCCCTCAATGATCCTTCTTAGCCATGTTCATTGATTATTCTTTGGCACGATTAGGAGATGACACCCTCATATGCTAAAGAGAATAATATAGGGACTCGCATAAGCATGGTACTGAGTCCTCTCTTTTCACTGAGTCCTTATACATACATGATCATAAGTATTTGTAATACCCGCAATTTCGAACTTCAGTAATTTTCTTTTTTTCGGCGGGAGTCCGTGTTGATGACTCGCTCGTGACTGTTTCGTTATTATGAGAATAATTAATTCTGCGCTTTTTGTCATCCGAGTTCGTTTCGGTATCATTTTATTGAGTTCCGTGTTTTTGAGCGGTTTTTCCGCACTTGAGTTCGATTCTTGCGAATCTCATCCGAAACTGTTGTTTCGAGTTTCTCGTAAGTTCTTTTAGTGTTATTATTCATGTTGCGAGCTTCGGCTTGGTGTTTCGATCGTGTATCGTGTATTTCGGACGTTTTGGGCCATTTTCGTAATTTCCCAAAGTTTGGGGTAATTACTTTCCGTTGTCGAATTTCGAGCCTTCGGGTGGTCGGAATCATGTGTTCTCTTAGTGCTCGAATTCGTCTTTGCGAGTACTTCGTAACTGTATCTTCGATTCGTATTCAGGTTCAGGTTTCGGGGTTGTTCGTGCACTCGACTGTTGGGCCTTAAATAGGCTGCCTGCTGGCTGAGTTATGTACGTAACCGGCCCAGGGCTTACGTACGTAACCGGCCATGGCCGAGACACTGCCCAAATATGCCGGCATCATTACGTACATAACCGGCCAAGGCTTACATACGTAACCGGCCTTACGTACGTAACTGCCGAGGACGCATGCCCTCAACATGTCCTCTAATGTCTGTATAGTCCTCTCTGATTTCCCGTCGGACTAAGGATGAAAGGCGGTACTGAGATTGAGCTGAGTTCCCATAGAACGATGAACTGATTTCCAAAAATGAGACACAAATCGTCCGTCACGATCGGAAACGATACTCTTAGGAGTACCGTGCAGTCTCACTATCTCCTTGATGAACAACTGAGCCAGTCTCTCAGGTCCCCACGTATCCTTGATCTCAAGGAAATGAGCTGATTTAGTTGAGCGGTCCACAATCACCCAGATCGTATTCATGCCACGACGACTCGTCGGCAAACTCGTGATGAAATCCATAGAAATGTCTTCCCACTTCCACTCTGGAATAGGGAGAGGTTTTAAATACCTGCCGGTCGCTGATGTTCAATCTAGACTTGTTGACAGGTTAAGCATCTCGAAACAAATTCTGCGACTTCTCGCCTCATATTACTCCACCAGTAATTTTGTTTCAAGTCCTTGTACATCTTGCTGGACCCCGGATGAACAGAATAAGGGGTAGCATGAGCTTCTCTCAAAATCGAGTTTTTCAACTCGTCATTCTCCGGTACGCACAACCGATTCTTAAATCCCAAAAGTCCATCCTCGTGGACCACGAATCCAGGGGCTTTCCCCTGAGCCACATCCTTACGGATGCGCAACAATGCTGGGTCTGAATCCTGATTTTCCCTGATTTTCTCCTCAAGTGACGATGAAATCCCTAACATACAAAGCTATCCCTGAACTCGCTGAAGCCAGACCTCGATCTCGGGTCTAAGGAATTCCTGCTGAAGCTCCTTCTGAACTGTTAAACGAGCAAGCATCTGCTCCTGAACGGACTTACGACTCAAGGCGTCGGCGAGAACGTTCGCCTTGCCTGGGTGGTAAAGGATCTCGATATCATAATCTTTGATTAGTTCTAACCACCGCCTCTGTCGCATATTTAACTCCTTCTGAGTAAATATATACTTTAAACTCTTATGATCGGTGAATATCTGACAAGTAACGCCATAAAGATAATGACGCCAAATCTTCAATGCGAACACCACGGCTGCTAGTTCCAGGTCGTGAGTCGGATAATTAACCTCGTAAGGTCTCAATTGTCGTGAAGCATAAGCAATAACCTTCCCATTCTGCATGAGGACACATCCGAGACCCTGTCCGGACGCATCACTATAAACCACAAATCCCTCCGTCCCCTGCGACAAGGAAAGTACAGGTGCTGACATTAACCGGCTCTTGAGTTCCTCAAAACTCCGCTGACACGCGTCAGACCACGTGTATTTCTTATCCTTTCGCAAAAGGTTCGTCAAGGGTTGAGCGATTCTAGAAAATCCCTCCACAAATCGCCAATAATAACCCACTAATCCGAGAAAACTTCGGATTTCCTTAACATTCTTCGGAGGTGACCAATCTCGGATAGCCTCCGTCTTCTGAGGGTCGACACGAACTCCGTCTGATGAAATTACATGTCCGAGAAAAGTCACTTCGGACATCCAGAACTCACATTTGGAAAACTTTCCATAAAGTTGCTCTCGTCTCAACACGTCGAGAACCTGATGAAGATGAACCTCGTGTTCCTCTCGGCTACGAGAATAAATCAAAACGTCATCGATAAAGACAACAACAAACTGATCCAAAAAGTCGATGAAAACCCGATTCATTAACTCCATGAAGACCGCAGGTGCATTAGTCAATCCAAACGGCATGACCAAAAACTCATAGTGACCATAGCGTGTTCGAAACGCCGTCCTTGCGATACCCGACTCTTGAATTCGCAGCTGATGATATCCAGATCTTCAGTCGACCTAGGAAAATATTGAAGCTCCCTGAAGTTGATATAAGAGATCACCAATACGGGGTAAGGGATACTAATCTTGATCATCACCCTGTTCAACTCCTGATAATTAATACACACACGAGACGAGCCATCCTTCTCCTTGACAGGTCACACTGGTGCTCCTCAGGGGGACGCAATCGGTCGGAGATAACCTTTCTCGAACTATTCCTCAAGTTAAATCTTCAACTCCTGCATTCTGGTCGGGGCCATCCGATACGGTGCCTTCGATAAAGGGGACGTACCGGCTCCAACTCACTCCTGAATTCCACTACTCTATGTGAAGGCAACCAGATAACTCGTCTGGAAATACATCGCCAATCGATGACAATGATACCACAAATGATTGAACATTTCGATTGCCCTAGAATGGTCAATCGATAAAAAAGTGATACAATGAATGATTGAACATCTCGATTGCCTTAGAAGGGCCAATCGATGAAAATGATACAATGAATGTTTGAATAACTCGATTGCCTTAGAAAGGCCAATCGATGAAAATGACACAATGAATGATTGAATAGCTCGATTGCCTTAGAAAGGCCAATCGATGAAAATGATACAATGAATGATTGAATAGCTCGATTGCCTTAGAAAGGCCAATCGATGAAAATGATGCAATGAATGGTTGAATAGCTCGATTGCCTTAGAAAGGCCAATCGATGAAAATGATGCAATGAATGATTGAATAACTCGATTGCCTTAGAAAGGTCAATCGATGAAAATGATACAATGAATGATTGAATGACTCGATTGCCTTAGAAAGGCCAATCGAAGAAAATGGTGCAATGAATGCTTGAATAGCTCGATTGCGGAATCTCTCTGCTTCCGCCATAATAATAATTCTACTGGAACAACGGGGATTACTTCCCTGAAGCACACATTCGACAACCAACGACGGAAAGATAACGACCAAATGCTAACAAACACTGAGGATAGTATTAAGACGATCAAACCAACTAATACCGAAAATTACATCGTCCTAAGATAAATTCACCACGATTAGGTCCACCAACCAATCGCGGTCATTAAGCTTAATTCAGTATGATTTACGAAAAATCTTCCATCGTCAGGTAGACCGATGGTATGAGGTCCACAAGCAATAGGACTATCCCAGAATAAGTCTATTCAAACATGATTCGAAAATGAATGAATGCGGTGCACCAGTATCCAAAAGGTCCACACAGGTTGAAATAAAATTACGAGTATACCTGAGGTCATTCGGGCCACCGGATCGTCGATCCTCCTCATCACACGAATCTGGGACTTGCCGGCCCCCGAACCGGACGCTCCCGTCTGATAAATATGAGCCCCAACTCTATTTGCTTCCATTGTCTTAAACGACGTTGACAAAGCGATGATTCAAAGGCCGATTGCTTCGGGCTCGAGATGCCACGAGCCGACTTGGAGTCACTTCGGCAAACACTGGCACTATGCCCAAAATTCACACAATTATAGCACGTGATAGACGGTCTCGGACACTTGGTGCCGACATGACCCGGTTCTCCACAATTAAAATGTATGATGGCCGGCCGCCACGGGATTGAGATCCCGCACGATTATGCACCGTAGGAGGTCGCTCGAAACGATAGGACTCACACGAGGCTTCTTGAAGGTTGACCGACCGCCTTCGGATTGACTACGCTCGCTGATTTCTTGCCGAGATGAAGGTTGTTGTTCAAGACTTTCCTTAGCGGTGCTCATACGGGAGAGTTCTCTCGATTAATCTGGCCAGAGTGGCGCAATGATGATTGAGCAATTGCACATGGGTCATCATGGCCTGCATAAAAGTGAGTGGATCAACCCGAACATCTTCTGATCGAGCCGAGTCTTGGGCACGATTTCCCGACAGCGAGTGATTATTACCCGGGTTTCGGCCCGCACCGCGGCCTCTCCCCGTGCATCCCCTGACAGCTCTCTCCATACTGAAGTAGGAAGGTCGCATAATGATTATATTTCCCGCGTGATTATCACGTTATGATTATGTCATGAGATGATGAAAATGAGTATACATGCTCTAACTTAGTGATTATATGAATGATTTACTGAAGTGACATGATTATCTGATGAAATTCTTGAAATGATTATCTTGAATAACTTAATAAGATTGATAATATGATCATCCAGATCGACAACTGAGTAATGAAATGAATTGAGTAATTAATGAGTTAACATGATCGTCCTGATCATTAACTGAGTAATTAAATGAATTAAGTGATTAATGAGTTAATATGATCGTCCTGATCATTAACTGAGTAATGAAATGAATTAAGTGATTAATGAGTTAATATGATCGTCCTGATCATAATGAATGATGATGTTTGAGGATTGTTAATTGATGAATGATGAATGAATGACTATTGCCAGAAATTATACCATAGCGTTAGAAATCTTACAGTTCTTTCGGTCTGATTGGCTCGGCATTTGCACAGGTCACACGTGACGCGAAAGTCCAATGATACTAGTCTGATGACGATGACTTCAAATGAGACATGACTCGGAAGGTAGTATTCAAAACCACGCTCTGATACCAACTCTGTAACACCCCAAACTAGGTGGATATTACAGTGCCGTAGATCCCCGACTGGGACCCACCAGGCAAATGAAAATGACTGAATTATACAGGATAAATGTAGTACCAAACCACATTACAACAATAATTACTCCGATGAGGAGTTTAATTACAACACACCAGGACAATACCGAATACTAGTGTATTTTATATGAAGATAAAATACACAACACTGAATGAAACGGAGTATCCAAATGAAAATCTGCAGCGGAAAATAAATGACGGCAATATGAATAACTGAAAGATCGGGGCCCCCTACTAGTATCACTGGATCTCCTCGACGTCAGCATGCTATTCCCGTGCTTTTGCCTTGCCATGACCTGAAAATGTAATCCCAAATGGGTCGCCATACGTAACAACAATCCTCAAGGGTTGAAAATACACAATCATGAATTACCTTTAGTTATGAAATATCCTAAGTTATGAATTACGCTGAAGAGGAGTATCATAGTACGCCCGTAGTGTTCTGTGCAAGTGTACAAGACGAATGACCGGACACACCCGTCCTTGTACCTAATTAGTCTCACGGAGGTAATCTGTTACCGTGTGCACAGTCTAATGTATTACTCCCAATACATGGCCATCACGTGCCCGACTAAAAATTCCACACATCCGCACCCAGCCACGCAATATGAACCCAGAGGGTCATATGAACGAGAATGACCATAATGAATGTCAATGAATAATAAACTGACAAAGTCAAGAATGACTCACCGAGATGAAAGTAATAATGAAGCGATTGATAGTTCAATGAAATGGTTGGAACCGCCGTTCCTCGTTAATGAAGTGCTTATTCGACAATTACAAGTCTCAATATGATTAATACAATGATGAATGAATTATGATTATAAATGATCAACAACAAAAGGAATGAATATCCTTTTAACCGAGTAAGAATTAACTTACTCAATACCGATGAAGAATGTCCTTCCACGAACAAATGTCCTAATGGAGTGTCGGTCGCTCGAACAACCTTAATTCAATATAATACCAACAATCCGTTCAATATACGAATTAAACACGAATATAACGAACTCAACACGTCGATACGACTAAACCAAGTCCATTGAGGCATTAAATCAAACACGTTGCGGCCAAACTCCGATTGTTTACAATCAAACCTCAATATACCAATATCAAATCCCCCAAGAAGTGTTTCAAACCAACAAAACATCTTCAATACGACCAATAATCCGTTATGAATACCCAAATACGTGATTATAACAACAATTAATCGAAAATCCCCAAATCCAACTCGATATTCAAAGTGTTCTTGAATAATCCCTCAATAATTCAATGAATCTTTATACAAACTCATAATCATATACATATCCCTTCATATAACATGATTATAACGTCCAAAACATCATATCTCAACACAAAATCGAAATCCAAGATGTTGAAGAAATTACCTCTTGAAGATCCAACCACTTCGATCCGATGAACACGAGTTAAAACGAGTATCCAAGCTTCCCAAATGAATGAAGATGATGAAAATTACACACTCAAATGATTGATGATAGCAAAAACTCTCCCTCAACCCTTTCTCTTGGATAAAGTTGAAGAAATGAGGAAATGAGGAAAAATGTCCCGGCCAAATCCTTAAATACTGCCGGAAGTTACGGCCGTAACTCGGCCCTCTTACGGCCGTAACATTCCAATTCAACGGCCTTACACAGAATCGGCCAACTCAGACGGCCAGAATCGGCTTCGTCCGAAAGCCTGCCGACAGACTTACGGCCGTAACCGCTCCTGAGTTACGGGCGTAACCCGCCTACGTCAAAAACATCCGCCGACATCCTTACGGCCGTACCGCACACCTTACGGCCGTAACTCGGATGATACGTCCGTATCCGGCCAAACTTACGGGCGTAACCCGCCTTCGTCAAAAAATGACCAGGCATGCTGCCTGCAGCGTACGGCCGTATCCGGCCAAGCCTTACGGCCGTACCTGCCTCGACTTACGGCCGTATGCCGCAACCCTTATGGCCATAAGTCACCCTTGGTCGACAACACCTGAAATTTACGAACACCACTTACGGCCGTATCCAACCCTCCTTACGGCCGTAACTCGCCTTCGGCCAAAATGCCTGGGCAGCCTGCTGGACCACGTACGGCCGTAACCGTCCAGCCTTACGGCCATACCCGCTGAACTTACGGCCGTATCCCGAAACCTTACGGCCGTAACTCAATGCTGGCCAAGGTGAATAAATCCGATAACTACGATTCCTCGCTACGACTGATGAATGATCCGACATACCATACGAATGTGAAAGTGAACAAGTCTAACACGAGCCAAAGATGATACTCCCAGTACAAGGCTATCAGTCACAATGAAAACGATAATACTCCCGTCTCGATCTATAAACGGAGATAAAATGACGATCGGTAACTGATATACGATTACAACATGCCAACGGTGTACACAAATGAATGAATCATGAATGATGAGTGATTATAAATGAGTGAGAATTACTGAGTGACAATTACAGACTGATAATTACTGAATGAAAATGAATGAATTACTACCGGGTATTACATTTATTTGATCGTTTGTTTTGAACTTTCAAAGATTCGTTTAGTCTTGTTAAAGGCCCTCTTTCAAAACCGTGTGTGTTTTGTGATTGGTGTATTTCGTAAACGAGCATGTGAACATTATGAATATGGTTGATGTTGATGTTGCGATTGATAATGCACGTGTATGAATATCGCTTCATTTCATTGCGTTGTGGTTTTGACGTGGTGTCGTGCTTTGTGTTTGTTACCTTCAGGTGAATTACTTGGATATCCTTGGCGTGATACTTTATTTGTGTGAATGTGTGCATATGGTTGAAGGTCTACGGTGACACATGGCATGTGATCATGTGGTCAGGATGCAACAAGTGATTGATCCAACCGTGACAGCCTAAGATAATCTACGGTGACACATGGCTTGTGATCATGTGGTCAGGATGCAACAAGTGATTGATCCAACCGTGAGATGTTGTGATTCGTTTCGCTAGCCAGCTCGGGAGGGTCCTTCGAGGCCTCGGGTGGGATTTGTGGCTTCGTCCCGGTCCTAGGTGATGCCTGTGTGTGATTTGATTCGCTAGCCAGCTCGGGAGGGTCCTTCAAGGCCTCGGGTGGGATTTGTGGCTTCGTCCCGGTCCTAGGCGATGCTTGTGCGTGATTACGTTGTGTTGATTTTATGTCCGTTGAGTACACGTGATGTGGGTTTTGAGCCTGTTGATTTTGGAAAGAGAAGGATTTGATAATCCTAAATTGTTTTCTATTAAAACTCCCGAGGGTATTTTAAACCATTTTGCAAACCGTTCTCGTTCATTGTGATCTTTCGGATTTGGAAAGTTTTACTCAAACTCTTGCCCCGGGAAGTATTCGTTTCGTTGTATTTGAATCTTTGAGTATTTCTGGTTATTGTTATCCTTGGAACTTGAATTATATGGCTCGTATTTGCACTTTGTACTTGCACTAGCAAAATAGTGGAATTTTGCTAACCCCCGAGTAATCGGGGGTGGATGTCTGTATTGCATTCAGGCTTCAGGGAGCGTGGCACAGGGTCGGCATGAAGGATGATGAAAGATGATCGATACTAATCACATGGGGAACCGTATATTGTGTATTGGTTCAGTTGTACTTTATTTTTCGCTGCAGTATTTTTCCCCATTATACGGGAGTTTGTTGTATTTTGACCCCTGCGTGGGCAAGTATTGTAATCGAGTTGTATGTTTTTATTGAAAGGCCAAATCGGTCTACTGAGTCTTTTTAGCCTTAAAGGCATTGCCGAGTTGTTCGTTTGTTGTTACCAGCCTGGTAGATCCTTGAGGAAAGGTTCTACGGCGTGTAATATCCCTGAGCGGATTGGGGGTGTTACAGTATTAGCCTGGGTGGCTTATAATGCTATGATGGTGTTTACAAATGGTCATACTTAAGTAATAACATTATATGTTATGTGGTTCCTTTGACAATGATTGATAAGTTGATGAAACCTGAGTTTATGGTTGTCTAACTTGCGGACCAGTCATTGTAAAGGTTGGTTCACTCACTTTTAGACCAAGTCTTCAAGTGAAATTTTTACGAGTACTTCCTCACATCCAAGGCTACCTTCTCACAAATTATGGTGCCATTTGGAGACTTGGAAGGAGGTGAACCACTTAAATGAAGTTTTCACATACCACCAGCCGTCCTATCAACCAGTTCGATGTCATTTCGACCAGTTTCTGACCACAAAGTTGATGGTTTTGGAATCCCAACACCCATTTATACATGCTCACGAAATTTCGAGGTGTTTGGGGCTGGTGAAGGGAGTGAACTCTTCAAGAAAGCATTAGAGGTTCGATAAAACCAATGGCCTATCATCGGTTCAATTTTTTCTTTATGTTCGATCCCGGTGGTGCATGGTGGCGGTTTTGTTGGATTCTCAAGACCAGTAGCTACGGTTATGTAGCATAGGTCAACATGTCATATTCACCTATACCTATCATCATTCAAAATGCTTAGTTACGAGTGTAACAGTATGCATTTTGTTAACTAGATTGTGTTAACAATAAAAACCTTTGTCGTCCACATGTTCATGTGCCAAAGTGCGTCACCACAACGCATTATAACAGGTTATAAATGATGAATATGACATGCGCTTTCACTTATAGTCCGTTTAAAATATACCTTGGCAGACGATCTCGTAAGTCACTTTGATGAGCCAGTTTTCCCGTCGTTAGGGGGAGATGCGAATGATCATGTTCGAGTAGAACGACTTGGAATTGTCGTAGTTTGTCCCTACTGTGTCTCACCAAGTTCCCTAAAGTGACGAGATTAAATACATGCTGCAAACATGTCTGCAAGGATTGTGTCCGGTCATGGACGTTCATCATCTATGAATGGTGATATGGTAACACCACAAATTGTGGTAGATGGTGTTACTAGGCCGTGGATCTCATCGAGTATTGGGATGCCACTTGGTTCGATAAATACTCTCGCTAAGAATGTATGCGAGTTTGGTACATGAAACTTGATCATTTGATCAAATGAACTCATCCGTCTCATGTGATTCTGGATTACAGTCATCATTGGGGGACGCCTCAATGATTGCCAATCCATAAAGAGTACTCTATGAATAAAGCCGGTACATGAGGACGTGGAATGTGAGTTTAATCGAACCATACTTCGCTGAAAATCTACAACGTTGTAGCCTTGGCCTAAAAATGGAAATATATGCGACTCCAGTATGAACAAAGTGATAGCCCTTTGTCGAAGTGGTGCCGACACTCCAAAGATAAGATCTACCCATATACTTTGTTAAAGCAAGTGAGAGAAGGAGTTAAACTCACCACATGGTGCGAGGTTTCTCATGAAACCTAAGTTGTGCTATTATGTTATAGCATCCACTATCTTTTCAGTCAGATAGCTTCCCAAAAACTGACGTGCAGCTTGTGGTTAAATCTTATCTTAGTAGGGAACTAAGTTAAGTGATAAAAGGATCTCGTGGTGGATCAGACTCAAATCAAGTGGACCCTGACCACGGAGCACGAAAACAAGTGATTGTCGGGAATGCATACTAAGTATATACTTGATTTGGAAGAGATATGAAGCTTTTGCGTGTAAAACTAAGGGTTTATAGTGATGTACTCTTGTGAGACTAAGATATTCCGCTAAATACAAAGTTAAGAATGAAAGGCTCTTGGGGACACTTGATGATACGTATTCATCAATCGGTAGGCAATCTAAGGGACGGTTTCCCTAAAAGACGATAAAGTAATGCCTATATGATTCCCAATGACTAGTCGAAGTCATAATAAGACTTGGCTCACTTAAGTGATGATGCAGTCTTAAAAGAAAAGTACGGTATTATGTACTCATGTTTAACTCGATGTACTCATTCGTAATAATCCGGTAAAGCCACTATGATGATGACATAGGATGCGCTCACGCAATGTCTGTGATTGACAAGAAGCTTGAAGCTCACTCTATCTCGATAAAAGGACACTGGAATATCGATACCCGAATTTGCCCTTAATGTATTGGTCTATCTCTCATATGACCTACAGGGTAGCTCACTTGCTGGAAAATGGTGAAATTGGTACCATTGGAAAGGTTTGTGTCTACTTTCCAAGGAAACCAACCATGTGATCGCATCCATCATGTTGAGTGACATATGACTATTGTTGCAAAGTAAGACAGGATATGTACGGTAATTTGCTGAGTCAAATTCGATAGATCTTTGTGATCTGCTCAGGTCGATCTAGGTTACGTACTGTATGTGAATGAAAAGCTATGGGTGTCTAGTTTTCATAAGTTCTTACAGTTTCGTTGATACCTATTGAATCGAAGAAGTTATGACTGATTTAGTGCATGGAGGTCAAGACTTTAGAAAACTTGATAAGTCTTTAGCGACTCTGCACTTTGGATGTGTCGCGCTCTTTTGTCCTTAGACCAAGGTTTGTTTTTTCCATTGGGTTTTCACTTGGTAAGGTTTTTAACGAGTCGACCTATGAGAACATCCATACAATGATATGTTGTACTTCTGTTCAACTTAGACCAAGAGGTATTTTTCCCACTGGGTTTTTCCTTGGTACAGTTGTGAGGGCAACTTGGCATCTGACTCCTATGATTTGAGGTACTCATCAGGGAGAGTCATTATGTATACATAAGGGGAGTATACATGACATGTTATATTGGTGCGTTGCAATCTTTTCCTCATCAAGCCTTTATTTTTCCCATGGGGTTTTATTTTGGCTTGGAATAGGTTTTTACGAAGGCAACATCTTCTGCACCATTGTTGTATTAGTGCTCGACACAGGGGGAGTGTTCCAGGAATTATTATTCCCGTGATGTGTCTTACCTAATACTGGTTGTAGATACATAGATGGAAGGTTCTAGATCCTTCTAGAGGTAGTAGGATCCTATTAGATGTCTTACCTTATCTAGGAATCCTATGTATGGAAGGACTCTCATTGTAATGCCTATATAAAGGCCCCTCTATCGGTATTATGAATACAATTGATTGACTCGTATTTACAGTCTTTTACTTTCTCCTGGAACAGAAAATAATTTTTTGGTGTGGGGGGGATTTTAATAAATTTGACCACAATTGTATACCTAGATTACCTGTTCAATTCAATTGTAGATGAAATCTGGCAAATCTTCTATTGACATAATGCAAGACATGAAATTAAAAAATTAGTTACCACAATAATAAAGGGAAAATAATCTTCTATGATATATAAATTAAAGTGTAGTAGTATATTATATGTGAATACCGTTTAATGGAACCTTGGTTACCTAATTATTTCATGTATTTGTCATATATGTAAATACTTACTAACGTAGTACAGTACAAATATTTGGATATCGTTTAAGACAACCTGGTTACCAACTTAAACTTCGTATATTATAGTTGGATACCATCAGCATGTGTTGATTTTTGTATATTGTAGTTGGATGTTAGTTGGATACCATCATTATGTGTTGGTTTTTATAAATACTTGGTTACTCGTTTAAGTATACTGTAGTTGGATATTAGTTGGATCAATCATCATGTGTTAATTTTTTTTAAATACTTGGTTACTGAATTTAGTAAATAAAAAAAATTAGATAACATTTAAAGAGATCTTGTTTACAGAATTATATTGTTATGATGAAGTTGAATAGTAGCTTCAACATGAGATTTATCCCATCAAAATGACATTGGTTACTTTGTTACTAAACTTAGGACTTGATAATTAATTGGAAATTAAAAATTAGAAGAATAAGATAAAGAACTTACATGTTAAGAAAAACAAAAATGTAATTAGATACCATTTTATAGAAAAACTTATAAAATATTTGTTATTGCATGAAATGGTGAAACATTTTACTTTATTTTGTATTTCAGATTATGGAAATGGTACCGTTCATTCTATACTACAATGGTATTCGGATAGATGGAAATGTGTATACAAATTTCAAAGTAAGTGGCTTATTAATTCAACAAACAGAGGTACTTGCAGATATGGAAGATTTAGTGCGTACCACATTGAATATATCAAGCTCCACCACATTCACAATGAAGTTTCACTTAACTCCAAACACACCCCCAATAAGTATAAGAGATGAATCAACATTGAGGTTCTACACAGAGGTGTGCAGAAAAAATTCAGATTATGGGAAGTACCGACTCATAATCACTGAAGAAAATACAATGGCTACTGAAAATCATATTCATTACTCTAAAAATATAGGAAAAAGGTTACAAAATAAATTGACTAGTCCAGTGAACCAGTGTTCAGAATTTATTCCTCTAGTTACCAAATAATTAGTTAATAGAATAGAGTATGCTGATACAGTTGCTCGAGATATAGTCGAATCTGAAAAAAATGTGCTCTTACGACTAACTTCCACTAAAGATCAAGAAAACCAGGACATCTCAAGCGAAATATATGTAAGAAAAGATGTGTTGATGAATGCAATAAGCTTGCAGTCAATGCGGCAAAACAGACAGTTCTGTAACACCCCCAGAGCCATCCAGGAATATTACAGCGTCGTGGGCCCCGAGATGGCAAGGCTGGAGGAAATTTTCGCAAACATTTACAAACGTCCAAGAGGCTAACGATGGTATTATATATTTAAAACATTTGAAGACTTTATAAAACTCGTTTATTAAAACCGTCGTAGAATATCATTTGAAACCACAAGGCCCAAAATGCCAAAACTCAACAGTTTAAAAACATACGTTAAGCTATCGCTTACACGTACCGATAGAACAAATTTAGAAAACGATTTCCAAAGTAACCTAAGTTACCAGATACCAATAGGTCATTTTAAAAATACTCACGCAGCAGAAAAAGACAAACGATTAAAATACTCTAGCAGCGGAATACAAGAACTGGTCAGGAAACTCAATACACAAATACATGCCCTAGCCAGTATCCTCCGAGAAGTTCATCTCTCCACGACCGCTACAAGATTGATAATCCAAGAACCTAAAAAGAAAGCCCACGACAGGTTCAGCAATAATATCCAGCAATGATAATCATCACATCACATCAATAATTACATATCAATGGAAATACTAAGTAAGAATACGCCCAATGTAATCTTACCGTCGTAACTTTACGAAAATCCACGATTCGTATCCTTAACAACACAATAAGATAATACCGAAATATCTGTACGGTATCTCAACAATACCCAAGGCTCTCAAAACATTATCGTAACTCGCTATACAGAAATTATACCAACTCTGGCCAATTCAATCCATCGGATAATGTCGACAATTCCAATACGATAATCGATTGTCCATCAAAGACAAGTACCAAGGAAATACGGAACATACCTCAAGATACGAAATACCATTACAATCACGTCAGTCTAATCCGAGATCAGATCAACACAACATACGGACATGGTCCTAACACAAGACCTACAAATGCATACCCATATGACAACGTCAATATGATCACAACAATAACGACAATGTATACTTATGGCAAACACATAATATACATATGCACAACAACAATACATGGCAATCCGATGATCCAGCGTTCACTGCCTAGATCCCCCGATGATCCCGCTAGACCAACCCGAGGTGGAAAACCCGTCCGATGATCCAACGCATGCTAGCATAGATCCCTCTATGATCCTGTCGGACCAACACGAGGTGGACATATGACAACAATGCACAACTGCACAAAACAACAGTACACAATACACGACAATAACAATGCACAAATGCATGACAACAATGATACACGAATGTATCACGACATGATCGACACAAATGATAAAAATGATTAGAGTACTTGTCGTGAGTCCTTCGAGAACGATCTCAATGTATAAACCAACACGAATCATTATCCTCAATACTCGACGGTCCAAAGTATCACGAATTGCAGATAATTCATATCTTCGTCTTTATCACAATATATCCTCGATATACAAGTATACCAATAACAAAAGTAAATCATATACATAATGATTTAGATTCCCAAAACTCGAATACGGTTTATAATCCCAAATCTCATGTGATTACGATTATAAACATTGCTATACGAATTATACACGAATGAAACGGAAACCATTCATTAAATACTATAAACTGAGCAAGTAATAACTTACCTCGATACCGATGAAGCCGTTACCAATTCCATTGCCGTCATCTACAAGTCCCTCGGCCCTGATCAATGCAATCCACGAACGTTCTCGAATACGACCGCAAAGCATTGTTCTAATCATCGATCAATAATCTCAACCTATTATAATAATCGATAAACAACAAGTTCGATAACGATCAACAATCAATAAAACCAATTCACAAACCCAACGGCTCAACAATATCTCGATTAACCACTGGGCTGATCAATCCAACTCAAACCAGTACGAATTCACAACCACAACACGAAAATACTGCACTGTCTGCCTACTTGCGCACGTTAATCACTTAACGTAGCGTGCGCTAAGTCACTCCCGTTAGCATGCGCTAGACAGTAAGCTTAGCATGCGCTAATGCTGTACAGATGCATGTTTTTCAGATACTGATCAACATATGGCGATTATCAAGAACACTAAGGGATTCTAAACCATGTTCATAGCTATCAAAATAATGAAATCCGATATCCTTTAACATATAGGTAATCATCCAACTCTTAATCCAATTCATATATTCACATATCATCTTCTTCCTCAAATATCAACATCATGAATGTAACACCCCCAAGTTATTCAGGGTATATTACAGCGCCGTGAGCCTCGCCGTGGGACCCACAAGGCTAAACTTACGCGGAACTATAAACTTGACCGAGAAGGTCTACATACAATGGAAAGAAAGACGATACAAATGGTATTCAAAACCATAACCAATGAAACCATATACATCACTGCACAAATCAATACCTCGGCAACACAGGCCGGAACATCAAGGAAACTGAAATACAATACTCGAGTATTTAAAAATCCATTCCAGTACAACAACACTGAATGGAGGAATCCAAGAAAAATAACCGGAGACAAGACACAGTATCACACTTGCCCATCATCTTCATGCCGACCCGGTACCCGTCTGTCCGCTCTCCTGGAACCTGAAATACATGAAACGTATTTCCCCCATAAAGGGTGTTGTTGCCCAAGATATTTATCCGAAGATTAATACTGCTGGAAGACGGACAACAAACAAATGCGGGAGCACTTCCGAGAGATGGTAAATAATACAAGATTTGCCGGGTTTGTTAGGCCCGGGCTTGAATGCTCTCGCGAGATGTTATTAATACGAATATTCGTGGATACAAGTATTAATGAGAGAAATCTAAATACAATGAGTGTAAAAAGACTCTGTTGATCCGGCTCTTGAGCGAAGCTAGGTGTTCTTCGTCCCGCCGGTGATCTGCTCGAGGAGAAAAGGCCGGGAGAAGTAAGACCGAAAGAAAGCTGTTGCCAAGAGTTGGATGTTAGCCAAGTGCAAGTATTGTTTCTGTATTGAGTGCTTGAATTGCGATATTGCTGTGTGTTTAGAGAGTCAGAATCTCGGTTTGTGCAGAAGAGTTTCCGTGGTAGAAGTTCGGTCCCTTTTACAAGTGAAGGCTGCCTTGTATATATAGGGGCTGAGAGGCCCTGTCCCCTAGTGGGCGATCGTCTTTCGGCATTTAATGCGATGGGGCGATCGCCCTAAAGGTTACGTGGGCTGCCTGCCAAAAGTCCATAGATACAGCTGGTGGCCAGCCGTGCGGTCCAATGAGGATCCAGCACGCGTCCGGAAGCACTGTCACAGGAGGTCCCACTTTGCTACTTTCGGCGGACTTTGTCAGGAGGTGACAGGCTGTAGTCACATGTCTTGTCCGCCAACTCCTTTCGCAGGTCTGGGCCATGCCGGTAGGTGAGGTAGGAGACAGGTTTGTCAGCGCCTTTTGTGGGTCTGCACGTGGGGCCAGTTTTGAGACTTGGTCTTTGCCGACTGGATGGTCATCGGTGGAGATCGTCATGATGCGGTCGATCGGCAGATGCCCAGAGAGGTCGGTCACCAAAGGTCGATCGGCAGATGCCCAGAGAGGATCGTCCGCAAGTCGATCGCCAGGAGTCGGTCGCCGAGTGCCGAGTGATGATCGTATCTGAGGTCGATCGCTCGGTACCGGGACTTGTCCTGGGACCTTCCTTTGGCCGATTTAGCTGGTCCGCTGGGTTGAGGCTTGGTCGCCTGGTCGCTGCTCGGCAGAACTGACTTGGCCGCTCGGCAGTAAGTCGGTCGCTCGGCCTCGGAGGCGATCGCCGGTCGGAAGGTGTTAAATCTTGACACAACAATTGCCCCCCAGCTTGCTCCTATGTCGAAGACATGGGGCGAGGTGGTTCTTGCTAGTGATCGCGTCTGGATGAGGACGGGCGACCTTGCTGAGCTGACTTAGAACTCGGACTTGGGCTATCATAGTCGATTGGCTTAGCTATCTTTCGGTCTTGTACCTGCAAAAAACAACATTGGCTGATCCCCCACGGAAACTTGGTGGTTTCGCTTGCTTGAGGAATCGTGCACAGTCGCGGAGATTGATGGACCGACCCCATGACCGTGTCTTGGTGCGCGAAGACAATGAGTGTCTCGTGACTCACTTTATTATGAGGGTCCTCTGTTAGGCTGCGCCTCGCCTTGTTTTTGAACGAAAGGCGTGCGGTCTCGGTCTAGAGGAGTCCTTGCGCGGGGCAGCGTCGGATGAATCAACTCCACGCCCGCGGCTTGTTAGCTCTGCTTCCACCTCGGCCAGCCATGGAGATGGCCGACCTCGACGGTGTACGTTGAGACGGGGTTGTGGAATGAGTCCACTGATTAATGTTGGAGGGCCCTCCGACTACGCCGGCCTCGTATTTAAACGAAGGGCGGCGATCTTGGCCGAAGTGGACCTTGCATGGCCGAAGCCGGTTCCATCGACCGACAGGCCATGGCTTTATGATGTGCGGTGGAGGCGATCTTATGCCTTAGTCCGTCATGTTATATGCCGGATCAGATGGCGATCGTGTCCTCCGAATCTGCGATGATGTAGCGTGATGATCGGCGATCGGGCCGAAGACTGCCGATCGTCGCCGCCGCCGATCGCTTTATTCGTAGGTCGATATTGGCGATCGGGCGAGATCGTCGTCCGGTGCCGATCGCGCGCCACAGGCTAAGAAGAAACCTTTGCCTCGGCCGTAAAATTCGCGGCTCTAGCCCTAAGGCTGCGTAGGTCGAGGTTGGGTCTTTGTAAGATGCCCGAACATAGGCGAAAAACCCCGAAAACCTCCTAGACCGCGTAGAGGGCGGTCTCATCGCTTATGGGCTCGCCATTGAGGATGATTACGTCTACCCGGTCGATGTAGTCCGAGTCGGACTCTTCTTCTCCCTGCTTGATTTGCATCATGCGAAGGGGACCTTCGGGCCGGACGACCCTGGTGGCGAAGTACTCAGTGAAGCCGTTCGCCAGCTCGTTGAAGGAGCCAATGGACCGAGGTGGCAATGAAGTGTACCACCGGTGGGCGAGGTCGTCCAGCGTCAGAGGGAACATTCGGCATCTGGTCGCGTCAGATGCCCCACACCCAGTCATGTAGATGTTGAACTTCCTTAGGTGCACTTGGGGGTCCGATCGCCCCACGTACATGGGTGTTTGCGGGGGAGCGATCCTATGCTGCACGGGGGCGAGCTCGATGTCGATCGCGAGCGGCTCGCTTGGCCCGGCGATCGTCTTCTTGGCGCCTGCCCTGGATTCCAGGAGCGCCTTCATGTCGTTAAGTTGACATTGCAATGCAGCCATCGCCGTGGCTTGGTCGCTTGCCGATCGGCTTTGGGAGCAGGAGCCGAGGCGATCGTGTACCGATCTCCGGGCTCCGCTGCCGCCGACCTCGGCAATTCGGCGAGGGGGAGCCAGACGGCTAGGCTGCCTTCTGGGAGTCGGGTAGGCCGAGCTCCTGGTGACGGACTCAAACTCCGTCGACTCGTAGCTGGGGGGCCGGACTGCCGTGAGCTGTCGGGTCACCGCCTGTGCGATCAAGACAGAGGTGCCCGGCCGGCGAGCGCCTCTTCCTCGCGGACGGAGCCTCTGGCGATTGCTCGGCCAAGAGTGCCTTGAGCTCGCTTGATCTCCCGGCGAGAGACCGGGGCGTAGCCGGAGGCGCGCCGAGAGCACTCCGTCGCTCCCGTAGGACGGCCAGGGGCCCCTTCGATCTGCTTGGTTCGGAACCGATCGAGCGAGAGGTTGGGCCGCCGTCCGTGGACGGATCGAGCGTCTCGATCAGGCGGCTACCTTCCACCATCGGGCCGTGGCTTGATCGACGGAACAGGGGTTTGGCCTACTGACCGGCTTTCTTCGACGCGGAGGCGGAAGACATGTTTTCTGAAGGATTTCTTTGAAGTGCAGTGAGTGTCACTTCAAGTATCTGCCCCGAGAACAGTGAGTGTTCTTCGGGACGGTAGGTGTAAAAATTTGAGGGTTGGATCCCCTTCTTCTAGCGCCAATTGTTGTTGCCCAAGATATTTATCCGAAGATTAATACTGCTGGAAGACGGACAACAAACAAATGCGGGAGCACTTCCGAGAGATGGTAAATAATACAAGATTTTCCGGGTTTGTTAGGCCCGGGCTTGAATGCTCTCGCGAGATGTTATTAATACGAATATTCGTGGATACAAGTATTAATGAGAGAAATCTAAATACAATGAGTGTAAAAAGACTCTGTTGATCCGGCTCTTGAGCGAAGCTAGGTGTTCTTCGTCCCGCCGGTGATCTGCTCGAGGAGAAAAGGCCGGGAGAAGTAAGACCGAAAGAAAGCTGTTGCCAAGAGTTGGATGTTAGCCAAGTGCAAGTATTGTTTCTGTATTGAGTGCTTGAATTGCGATATTGCTGTGTGTTTAGAGAGTCAGAATCTCGGTTTGTGCAGAAGAGTTTCCGTGGTAGAAGTTCGGTCCCTTTTACAAGTGAAGGCTGCCTTGTATATATAGGGGCTGAGAGGCCCTGTCCCCTAGTGGGCGATCGTCTTTCGGCATTTAATGCGATGGGGCGATCGCCCTAAAGGTTACGTGGGCTGCCTGCCAAAAGTCCATAGATACGGTGGTGGCCACCGTGCGGTCCAATGAGGATCCAAAGACGCGTCCTAAGCATCACACAGAGGTCCCACTTTGCTACTTTGGCGGACTTTGTCAGGAGGTGACAGGCTGTAGTCACATGTCTTGTCCGCCAACTCCTTTCGCAGGTCTGGGCCATGCCGGTAGGTGAGGTAGGAGACAGGTTTGTCAGCGCCTTTTGTGGGTCTGCACGTGGGGCCAGTTTTGAGACTTGGTCTTTGCCGACTGGATGGTCATCGGTGGAGATCGTCATGATGCGGTCGATCGGCAGATGCCCAGAGAGGTCGGTCACCAAAGGTCGATCGGCAGATGCCCAGAGAGGATCGTCCGCTAGTCGATCGCCAGGAGTCGGTCGCCGAGTGCCGAGTGATGATCGTATCTGAGGTCGATCGCTCGGTACCGGGACTTGTCCTGGGACCTTCCTTTGGCCGATTTAGCTGGTCCGCTGGGTTGAGGCTCGGTCGCCTGATCGCTGCTCGGCAGAACTGACTTGGCCGCTCGGCAGTAAGTCGGTCGCTCGGCCTCGGAGGCGATCGCCGGTCGGAAGGTGTTAAATCTTGACACAACAAAGGGGTTGGCCGTCGAATAGCTAGTGCAAGTATAACAATATGAAACATAATACTCCTCGACAATAAAGTAAATGTAATCCGTCAATTCATCAATATCCGTCAATTCATCAATTTAAGACTAGTATTCCGGAATAACTAAAATCTCATAAGACGTATGTGAATGCCGTAGAAACGGTTCGTTCACCTCATACGCCGTTACGTATGTGAATGCCGTAGAAACGGTTCGTTCACCTCATACGCCGATACATGTAGGAATGCCGTCAAAACGGTTCGTTCATTACATGCCAACAATATATCTATGAATGCCGTAAAAACGGTTCGTTCATGATATGCCATCAATATTTCTATGAATGCCGTAAAAACGGTTCGTTCATATCATACCATCAATTCATCTTACTTTCAAAGTCGAACGCATAATCATAAATGTATACTTGCCTTAATAAACGCATCGAAGATCCCGAAGAACACGGTTCGACCGGGAAGCTTGAACCACGAAGAAGACAACGAACGGAAGGGTTTCACTTGAGTTCTTCACAAGGATTTCGTCCTAAGTCATATCAATGATAAATCAACAATCGTACGATGAATAATAATCGCACAACGCACAAACCCCCTCTTAGACCTTTTGTCGGACACCTTCAAGGCGTCGACTAATAACTCAACCAAAACGCATTTAATCAATACAATCCAACCGTGGAATAACGATGGAAATGATAGAATACACCTAAATAATCATCAATCCATCACTAATCTAAATTACTACGGATTAAAAGGATGAAGTCAAACAAAATCCCCAATTTCCAACACAAAATTCAAAGTGTTCTTGAATAATCTTTCAATAATCCGATGAATACTCCAACATGTCCATAATCATGCGTATATCACTTCATACCCCATGATTTTAACATCCAAAACATCATTACCCAATACAAAATCGAAATCCAAGATGTTGAAGAAATTACCTCTTGAAGATCCAAGCACTATGATTCGAAGAGCACGCGATAGATCGATGATCCGAGCTTCACAATCGAAAAGAGATGAAGAGAAATCACACACTCAAGTGATAGGTGAAGAAACATCTTCCTCTCAAACCTCCTCTCTCGTGCCCAAGTGAAGAAATGGGAAAAATGAGGTGATCCGCTCAAGAAAACGCAGATATAGGGTTAACTGTCATGTGTGCCGTGGCTCAGTAGAGGTGTGCCGCGCATGCACTCCAAAATTTGCTCCTGTGGCTTGGCAAAGGTGCCGCGGCTCAGCCTGTGTGCCGCGGCACCGGGTACAGGCGGTTTTGGCCGAATCTGGAAAATGAGAGTGACTTAGCTATTTCGACCATAACTCCCTCGTCTGGACTCCGATTGACTCACCGTTTGAACCATTGGAAAGCTAACTCGATGCTTTATAATATTCCAAAGATTCAGAATTTTTGGAGTTTCCAAGAATTTATGGTGATTTAACAAAGTCGAACTCGTACGTGGAAAAGTCGCTAAAGAACACGGAATTCAACAGAATGATACCGAAACGAACTCGGATGACAAAAAGTGTAGAATTAATCATTCTCAGGATGACGAAACGGTCCCAAGCAAGTTGTCAAAAACGTACTTCCGCCAAAAATAGAAAATTTCCGGGGAACAAAATTACGGGTATTACATTCTACCCTCCTTAAAAGAAGTTTCGTCCCGAAACTTAAAACAGGTAGGGAGAAGAAATATTTCGCCAGGAAAAACTCAACGAGATACACAAGAACCGAAACTTACGCCCAAACGGCGAATCATCAATATAGAACACAACAATACATTACCCGAAGGTAAACCAAACCAATGCCGAAAAAGATACGAATTCACAATGCCCGAAGGCTCCAACGGAAATACCGATACATCACAATGGCCTGAAAGCCGAATAGCCCAAAGCTGTAAATCATCACAAAATAGATCTCAAACAAACCAACCTGACTGTCGGACATACCCCTCGACGTATGAACAACCAGTCGCAAATCGTCGGACATATCCAATACAACATGGACTACGAACGATCAATCAATAAAGCTCAAGAGGGACATCACAGTACGCCCGATCCGGAAATGTGTCCGTGCACATGTCCACCCCGTATACGGAATCCAGAATATACGTGTGACAATGTACCTAATTAGCCTCAAGAACTACGTCTTGTGTGCACGGTCCAATGCGGAAATATCCACGCATGACCATCGAGTGCCTGGCTAAAAATCCTACACATAACCAATCGGCACGCAGACATGATTCCAGATATGCCACGATACAACATGACAACGAAACTCAAGGGGTAAAACATCCAATACGGATCATACGACTCACCAAGTGAACGATGACACACGAATAATGAAAGATCGACACGACCAACGATATTCAAAACAACCATCCTGGGATCAGAATTCCCCAAGGACCGATTAACACGGCAATAATCACAACACCACAATTCGGGAAATCCTCAACCCTCAACGATCACAAAATTATCGAGTTCACAAGAATAATAGTGTGCTGCCTTGAGTCGGCCAACACGACAATAATAATTCAACGGATGGGAACTCTCCTCGACAGTCCCAATTTAATACTTCGATTACCGTAGAATGGCCAATCGATAACAACGATACAACGGATGAGAATATCTTTGACAGCGGATGGGAATTATCTTCGATAATCCCAATTCAATACCTTGATTACCTTAGAACGGTCAATCGATAATCAATTATACGATAGAATAGATGTCCCGGTGTCTTAAACCGACCACCGAAACGGAGATGATAAAAGGATATATCAAACGTCTCCAATCGGTTAATATAATATTAATAGAAAAACACCATTATCAATGACGACGATCACCACAATATCTCAATGGAACATCCATCACAATCACAATCGATACGTCGATACCGCGAACCGGCAATCGACAGCGACTTTACCAACAAGTATCGTAATGCCTTGAACCGGCCATTTACAAACAACAGTAACATTTGGCATAATTTGCCGACGGGCGTCGTGTCAACCAATCCCTTGATATCAATACAATCATAAAGAGGCCAAGTCCCGAAATGATACACACATTCGTACGTCTACACAATAACATTAGTCTCATTGATTAGTACGAGTATAAAACTTGCCTCGATATCAATACAACGAACTGTTACAATTCAGTTGATTTCGTCTTACGAATTTCCCTCAGTCTCGACCAAGTTAATCTACGAACCCTTCAACCTTAACCGCAACACAACAGTCATAATCTATGATCAAACATCATATCTCGACCAATCACAGTCTGAACTGTCCAACTCAGACCCCCACGAATCCATGTCCACAATACGAGCCGAAATCCGATGATCATATCAGCAACCAATTCGGACCAATAATAAGGGTCTAAATATTATCGGTTCCAAACTCAATTCTTAAATACGAATTGACAAGGTTCCCTTCTCGTAAATCCGTAGTTAAAATTTTCCGATGATCATCGTTAATTCTAACCATCCAATTAGTTCAACATTATAGATAATCATATTTTAAGGTTATCAAACAATCCAATCATTCGATTTGAATATTTGCTCTGTACGTATGGGCTTCCAAATTCAGAGATGAATAATAGTCTCATCAAGCTCATAATCACATTCGTATTTCCTATACGAATATTATTTCCAACACATAGTTTAGTTTCAGATATGAATATTCCATATTCATATTCAAAACATCAACACTTCTTAAAAATTTTCATCACCTCGGATAATTCAAGAGTTCTGCAAGAACATGAAATATCCGAAATCACGTTCAGAACAACATATCCGAGGTATATATCTCCATGTTATCATTTCCTTCATCATGCCCTTCATACAAGCTTAAGAATCGCAACAATACCGTTATCATCATATTAAGAAGATCTCAATAGTCATATCAACATCCGAAATCTCTTATTACAATTCCAATAAATCTCGTATAGCATTATCACATGATACCAAGATTGTAATACCCTGCATCCCCGGGAATATTACACGTCGTAAACCCTTCTCACAAGGATTTACCAGGCTAAGAACAATTTTCCACGTCATTTCAAAAATGCCAAAAAGACCGATGACGGTAATATTTTTCAAATACTAAAAAAAATCATTTTCCAAATACCGTCAAAACGATCAAGGTTAAAATGCCGAAAACTCAGTTTAGGGAATCGGTTTTACAAAATAAAATTCAGTTGGCAAAATACCAAAATCCATTTCAAAAATACTCATGCAACGGATAAGAGTACAGTCCAATATATGCATTTACATTGAAATAAAAACAAACATCAAAATACACGATTCCCAACATGCTCCCTCCCAAGTAGTAATCCTTTAAAAACAAACCACTATCAAAAGGATACAAGGATTACCTTGTATGGACTAACCACGAAGAAGAAGAATTTGAACTCCATTCCAAGAATCATCAAAAACTTCAAGAACAATACTTAAATCCGAGCTATCCATCTTAATCTTGTTTAAGAGAATCATCTCTCAATGTTTAGGAACTTCAAGTACTTCCCAAGGCTCTCTCTCTCTATTGACTGAAGGAAGGAGAATGGACAAAATGCCTCTCAGCACCCGTCTATCCTCTCTATAAAACACATCACTAGCGCGTGCTAGACCTTATATTAAACATGCGCTACATGACTAACGTGCGCTATCCTTCCTTGATAGCGTGCGCTATCGGGCAGTCCAGAAGCTACTACATTGCTTCAAAATTCATCTAACGTACGTAATGCCCATGCATTAGCGTACGCTAGCAGGCGTTGACTTGCTACAGTGAAATGCTCAGTAGCGTGCGCTATTCTTCGACCTTAACGCGCGCTAATCGTCGTTGATTTTCTACAGTATCGTGCCCCCACATGCCGAAAACATCCGCGATTACCGGGATTCCTTTGACCGATATGGAATTAACGTGCGCTAATCATACGGTTTTAGCGTGCGCTAGCTCTACACGACAAACTCTTGTTGACCTTATCTGGACACGCGTCGAACATGGCCGGGTCCACCCGCCGAAAGCTAAGATTCCATTATTGGCGATCTGGTGTTAGCGTGCGCTAACCAACATGCGTTAGCGTGCACTAACTGAGTATAAAAATCATCCTGGGCCTACCTGTCGGCCACCTTCCGAAACTAACCCAGCAAGTCGTTACGTACGTTAGGGGTCCTCCTTAGCGTACGTAACCGAATCTCTTAGCGTGCGCTAAGTATGCACCGTAGCCGTACTTAGCCATTTTCCGCTATTCTCTACCAACATCTCGACATACCAAACGATCATACGGCACAATGAATACATACACGCATTCAGCAACGTTGTCATACGTTCACATCATCCTCAAGCACAATTATCCATCAACGACATCCAACAAATAAACGAAAAAAAATATATCCGAAAAAATCAGGGTATTACACTCTACCCCCCTTAAAAATAAGTTTCGTCCTCGAAACTTGCAATCACTCGCACAACCAACATTTCAACGGGAATTCAAATTCACCAAGAATTATCGAATAATCCGAACAACATACTTACAAGTCTCTGAAGTCGAAGATCTCCCGTGATACTAGCATGCGACTCCTAAACAAAGTCTCAACATAATACCGATACACATCAATATCGCAATTAGCAACTTAACAAAATCTCAAGGAAGAGTTAACGTCCGTGACCACGGCCACGATTCTTCCTACTTTCAGTCAACATTCTGAAAGGCACACACGTGCGGAAGTATAATCCAAATCGCACCTTCTCGAAGTGACCAATTCCAAAGAATACCAAGCAAAAAAAACGAAACGGTCACGAAAATACAAGAAGAGTGAGAGGACTTACAAGTACCGGTCGCACTGTGATGATGGCAGAGTAGTGATACTGTGGGCAAATGACGACTCAATTGACCCAAAAGACCGACAGCCTAGGTATCCATAAACCTAAGCTCTGATACCATATTCTGTAACACCCCCAAGTTATTCAGGGTATATTACAGCGCCGTGAGCCCCGCCGTGGGACCCACAAGGCTAAACATACGCGGAACTATAAACTTGACCGAGAAGGTCTACATACAATGGAAAGAAAGACGATACAAATGGTATTCAAAACCATAACCAATGAAACCATATACATCACTGCACAAATCAATACCTCGGCAACACAGTAGGAACATCAAGGAAATCAAATACAATACTCGAGTATTTAAAAATCCATTCCGATAACAACAACACCGAATGGAGGAATCCAAGAAAAATAACCGGAGACAAGACACGGTATCACACTTGCCCATCATCTTCATGCCGACCGGCACCGTCTGTCGCTCTCCTGGAACTGAAATACATGAAACGTATTTCCCCATAAATGGGTTAGCCGTCGAATAGCTAGTGCAAGTATAACAATATGAAACATAATACTCCTCGACAATAAAGTAAATGTAATCCGTCAATTCATCAATATCCGTCAATTCATCAATTTAAGACTAGTATTCCTAATAACTAAAATCTCATAAGACGTATGTGAATGCCGTAGAAACGGTTCGTTCACCTCATACGCCGTTACGTATGTGAATGCCGTAGAAACGGTTCGCTCACCTCATACGCCGATACATGTAGGAATGCCGTCAAAACGGTTCGCTCATTACATGCCAACAATATATCTATGAATGCCGTAAAAACGGTTCGTTCATGATATGCCATCAATATTTCTATGAATGCCGTAAAAACGGTTCGTTCATATCATACCATCAATTCATCTTACTTTCAAAGTCGAGAACGTACAATCATAAATGTATACTTGCCTTAATAAACGTTACCGAAGATCCCGAAGAACACGGTTCGACCGGGAAGCTTGAACCACGAAGAAGACAACGAACGGAAGGGTTTCGACTTGAGTTCTTCACAAGGATTTCGTCCCTAAGTCATATCAATGATAAATCAACAATCGTACGATGAATAATAATCGTACAACGCACAAACCCCCCTCTTAGACCTTTTGTCGGACACCTTCAAGGCGTCGACTAATAACTCAACCAAAACGACGAATCAATACAATCCAACCGTGGAATAACGATGGAAATGATAGAATACACCTAAATAATCATCAATCCATCACTAATCTAAATTACTACGGATTAAAAGGATGAAGTCAAACAAAATCCCCAATTTCCAACACAAAATTCAATGTGTTCTTGAATAATATTTCAATAATCCGATGAATACTCCAACATGTCCATAATCATGCGTATATCACTTCATACCCCATGATTTTAACATCCAAAACATCATTACCCAATACAAAATCGAAATCCAAGATGTTGAAGAAATTACCTCTTGAAGATCCAAGCACTATGATTCGAAGAGCACGCGATAGATCGATGATCCGAGCTTCACAATCGAAAAGAGATGAAGAGAAATCACACACTCAAGTGATAGGTGAAGAAACATCTTCCTCTCAAACCTCCTCTCTCGTGCCCAAGTGAAGAAATGGGAAAAATGAGGTGATCCACTCAAGAAAACGCAGATATAGGGTTAACTGTCATGTGTGCCGCGGCTCAGTAGAGGTGTGCCGCGGCACAGACCCAAAATTTGCTCCCAGGGCTCGGCAGTGTGCCGCGGCTCAGCCCAGGTGTGCCGCGGCACCGGGTACAGGCGGTTTTGGCCGAATCTGGAAAATGAGAGTGACTTAGCTATTTCGACCATAACTCCCTCGTATGGACTCCGATTGACTCACCGTTTGAACCATTGTAAAGCTAACTCGATGCTTTATAATATTGCAGAGACTCAGAATTTTTGGAGTTTCCAAGAATTTATGGTGATTTAACAAAGTCGAACTCGTACGTGGAAAAGTCGCTAAAGAACACGGAATTCAACAGAACGATACCGAAACGAACTCGGATGACAAAAAGTGTAGAATTAATCATTCTCAGGATGACGAAACGGTCCCAAGCAAGTTTTAAAAAACGGACTTCCGCCAAAAATAGAAAATTTCCGGGGAACAAAATTACGGGTATTACAATGAACACCAAGAACCTTAACAACACTTCCCTAATCTAACATTACAGATATTAATCATCAACAATGACATCAATATTCGCATAGGAGGAGAAGGATTAACCAACTTATCTCAAGAAAACGAACTATACAATTCAAATCACACGAATCATATTAATATCATCATACTCCGGTAATCCATCTCATAATCATGCTTATCAACTTGTTTATATGATAATCATTAACTCAAGAACATCAATCTTTAATCCAAAACGAAATCGAAAGTTGAAGAGTGATTACCTTGTATAGACGAACCATGAAGGAGAACAATCAACTTCATTTCAAGAATCATCAATAACTTCAAGAACAAGACTTTAATCCATGTTCCTCAGCTTAATCTTGTTAAAGATCATCACCTCTTAGTGTTTGGAACCTCAAACTTCTCTCTAAAAACTCTCTCTCTTGAAATAAAGGAAGAAATGACCGAATGAACACAATTCACATCTGCAATTATAAATATACTGATTGTTATTAGCGTGCGCTACTTTCCCTTAGTAGCCTGCGCTATCGTGGTCCAGAGGCGACTGTTTTGCTTCGCACATCAGCTTACGTACGTAATGCCCATGCAATAACGTACGTAAATTATACTATCTAGCGCACGCAATTTCTTAGACCTTAGCGTGCATTAATCGTAGTTGACTTGCTACAGTCCGCACCTACCCCAGTGTCCCCACATGCCGAAAGTAACCTGACAAAGTCAAGATTCCTTTGGTCCAATATGATTAGCGTGCGCTATAAATATACATTAGCGAGCGCTAATCGTTCACAACAAACATCCATCGACCTTGTCATCACATGCCCCGAAAGTGACCGGGTCCACACATAGATTTCTTATGATCTGGTCTGTACTAGCGTGCCTTAACTTTTGCCTCTAGCGTGCGCTAAACCAGAACGATAGCGTGCGCTAGGCATGTATATTAGCGTGCACTAATAATGTTACACTTATCCATTTTCAGCCACTCTTGTCCAACGTCTCGACATGCAGAATACGAACATACGGCATACGGAATACATATACTCAACACATTATATCCTCAAATGCAATTGTCGACCAAATACGACAATTATACCAATACTGACATCTCAGTCCTTCATATATTTATCCATACTGTACAGATTCCACGCTGTACAACATAACTCGGATAAAATAACATTAAACAATAGTAGTAGAAATTTCGGATATTACATACTACACCACTTAAAATTAGTTTCGTCCTCAAAACTTGCAATCCGTCATAGAAAACAAACAAACCGTTCAACCAAAATATTCCGAAACCATCACGACAACGATCAATCATCATTATTACCGAATAACCAAAATAGCATACTTACAAATGTGCGAAGTCGACGATCTCCTGAGATACTAGCAAGTGACTTCACTGTAAAGCTTCAACACGCTTATGATCACAATTCCATGAGTCTCAACCAAAATATATCATCTTCGGATGAAATAATCTATCTGATTCAAATCCTGTCTGCCTGATTACACAATCAAGTCCAAATCCTGATACAAATCAATAATACATGATACATCTGTGAAACAACTGCCCAACACAATGTCAACGAATCCCGAAATATCGACACAAAATCTGAATGCTCAGATGATCACTAGCAATGATCAACCAATAAATTAACCGAGAATATCATCGACACGATAAACTCTAATACGACCAATCGAAAGGTCAAAACGCAGTTGAGAATATCATCGACATGATAAACTCAAATATTACCAACGAACAATCAGCGATAATTGAGAATATCTTCACAGGGTAAGCTCCAACACGATCAACACAGAACCACAGAAACAAATATACGGACGAATAAAGTTATCAAAATGACACACCAATCACATACAGTGGATCTCAATAAACATACCCGACTGGTGAACATACTCCTCGGCATACGAACAACCAATCACAAACCGACGAACATATCTAATCATACATGGAGTGGGAACGACCACTCAATATCCAAACCAACCAGCATGGGGTTACCATCCCCAAATCTACACTTAAAAAGAAATCATTCAAAATCACTATGGTAGAGTCGCGATACTACCATACCAATGGAATCACATAGCACATATGTCCCACTTTCACAAAATCCAAAGTTCCAAAATTACATCCTGTGCATGAATCTACAACACGCAGCATATTTTTCTTATCCGATAAATCTATCGATCATCCCTGGATAACCAAACTACCATACTAAAGTTCGAATCTCTTTTCCTCGTACCATCGATATGATATCCAGTTTATGAGTCACACTCATAACTTCACCATGATATGCACCATGCACTAAATGCGTATGTATATCAGTCACATTTTCAAAACCAGTTTGAAATCATATAGTTTTGTCAAGAAGACAAATTTTCGAAAGTTCTTTCAAAAAATTTCAAAGCTCAAAACATAAATTTTCGTAAGACCACGAAATAAATTTTCGAAAAGTTAAATTGGCTCGCTAATGCCAAGTATTCGTTAATAGTTTCCTTCGAATCCTCACGATTTCGAAGTTTTAAAATGAAAACTATGCAAATGATTGACCACATCCATACTCCTCTATACCAATTCGGTTCATCACCAATATCCACTGATATTCCATCGGAAAACCACACGATAGAGTTCCAAACTTTCAATATATAAACTCCGACTAAAAACTCCTTTTCCACATATGACTCGCAATATCAATCATTAATCCATCCTGGATCACCTCAAATATGCTATGCCAAAGCATTGAAACAAATCAACACAGCGAAAGACTTCCCGAGAGGTTTCATTTGAACCAATAAATCAAAACCCATAAAGGTAGTGATAAAGTAGATAAACGATTGATAAAGTGTTTTACAAATCTCGGGAGTTTTAAGGAAAACAGAAAAGCCTTTTAAAACATTAGGGTCTCAGCCGGTATTTCATTCCGCATTACATGAATTTTAAAAAGTAGGAAACTCCTTTTCGGACCCCAAGTCCTGAGTTATAAAACTATTTCAAAAATCTATTGGGTCTCGGCCCAAAAATCATTTACGGTAAAACATCCGTAAAACATTCATTTTGAAAAGTATCATTTTCAAATGCTCAAAAATAGTTCATATATCTCAAAATGAATTAACATGACTACATGTTCTTCTCAACCATTCCCAACATTCCTCCCAAATGCACAACTCCATTTCCAAAATTTAACCGACATATTGATTTCCAAAATCATAACTTCTCAAGATCATCAACCCTGTCTCAACTCTGTCACCTTATACTGTAACGCATAATATCTTTCTGAATCTCAAAGCATATCAACCTAGAACGGCAATAAATCTCAATGCAATTCAAAAAAATCTAAAGACTTACAGATGGTGAAGTCGACAATTTCCCGTGATACTGGCACATGTCTCGACTCAAGAAAATACTCGACACAAGTATTTTCAAAACACACATTTTGCAAACTCAGTTCAACTCGAGAACACAACACATATCTATCCTAAGAAACACATTAATACCATTTGGAAAAGTTACCACACTGGTAAATCACATAACGCACAAGCCCGAGTGAACAACAAAAAACTCAGAGCTCAAACATTTGTCAACCGACAACTCGAATGACACGACAAAAGCACGATCCAACTCGACCCGACTGCCTAGGTTTTTACAATCTAAGCTCTGATACCATATTCTGTAACATCCCCAGAGCCATCCAGGAATATTACAGCGTTGTGGGCCCCGAGATGGAACCCACAAGGTTGAAGGAAATTTTCGCAAACATTTACAAACGTCCAAGAGGCTAACGACGGTATTATCTATTTAAAACATTTGAAGACTTTATAAAACTCGTTTATTAAAACCGTTGTAGAATCTCATTTGAAACCACAAGGCCCAAAATGCCAAAACTCAACAGTTTAAAAACATACGTTAATCTATCGCTTACACATACCGATAGAACAAATTTAGAAAATGATTTCCAAAGTAACCTAAGTTACCAGATACCAATAGGTCATTTTAAAAATACTCACGCAGCGGAAAAAGACAAACGATTAAAATACTCTAGCAGCGGAATACAAGAACTGATCAGGAAACTCAATACACAGATACATGTCCTAACCAGTATCCTCCGGGAAGTTCATCTCTCCACGACCGCTACAAGCTTGATAATCCAAGAACCTAAAAAGAAAGCCCATGACAGGGTCAGCCATAATATTCAACAATGATAACCATCACATCACGTCAATAATTACATATCAATGGAAATACTAAGTAAGAATACGACCAATGTAATCTTACCGTCGTAACTTTCGAAAATCCACGATTCGTATCCTTAACAACACAATAAGATAATACCGAAATATCTGTACGGTATCTCAACAATACCCAAGGCTCTCAAAATATTATCGTAACTCGCGATACGGAAATTATACCAACTCTGGCCAATTCAATCCATCGGATAACATCGACAATTCCAATACGATAATCGATTGTCCATCAAAGACAAGTACCAAGGAAATACGGAACATACCTCAAGATACGAAATACCATTACAATCACGTCAGTCTAATCCGAGATCAGATCAACACAACATACGGACATGGTCCCAACATAACACCTACAAATGCATACCCATATGACAACGTCAATATGATCACAACAATAACGACAATGTATACTTATGGCAAACCCATAATATACATATGCACAACAACAATACATGGCAATCCGATGATCCAGTGTTCACTGCCTAGATCCCCCGATGATCCCGTCAGACTAACCCGAGGTGGAAAACCCGTCCGATGATCCAGCGCACGCTAGCATAGATCCCCCGATGATCCCGTCGGACCAACACGAGGTGGACATATGACAACAATGCACAACTGCACAAAACAACAGTACACAATACACGACAACAACAATGCACAAATGCATGACAACAACGATACACGAATATATCACGACATGATCGACACAAATGATAAAAATGATTAGAGTACTTGCCCCGAGTCCTTCGAGAACGATCTCAATGTCTAAACCATCACGAACCATTATCCTCAATACTCGACGGTCCAAAGTATCACGGATTGCAGATAATTCATATCTTCGTCTTTATCACAATATATCCTCGATATACAAGTATACCAATAACAAAAGTAAATCATATACATTATGATTTAGATTCCCAAAACTCGAATACGATTTATAATCCCAAATCTCCTGTGATTAAGATTATAAATATTGCTATACGAATTATACACGAATGAAATGGAAACCATTCATTAAATACTATAAACTGAGCAAGTAATAACTTACCTCGATACCGATGAAGCCGTTACCAATTCCATTGCCGTCATCTACAAGTCCCTCGGCCCTGATCAATGCAATTCACGAACGTTCTCGAATACGACCGCAAAGCATTGTTCTAATCACCGATCAATAATCTCAATCTATTACAATAATCGATAAACAACAAGTTCGATAACGATCAACAATCAATAAAACCAATTCACAAACCCAACGGCTCAACAATATATCGATTAACCACTAGGCTGATCAATCCAACTCAAACCAGTACGAATTCACAACCACAACATGAAAATACTGCACTGTCTGCCTACTTAGCGCACGTTAATCACTTAACGTAGCGTGCGCTAAGTCGCTCCCGTTAGCATGTGCTAGACAGTAAGCTTAGCGTGCGCTAATGCTGTACAGATGCATGTTTTTCAGATACTGATCGACATATGGCGATTATCAAGAACACTAAGTGATTTTAAACCATGTTCATAGCTTTCAAAACAATGAAATTCGATATCCTTTAACATATAGGTAATCATCCAACTCTTAATCCAATTCATATATTCACATATCATCTTCTTCCTCAAATATCAACATCATGAACACCAAGAACCTTAACAACACTTCCCTAATCTAACATTACAGAGATTAATCATCAACCGTGACATCAACATCCGTAGAGGAGGAGAAGGATTAACCAACTTATCTCGAGAAACGAACTATACAATTCAAATCACACGAATCATATTAATATTGTTGGCCACTTAAGTATACTGGATACAGTTTGGAAAAATAGTTTAAACAACAAACTGTACGGAATCTAAATCTGAGTGCGTAGCGGAAGTCTTGGATACAGTTAGTTGCTGTGGATACAGCAACAAAGTATTTGGTGTATACTTAATATATCACAGTAATTTCAAACAGTAAAAGCTGAAGGTAAATGACACAGTAATTTAAGTGGTTCGAGGTAAACCCCTCTACGTCCACTGGTCCTCCACACAGAGTAAAGTTTATTAAATAATTATGCGTACACAACTACGTAATTATAAACAAACCTATCCTTGTATCGTTCACACAGATTGATACAAAGAACGCCGCTTTCAACCGCTCACACATTGGTTAAAGCTTCCTTCTTGACTAGCTTCTTCACACACGCCCAAAGCTTCGTCCTTATTCGTCCCACACAGTCGAATAACTTGTTGAGTTCACACAGAGCTCGGTTTTTACACAGAGGTAAAAGGTTAGGTAACTGGTAAGAACAGCACTTTGAATAACAAGATCCGATGATAGTTTCTTGATGTTTGAGCACCGTATATCTCTTTCGCTTTAACTTGCGATATGCTTTGGAGATATGTTTGCTCGAGATGATAACTTGATAGCTTTGAGAGTTACTTTGATTCGTAATTGGTAACAGATCTTCAATGTCTTCAAGGATATATATAGCCTCGTAAGAAAGTATCCGTTGAGATGTCCGTTTGAATAAGATTTCCTTCAACGGAATATGACATGATCCGGATTTTGGGATTCTCAAGATTCAAGATCGACGGATTTAAATACTTTATCCTTGAGTATTTAAATACTTCTTTGTTCAACGGAACTTGACTTGTGTTCTTTCTTGTCCTTTTGTGAACTGTATGGAAGGTGACTGTATTTAGGGCATCGAGACAGTTTTCCATACTTGATCTATTACAAGTCTTCTTGCTGTACTGACGAGCTTCATTTATGCTGATTCGAGGCAGGTTTTCGATATAGGATAAAGCCTTGAATCCTCGATACAGTTTCCTTACTGTATATTTGGCATATATATCAAAACCTTCTCAATAACAAATAACAATCGATACAGGGATCGGGTATCCCGGCTGATTCGATACAGGGTGATTTGTTTTTCCCAACAATTTCCCCCTTTTTGACAATTTGCCAAGACTAACTTACTTCAACTCTTCGAGTCTTCTTGATGATGCCAAAACCTTCTTCATGAAGCATTCTTCTTCGATGACTTCTGGCAGATTTCTTGGTCTTTTGTCAATAGGTCTGACTTAGTGACTTAGTCTACAATAATGAACTGCTCGCAGGCACGTTCGATACAGTCTGAGGTTTATTACAACTTAAGCCTATGATTGGCGCGCAGGCACAATCTTACAATGTATTCTAAGTTTACAACTGAAACTATGAACTGTTCGTAGACTAGTTCGTACAGCTTATTTTTCAATCAAGTTTATCTAACTTGAGATTCCTATCAAACAATTTTAAGTAATCATACATTAACACAGTAGATTACGAGTTGTAATCTTTCAAGACAAACAAACTGTTTTATTGATATTCAAAATGATTGAGTACAAGGTTTGCTGTGTTGAATAGAAATTATAAAAACAAAAATAAAGTACATAAATTTCATCTCCTCATCTATAATCCGCATGCCTCCAAGGTCTCTTTCCTGGCTCATTCTCGGTGCCGCGCCACCAGTTTTGAAGTGAATCATTGCCTCGTTCCTGGTAAATTGCTCTTCCTTCATATGAACGATCAAAGGCAAGTATCCAATCCTCTGGATGGGTGACCCGATCTCCTCTTCTATGTTTTGATTTCATTTCGACTTGGAGAGGGAGCTTACCTTCTTCTAGCATCTTCGAAAACTTGTCTGCTGCTTCCGCCAATGTTTTATAATTTTTGAAGATGGCGGATTCCCTGATGAGTCTGACAAAATATCTCATCAGTTCATTCTTCCTCCAGTGCTTCACTTCTTCGGCGGTTGGGTTGCGGTTGGTCGGCAGACGTATTTCCGAAGGTCTTTGAACAAGATTTTGCCAAGGGACATTTGGGTCATGGAATTCTGGTCTGGAGCCTGAAATTCTAAAACTTTGGGGTTGAGGTGCTAGCTTGTTCAAATCGGAAGCGATACTGTCCTGAGCAGCCTCAAATTCCCTTTCCTGTTGCAGTCTTATTCTCCTTGCAGCTTCTCGAGCCTCTTCCCCCTTTTTGGCCTCATCAAGACTTTGCAGGATTTCAAGAGCGGCGTCCTGTTTGGTCTCGATGCTGTTTATTCTTTCAACGAGGGAGGAAAGAGTCTGCGACATCTCTTGAATGGATTTGTCGTGCGCACGCAGCTGAGAGCTGTTCTCTATCATTGCACAGGCGGTCTTGGCTTCAGCAATTCTTGTCTTTGAAGCTTCCTCCTTCAGTAGTTGCGCTTGTTTATCTTCCATGATTTTCAAGGCTTGCTTGAACACTTCTGGCAAGATGATGAATGCGTCGACAACTCGAGATACTTCGTGTTGAAGAGTTGTCATTTCTTCAACTGCAGAGGTGTGCATCCAGTTCAGTGCCTTTTCTACGGAAGAGAGAGCGTTAACTGCATCTTGGATAAATACACCAAGGCCAAGAGCTCGCAGCGCTCTTTGCGTGCAAAGAAAGATAGGAGAGTCAGGCTGGGCGAAGTCTTCAGTGCAGTTCAACCTCCTTACGTTCACGGATGGACGTGAAGTAAGTTGGATATCCTCAGGTTCGTTACCGTCCTCGGATTCCAAGGTTGCAGGGGCGGGAGTAGCTTCTTGTGGAATGGCGACAGTTGATTTCAAATTTGCTTTGCATGAGATGTGAGAACCTTTGACATAGAGCAAGGTTAGTTGAACCAAAAATAATATCATCGACATAGATTTGTACCATTAGAAGGTCATCTCCTTCCTGTATTTTGAACAATGTTTTGTCGACAGCACCCTTCTCAAATCCGTTGTTGGTTAGATACTGGGACAGGGTTTCGTACCAGGCTCTAGGGGCTTGTTTAAGTCCGTACAGGGCTTTCCTTAGCCTGTAAACTAGATCGATACCGTCCGTGTTGGCAAACCCTGGTGGTTGTTCAACATAAACTTCTTCTGTAAGCTCTCCATTCAGGAAAGCACTCTTGACGTCCATTTGGTATTCGATAAAATTCTTATGGGCGGCAAAGGCTAAAAATATCCTGATGGCTTCTAGTCTCGCTACAGGGGCGAAGGTTTCATCATAGTCGATTCCTTCTTCCTGACAATAGCCTTGTGCTACTAGTCTGGATTTGTTCCTTATGATAAGTCCATTTCCATCCTTTTTGTTTCGAAATACCCATTTGGTTCCTATAACCGATTGGTGTGTCGGTCTGGGTACAAGATACCATACATTGTTTCTTTCGAAACCGTTAAGCTCTTCTTCCATAGATGTTATCCAATGAGAGTTGTTAAGAGCGTCTATGGTCGAAACAGGTTCGGACTGGGCTAAGAATACAGCGATAGTGCACATATTGAGTCTCCTAAGTTCGGATTGAGATTTCCATTCAGGGAACTGTGAGACTTCAGCATTAGATTCTTCTTGTGCACAAAGTACGTTTCCTTGTGTACTCTGTATTCTCCTACGAGTGGAAACACATGCATTAATGTTTCCAATGATCAACTCTTGCGGGTGATCTCTCAACCATCTTCGGTCGGGTTCTAGTTCAGGATCCCGTACTGTATTGAAAGTTTCTGTGGGTACAGCTTCAGCTTGTACAGCGTCAACTTCATCCACATCGATTCTTACAGCTGCGGGGTTGATTTCTAAATCAACTACAGGTTCTATGGGTGTAGGTGGATCCAAGATAGATAGATGGTGAATGTCCTGAGTGATATCATCTACTCCTGTAGGGTCATGGTGTGGTTCGTCGAACACTACATGAACTGATTCCTCGATCGTCAGCCTCCTTTTATTAAAGATTCTGAAAGCTTTGCTGACGGAGGAGTATCCTACGAATATTCCTTCATCGATTTTTCATCAAAGGTTCTAAGTTGGTCCTTCCCATTGTTCAAAACATAACACCCGCATCCAAAATGTGAAAATACGAAACTAATGGAGTTTTGTTGTTCCATACCTCGTATCTGTTTTGTTGTGGTGCTTGTTGACGATACAAATGGTTTTGAGTGTAGCACGCTGTATTGGTTGCTTCACCCTAAACGCTGCGGCAATTTGCTTTCGGCAATCATTGTCCTTGTTGCATCTTTCAACGTCCTATTCTTTCGCTCGGCAACACCGCTTTGTTGAGGTGTTCGGGCGGTGAGTACTCGTCTGTATGCCATTCTCCGAACAGTATTGCTCTATAAAGCGGTTAGTAAATTCAGACCTCTGTCCGGAACGAATGCACACGATACTCGATGCTTTTTCATTACGCAACTTTCTCAGAGCTCGGGCAGCCTTGATGTTGTTTCCTTCTTCTTGCTAAGAAAGATCGTCCAAGCATACCGGAATAATCATCAACAACAACCATACAATATTTCTTACCTCCCAAACTTATCGGGTCTACAGGACCGTAGAGATCCATGTGTAGCATTTCCAATACTCTTTGGGTTGAAAGGTGGGATTTGCTCTTCGTGGTTGACTTGATTTGCTTGCCTTTTCGGCATGGTCCGCAGACGCTGTCCTTCTTGAATGACACGTCCGGCAAACCTCTTACCATACCTGTCTTGAAAGCTTGTTGATCGCCTTGAAGTTGACGTGAGACATCCTCTTGTGCCATAGCCACTAAGATCTGCAGTGCCTTTGGCAACAAAACATGGAATTGAGGAGCTCATAGGCTTCGATCAAGAATGTACATATTACCCGATGCTTCTGTAAGCACAACTTCCTTGGTTTGGATGTTCTTGACTCTCTGATGATCTATATAGAACTTCACCGAGAACCGTTTATCACGTAATCGGCTAATACTAAGTAGATTATACTGTAAGCCTTCAACATATGCGACATCGGTGACTTTGAATTTTCCGACAAGTAGTTTCCTTTCCTCTTGTTCTTCCTTTAGATTTATCACCGAAGCGAACTTTTGGACCGCGACCTTCTACAAAATCGATAGCTTGCTCTGTCTCCATCATGTGACGAGAGCATCCACTATCGAAGTACCGTATCCTCTTCTAGAATGTCTGTAACAAAGAAATTAGGTAGATTTAGGTCCCCTTTGATTTTGGGTCCATATATGTTAGTTCCTTTAGGTACCAGATTTTCTGACAAAGAATTGGTTTATCGTAGGATGTACTCAGACAAGATTGCGATGTCTACGGGGCATATCCGTAGTTGTTATAATCATGATAATTACTATGCATGTAAAAATCGGGGTTATTATTATTATTCCAGACGAGTGCCGTCTAGGAGGTGGAGCCATTTTCTTAGGCCTAATGACTTGTCTTCGGGTCTCCGGTTGGATTCCCAATGCCGTTGTTGATACCGAACCGGCATCTGTCTTGAGGGATAACGGGGCTCTGTATCCAATACCTAGGCGCATCAGATCGAGTGTCCGCCGTGCGGGCTTTTGGTGGTTGGATACTGCCTTCTTTCTGAATGACTGCCGGCTTTGATGATATGCTTGGGGAGCATGCTTTAGATTACGCCTTCTGAGTGGTTGTTGGTTCCACTGTCTCGAATTGTAGAGATGAGGAGGCGGAATGGCGCCCGGTTTTCTCGGTACAAGAGTTCCTTTATGGGACTAGGAGTATCTTCCGATTCTGGAATGTGTTCCACACTCTTGACGAACACAGTACTAGTTTTACCTTTATTCGAACATGAGCTGTATCCTAAGCCACTTTTATCATGAGCATGTTGCCCAGTGCTCAGAATTTCTTCCATTCTTTTGGACGATTTTTCAAAAGACTTCAGAATGGTCTCAAGTTCAGTTTCTCGCTTCTCGAGAGTTGTAATTTTGGTTTGTAGTAGAACCAAATCATTTGTCTTGCTCTCATTATGGGTTTTAACCTCATTTAGTTCATGAGCAAGTTGATGATTGCTCTCCATGAGTTTTTCAAAATCGACCTTGCTGGTTTCACAATCAAGAGACATATTTTCATAGTTTATCTTCAGCAAGTCATTCTCATCTTTCAGCTCTAAATTTGTTAATTGAAGCTGTATATTCTCAGTTTTTAGAGTCTCATGGGCTTTTTGAATGTTTTTGAATTCATTCATCATATTTTCGAAAGTATGAGATGCATTAGGTGGAATAACTGAGGTTGAGCTTACCTCATCGTCGTTGTCTTCACCTTCTGGAACATCTTTGGCCATAAAGCACATGTATGCTTTATCATCGAACTCATCGTCAGATGAATCACTCTCAGTGACCACCTGAAGACATTCTGCAGATTTGGATGGTGTGGGGGAGGCTTCTGATTCTCCAATCAGGGCCTTGAGCTTGTCTTTCCAAGCACGTCTTCTTTCATCTCGCTCTTGTTGCTCGGCCTCAGGCAATCTTTGGACTTTGGGATGAGGACATTTGTTTGCATAATGGCCTGGTTTCCTGCAGTTATAGCACAGGTTAGCATCACCAGATGAGGTTTCGGTACTTACCTTGTTGACAGGTTTGGGCCTGTAGGGAGTCTTTCCAGACTGTTTGATGAACTTTTTGAACTTATGCATTAGAAGCGCCATTTCATCTTGTGACAGGATGTCGTCGTCGCTGTCAGCGCTCTTGTGACCGGGCTTCGACGAGCTAGGCAAGCTGTGTCGACGGTTCGATACAGCAGCGAGAGCTGTGACCTTTGAAGGAGATTCTTCAGCTTTCTCTCTTCTGTCAATGTCATACTCAAAAGCTTTAAGGTCAGAGAAGAGATCAAAAGTGGATATTTCATTAAGATTACATGATACACGCATAGCTGTGGTCTTAATGTCCCATCGAGTGGCCGAGAGATTCAAAATTTTTAAGTTCTTCTCCTTTTGGGTGTAAATCTTGCCCAACGCTTCAAGTTCACCAACAATACTAGTAAATCTGAGGTCAAGTTCCTCAAGTGTTTCCGTTGGTTTCATTTCAAAAGATTCAAATTGCTGAGTAAGTTTTGAAATCTTGTTTTCTTTAGAGAGCTCAGTTCCCTCACAAATTAACTTGAGTTTATCCTGATTTCTTTGCTTTTGCAGCTCTTTACCTTTGAGAACGTGCCTTTGTCAAGAGTGACAAATAACGCGTTCTTAGACACGTTGTCTAGATTGGCTCGCTTCCTTTCATCGGTTGTCCATTGCTCGCGTTCCTTCTCGAGCATTTCAGCATGGGCTTGGCCCTCAATCCTTGCGGCTGGATTGACCTTCATAATCTTGATCGGACCATCCTGTATAACAAAATCATCTCTTCGTGCATTGCCGCAAGATGAGCTTCCATTCTAATTCTCGATCGTCAAATTCGTTAATAGAGAACATAGGGACTTTGTTAATCATAGAGGTATCCATACTGATAATATAGGAATGAAAGAAACTGTTTTGAAAATAAGTGATTTGAATCTGATTCGGTTAAAAGAAATACGACTGATTCTTTTTAGAATCAACCGCTCCGATACCACTTGTTGGCCACTTAAGTATACTGGATACAGTTTGGAAAAATAGTTTAAACAACAAACTGTACGGAATCTAAATCTGAGTGCGTAGCGGAAGTCTTGGATACAGTTAGTTGTCGTGGATACAGCAACGAAGTATTTGGTGTATACTTAATATATCACAGTAATTTCAAACAGTAAAAGCTGAAGGTAAATGACACAGTAATTTAAGTGGTTCGAGGTAAACCCCTCTACGTCCACTGGTCCTCCACATAGGAGTAAAAATTTTATTAAATAATTACTGCGTACACAACTACGTAATTATAAACAAACCTATCCTTGTATCGTTCACACAGATTGATACAAAGAACGTCACTTTCAACCGTTCACACAGATTGGTTAAAGCTTCCTTCTTGACTAGCTTCTTCACACACAGTTCCAAAGCTTCGTCCTTATTCGTCCCACACAGGTCAGAATAACTTGTTGAGTTCACACAGAGCTCGGTTTTTACACAGAGGTAAAAGGTTAGGTAACCAGGTAAGAACAGCAGCTTTGAATAACAAGATCTGATGATAGCTGTTCTTGATGTTTGAGCACTGTATATCTCTTTCGTTTTAACTTGCGATATGCTTTGGAGATATGTTTGCTCAGATGATAACTTGATAGCTTTGAGAGTTACTTTGATTCGTAATTGGTAACAGATCTTCAATGTTTTCAAGGATATATATAGCCTCAGAAGAAAGTATCCGTTGAGATGTCCGTTTGAATAAGATTTCCTTCAACGGGAATATGACATGATCCGGATTTTGCGGGATTCTGAAGATCTGAAGACTGACAGTATTTAAATACTTTATCCTTGAGTATTTAAATACTTCTTTGTTCAACGGAACTTGACTTGTGTTCTTTCTTGTCCTTTTGTGAACTGTATGGAAGGTGACTGTATTTAGGGCATCGAGACAGTTTTCCATACTTGATCTATTACAAGTCTTCTTGCTGTACTGACGAGCTTCATTTATGCTGATTCGAGGCAGGTTTTCGATATAGGATAAAGCCTTGAATCCTCGATACAGTTTCCTTACTGTATATTTGGCATATATGTCAAAACCTTCTCAATAACAAATAACAATCGATACAGGGATCGGGTATCCCGGCTGATTCGATACAGGGTGATTTGTTTTTCCCAACAAATATCATCATACTCCGGTAGTCCATCTCATAATCATGCTTATCAACTTGTTTATATGATAATCATTAACTCAAGAACATCAATCTTTAATCCAAAACGAAATCCAAAGGTGAAGAGTGATTACCTTGTATAGACGAACCATGAAGGAGAACAATCAACTTCATTTCAAGAATCATCAATAACTTCAAGAACAAGACTTTAATCCATGTTCCTCAGCTTAATCTTGTTAAAGATCATCACCTCTCAGTGTTTGGAACCTCAAACTTCTCTCTAAAAACTCTCTCTCTTGAAATAAAGGAATAAATGGCCGAATGAACATAATTCACATCTGCAATCATATATATATACTGATTGTTATTAGCGTGCGCTACTTTTCCTTAGTAGCGTGCGCTATTGTAATACCCGAGATTTCTGACTTGTGATATTGTAATCGTTGTACTTGATCTGAGTAGTATTCTCCGTATTTTATAATCCGATGTTGTCGAGCATATGATTTCATGTATGAGATTTACAAATTGCAATTCTGCGCATGTAGCACACGCTATCGGATATGTTTAGCGTGCGCTAACGTGGATTCTTAGCGCACGCTACAGAGGGTCATTAGCGCACGCTATGCGTGGTCAATTTGATTGAGACGTGCGGTAGGTGAGATCTGGATGGGGGACCCCTGTCGGATCGTGTCGGGATGTACCTGGACGGCTTTCGGGAAAAGCCGAGTCAACGCCTTAGCGCACGCTACAGGTATATGCGTAGCGCACGCTAAGTGCTTAGTACAGTTAAGTCAGTGAGCCGTTAGCGCACGCTACGAGCAGGGTCTAGCGCGCGCTAATAGCCATTTCTTATAAATAGGACAGCATCCTATTCGTGATTTCAGTTCTTTCTTCTCTCTTTACCCGAATTCTTACACTTAGAACATAACTTCCTTCACCCTAAACACTTCATATCAACATCCTAGTTCGTGATTGAAGATCGTATATCATTGGAGATTGGTGTTCAAGCTTTCGGTGTTGGATTGCTTCATTTTCCTCCGTGTTCTTCACTACCTTGAGGTAGGTGATTCTTCACCAATACTAGTAGTGTTGTAAAGGATGTTTATCATGTTCATCTAGTCAGTTAAGATTCGTTATTAGTCGTACCTCATGTGTTAAAAGGATATTTTCGACGTTTCGACACTTATTCATCGTATGATCCATTGAACCTTTTAGTATGTGGATTCCTAAGCATGTTATGTATCTTCAAAACCAATCGACCAATATATGAAGATTACCTAGTTCGTATGTTTTACGTAAGGAACCATATGTTTTGGGACTTGGAATAATCGGAACTTAGAATATTTCTTGAAGATCTTGGATGAGTTATGATGTTGAGATAATTATCCGTATATTTGTATCTCATAATCATAGAACTTCCACAAACCTTATTAGCATGATATGCCCGAGGGTAATTTGTATTATCACCATAGATTTCATGAGATTCACCACCTTTCAACCCAGTTTTTCCATTAGCAGTATTCTGCCATGCAAGATTAGCGCACGCTAACATATGTGAGTTAACGTGCGCTATCGGGGTTCAGTTAACGCACAATACGTACGTAGCGTGCGTTATGTATCAGCCGGTTCAAACTGTCAGTTCGTCGCTAGCGCACGCTAGTCTTACACGATAGCGTACGCTAACAGGCAGGCTTAGCGCACGTTACGTAGGATACGTAGCGCACGCTAAGCAGTCTAGACAGATTGTTTATTTTGAACTTTTGGGCCGTAGAACGAATTGTTAGGCCATCATTCGACTTGAGATGATTTGTATATCATTCCTTTTGTTAAGGTTTGAGCTTGTTACGTTGATCGAAGGAGGCGGCCTTCGAGTGTGTTGAGATCATCGAGGTGTTTCGTCCTTGCCATTTTCGAGGCAAGTATCATATGTCGAGTTCGATTTATATTGAGAACTTTGATCATGCTTGTGGTTTTGTTCATATTATTGAATATGAAATGTATTTCTGAAAATCCTCGTGATATTCGTTGATATTTGTTCGTATTGATGAACATATTGAAATGCATATGTGTATGCATAGTTGATTGATTTATGGTATAAATGATCCGAGGGGATCATAAGGATCTATGCTGAGGGATCTGGATCGAATGTCCACCATACGTTGGTCCGACGGGATCATCATGGGGATCTATGCTGAGGGCGCTGGATCGCTGGACGGGTTTTCCACCATGCGTTGGTCCGACGGGATCATCATGGGGATCTATACCAAGGGCGCTGGATCGCTGGATTACCCTGTATTGTGTTGATGGAATCGTGAGGATTCACATCGTTGGATTCCGGTGGCGGAAGTCCGTTTTGCATGTTTTATGATGCATTGATGATTTATTGTATGATGATACTTGTACTAGAATTGTTTTGCTAACCCCTTCGGGGGTGGACATTGTTTTGATGTTCAGGTAGCCGAGGAGCGGGGAGGCAACCACAAGACGACAGACGATGAAATGGCTCGATGATGTGGTTGATGTTATTGTTATTGTGATTTGTCTTCTTGGTTCGTTTAGTACTCGAGTACGTCTGTATTTAATAAGGTCATTTCGATATGGTTGTATAAGTTAACTCATTTGATCGGTTGAATCAAATCTGTATTTGAACTTCAGTTGTTCGATTGGATTATTTTTACACTTCTTTTAAATTTAGCCTTGTAAATCCTTATCTAAAGGGTTTACGGCCTGTAATTATTCGAATATCTCGGGGTGTTACGAATATGGTATCGAGCTAAGATTCATGGATATCTTGGCAATGGGTTAGTTGGGTCTATTTACGTTATTTGATTATTGGTCGTTCAGAACATCACCGCCGAGCCAAAGATCGTGTGGACCGTGGTTGTAAGTTTCCTAATCTCGAATACTACCGTTTTTATTTAATTCATGTCTTGTAAACATTGATGGATGTACTTTGAGAAAGTTTGTACTGGATATTGAGTATTTATGTTTACAGTATGTTGAGAGGAGGTCGAGGACGCGGACGCGGTCGTGGACGCGGACGTGGAAATGCGAGGCAAGAAGAGTCGGTATCTACCCCAGAGATAACCGCTAGTAGAACGGATTCCCATTCCGGGGGACAGCAGGGATCGGCAAATAATAATGCAGATCCTAACGTGCCGGGAGTGCTTCAGCAGGTGGTTGCCCAGATAAACCAGTTTGCTCAAGTTATGGATCGCATGCAAACGGCGATGGGACAGCAGCATAACGTGGAGAATCGAGGAGATAGATGGCTTACCGAAGTGATTAAATTGCACCCTCCGAAATTTGACGGTTCTACCGAGACGCTTTCTTGGGATCACTGGCTGAAGGAATTAGAAAAGATTTTTGCAGGGATTAACTGTCCCAACGATAGGAAGGTTCCGGTCGCCCAGTATCTTCTGACCGGGGAGGCTTTCGACTGGTGGGAGGCCATTCGACCGGAGGAGCACAATGTTGACTGGACGGAATTCAAATTGATGATGGAGGCGCAGATTGTCCTCGCCGATTAGAGAGGCCCGAGTTCGAGAGTTTTTCTCACCACAATCTGAAGTATTCGTGACGGACGTGATTAAGACTTTTAATCACCAAATGACTTATGTGCGCCACTTGGTCGACCGAGGCGGAGAAGATTTTCATTTTGACATGCGAATGAAGCCGTAAATTCAGCAAAGATATGTCCGGATTTGAATGTACCACCTTGCGACAAAGATGTGACAAGGCGTTGGCCTATGATATGAAGGAGGCAGCAGTAGAGAAAGCGACGGAAGCAAAGAAACAGAAGGTGTCTGGCAACTTCACGGAGGATAAGAGTAGCGGACCTCGCAGGGGTCAGTCCTCTTTTCATTCATCCAGGAGACCTCCGTATCCTTCTCGAGGTGGAAAGAAGTTCCGGGCAGCACCAACTGTTTCAGACGCAGGGAAGAAGTGTTACAACTGTGGCAAAGCGGGACATGTTCGACGTGATTGTTTCGCGCCTGCTGTGACCAGTTTCGAGTGTGGACAGGAAGGACATCACGCAACATTTTGTGGGAATGCGACCCGATCTTTTGGTACTCGCACTCCAGCTCCAGTTCCGAAGGAGACAAGTGTGAACCAGACGCAGCAGAGTGGATTTCAGCCGCAGAACGTTGGGAAGAGAGAGACATCCAGTGCTGGGTCCGTTCCTCCACGCCTGTACGAAATGAGAAAATCTGATGATCAGAACACTGCTGTTGCATCAGGTACAATTCAGATCCTTTTGAAACCAGTTAGTGTTTTATTCGATTCCGGAGCTACACATTCTTTTGTATCTTTGAACTGTGTTAATCGTTTGAAAATCTCGTGCTTGTATAATTGTGAACCTTATGTTGTGGGATTACCGAGCGGAGAGAAAATTGTGGGAACCCTAGAAGCTAGGGATTTCCCAGTATCTATAGAAGGAAGAGATTGGCCATCGAATCTTATTGTAGTTGACATCTGCGGTGACGATTTAATTCTCGGAGATGATTGGCTCAACCGTTATGGAGCTGTTCTGAATTACCGAGAGAGAGTCATTTCTATTATTGCTGATGACGGATCTGAACACTTATTCCGAGGATGGAGACCGGGAAGCTCGGTAAAATTGATCAAAGCAATGAAAGCCGTGAAATTACTGAAGCAGGGATGTCACGGACTTTGGTGCTATGCCATGAGGAAAGAGGAAGGAGTAGAGCTCTCGTCTATTTCAGTTGTGAATGAGTTCTCAGATGTATTTCCTAACGAACTACCTGAGCTACCTCCGCAGAGAGAAGTAGAATTCACTATCGAATTAGAGCCTGGAGCAGCTCCTATTTACAGGGCACCATACCGCATGGCGCCCACCGAGATGTATGAACTCAAGAAGCAACTGGAGGAATTGTTACAGAAGGGCTATATCCAACCTAGTGTTTCTCCTTGGGGAGCGCCCGTTCTCTTTGTCCGGAAGAAAGACGGATCCCTCCGAATGTGTATTGATTACAGGGAGCTCAACAAGATGACTATCAAGAATAAGTATCCTATACCTCGGATCGACGACTTGTTTGATCAACTGCAAGGGGCAAGGGTATTCTCGAAGATTGACTTGCGATCAGGATACCACCAGTTGAGAATTAAGGAATCGGATATACCGAATCGCTGAGATCCTGATGCATGCATTATGAATTTGTAGTAATGCCATTTGGACTTACCAATGCTCCTGCGGTATTCATGCAATTGATGAATCGGGTATTCTTGGAATACTTGGATAAATTTGTGGTCGTCTTCATTGACGACATCCTGATATATTCGAGGGACGCAGAGGAACATGCTGAACATTTACGTGTGGTTTTGAGCACCTTGAAGAAGGAACAGCTGTATGCAACATTTTCAAAATGCGAGTTCTGGCTTAAGGAAGTAACCTTCCTTGGGCATGTGATATCAGCCGACGGAGTTCAGGTGGACCCGAAGAAAGTCGAAGCAATCTTGGATTGGGAAGCTCCTAAAAACGTGAAAGAAGTCCGAAGCTTCTTAGGACTTGCTGGATATTATCGCCGCTTTGTAGAGGGATTTTCCAAAATTGCTCGTCCGCTCACTCAGCTGTTACAGAAAACTCAAAAGTTCACGTGGAATGAGAAGTGCCAGGCTGGTTTTGACGAACTTAAGAGGAGACTGACAACATCACCTATATTAGCGCTGCTAGAGGGAACTGATGGGTTCATGGTGTACAGCGACGCTTCAAATCAGGGTTTGGGTTGTGTGTTGATGCAGAAGGATAAAGTGATTGCTTATGCTTCCCGGCAATTGAAACCATACGAGATTAATTACCCGACTCATGATCTGGAGCTAGCAGCTGTGGTCTTTGCCTTGAAAATTTGGCGACATTATTTGTACGACACTCATTGTCAGATCTTTACAGATCATAAGAGCCTCAAGTACATTTTCAGTCAGAAAGAAATAAACATGAGGCAGAGAAGGTGGCTGGAATTGATCAAGGATTACGACTTGGAGATTCTCTATCATCCGGGGAAAGCAAACGTAGTAGCCGATGCTTTGAGCCGTAAACCTATTTCTCTTCGAGTGTTGGAAGCACTTACGTTCCAAACTAGTATTCAACGAGAACTGATCCGCGAAGGGATTGAAGTATGGGCACCAGGAATCCAAGGGCAACTTTATGTGATGGAACTGACTTCATCACTAGTCGAGGAGATCAAGTCTAAACAATTGAACGATTCTCTGATCCTTCGATTATGTGATGAAGTAAAGAAGGGAAAAGCCCCAGGATTCGTGATACAAGACGATGGAGTTCTGAGATTTCAGAGACGACTTTGCGTTCCCGAGGATGATGATTTGATACGGACAATTTTAAAGGAAGCTCATAGCGCGCCCTATTCTATTCACCCAGGCAGCAGTAAGATGTATACCTTTTTAAAGCAAAACTTCTGGTGGGGGAATATGAAGAAGGAAGTAGCAGAGTACGTTTCGAAGTGTTTGACTTGTCAGCAGGTTAAGATTGAACATCAGCGACCTGCCGGAATGTTAAAGCCGCTTCCGATCCCTGAATGGAAGTGGGAGGACATCTCGATGGATTTCATCACTAGTATGCCAAGGACTAGAACGGGAATGAACATGATTTGGGTTGTAGTTGATCGACTAACCAAGTCGGCTCATTTCCTAGGGATTAAAGATACATGGGGACCCGAGAGATTGGCGCGAGTATTTATTGCGGAGATAGTCAGATTGCATGGGACGCCAAAGACCATTATTTCGGATCGAGATGGCCATTTCGTGTCACACTTTTGAAGCGATTCCACGGGGCTTTGGGATCGAGCTCAACTTTAGCATGACTTATCATCCCCAAACGGATGGTCAGTCTGAAAGAACTATACAGACAGTAGAGGACATGCTTAGAGCTTGTGCATTAGATTGGTCGACTGATTGGGAAGTTCACTTGCCCTTGATCGAGTTCACCTATAATAACAGTTGGCATGCTTCTATTAAGATGGCCCCATTTGAAGCTTTGTAAGGGAGAAGATGCCGATCACCCCTGTGTTGGGATGATTCTTCGGATTTGATCGGGACGGAACCGGAATTGATTATTCAGACTCAAGAGAAGATAGCTTTGATTCGAGAGAGACTGTTGACTGCCCAGAGTCGACAGAAGTCTTATGCAGGGTTTAGGGTTTAGGGTTTAGGGTTTAGGGTTTAGGGTTTAGGGTTTAGGGTTTACGTCGTCGCCCTCTAGAGTTCGACGCTGGAGACCATGTACTATTGAAGGTGTCTCCTACACGAGGGATTTTCCGTTTTGGGAGGAGAGGCAAGCTTAGTCCGAGATATATCGGACCATTTGAGATCCTCGAGAGAGTTGGAGATTTAGCATACAGGTTGGCCTTACCGCCATCGCTGAGTCACGTTCACAATGTGTTTCACGTATCCCAATTGCGGAAGTATGTACCGGACCCCAGTCACGTCATTGATTTCGACGAGATCGAGATAGCTAATGATGGCACCTTCGAAGAAAGACCAATCAAGATACTTGAGAGCCGGATCAAACAATTGAGGAATAAACCAATACACTTGGTTAAAGTACAATGGTCACGACACGGAGTCGAAGAGGCCACTTGGGAAACGGAGGACAGTATGAAGGCTAGATATCCAGAGTTGTTTTCATCTTAAGTTTCGGGACGAAACTTCTTTTTAGGGAGGAAGGATGTAATACCCGAGATTTCTAACTTGTGATATTGTAATCGTTGTACTTGATCTGAGTAGTATTCTCCGTATTTTATAATCCGATGTTGTCGAGCGTATGATTTCATGTATGAGATTTACAAATTGCAATTCTGCACATGTAGCGCACGCTATCGGATATGTTTAGCGTGCGCTAACGTGGATTCTTAGCGCACGCTACAGAGGGTCATTAGCGCACGCTATGCGTGGTCAATTTGATTGAGACGTGCGGTAGGTGAGATCTGGCCGGGGGACCCCTGTCGGATCGTGTCGGGATGTACCTGGACGGCTTTCGGGAAAAAGCCGAGTCAACGCCTTAGCGCACGCTACAGGTATATGCGTAGCGCACGCTAAGTGCTTAGTACAGTTAAGTCAGTGAGCCGTTAGCGCACGCTACGAAAGGTGGTCTAGCGCGCTAATAGCCATTTCTTATATATAGGACAGCATCCTATTCGTGATTTCAGTTCTTTCTTCTCCCTTTACCCGAATTCTTACACTTAGAACATAACTTCCTTCACCCTAAACACTTCATATCAACATCCTAGTTCGTGATTGAAGATCGTATATCATTGGAGATTGGTGTTCAAGCTTTCGGTGTTGGATTGCTTCATTTTCCTCCGTGTTCTTCACTACCTTGAGGTAGGTGATTCTTCACCAATACTAGTAGTGTTGTAAAGGATGTTGATCATGTTCATCTAGTCAGTTAAGATTCGTTATTAGTCGTACCTCATGTGTTAAAAGGATATTTTCGACGTTTCGACACTTATTCATCGTATGATCCATTGAACCTTTTAATATGTGGATTCCTAAGCATGTTATGTATCTTCAAAACCAATCGACCAATATATGAAGATTACCTAGTTCGTATGTTTTACGTAAGGAATCATATGTTTTGGGACTTGGAATAATCGGAACTTAGAATATTTCTTGAAGATCTTGGATGAGTTATGATGTTGAGATAATTATACGTATATTTGTATCTCATAATCATAGAACTTCCACAAACCTTATTAGCATGATATGCCCGAGGGTAATTTGTATTATCACCATAGAGTTCATGAGATTCACCACCTTTCAACCCAGTTTTTCCGTTAGCAGTATTCTGCCATGCAAGATTAGCGCACGCTAACATATGTGAGTTAACGTGCGCTATCGGGGTTCAGTTAACGCACAATACGTACGTAGCGTGCGTTATGTATCAGCCGGTTCAAACTGTCAGTTCGTCGCTAGCGCACGCTAGTCTTACACGATAGCGTACGCTAACAGGCAGGCTTAGCGCACGTTACGTAGGATACGTAGCGCACGCTAAGCAGTCCAGACATATTGTTTATTTTGAACTTTTGGGTCGTAGAACGAATTGTTAGGCCATCATTCGACTTGAGATGATTTGTATATCATTCCTTTTGTTAAGGTTTGAGCTTGTTACGTTGATCGAAGGAGGCGGCCTTCGAGTGTGTTGAGATCATCGAGGTGTTTCGTCCTTGCCATTTTCGAGGCAAGTATCATATGTCGAGTTCGATTTATATTGAAAACTTTGATCATGCTTGTGGTTTTGTTCATATTATTGAATATGAAATGTATTTCTGAAAATTCTCGTGATATTCGTTGATATTTGTTCGTATTGATGAACATATTGAAATGCATATGTGTATGCATAGTTGATTGATTTATGGTATAAATGATCCGAGGGGATCATGAGGATCTATGCTGAGGGCGCTGGATCGAATGTCCACCATGCGTTGGTCCGACGGGATCATCATGGGGATCTATGCTGAGGGCGCTGGATCGCTGGACGGGTTTTCCACCATGAGTTGGTCCGACGGGATCATCATGGGGATCTATACCAAGGGCGCTGGATCGCTGGATTACCCTGTATTGTGTTGATGGAATCGTGAGGATTCGCATCGTTGTATTCCGGTGGCGGAAGTCCATTTTGCATGTTTTATGATGCATTGATGATTTATTGTATGATGATACTTGTACTAGCATTGTTTTGCTAACCCCTTCGGGGGTGGACATTGTTTTGATGTTCAGGTAGCCGAGGAGCGGGGAGGCAACCACAGTACCGACAGGATGATGAAATGGCTCAGTGATATGGTTGATGTTATTGTTATTGTGATTTGTCTTCTTGGTTCGTTTAGTACTCGAGTACGTCTGTATTTAATAAGGTCATTTCGATATGGTTGTATAAGTTAACTCATTTGATCGGTTGAATCAAATCTGTATTTGAACTTCAGTTGTTCGATTGGATTATTTTTACACTTCTTTTAAATTTAGCCTTGTAAATCCTTATCTAAAGGGTTTACGGTGCTGTAATTATTCCGAATATCTCGGGGTGTTACAGCTATCGTGGTCTAGAGGCGACTGTTTTGCTTCGCACATCAGCTTACGTACGTAATGCCCATGCAATAACGTACGTAAATTACACTGTCTAGCGCACACAATTTCTTAGACCTTAGCGTGCGCTAATCGTAGTTGACTTGCTATAGTCCGCACCTACCCCAGTGTCCCCACATGCCGAAAGTAACCTGACAAAGTCAAGATTCCTTTGGTCCGATCTGATTAGCGTGTGCTATAAATATACATTAGCGTGCGCTAATCATTCACAACAAACATCCGTTGACCTTGTCGGCATATGTGCCGAAAGTGACCGGGTCCACAATAGATTCCTTCTGATCTGATTTGTACTAGCATGCGTTATCTTTTGCCTATAGCGTGCGCTAAACCAGAACGATAGCGTGCGCTAGGCATGTATATTAGCGTGCGCTAATAATGTTACACTTAGCCATTTTCAGCTACTGTTGTCCAACGTCTCGACGTGCAGAATACGATACGGAATACATATACTCAAGACATTATATCCTCAAATGCAATTATCGACCAAATATGACAATTATACCAATACTGACATCTCAGTCCTTCATTTATTTTATCCATACTGTACAGATTCCACGCTGTACAACATAACTCGGATAAAATAATATTAAACAATAGTAGTAGAAATTTCGGATATTACAAGTTCAAGGTACAAAGATCTTCTTCAAGAGACTACGTAATAGTTTGTGTAGAGAATACAAATTGTCAATGAAAGCTAAGAGCCTCAAAACTAGGGAACACAAATATGTTCAAAGTGCGAAAAATGAACGATGTCCACACATGTTCTTCAAATATATTGATGGGGAATCACAGACAAGCTTCAAGTGAGATAGTTAGTGAATGCATAAAAAACAGATTTATGAATCTGAAAAAAGTATATACCCCATGAGATATTGTAGAGGACATGATGAACGACTACCATATATCTATTTCTTACCAAAAAGCATGGAGATCCAAGGAAAGAGCATTGTCAAAAGTGCGCGGAAATTCACATGATTACTCCTTGATACCCTCGTGGATGGACATGGTTGAAAAGAATAACCCAGGTAACTTCATATCTCTTGAATATTAATATGCTGCAAATTATAACCATGCATATTAAATTTTTATATGCTTTGCTACTGTGGTTATTGACTGCATTTCTATAGGTTACTAAATCAAACTAACACACTGGTTACTGATTACATATCAATTGGTTACTTGCTGTCAGAATCTATCACAGATATTTCTATTGATGCCAATGGACGTTTCAAGTATCTGTTCTTTGCATTAGGTCCATCAATAAAAGCATATAAAAATTATCTTCCAATTATTGTCAATGATGGTACATTCTTAAACTCCGTATACATGGGAACACTACTAACAGCAAGTACACAAGATGCAAATAAGTCTATCATTCCTATAGCTTTTGCAGTTGTTGACAGTGAAAATAAAGATTCGTGGACATGGTTTTTCAAGAATTTAAGAAAAGCAGTAGGTGTAAGGGACAACCAGTGCATTGTATCAGATCGACATCAAACAATAGTCAAAGGTTTGGTAATTATATTTCCAGATGTCATGCATGGGGCATGCACATACCATATCTTGAAAAATATCAAAAAAAAAAAGGTTTAAAAAAGGAGGTGCTGGTGTGAAGAATGCTTATAATGGTGCGTGTAGAGCTTATACATTGCAAGAGTTCGAGAAGCATATGTGTGATCTAGATGCAATTGATTATCGAATCAGACCCTTCCTCGAAAATGAAGTCAAACTCAGCAAATGCATGCGCCTGCATGGAGAGACAAGCAGATTCTTAACAATGACTTCAAACATAGCAGAGTCTTTGAATAATGCAGTCAATTCCCTTCGAGACTTACCTGTTTCAAAATGTTTATGCTGTTTAGCTCAACGATGGTATCATACAAACAAACAGGTTGCCCATTCAACATTTACAACGCTTGCCACAGACGCAGAAACAAGACTTGCAAATATTATAAATGATTCCAAAAGGCTGAAGGTATGTTAGTTCCTTATTAATATTACTGCTATCTAGTTACTAATTCAAACTTAATATATGGTATGTTCATAAGTTGTCATTATTATTAATAGTGCATAATTAGATATATCATATATTACAGGTTGCTACCTCAAATCTAGTTGTATTTGCATTTTACGATTTGAATAAAGAATATGTTGTAGATATATCCAAAAAAAACATGCACATGCCAAGAGTTTCAGTACCATGAAATGCCATGCAAACATGCATCTGCAGTCTTAGGCAAAAGGAATTTGAGTTGTTATGAGTTATGTTCCCTATTTTACACGAAGAAGGCTTTATGTGCAACATATTCATCAAGCATTATGCTTGTGAGGGACAAAGATAGCTGGGATATACCAGCACATATTAGGGCAAACCAAGTCCTGCCACCCAACACAAAAAGACCACCCGGGAGACCAAATGCAGGAAGATACAAAAGTGCAGCAGAAGGTAAAAGTCAGGTCCAATGCAGCAAATGCAAAGAAAAAGGGCACAATCGAAAAACTTGTAAAAATCCTCCTGTCCTACAACTTTTGATGTAAAAATTATTTGAAATTGCAGACTAATAAAAATTGTGTGTTGATTTTCTACTTTCTATTAAATAGCTCTAGTTTCTACTCCAAAGTTCTACCTGATATCACTAAAATGAATAGTTTAATCCTAGTAGATTTTTTTAATAATGTAGATTTATTAATAAGAGGGCATGACAAATAACTAATTCATTATAATTAATTACTCTGATAACCACTATTGGTTACTATTTAATTTCAATTGATATTTTCTATTTTCATAAATATGGAGTATTCTGGTCAAGATATAAATAAAAAAGATGTACATATAGTTAAAAATACTAAATTAATATGTCGGTTTCTACTATTATTGGAGTATTCTCCAATAATAGTAGAAAATTACTATTAATTTTAATCACAGAAAAATATTTTGACATGATATCATCTCGCATATATCATGTCAGCAAACTATTTGTAAATATTTGCATGATATATTATACATAAGTGATATATCTTTGATACATTTCTAGTAAAACTCAAATATTCTAATATGTATTTTATGTGTAAGTTTAAGTAACTAAGATATTAGGTAAATGTTTCCAGTGTAAAAAAATTATTAATATAATGAACGACGTAACCAATTAATTAGGTAGACGTAACCAATGTATTAATTAAACGTAACCAATCTATTAATTAGCCATAACCAAGTTTGTAGTTAGACATCCCTAAGTATATGCATGTTAAATATTTTATATTTTATATGTTATCAATATAAAACAAAAACCTCATTAAAAAATAATATGTACTATATTGAATACTATTTTATATGTAGTTACAGTATAATACATTAGCATACTATTTCCATGTAATTATTACAGAGAATTCAATAAAATATGGACAAGTTGGTGTATATTTAATAACTTAGTTCACTTATACATAATTCAAAAATTAATAATACAAATCTAACGCAAGTAATAGTCTGGTTACATGATCTAATATATTAGGATACTAAATTTTCGAAATCTACAAACACAAAGTTCCATGTATTGGCATATTCTTATCATAATTCTGGTAACCAAAACAAAAAAAAAAAAAAAAAAAAATACTAACAATTGATACAATTAAATGTCAAAACATAAGTGAAAATTACCATAACTAAATAGTTGAGACAATCAAACAAATGCTGAAAATTACCATAACTAAAAATTTCTATTCCAACAACTAGAAATTCAAGTCCATATCAACTCAAACAAGGTACCCTATATATTAACGAGTAGCTTATAAATTTAAACCTAACTATTACAAACATATCTACCAGTATGTTCAATATCAGACTCATAGCCAAATATCTCCTTATTCCTAGCATGAATATACAAGTTCACACATAATTTCTTCCGATACGCTTTCACAGAGAAACGCCCCAGCATGTCCTCCATCTTTTCAAACATAGAATGTTCTGCCAAACCAATTGTGAAAATACCACAATCACTACAAAAAAAATATTATAAATATGAATACATAAACATACACAACAAAATACTTATTATAGATATTTACTCACCACTCAACCTGCTCAGGTATCGACTTTGAGAAAAGAAGTAAAAACTGATCATCCAGTCCATATTTGCTAAATAAATCACTACCATGGTCAAGATCAATTCTCATTCCCCAAAAATCACAACCTGCTAATATAATAGGCAAAGCCACAACATACGGTTGACACACACTCAATATCCTATCCTGCATGACCTTACAACCTTGTTCAAGAGTATTGTATACCACCAAACAACGACGATGTACATCAAAAACCAATAGAAACTAATGTCCAGGATTATCAATGTTTATAGGAAATAAAACATACTCAACTTCAACCCAGGGTGTGTTCATACACATCAAATAACCAAGAACATACTCTCGAATATTTGTACCTCCTCTCAAAATTTCTCTATCATTCCCCTTCTGACAATACTCATTGTATGAAGTGGTCAGCTTCTCATGAAACCAAGAGTCAACAGTTGTAACCTTGACCCGTACTTTGGAAGAATGTCGCGCAAACTTTCGCAGATAGTAAAAAGCAACATTTATATACTGATATAAAAAATATAAAATAATATAGGAGTCAGAATCTAGCATAATATAAGTAGGAACAAAAATGCACATAATTGAGAATATTGTAATTTATATATGCCATCATATTAAACAAAATTTACATCATCATCCAGCCACTTGTTTGATGTCAACAATGCATAAAACCACATTTTACTTGCAATACTTGTATCACCGAAGTTAAAAGGAGGGTTAATGATGTCACATGTTCCGGGAAATTTGTATTTCCTATAAGAAAAATAATTTTTCAGATATATCACTCCTTCACATAAAATAGTAAATAAACCCATTATTAAGTATTTCTCGAGTTAAAACCAATTTTGAACCATTCATCAAACAATAAAACTTCACTTTGATCAGGCCATTGCATGCATTCGTCCGGAAATACTGAAATGCCCTTTCTTATGTCTTTAGGATACAACACCAATTCCTTGCACTCAGCCGAACCAAATTCAGTGGTGAACGGACTTCTCAAAGCAGCACTCTTCACACAAGCACGTTTGCCTCTAGCAACATGCTTTCCCACACTCTGCTCCAACTCTTCAATGATTTTAATATCCTGAGTCGTAAAAACTATGTCATCCAAGTGAATCATAGTCCTACTAACTGACTCTTCCTGTATTATATACCAACATATAAAAGTATCACTAAATTGCAAATAAAAATAGACACTAATAATCAAGATACATCTGCATTAACAAATATTTTTCCACAAACAATTCCTAACAAGGTATCTACAAATCCATTTCCTAGTAAACAAATACTAAACAAATAATCATTAACTAGATACACAATAAAACATATTACAACAAACTAATACATAATAGGATACTCTTGGTAGAAGACTTACAACATCAATAGTTGCTAAATCACAAAAATCTAAATTCTGCATATGTCACCTTCCATACAAATATAATTCTTTAATCATTAAAACAAAGTAACAAAATCAACTAATGTGGGTAATCATTATTAGATTATGGGTAACAACATAAAATGTATACATTGTATAGCTAAAAACTTGATTAAAACAAACACAACATCAATATTCAACCAAAGTATCTAAATATTGAATCCAAGTAACCAAATAAGCAAAATCACAGTTAACAAAAAAATCCAATCAAATCTTATGTAGAGATTCAACTTCACTTATTGATTTCTCCTCCTCTATTATATGCCAACATATCAAACTATCACTAAATTGCATATAAAAATAGACACTACTAATCAAGATACATCTGCACTAACAAATATATGTCCACATACAATTCCTACCAATGTATCTAAAATACATTTCCTGGTAAACAAATACTTAACAAATAATTGTTAACTACATACACAGTATATTATAACAAACTAATACATATGTCACATTTCATACAGATATAATTCTTGAATCATTAAATCAAAGTAACAAAGCCAACTAATGTAAGTAACCATTATTAGATAATGTGTAACCACATCAAATACATATAAAAAATATGCATTATATAGCTAAGAACTTGATTAAAACAAACACAACATCAATATTCAACCATAATATCAAAAATTTGAATCCAAGTAACCAAATAAGAAAAATTAGAGTTAACAAAAAAATCCATCAAACCTTATGTAGGGATTCAAATTCACTTGTTGCTTTCTCACAAAAACCTATATTCTCCACTTGTTACCATTCATATATATTAGAGTAAATTGCAAAAATCGTCCCTAAAGTTTGGCCAAATTGCATGTTTCGTCCCAAACGTTTAGAAAGTGCAAGGATCGTCCCTGTGGGAAACCTTTGGGGCAAATATCGTCACTGACCACCATCAAATGACTAAAATACCCTTGTCTTCTTTTTTTTCTATATTTATTTTCAGTTTCTTACACAAATGGTCCTTGTATTTCACCAAGTTTTACAAATTTAGTCCTCATTTTTTTAAATTATTTATTTAACTATTAATATTAGTATTATATTTTTATACATTTTCGTCCATTTTTCTTACGTTTTTTTCTGTTTTTCTTACGTTTTTTCCATTTTCATACGTTTTTGTCTGTTTTTCTTACGTTTTTGCCCGTTTTTCTAACGTTTTTTCAGTTTACATATGTTTTTGTCCGTTTTTATACGTTTTCGTCCATTTTTATACAATTTCGCCCGTTTTCTTACGTTTTCATCCATTTTCGTCCGTTTTTCTTACGTTTTTCTGTATTCATACGCTTTTGTCCGTTTTTATAGTTTTTGCCCGTTTTCTTACGTTTTCATTCGTTTTTATACGTTTTCGTCCATTGTTTTTGTCCGTTTTATCGATTTTTGTCAGTTTTTGTTCATTTTTCTTGCGTTTTTGTCCGTTTTTCTTACGTTTTACCCGTTTTCATACATTTTTGTCCGTTTTTATATGTTTTCACCCATTTTCTTACTCTTTCATCTGTTTTTATCGTTTTCGCTCGTTTTTCTTACGTTTTTATCCGTTTTTATCTGTTTTATTCATTTTTAACGTTTTTTCCGTTTTCGCCTGTTTTCCTTACGTTTTTGTTCGTTTTCTTATGTTATTGTCGGTTTTCTTACGTTTTTTCCGTTTTCATACATTTTTGTCCGTTTTTATACGTTCGCCCGTTTTCTTACGTTTTCATCCGTTTTTATACGTTTTCGTCCGTTTTTCTTACGTTTTTATACATACCAAAACGGGTAAAATAGACAACAAGTTTTAAAAGGGACAAAAACGGACCAAAACAGACGAAAACGTATAAAAATGGATGAAAGCGTCAAAAAACGGGTGAAAACATTTCAAAACAGATAAAAATGTATAAAAAGAGGACAAAAACGTAAGAAAATGAACAAAAACAAATAAAAACGGACAAAAACTCAAGAAAAACGGACAAAAATGTAAGAAAAACGGACAAAAACTGACAAAAAACGATAAAACGGACAACAACTTAAAAAAAACAGACGAAAAGTATAAAAACGAATGAAAACGTAAGAAAACGGGCAAAAATATATAAAAAGGGACAAAAACGTATGAAAACATAAAAAACATAAGAAAAACTGACAAAAACGTAAAAATAATGGACAAAAACGGATAAAAATGGACAAAAACGTAAGAAACACAGGCGAAAACGTTTAAAAACAGATGAAAGCGTAAGAAAATGGGCGAAAACGTATAAAAACGGGAAAAAACATAAGAAAAAAGGACAAAAACGTAAGAAAACGGTCGAAAAAGTATAAAAAATAATACTAATAATAATAGTTAAATAAATAATTTAAAAAAAATCAGGACTAAATTTGTAAAACCTGGCGAAACACAAGGATTATTTGTGCAAGAAACTGAAAAGAAATATAGAAAAAGAAGAAGACAAGGGTATTTTAGTCATTCGATGTTGGTCAGGGACGATATTTGCCCCAAAGGTTTCTCACATGGACGATCCTTGCACTTTCTAAACGTTTGGGACGAAACATGCAATTTGGCCAAAATGTAGGTACGATTTTTGCAATTTACTCTATATATTAGGTAACTATAATTAGTTTTAACACATAGTGAATGTAAAAATTATAAGATTTCTAAATAAATAAATAAAAATTGACCTTTCCAGGATCCAAATTTCCACCATCAGATAATGATTCTTGACTAAGAAGTTCAAATGAAGGAAACTCCCGCACTTTACGAACCTAAAATGGTGAACAAAAACGAATATTTGAATTTATGATTGAAAGATAAAGGCTAAATGACTAAAATAGGACCTGAAGTTTAGCAGTTTTAGCATTTGAGGACCTAAAGTTTAGAAGGTATCAAACTGGGACCTAAACTTTGATCCGTTAGACCACGTTAGGACCTCCGTTAATTTTTGTCCGTTAAGTACTAACGGATTTATTTGTTGGCAGTTAAATGACACATGGCAGGTGTTTATTGGTTGTTCAATATATGATGTAATAATAAAAATAAAAAAAGAATATAAAATTAAAAAAAATCTAAAAAAATGGAAAAAAATCTGGAAAATAGAAAAAATCTGGGAAATAAAAAAATCGGAACTTCGGGTAATTTTATTTATATTTTGGAATATTAATATTAAAAAATTGATTTTTTCAGAATTCGAAAAAAATAAGAAAATGTCTGGATTTTATTTATAAACTATTTTAATAAAAATAAAAACTTAAATATTATTATCCATAAAATAAATGAAAGATATGATCAGTTATCTTCTACGGTGAAGTTGACTTTAAGTAATTAATCTTTAATCTGTTTTATTTTTTTTAAGATTTTTAGATTTTTAAAAAATAAAACAGCTTTTTATGACAAGTAAAAAAATTACTAGTGGTTTTTCATAAAGAAAATAAAATAATTTAGTTTTTATTATTTTGTGGAAAATATTCTAATTTTTATTTTATTAAAACAATTTATAAAGAAGATCCAATTTTGAATTTTTATTTCCGAATTTTAAATAAAAATTTTGATTTTTAATATTAATTATATTCGAGAATTTAAAAAAACTTGAAGTTACGATTATTTTCTTTATGAAAAACCAAATTAGTAATTTTTTTACTTTTCATAAAAACTGTTTTATTTTTAAAAAAGCTAAAAATCTTAAAAAATAAAACAGATTAAAGATTAATTACTTGAAGTCAACTTCACCGGAGAAGATAACTCATCATATCTTTCATTTATTTTATAGATAATAATATTTCAGTTTTTATTTTTATTAAAATAGTTTATAAATAAAATCCAGATTTTTCTTATTTTTTCGAATTTTGAATAAAAACTCAATTTTTAATATTAATATTCCAAAATATAATTAAAATTACCTGAAGTTCCAATTTTTTATTTCCCGATTTTTCTATTTTGATTTTTCCATTTTTTAGATTTTTTTATTTTATATTCTTTTTTATTATTTATTATTACATCATATATTGAACAGCCAATAAACACATGCCATGTGTCATTTAACTGCCAATAAAGAAATCAGTTAGTACTTAACGGACAAAAATTAATGGAGGTCCTAACATGGTCTAACGGATCAAAGATTAGGTCCCAGTTTGATACCTTCGAAAATTTAGGTCCTCAAATGCTAAAACTGCTAAACTTCAGGTCCTATTTTAGTCATTTAGCCAAAGATAAATAATATCAAACTTCAAACAAAATTTACCTTGGTACCAGAAACACCCACAACATCATCAACAGCACAAAAAGAAGATGGATTTAAATTACCTGGACAGACAGGTATTACATTAATAAAATCATTATTAGAACTTTTAAACATCTCACCTCTGATAGGATCCAAACCTTCCTTTATCAAAAATTCACCAGGATTAGAATCTGCTCTCCCACACTCCTTATCCAAACCTTGACCACAAACCTCACCCTTCAACAATATAGTCATTTGGGTCAAAATCTTATCTTGTAAAACCATCAACTATCCTGTAAAATCCTTCCTTAAATTCTCAATTGCTTCCTTCACACTACTAATACTTTCCTCCAAAGGCTTTATCCTATTATCTATCACTTTCTTAAATTCAGGACTCCGAAAAGAGGCACCAACAAAAACCTTCTTAGGTTTGGAACTAAAATTATGATCAACACCACCCCCAGCACTATTATTCTATAAAAACCTAAAACAGTCCAAGAATTTCAATTCAATCAATTCATCCAAAGTCGGAGAAATAAACTGCATCCTCATCTGTATTAACAAAATAAACAAAATAATCACTCATTTATACAGCATACAGAATACTCAATTAAAAAAATTAACAATTAAAACTATCATTATACCTGGCCAGAACCAAACACAAAATCATTCAATTGCTCATTGGTTGGTGGCTTTCCAACTTCTTTCCACGACAAGATCCTCAGATTTGAATCATCACTCCGAGCATATATTCCACGATCCATCAAAGTAGGAATACTCTCATACAAAAAAACTTGAAAATAGTAAGGAAACCCACACAACTTATATAATTTTGTGTATCTATCCTTAAACATATTATACTGCATATAACCATGTTAGGGTTGTATACGTCAAATCATACTTTATGCTTGTATTATCTAATTTCCCGGTCTTTATCTATGAGAATATTTAATTCATTTATCACATGTTTTGCATATTATTCACGCTATGGTTATGCAAATGTAGTCTAATTTACTTTATATTGTAGATAATGTGGTGTGTAGTGTCACACAGAAGATCACATTATCGGTTCCTTATATAGTAATATTTAGTTCACAACCTATATAACATTAGACCGTTATGTGAGAGGTTGTAGTATATGCTTGATATTGGTTGGTCTTGACCATTAGCATATATTAGCGTATACAGTATACGTTGAACAGGATCGAGGAGAGATATATTCTTCTGTACTGACTATAAGAAGAACATACATCTCGGACAATTATTATTTCTTAATTCTAGTGATTAATATTTAATATTTATTGCTTTGATTTATCGTGGGTGAGAGCCACAATGATTGACTCAATATGCTCGATATTTTGGGCAATATTATTATTTATATGATAATTAATATTATAGCTAGAAATCGTGTCCCGACCAGTCGGGTTGATCATGTCCCTTGAGGCACTCGAAAGGATTATTATATTAAACCCTGCAGGTGGAATTTGTAACACCCCCAATCCACTCAGGGATATTACACGCCGTAGACCCTCTCCTCGAAGATCTACCAGGCTGGTACAACATTTAACATCTCGACAATGCCTTCAAGGCTAAATAACTCAGTAGACCGATTTGGTCTTTCAATAAAATATACAACTCAATTACAACATATACCCACGCAGGGGTCAAAGTACAATAAACTCCCGTACAACGGGGAAAAGATACTGCAGCGGAAAAGAAAATACAACTATACCAATACGACATCAACGGATCCTCGTGTGATTAGTATCGTTCATCTTTCATCATCCTTCGTGCCGACCCTGTGTTATGCTCCAAAACCTGAATGCAAAAATAGACATCCACCCCCCGAATACTCGGGGGTTAGCAAAACTCCACTGTTTTGCTAGTGCAAATACAAAGTGCAAATACGAGCCATACAATTCACATTCCACGAATAACAATAACCAGGAATCCTCAAAGATCCAAACAAAACGAAAAGTACTTCTCGAGGCAAGGGTTTGAGAAAACATTTCAAAATCGAAATACCATAAACCAATGGAAGTAATTTATAAGACGGTTTAGAATGCCATCGAGAGTTTTAATAGAAAACCATTTAGGATTATCAAATCCTACTTTTCAAAATCCACAAGACAAAAGGGGTCACCGCCCCAAAAGTTTACTTTCCGTAAAATCACCTTTACCAAACCGTTGGGATTTTAGCCCCAAATCCGTAAAAGGACTTTTACAAAAATGTTGGGATTTTAGCCCCAATCCATAAAATGACTTTTACAAAACCATTGGGATTTTAGCCCCAATTCTCATCAACTCACAGTACGCAAGAACGACCACAAGGTTCGTCTCCCAACATCAAAATCCACAAATAAAGGATTTAAAACAAACAACAAAATACTCTAGAGCCATCCTAGCCAAGTAGGCCAAACGAACAACTTACCTCTTACACACTTAGTCAATGCATGCAAATGAAAACCGTTCAAAAGCACTCATTTCCGGAAATGCCAATGATCAAACCACATTTATAAAATGCACCACAATTAACCGCGGACCCACAGCTTCGTGGATCCCTGCCGAGACCCCGTCGGATCTAACCCACGGTGGTTAAAAGCAAGCTCGCGGTTCCACAGCTTCGTGGAGCCCTACCGAGACCCCGTCGGATCTAACCCGCAGTGAGCATACACACACACACGTTACTCATGCAATACTAACATGCTAAGAATGTAAGTTCATTAAGAATACTCACTAGAGATGGCCCTTAACTCGACACCATTATCAAACTCTTCAAAACACAATAACAAGATTAAATACGGAATACACGATTCCATAACTTTAAACAATAAGAGTATCATCATAAAAATCCTTTAACGTTCAAAATAATCAAATCATAATCAATTCTCAAAGTACCGTTCACAAAACACACGCGTTTTGAAAGAAAGCCTTTAACGAGGCCAAACCGAAATCCTTTGAAACTTCATTTCAAATAACCAAATAAACACATCAAGACGACCACCGATCATCATATCCATAAAACGAGAAAGTATGGGCAAGGTACTTGCCTCGATACCACGAGCACTGAACCACGAACGGATACGGCTCAACCGAGAAGTTTCGGAACGCCCGATGCTAACGAAAAGGAAGACGACAATGAACGGAACGGAAGAATCAAGCACGACCGCGAGGAACCGACGAAAATGAACCTAACGATTCGAATAGCACAATCATAACCACTTCTAAACGATTATGGAAATGGAATACACCCGGAAACCCGCCTACGATTCATGTATATTCATACCGAAAACAACAACGAGGGCGGACCACAACCAACCCTCTCGATTCCGTAAAAATCCACAAAATATCCATGAATCCGTAGGAAAACTAAAGATACTAACAATATTAATCGTATACATCATGAATCCACCAACAAAACGGAACGAATCGGAAGAAAAACCCAAAACCCCAATTTAATCGAAAATAGGTTTTAGAATATTACCTTACGAGATTCAAGTACCAAGATCCGTAGAACACGCGTTAGATTGATTGCCCGAGCCTCACAATCAAGAAAAATGGTGAAAATCAACCCCCAATGGATATAGATGAAGAACCCTTCCCTCTCTCTCACTCTCTCTCGCGATGCAGTGAAAATGAGGGAGAAGACGACCGATTTCGTCTAATAAAGACGAATGACGCTGACCGTGTGCCGCGGCACGGCCAAGTGTGCCGCGGCACAGCCGAAAATTTACTCCTGTGTTTTGGCATTGTGCCGCGGCACGGCCTCGCAGCCGCGCACCAGACAGCGGTTTTGGTCGCAGATGTCACACGGTGTGCCGCGGCATCGGACGGATGTGCCGCGGCATCGACTTCAAGATCGTGCCGCGGCATCGATGGGTGTGCCGCGCACACAATACGCCGCTCGACCATCGACCGGAGAAATATGTGTGCCGCGGCACACTGTCTCAGGCCGCGCCCACACCCCCTTTGGGTCCCAAAATGATGAAAATGATCCTAAAGAGAATAAAACGATAAGAATCAATATTTGGGAACCAATAACACGAAATGGATCCGCGGCAACCCAAACGGCGGTTCCGCACATCAATAACGAAAATACAGTTCAACAGTTGACAGGAAGGACACACTGAAAGGTATACGAGAGTCACTACGATCGAGAAATACACCAAAAAAAAGAAAATTACCGAAATTCGAAATTGCGGATATTACATTCTACCCTCCTTAAAAGAAGTTTCGTCCCGAAACTTAAAACAAGTAGGGAGAAGCAATATCTCCGCCAGGGAAAACTCAACGAGATACACAAGAAATGCGTAACTTACGCCCATCAGCGAAACGTTACAAGCAACGCAAAAAAATAAACGGCGTGAAAACACGCTCCACGACGACCAACACAACGTCGCCGTTAGGGATACAATAAAACCAACAAATGACGAGCGTCATCAAACGGATGATATAGCCAAGTCAATTATCCGACAATCACAAAACACAACGAACGAAAGTCAGTATGATTGACCAACCCAACGGTACATCAATCGAAACGCGAGCCAATCGCTGAACTAATACGGAATTCCACCGCCCAAGGATTGAAAGATCGAAAACGAGACTAATTTCCCGAACTTAAGGGAATTACGAAACAGTCTGAACGTTCAACAATCACGAAACGAGATCAACAAAAACCGAACAATCAAACGATCGAACCAAAAAAAAAAAAAAAAAAAAAAGATCGAGACAACAAAAATCGAACGATCATGTTCGGATCACGAAGAACAATAAGGTTCAACCGACAACTCCGAGGTTCACACCTCGACTCGAGACAAAACATGATCCGGTGAGAACAACAAGATGCACACTCGCATAAGATCCACAGGAAAGGGAATAATGATTGAAAGGTCACAACGACGGACGAGTAATTCCGAAATACCACCCTCGTTCGATCAACAAAAGCAAGGGGCAGGACAAGCTCAGAAAATGTCAATGAACATGATGAGTCGACAAAGTCGAAAACACAAGAGTTCCAAATCTGATCCACTTCGAATAAAAGAACTAATAGAACCAGATGATGTTACTCCCGAACAAGGTTCACAAGAGTCGAACCGAACCCGAAAAAGTCACAGCGATAACCAGATCGACCCACAACAAGATCACGGTTCGTTCAGACGATGAAATCGAAATACAGAACAAGTTCAGAAAGTATCAACAAACATGAGCGAATCGATAGTGCGGAGAAAGAGAAAATACCAAGTCGAATAGTACGGGCATTACCTCCGACCTCGTCCCACGAAATTCACAAAACAGAGCAATGTAACAAGACATTAAACAACCGACACATAACGGAACGATCACCGATGCACACGGTCATACCAAACCAAGCTCTCACAGCTCGCACATGCGCGACAACGCAGAAATCACCACGAGGCGACAACATTCAACACCAACATTCCACCTCTCACAGAGGGCTAACACAACAAATGTGTGGAAAACGACTCAACGCTCACACCGCCAATTCGGTCATGCTCGGGAGCAAACATCAAAATGACAACGCGAACATCATACATATATACCCAGCCCTCAAACGGGAATGGATAGGTTTTAAAAACGAAAACCTCATTTTGAAAATAATTTGAAGAATACTGGTTGATCTTGAGTATCACCTTTCAAAAAGTACAAACGTGAAACATCGTTATCGAGACTTTGGAGAACCGTTTCGCATTTGATAAAAATGAGGACACTTTCTCTTAGTGAAAACTTTCAGAATATTCGACCCTCGGGTCTAGATAAAAGTGTTTCTAAAACATTGAAAATATCTCAAAACATTTTGGTCCTCGAGGCAGAAAAAATTTGAAATATATTGTGGTACCTGGATGTACCACAAGAAAATAACTCATTTGAAAAAATATGTCTCGAAATTTATTTCTAAGATACTCAAGTTTTCGAAAATAATTCAATGCCAAAAAGGACGATGCCAAAAAGGCTAGAATGCCCAAAAATTTCAGGTAGTCACACGGAACATCATAGCGCTGTGGGTCCCGCGTCGGAACCCCAGGCTAAAAAGCATTTACAAAAATGCCAAAAAGGCTGATGACGGTAATATTTCAAAAACTCACGAAAGCCATTTACAAAATACTAAATACCGTCACAAGAATTTCGCCAAAGCGATCAAGGCCATAATGCCAAAAACTCGGTTAAGGGAAGCGGTTATCGAAATAAAACTCGGTCGGTAAAATACCGAAAGTCATTACAAAAGAGCTCACGCAGCGGATAAAAGAAATATAGTTCAACATGCACAATCCAGCAACACTACTCCTCATAAGAAATAAATATTAGAGTCAAACAACCACATTCAGAACAAAACCACTGGCCCTATTCGAGGCCTCTAAAGACCCTACCGCACTGGCTAGTGAACAAGTCGAACGTGTATAAGCACAAAGCTTCCACAAGAGAACTTGTAAAACGTGCAAATCGATTCGAAAATCATCAGCAACGGACAAAAACAACAATAAAAAGACATCACAAGCGACGACACTCCTCGTATAAATCAAATATGAGAGTCGATTAAATACATATCGTGAAACCAAAATCCACATAAGGATTCCATCACTTAACAAATAATCGTAAAAATAGCTCGTGTCACACGAGGCACGACACAAGGAAGGGAGACTTACTTCCACCGGTCGCACGAAGATGATGATCGCCCCACGATACTAACCACAACCAACAACTCGAACGACGCGTCGCGACACGACTCAGTCAGACTAAATCCGACGAGACAGAACTCAATAGACACCACTGACCCGACAGCCTAGGTTTCCACAACCTAAGCTCCGATACCATTTATGTAACACCCCCAATCCACTCAGGGATATTACACGCCGTAGACCCTCTCCTCGAAGATCTACCAGGCTGGTACAACATTTAACATCTCGACAATGCCTTCAAGGCTAAATAACTCAGTAGACCGATTTGGTCTTTCAATAAAATATACAACTCAATTACAACATATACCCTCGCAGGGTTCATAGTACAATAAACTCCCGTACTACGTGGAAAAGATATTGCATCGGAAAAGTAAATAGAACTAGACCAATACTACATCAACGGATCATCGTGTGATTAGTATGGTTCATCTTTCATCATCCTTCGTGCCGACCCCGTGTTATGCTCCAAAACCCGAATGCAAAAATAGACATCCACCCCGAATACTGGGGTTAGCAAACTCCACTGTTTTGCTAGTGCAAATACAAAGTGCAAATAGCCATACAATTCACATTCCACGAATAACAATAACCGGGAATCCTCAAAGATCCAAACAAAACGAAAAGTACTTCTCGAGGCAAGGGTTTGAGAAAACATTTCAAAATCGAAATACCATAAACCAATGGAAGTAATTTATAAGACGGTTTAGAATGCCATCGAGAGTTTTAATAGAAAACCATTTAGGATTATCAAATCCTACTTTTCAAAATCCACAAGACAAAAGGGGTCACCGCCCCAAAAGTTTACTTTCCGTAAAATCACCTTTACCAAACCGTTGGGATTTTAGCCCCAAATCCGTAAAAGGACTTTTACAAAAATGTTGGGATTTTAGCCCCAATCCATAAAATGACTTTTACAAAACCATTGGGATTTTAGCCCCAAATCTCATCAACTCACAGTACGCAAGAACGACCACAAGGTTCGTATCCCAACATCAAAATCCACAAATAAAGGATTTAAAACAAACAACAAAATACTCTAGAGCCATCCTAGCCAAGTAGGCCAAACGAACAACTTACCTCTTACACACTTAGTCAATGCATGCAAATGAAAACCGTTCAAAAGCACTCATTTCCGGAAATGCCAATGATCAAACCACATTTATAAAATGCACCACAATTAACCGCGGACCCACAGCTTCGTGGATCCCTGCCGAGACCCCGTCGGATCTAACCCACAGTGGTTAAAAGCAAGCTCGCGGTTCCACAGCTTCGTGGAGCCCTACCGAGACCCCGTCGGATCTAACCCGCAGTGAGCATACACACACACACGTTACTCATGCAATACTAACATGCTAAGAATGTAAGTTCATTAAGAATACTCACTAGAGATGGCCCTTAACTCGACACCATTATCAAACTCTTCAAAACACAATAACAAGATTAAATACGGAATACACGATTCCATAACTTTAAACAATAAGAGTATCATCATAAAAATCCTTTAACGTTCAAAATAATCAAATCATAATCAATTCTCAAAGTACCGTTCACAAAACACACGCGTTTTGAAAGAAAGCCTTTAACGAGGCCAAACCGAAATCCTTCGAAACTTCATTTCAAATAACCAAATAAACACATCAAGACGACCACCGATCATCATATCCATAAAACGAGAAATTATGGGCAAGGTACTTGCCTCGATACCACGAGCACTGAACCACGAACGGATACGGCTCAACCGGGAAGTTTCGGAACGCCCGATGCTAACGAAAAGGAAGACGACAATGAACGGAACGGAAGAATCAAGCACGACCGCGAGGAACCGACGAAAATGAACCTAACGATTCGAATAGCACAATCATAACCACTTCTAAACGATTATGGAAATGGAATACACCCGGAAACCCGCCTACGATTCATGTATATTCATACCGAAAACAACAACGAGGGCGGACCACAACCAACCCTCTCGATTCCGTAAAAATCCACAAAATATCCATGAATCCGTAGGAAAACTAAAGATACTAACAATATTAATCGTATACATCATGAATCCACCAACAAAACGGAACGAATCGGAAGAAAAACCCAAAACCCCCAATTTAATCGAAAATAGGGTTTTAGAATATTACCTTACGAGATTCACGTACCAAGATCCGTAGAACACGCGTTAGATTGATTGCCCGAGCCTCACAACCGAAGAAAAATGGTGAAAATCAACCCCCCAATGGATATAGATGAAGAACCCTTCCCCTCTCTCTCACTCTCTCTCGCGATGCAGGTGAAAATGAGGGAGAAGACGACCGATTTCGTCTAATAAAGACGAATCGCACGATTGACCGCCGTGTGCCGCGGCACGGCAAGTGTGCCGCACAGGCCGAAAATTTACTCCCAGGTTTTGGCATTGTGCCGCGGCACGGCCTGCGTGTGCCGCGGCACCCGGTACAGGCGGGTTTTGGTCGCAGATGTCACACGGGTGTGCCGCGGCACCGGACGGATGTGCCGCGGCACTGACTCGGCACTGTGCCGCGGCACCGGATGGGTGTGCCGCGGCACACAGTACAGTTCGCTCGACCATCGACTGGAGAAATATGTGTGCCGCGGCACACCTGTCTTGTGCCGCGGCCCACACCCCCTTTTGGGTCCCAAAATGATGAAAATGATCCGGAAAGAGAATAAAACGATAGGAATCAATATTTGGGAACCAATAACACGAAATGGATCCGCGGCAACCCCGAAACGGCGGTTCCGCACATCAATAACGAAAATACAGTTCAACAGTTGACAGGAAGGACACACTGAAAGGTATACGAGAGTCACTACGATCGAGAAATACACCAAAAAAAGAAAATTACCGAAATTCGAAATTGCGGATATTACAGAATTAATTTTCCGATATAATAATAAAGTTCAAGTGGTATACTCATGTATAATACATTAATTAATTAAAAGTTGTCAGTAGCTTAAATTAATTAATGGACATGGAATATCTTAAACACGGGAAATAATTAATTTAAAAAGGAGCCCAATTTCGTAATTTGAGATTTTGGTAGGAAATGCAATATTAACTTATTAGTGGACTAAGTTGATATTAATAGAGTCTTCATATTAGGAAGAGTCCTAATAATGGAAAGAAGATATCTATTGGGAGTCCTTACCATATCCTCCTTAAGGTCCCTAGAGTAGCCCAAAACACCTATAAATAGAGATACAAGGGTGGCCGATTTTATGCTTTAATTTTGCTCAAGAATTTCGATTTTTTCTTGTGTGTTTAATTGTGGATCTTGACTTGTATCTTGGATTCCACAATTTAGCTAACACAATATTTTTCTAAAATACAAAAATATTCAGAAAAATAGAGAGGAAAAATTCGTATGGAATTTCTTGGAAATATAGCGGTTCGGCCGATCCCTTGCTGTTGAAATTTAGTCCGGTAGATTGTTGCCCACACGACATCCGGACGTAGGCGGGATATACTCTAGAAGATCTTGAGGTAGAAATACAAAAAGATCGGAGAGGAACGCGAAGAGGACATAAATCTATCAAAAGGGGATTTTCTTCCACTTCGCGTCAAAGGTAAAAAATTACCGACTCCCATGCGTAAATATGTTTATTTAATTGTTTATTAATCTGTTTAGTTAATTAGTTGACAAGCCTAAATAGATCCGGTTTTTCTGTTGGTTAGTTTATTAAACCGTTTATTAAATTCTCATTACCAACTCGCTTTTGCTGCGTTTTATATTTCAACAATTGGTATCGGAGCCGGTCTTTAGGTTCTGTTCAATTTAATTAATTTGGTGATTAATATGCTAGCAATTAAATATTCGTATAGTATGATTTTTTGGAATATTTTGCTAGAATTTGTCTTGCAGAAAAATATGATCCAATTATCATGGCTATGTGATGTTTTTATTTATTTACGCATTTTGGTAATTTGGCCTGTTTTTGTGGCATGTATAAGTTTTTCCCGTGAGAAAATCTACGGGTAGAATAGGATTTTTTTTTTCTTGTAATTGATGTAAATTCGATGTATTTTATTTTGAATAAAATTGTAATCGAGTTGGAACACTCAAAGTACGAAAGAAAAAGAAGTCCAGCGCGAAGAGGAGTCCCGATCAGACGAACCAACCGAGACCAGCAAGGAGACGATCGGCGGCTCGCCAAAGTCTGATCCCGGCAGTCGGTCATCCGGCAGGTCGGTCGGCTCGGCGGCTCGGTTAGCTCGGTCGATCCAGCAAAGAAGGCGATTCGGGCGGCAAATGGGCAATGGACGAGCGATTCGGGCAATGGCAAAGAGCCAAATTGTCCGATTCGGTCGTTCGATTCGCTTTTTCCGCGAGATGCTTGAAGCGGGGGAGCAAACGAGTCAAGATTTTCTCGTTATTCAAAACGAGGAATAAAAGTCATGATAATTGGATTTAATTATCCAATTTTTATTATTTGTTGGTTTTTATTGTTTTGATGTATGGCATGTATGGATGTATGCGTGATATGTTTCCTTGCATGTTAGGACGATAAAATTAAAAACCTTAATTTTTCAAAACAATTAAGTGATTTTAAATTGATTTTTTAAAATTAAATTGGCCTCCATAATTGGTTTAAATTGTGAAATAATTAGCATGCGCGTTGACATTAGAGTCTTCCTCCACGTCGGATGTGCTAATTATTGGCTCACTGGTTTTAAACTTCAAATTTGATAACAAAAGGTGAATATTATTTTTTATGATATGACCTCTCCATCTGTAGGACTATTATCATTAATTAATATTCTAAGGTTTGTTAAATTATGGTGTTCACTTAGGTGTATTAATTAATAAGCTCCCCATCGGAGTCTATGTTAATTTAATACATGGCCAAGAGGAACCAACTATTAATTTTACTTGTCAAAATGCCTCTTGACTAGATAGTAAAATTAAAGACGTTAAAATCTACTTGAAAATATATGTGTAAACGTCCACACTATCGTGGCTTTCATGTGCGGTTTTTTTGAGGTGTTGGTTGATTGCATATATATTGTTTTAAGGTTTTTCAATATATTTTGCGTTGAATTTTGTGATGAATGGTGTTTTTAATTTTATTCTCAGATGTCTTTCAATCCACTAACTGTTATTCTCAAAGAAAACAAACTTGATGGCACTAACTTTGCCGACTGGAAAAGAAATCTTGATATTGTCTTCACTGCCGAGGGGCATAAATTTGTTTTAACTGAGGAGAGTCCTTTGGAACCAGAACCAGAACCAGATGCCACTTCTGAAGAGTTGGCTGAATTCCGGAAATGGAAAAAGTCGGATGAGATGGCTCCCTGTTACATTTTGGCTTCATTGACAAATGTATTGCAGCATCAGCATCAGACGATGGGCTCGGCCGCGGAAATGATGAAAAATCTCACTGAGATGTTTGGTCATCAGAACCGGGCGGCTAGGCAGAATGCAATGAGGGTTTTGATGACAACCCAAATGTCTGAAGGGACCCTAGTAAGGGATCACGTTCTTAAAATGATGTCTCATTTGAACGAACTGAGCATACTGGGGGCCACTATCGATGCGGAGTCGCATGTCGATATTATCTTGGGCAGTTTACCAAGAAGCTTTGAGCAGTTTCGCCTCAACTATAATATGAATTGTAGGACTTACACATTGGCGGAACTTCTGACAGAGCTTCAGTCTGCCGAAGGTCTCTTCAAACAAGGTTATCATCAAATTATTGCAAGAACAGTCCGCTTCTTCAAAACCCAAATGGGGAAAGAAGAAAAAGCAGGTTGGCCAGAAGCAAGTGGCAACCTTCAAAGCTAAGGGCAAGGCTCCTCAGTCGAAAGCTCCTCAGCCGGAAGCAAACAAAAAGTCGAAGGGCAAATGCTTCAACTGCGGTCTGAAAGGGCATTTCAAGAGTGACTGCCCTAAGAAAGGTACGTCTCATGCACTAGTAGTCAAAACATGTTTGGCTGCCTGTTCCATCACTTTGTGGATAGTGGATTCGGGCTATACTCATCATGTTTGTTATGACGCGCAGGGGTTCCAAGTAACCAAGGTACTTAGTGCGGATGAGATTACAATAAGTTGGGGCGACTATTCCAGGCTGAAGGCTGTTGCAATGGGAGTCGTGCAGCTAAAAGTTGATGATAGGATTTTAGTTCTTAATAATATATTATTGGTACCCGATTTTAGAATGAATTTGATTTCAGTTTCTAAATTGCGTCGTGATGGATATTCAGTTTCTTTTCAAAATAATGCAATTATTAAAAAAAATGGTGAATATATTTGCGGGAGTACTTATAATGAAGAACTTTATATCATCAATGCTGCACCAGCTCCCTTGCATAATTATAAATTGCTTAATTCTTTGACTAATCCTAATAAAAGAAAGGAACCTTCGAGCATAAATCCAACATATTTGTGGCATTTACGATTGGGTCATATTAACCTTAGAAGGATTCAAAGATTGGTGAGCGATGGCCCATTGGATTCGCTCCAAGTTGAGTCATTTCCAACCTACGAATCTTGTCTAGAAGGTAAAATGACTAAAAGGGCTTTTCAAAGCAAAGGAAATCGTGCACAAAATGTGTTGAAATTGGTTCATACCGATGTATATGGTCCAATGAACATCCAGGCTAAGGGTGGTTTTGTAATATCCGGAAATTCTATTACTGTTGTTTAATGTTATTTTATCCGAGTTATGCTGTACAGCGTGGAATCTGTACAGTATGGATAAAATAATAGAAGGACTGAGATATCAGTATCGGTATAATTGTTGTACTTGGTCTACAATTGTATTAGAGAATATAGTGCGTCATGTATACGTAACCAGTATGTCGAGACGGACGAGTAAAGTTGGAAATGGCTAAGTGTAACATTATTAGCGCACGCTAATAATCACGAGTAGCGCACGCTATCGTGCAGGTTTAGCGCACGCTACGGACATAACTTAGCGCACGCTAGTGCAGAACAGATCAGAAGGAATCTATGTGTGGACCCGGTCACTTTCGGCGCATGTGCCGACAAGGTCAACGGATGTTTGTTGTGAACCATTAGCGCACGCTAATGCATATTTATAGCGCACGCTAATCAGATCGGTCAACAGGGAATCTTGGCTTTATTGGTTGCTTTCGGCATGTGGGTCACGAGCATCTTCGTGGTAGGTGTAGAATGTAGCAAGTCAACTGGTATTAGCGCACGCTAAATGTAAGGACTTGCGTACGCTAGATAGTGTAAGTTACGTACGCTAATGCATGGGCATTATGTACGTAAGCACATGTACGAAGCCAGACAGTAGCCTCTGGACTGCGATAGCGTACGCTAACAAAGTCAGTTAGCGCACGCTAAGGCTGTTGCGCATGCTAAACATGAGATGTTAGCGCACGCTAGTAATGTATTCTATATAAGGGGACAGACGGGTTTTGAGATGCATTTAGTCCATTCTTTCTCCTTCAGTCGATAGAGAGAGCTTTGGGAGGTTCTTGAGGTTCCCAAACATGGTGAGATTATGATCTTTAACAAGATTAAGATGGAGAGCATGAATTCAAGCCTTGTTCTTCAAGTTATTCATGATTCTTGGATGGAGTCAAGTGTTCTTATTCTTGGTTCATCCAATCCAGGTAATTTTCATATCCCTTTGATGGTGGTTCGTTTTTCTGGGATGATTACATGTGAGAAGCATGTTGGATAATCAGATGATGATGTTATATTAGATTCAATGGAATTTTGATAAGAGTTTCAGATGTTAGTTAAGATTCTCCATACTATAAGGATGTTGATTCGTTTAACCCGATCTAAGATGGATTTCTGAATCTTGGTAATTATATTGGTCGATTTAGATGAGTTAAATCAGGATATGAGGTTTAATTCCGGCTTGAGTATGATATGATCCTTGTTATTGAATTGGTTTCGATTATAAATATGGATAAGATGATTAAAACCAACATTATGTTGATTTTAGTTTCGTATGTTCTTGATAACATGTGGATCATGATGATGAGATTAGATTTGGAAAAGTTATTGCTAATCTTGGAGTATGATTTCCTTTTCATTCAGATTCATAGTCGCAAGGTGTTAGTCGATGATTGGAACGCATGCCACTGTACAACATTAGCGCACGCTAAGCTTACTGGTGTAACACCCCCAATCCGCTCAGGGATATTACACGCCGTAGACCCTTTTCTAAAGGATCTACCAGGCTGGTAACAATATAGAACAACTCAAAATGCCTTTAAGGCCAAAATGACTCAGTAGACCGATTTGGTCTTTCAATGATTACATACAACTCAAACTCATTACATGCCCACGCAGGGGTCAAATACAACACAATCCCGTACAACGGGAAAGAATACTGCAGCGGAAAATAAACTATAACTAGACCAATGACCTCATACAGATCCTCGTGTGATTAGTATCGTTCATCTTTCATCATCCTTCGTGCCGACCCTGTGTTATGCTCCCAAACCTGAATGCAAAAACAGACATCCACCCCCCGAATACTCGGGGGTTAGCAAAACTCCACTGTTTTGCTAGTGCAAGAACAAAGTGTAAATACGAGCCATACAATTCACATTCCACGAATAACAATAACCAGGAAATCCTCAAAGATTCAAACGTAACGAAAAGTACTTCCCGAGGCATGAGTTTGGGTAAAACACTTCAAAACCGAAAGATCACAAATCAAGGGAAAACAATTTATAAAACCGTTTAAAGTGCCATCGAGAGTTTTAATAGAAAACAATTTAGGATTATCAAATCCTACTCATTCCAAAATCAACAGGGTCCTCGACCAATAGGCGGAAAGCAATTTGCAAGAAAACCATTCAATCAACACAAGCGAGTCTTCACAAATATTTCCCACGGGGTTCTCGACCCAATCCAAATAATATCAACACGAGATCAAACATCTCAACATCACACGGGGTTCTCGACCCAAATCCAAATAATAGCACCACAATACAATCAAAGGTACAATCTCTCATTCGACATATCCTGCTCAAGACCCCCGATTAATTAACCCTCGGAGATTTCGTCAAACCTCCTTGGTTAATTAACCCTGATACCAATGCTTTAAAAACAAGTTGAAACAAGCTTTCAGAAAACACGAATCACGGTCTAAATCGAGACCAGCATTTAAAAGTGAGTTGAAAGAGTTTGAGATACGAACATCGTTCGGTAACGGGGTCTTAGCTATCACTCAAATACCCGTAACCAATAAGCCTGCCAGGCACCTCCCTTGCGCACCTATGTACCGGCGTTAACTCCATCATGCTGGCCGCTCATTGAACATGTCACCGCGCCGGCGTCACTCCCGCAAGAGCCGCCCCTTGCGCGCGCATTAGGCAACACCGGCGTTCACCACCCATATGGAGCCGCACATTGCAGCATACACCAGGCTGGAGTGCACGCCCCGCCCTCAGAGGTTCCCGGATACGATGTTTCTCACAACAAGTATCCACATTATCACAAACATCAAGCACACAGTCAATCGTTGTAACAATTATCAAATCAATACACCAATTCGCATAATTTATCCGTCAGTCCACGACCACACGAATAAATAACAACACGCACATCAACCATAACACGACAGAAAGAAACAATATACGTACCCACGCATTATCAAGCGCAACATCAACACTAAACATATCCAAAGGATCCACGTAGTCACTTACAACCCACAAAATTTACAAAACACACGCGTTTTGAAAGTGAGCCTTCAACGAGGCTAGCCGAATCTTTTGAAAACTCATTTCAAACAAATAAACAAACACACCAAAATGATCACCAATTATCATATCCACAAAAAAAGAATAGTATGGACAAGGTACTTGCCTTGAACAACCACAACGCGGAGAATCGACCGAAGTAGGTTGACACGAACCGACTATGAACCCGCCGTCTCCACCGATCGCCAACTCGCGGTCATAAACTACGAAGGACAAGAACAACAATGAAATGAATTCCATAACACGACTCAAAGCCGTTGAATTCAAAGAACGAATGACGAAAGTTCAAGTGTTTTCCCCAAAACGGCCAAGAATACGATTCGTCCCGACAAAACACGAAAACGGAATTCCAAGTTGAAATATGGATATACAATCCATAGAATGTGTTTAACAACATCATTTAACCACAATCGATCCATCAAAAACGGATGAAAAACGAGATCGAGAACAAATCCCCCAAAAAGTCGATTCGAAGGAAATCAAGAAATATACTTCGATTCGACGAAGGACAATGGATTAAATGATGTTAAACACAAGAATACTACCAAGATTAATCATACCCATCATGAATTAATCAACAACACGGAATGAATCGGACAAAAATGTAAAAACCCCCAAATTCACGAAATTAGGGTTCTAAGGAAGACTACCTTGATTCGCTGGATCAAAGGATGATAACGGATGATTGATTGATGTTATAAACTCAAGAACTTCATGGATTTGTTGTTCAACAACATGGCTTCGCCACCTCCGAATCGCCAGCCGCGGAATGAAAAGGAAGGAAATGAAAAACGAGAGGAAATGTGACTGCTCTGTCACATTTATACTGGGCCGGACTAGCGTGCGCTAGGCTGCCGAGCTAGCGTGGCTTCTCGCCCAGCCGCGATCCAGTGTGCCCACATCGCCCTCGACTCGGCCAGGTAGCGTGCGCACCCTTCCGGCCATAGCGCGCGCTATCTCACGGTCGAAGGCGCGCAATGCCCGGCAGAGCGCGCTACCCGCCGAGCCTAACCGATTCGAACCCACAGACTCCACTGTCTGCACCGATAAGCGTCGTTAGGCGGCCGATAGCGTGCGCTACACTGCCGAAGGCTGGCAGCCTTCCGGTCAGAAGGCGCTACGCCGTTCTGCGCGCACGCGTCCGGCCGGTGCCTCGCAATCGTCCGGCGATCCCGCAACCGTCGGCCAAGATGCGACCACTGTGGCTCGACGACCCGATTTCCGAAAACGCACGGAACGAACACGACGAAAAGTTCGCGGACGACATCAACGACCCGAAATGAAAACGTAATACAATAATTAATCATACGCGACCAAGAAACGGGTCGAGACAACAATTACAGATACGGATACCCGTAACTTTTAAGAAATTACAAAATGGCCCAAAATGCCCGGAAATCACGATACTTGATCGAATAACCAAACCGAAGTTCACAACACGTCTAACAAAGTTAAACGGACTTACAGGAAACTCGAAACAGCAGTTTCGAACGAGATTCGCAAGAATCAAACTCAAGTGCGGAAAAGTCGCCAAAAAGCACGGAACTCAACAAAACGACCCCGAGACGAACTCGGATGACAAAAAGTGTAGAATTAATCATTCTAAGAATGACGAAATGGTCATGAGCGAGTCGTCAAAACGGACTCCGGCCGAAAAAAGAAATTTACCGAAAATCGAAAATTGCGGATATTACATTCTACCCTCCTTAAAAGAAGTTTCGTCCCGAAACTTAAAACAAGTAGGGAGAAGCAATATCCCGCCAGGAAAACTCAACGAGATACGCAAGAAATGCGTAACTACCGCCCAATGGCGAAACGTTACAAACAACGCAACAGAATATACGGTGTGAAAACACGCTCCACGACGACCAACACAACGTCGTCGTTAGGGATATAATAAAACCAATAAATGACAAGCGTCATCAAACGGATAATATAGTCAAGTCAATTATCCGAACAATCACAAAACACAACGAACGGAAATTAATATGATTGACCAATTCAACGGTACATTAATTAAAACGCGAGTCAATCGCTGAACAAATACGGAATTCCACCGCTTAAGGGTTGGAAGATCGAAAACGAGACCAATTTCCCGAACTTAAGGGAATTACGAAGGAGCCTGAACGCTCAACAATCATGGGGCGAGATCAATAAAAACTGAGCTATCAAACGATCGAACCACAACGATCGAGACAACAAAAAGTCGGACAATCATGTTCGAATCACGAAGAACAATAAAATTCAAACAACTCCAAGGTTCACATCTCGACTCGAGACAATATATGATCCGGTGAAAACATTAGGATGTGCATTCACATAAGATCCACAGGAAAGGGAATAGCAATTGAAAAGTCACAACGACAAACGAGTTATTCCGAAATAATACCACACTCGTTCGATCAACAAAAGCAAGGGACAGGACAAGCTCAGAAAGGTCAACGAACATAAATGAGTCGACAGAGTCGAAAACACAAGAGTTCCAAATCCGATCCACTTCGAATAAAATAACTAATAGAACCAGATGATGTCACTCCCGAACAAGGTTCACAAGAATCGAACTGAACCCGAAAAAGTCACATCGATAACCAGATCGACCCACAACAAGATCACAGCTCGTTCGGACGATGGCGAAATCTGAGAACAAGTTCATAAAGTATCAACGAACATGAGCGAATCGATAGACTGGAGAAAGAGAAAATACAGAAGTCAAAATATTACGGGCATTACCTCCGACCTCGTCCACGAAATTCACAAAAACAGGAGCAAGGTAACAAGACATTAAACAACCGACACATAACGGAGCGATCACCGATGCACACGGTCATACCAAACCAAGCTCTAACAGCTCGCACACGCGCGATAACGCAGAAATCACCACGAGATGGCATCATTCAATACCTACATTCCACCTCTCACAAAGGGCTAACACAACAAATGTGTGGAAAACAACTCAACGCTCACGCCGCCAACTCGATCATACTCGAGAGCAAACATCAAAATGACAATGCGAACATCATACATACATACCCAGCCCTCAAACGGGAATGGATAGGTTTTAAAAACGAAAACCTCATTTTGAAAATAATTTAGAAGAACACCGGTTGATCTTGAGTATCACCTTTCAAAATGTACAAACGTGAAACATCGTTATCGAGACTTTGGAGAACCATTACGCATTTGATAAAAATGAGGACACTTTATCTTGGTGAAAACTTTCAAAATATTCGACCCTCGGGTCTAAATAAAAGTGTTTCTAAAACATTGAAAATATTTCAAAGCATTTTGGTCCTCGAGGTAGAAGATTTTTGAAATATATTGTGGCACCTTGGATGTACCACAAGCAAAAAACTCATTTGAAAAGTACGTCTCGAAATTTATTTTTCTAATATACTCAAGGTTTTCAAAAATCCAATAGGCCAGAATGCCCAAAACTCACACATATCGACGTTCCCTAAAACAACTCTTAGTACACGCATCAAAACGTTTAAAATCAATACAATACATGTCTTTAAACGGAAATAAACAATAAAATACCACATTCAGAACAAAACTACTGACCCCATTCGAGGCCTCTAAGGACCCTCCCGCACTGGCTAGTGAACAAGTCGAACACGTATAAGCACAAAGCTTCCATAATAGAACTTGTAAAACATGCAAATCGATTCGAAAATCATCAGCAACGGACAAAAACAACAATAAAAAGACATCACAAGGGACGACACTCCTCGTATAAATCAAATACGAGAGTCGACTAAATACATATCGTGAAATCAAAATCCACATAAGGATTCCACCACTTAACAAATAATCATAAAAATAGCTCGTGTCACACGAGGCACAACACAAAGAAGGGAGACTTACATCCACAGGTCGCACGAAGATGATAATCGCCCCACGATACTAATCATGACCAACAAACTCGGACGACGCGTCGCGACACGACTCAGTCAGACAAAATCCGACGAGACAAAACTCAACAGACACCACTAACCCGACAGCCTAGGATTCCACAACCTAAGCTCTGATACCAAAAATGTAACACCCCCAATCCGCTCAGGGATATTACACGTCGTAGACCCTTTTCTCAAGGATCTACCAGGTTGGTAACAATATAAAACAACTCAAAATGCCTTTAAGGCCAAAATGACTCAGTAGACCGATTTGGTCTTTCAATGATTACATACAACTCAAACTCATTACATGCCCACGCAGGGGTCAAATACAACACAATCCCGTACAACGGGAAAGAATACTGCAGTGGAAAATAAACTATAACTAGACCAATGACCTCATACGGATCCTCGTGTGATTAGTATCGTTCATCTTTCATCATCCTTCGTGCCGACCCTGTGTTATGCTCCCAAACCTGAATGCAAAAACAGACATCCACCCCCCGAATACTCGGGGGTTAGCAAAACTCCACTGTTTTGCTAGTGCAAGAACAAAGTGTAAATACGAGCCATACAATTCACATTCCACGAATAACAATAACCAGGAAATCCTCAAAGATTCAAACGTAACGAAAAGTACTTCCCGAGGCATGAGTTTGGGTAAAACACTTCAAAACCGAAAGATCACAAATCAAGGGAAAACAATTTATAAAACCGTTTAAAGTGCCATCGAGAGTTTTAATAGAAAACAATTTAGGATTATCAAATCCTACTCATTCCAAAATCAACAGGGTCCTCGACCAATAGGCGGAAAGCAATTTGCAAGAAAACCATTCAATCAACACAAGCGAGTCTTCACAAATATTTCCCACGGGGTTCTCGACCCAATCCAAATAATATCAACACGAGATCAAACATCTCAACATCACACGGGGTTCTCGACCCAAATCCAAATAATAGCACCACAATACAATCAAAGGTACAATCTCTCATTCGACATATCCTGCTCAAGACCCCCGATTAATTAACCCTCGGAGATTTCGTCAAACCTCCTTGGTTAATTAACCCTGATACCAACGCTTTAAAAACAAGTTGAAACAAGCTTTCAGAAAACACGAATCACGGTCTAAATCGAGACCAGCATTTAAAAGTGAGTTGAAAGAGTTTGAGATACGAACATCGTTCGGTAACGGGGTCTTAGCTATCACTCAAATACCCATAACCAATAAGCCTGCCAGGCGCCTCCCTTGCGCACCTGTGTACCGGCGTTCACTCCATCATGTTGTCCGCTCATTGAACATGTCACCGCGCCGGCGTCACTCCCGCAAGAGCCGCCCCTTGCGCGCACATTAGGCAACACCGGCGTTCACCACCCATATGGAGCCGCACATTGCAGCTTACACCAGGCCGGAGTGCACGCCCCGCCCTCAGAGGTTCCCGGATACGACGTTTCTCACAACAAGTATCCACATTATCACAAACATCAAGCACACAGTCAATCGTTGTAACAATTATCAAATCAATACACCAATTCGCATAATTTATCCGTCAGTCCACGACCACACGAATAAATAACAACACGCACATCAACCATAACACGATAGAAAGAAACAATATACGTACCCACGCATTATCAAGCGCAACATCAACACTAAACATATCCAAAGGATCCACGTAGTCACTTACAACCCACAAAATTTACAAAACACACGCGTTTTGAAAGTGAGCCTTTAACGAGGCTAGCCGAATCTTTTGAAAACTCATTTCAAACAAATAAACAAACACGCCAAAATGATCACCAATTATCATATCCACAAAACAAGAATAGTATGGACAAGGTACTTGCCTTGAACAACCACAACGCGGAGAATCGACCGAAGTAGGTTGACAAGAACCGACTATGAACCCACCGTCTCCACCGATCGCCAACTTGCGGTCATAAACTACGAAGGACAAGAACAACAATGAAATGAATTCCATAACACGACTCAAAGCCGTTGAATTCAAAGAACGAATGACGAAAGTTCAAGTGTTTTCCCCAAAACGGCCAAGAATACGATTCGTCCCGACAAAACACGAAAATGGAATTCCAAGTTGAAATATGGATATACAATCCATAGAATGTGTTTAACAACATCATTTAACCACAATTGATCCATCAAAAACGGATGAAAAACGAGATCGAGAACAAATCCCCCAAAAAGTCGATTCGAAGGAAATCAAGAAATATACTTCGATTCGACGAAGAACAATGGATTAAATGATGTTAAACACAAGAATACTACCAAGATTAATCATACCCATCATGAATTAATCAACAACACGGAATGACTCAGACAAAAATGTAAACCCCCCCCCCCCCCCCCAAATTCACGAAATTAGGGTTCTAAGGAAGACTACCTTGATTCGCTAGATCAAAGGATGATAACGGATGATTGATTGATGTTATAAACTCAAGAACTTCATGGATTTTTTGTTCAACAACATGGCTTCGCCACCTCCGAATCGCCAGCCGCGGAATGAAAAGGAAGGAAATGAAAAACGAGAGGAAATGTGACTGCTCTGTCACATTTATACTGGGCCGGACTAGCGCGCGCTAGGCTGCCGAGCTAGCGTGCGCTTCTCGGCCCGAGCCACGATCCGGTGCCCACCGCCCTGCGGCTTCGGCCGAGTAGCGTGCGCAGCCTTACGGCCGTAGCGCGCTACACTGCCGTCGTGGCGTGCGCAATGCCCGGCGATGGCGTGCGCTACTGCCGAGCCTAACCGATTCGAACCCCTGGACTCCATGTCAGCACCGATAGCGTCGTTAGGCGGCCGATAGCGTCGCTACACTGCCGGTTAGCGCGACCTTCCCATCCGTAGCGTGCGCTCGCCGGTTCTCGCGCACCGTCCGGCCGGTGCCTGTCGTCCGGCGATCCATGGCCGTCCGGCCAGATACCACCAGGGCTCGACGACCCGATTTCCGAAAACGCACGGAACGAACACGACAAAAAGTTCGCAGACGACATCAACGACCCGAAATGAAAACGTAATACAATAATTAATCATACGCGACCAAGAAATGGGTTGAGACAACAATTACAGATACGGATACCCGTAACTTTAAGAAATTACAAAATGGCCCAAAACGCCCGGAAATCACGATACTTGATCGAATAACCAAACCGAAGTTCACAACACGTCTAACAAAGTTAAACGGACTTACAGGAAACTCGAAACAGCAGTTTCGAACGAGATTCGCAAGAATCGAACTCAAGTGCGGAAAAGTAGCCAAAAAGCACGAAACTCAACAAAACGACACCGAAACGAACTCGGAAGACAAAAAGTGTAGAATTAATCATTCTCAGAATGACGAAACGGTCATGAGCGAGTCGTCAAAATGGACTCCGGACGAAAAAAGAAATTTACCGAAAATCGAAAATTGCGGATATTACAACTGGCCAGCGCATGCTAACGGGAGCGACTTAGCGCACGCTACATTATGCGTTTAACGTGCGCTAAGTAGGCAGACAGTTCAGTATTTTTGTGTTGTGATTATGATTTCGTGATGGTTTGATTTGGTTTGTTCAGACTGCGTTTATTCGAGGTTTTTGTTGAACCGTTGAGTTCGATTGGTTGGTTTTGTCGGTTGTTGATTATTATCGGATGTGTTGTCATTTGATTATTGCATTAGGTTGCGATAATTGATCGTGGATTACGACTGTTGTGTTGCTTTTGATCGGGGTTGAGGAGCTCGTATACAAAGGCAATGTGTTCGGTAGCAGCTTCGTGGTATCAATATCGAGGCAAGTTATTACTTGCTCAGTTATAATATTTAATGAATCGTTTCAGTTTCATTTCGTTTATAATGCATATAGCGATGATTATTATTGTGAACTCTGGGTATTTGGATCGTATATCGTTCTTTCGATTCTGGGAGGTAAATCATAATGTATATGCTTTATCTCGGTTATTGTTATGTTCGGGTATCGAGATTACGTTGCGATAAAGACGAGGATATGAGTATCTGTAGTCGATGGTGTGTTTGGATCGCCGAGCATTGTGGATAATCGTCGGTGATGGTTTGACATCGAGATTTCTCCCGAATGACTCGGGGCAAGTATATTATATCGATTCGGTTAGTGTTAGTGATTTGATCATGCATATTGTCATTCATGTTGTTGAACATGAGGTCGTCTTAGTTGATTTGTCATATTGTCGTTCATGTTGCGTTGTTCATGTTGATGAACATTTTGATTTGCATATGTGTATGCATAATTCGTGTTGTTTATGTTGTGTTGATCCGATGAGATCGTGTGATCTATGCTGAGGGAGCTGGATCAGATTTCCACCTCGTGTTGGTCCGACGGGATCACCTTGGGATCTATGTTGAGGGCGCTGGATCATTGGACGGGTTTTTCCACCTCGTGTTGGTCCGACGGGATCATCTTGGAATCTATCTTTGAGAAGTATTTGGATCGTTGGATTACCCAGTGTTGTGTTGTTTTGCTTATGTATATTGTTGGTTATCCACCTCGTGTTGATCTTGTAGGATCATCTTGGGACCTATGCTGAGGGATCTGGGTCATGGGATTACCATTGAGTATACATTGTTATTCTTTTTGAGCATATTGACGTTGTCACATGAGTATGCATTTGTATGTCTTGTGTTAGGATCGTGTCCATATGGCATTGATCTGATCTCGGATTAGACTGATATGATTGTCGTGGCACTTCATATCTCGAGGTATGTTCCGTATTTCCTTTGGTATTTGTCCTTGATGGACAATCTGTTATCGTCTTGGGATTTGATGATATTATTCGATGGATCGTATTGGTCAGAAATGGTATATTTCCGTATCGTGAGTTGGTTATGATAGTTTGAGAATCTTGAGTATTGTTTGAGGTGCAATACAAATATTATGTTCGAGTTTATTGGTTAATCGAGTACGAGATATGAAATGTGATAATGGCTAGTCTGATGAGAATTACTTAAGCAAAGTTATGGCGGTAAGATTACGTTGGTCGTATTCTTATGTTGTATTCTCATTGGTATGTTATTATTAATGTGATGTGACGGTTATCATTGTTGGATATTATGGCTGACCCCGTCGTGGGATTTCTTTTTAGGTTCTTGGAGTATCGAGCTTGTAGCGGTCGTGAAGAGATGAGCTTCCCGGAGGATACTGGCTAGGATATGTTCTGTGCATTGAGTTTCTTGATTGGTTCTTGTATTCCGCTGCTAGATTATCTTTATGGTTGGTCTTTTTTCCGCTGCGTGAGTATTTTGAAACGCTCTTTTGGTATCTGGTAACTGAGGTTACTTTGGAAATCGTTTTCTAAACTTTTGAGTGTCGGTTGTTTGGCATTGCGTTTTCAAATGAGTTTTTACGACGGTTTTTGATAACTGGATTTTATAAGTCTTTGTGAATTTTTAAAGATAGTACCGTCGTTGGCCTCTGGGGTATTTGTAAATGTTTGCGAAAATTTCTTTTAGCCTTGTAGGTTCCATCTCGGGGCCCACGGCGATGTAATATTTCCGGTTAAATCTGGGGGTGTTACAGGTTTCGAATACTTCATCACGTATATAGATGATTATTCGAGATATGGATACATCTATTTGATGCGACGTAAGTCTGAATATTTTGATAAGTTCAAAGAATTCAAGGCTGAAACGGAGAAGCGTCATGGGCAGAGTATCAAGTCACTACGATCTGATCGTGGTGGCGAATACCTTAGTGGAGAGTTTTTGGATTTCTTGGCACATGAGGGATTACTTTGACTCACGGCGCTGGTACACCACAACAAAATGGTGTTCCGAACGAAGGAATCGTACTTTATTAGAGATGGTTAGGTCAATGATGAGTTATTCTAATTTGACTATTTTGTTTTGGGGATACGCCTTAGAAACAGCGGCGTACATTACGAGCGCCTTGAAATCGGTTCAAAACACCTGAAGCGTGGAATGGGTGCAAGCCCGGTCTAGGACATGTTCGGATTTGGGGTTCTCGGCACACGTCTTTGAATAAGGAAGCTGATAAGTTGGCATCTCGTGCAATGCAGTGTTTGTAGGATATCCTAAGGGAACGAAGGGTGGCTTATTCTATAGTCCTAAAGACCAGAAGGTCATTGTTAGCACCAATGCCCGGTTTTTAGAAGAGAACTATGTGATAAGCCACAAGCCTAGGAGTGAGGTCAATCTAGAAGAACATAGAGGCGATATTTCAACAATACCAATTGTGCAAACACCTAGTGTACCACGAATCGACACTATTGTGGATACACAAACTAAGGACATGCCTCGTCGTAGTGGAGGGTTGTTCGTCAACCTGAACGTTTCATCGGCGTGGGAGCATCTTCGGACCACTCCCCGGACTAGGATGAAACGGATCCATGTACATACAAACAGGCAGTTCAAGACAAGGATGCTGAATCCTGGCAAACAGCAATGGAATCCGAAATGAGATCTATGGATTCTAACCAAGTGTGGGAGCTAGTAGAACTACCCGATGGGGTAAAACCCATTGGAAGTAAGTGGGTCTACAAGCGTAAGAGAGGATCGAAAGGGAAGGTTGAAACCTACAAAGCAAGGCTTGTTGCGAAAGGTTACACTCAGAAGGAGGGCATCGACTACGATGAGACCTTTTCGCCAGTAGCCATGCTTAAATTGATCTGGATTCTCTTATCTATAGCTGCGCATTTGGATATGGATGTTTGGCAGATGTATGTCAAGACTGCGTTCTTGAACGGGAGTCTTGATAAGGAAATCTATATGTGCCAACCTGAGAGATTCATTGCTGAAGGAGAAGAGCACTTAGTGTGCAAGCTTAAGAGAGCCATTTATGGTCTTAAGCAAGCATCAAGGTCATGGAACATGCAATTTGATGAAGTCATTCAATTGTATGGTTTTGAACAGTGTCCTAGTGAGGTTTGTGTATACAAAAAGTGCGATGGAAACGTGTTGGTGTTTCTTGTACTGTACGTAGATGATATACTTCTAATTGGAAACAATGTGAAGATATTATCAGACGTAAGGGTATGGCTATCTGAGCAGTTCGATGTGAAGGATTTGGGAGAAGCTGGGCACATCCTTGATATTAAGATCTTTCGAGATCGCAAGAAAAGGATGTTGTGCTTATCTCAGGCATCCTATATCGATACGGTGCTAAATCGGTTTAGCATGGAGAATTCCAAGAAAGGTTTCTTACCTTACAGACATGGAATTCAACTATCTAAGGCTATGTGTCCTAAGACACAGAAGGAGATAGATGACATGAAGCTGGTCCCTTATGCTTCGGCAGTGGGAAGCCTCATGTATGCTATGCTTTGCACTAGGCCTGATATCTGCCATGCTGCAGGCATGGTGGCGAGATATCAGTCGAACCCAGGACCGGGACATTAGATTGCTGTCAAGCATATACTCAAGTACCTGAGAAGGACTAGGGAGCATATGCTTGTATATAAATCAGATACACTTTGTCCTTTGGGCTACACTGACTCAGATTTCAGTGCGGACAAAGAAAAGTCGAAATCAACTTCCGGATATGTTTTCACTTTGGGAGGTGGAGCCATCAGTTGGAGGAGTGTGAAGCAGAAATGCATAGCGGACTCTACCATGGAAGCCGAGTATGTAGCAGCCTCAGAGGCAGCTAAAGAGGCGGTATGGCTCAAATACTTCCTAAAGGATTTGGGTGTGATTCCTGGTTTGCCCACGAGTATTACACTTTATTGTGATAATACCGGTGCTGTTGCAAATTCGAAGGAACCACGGGCCCACACAGCAAGCAAACATATCAAGCGCAAATATCATATCATTCGAGATTTTGTGAAGAGAAGGAAAATTATTGTATCCAAGATAGCATCTGAAGACAACCTAGCTGATCCTTTCACGAAAGGGTTGCCCTCGAAGTCATTTGAAGGGCCTGTGGAAGGAATGTGGTTGAGATGTATGGCAGCATTGCTTTGAGTATAAGTGGGAGATAGATAGACATAGTATAGATAGTATACTTCAAAAGCATGCTTTGCGTATAAGTGGGAGATTGTTAGGGTTGTATATGTCAAAGCATACTTTATGCTTGTATTACCTAATTTCCCGGTCTTTATCTATGAGAATATTTAATTCATCACATGTTTTGCATATTTATTCACGCTATGGTTATGCAAATGTAGTCTAATTTACTTTATATTGTAGATAATGTGGTGTGTAGTGTCACACAGAAGATCACATTATCGATTCCTTATATAGTAATATTTAGTTCACAACCTATATAACATTAGACCGTTATGTGAGAGGTTGTAGTATATGCTTGATATTGGTTGGTCTTTACCATTAGCATATATTAGCATATACGGTATACGTTGAACAGGATCGAGGAGAGATAGATTCTTCTGTACTGATTGTAAGAAGAACATACATCTCGGACAATTATTATTTCTTAATTCTAGTGATTAATATTTAATTATATATATTTAATATTTATTGCTTTGATTTATCATGGGTGAGAGCCACAATGATTGACTCAATATGCTCGATATTTTGGGCAATATTATTATTTATATGATAATTAAAATTATAGCTAGAAATCGTGTCCCGACCAGTCGGGTTGATCATGTCCCTTGAGGCACTCGAAAGGATTATTATACTAAACCCTGCAGGTGGAATTAATTTTCCGATATAATAATAAAGGTCGAGTGGTATACTCATGTATAATACATTAATTAATTAAAAGCTGTCAGTAGCTTAAATTAATTAATGGACATGGAATATCTTAAACACGAGAAATAATTAATTTAAAAAGGAACCCAATTTCGTAATTTGGGATTTTGGTAGGAAGTGCAATATTAACTTATTAGTTGACTAAGTTGATATTAATAGAGTCTTCATATTAGGAAGAGTCCTAATAATGGAAGGAAGATATCTATTGGGAGTCCTTATCATATCCTCCTTAAGGTCCCTAGAGTAGCCCAAAACACCTATAAATAGAGGTACAAGGGTGGCCGATTTTATGCTTTAATTTTGCTCAAGAATTTCGATTTTTCCTTGTGTGTTTAATTATGGATCTTGACTTGTGTCTTGGATTCCACAATTTAGCTAACACAATATTTTTCTAAAATACAAAAATATTCAGAAAAATAGAGAGGAAAAATTCGTAAGGAATTTCTTGGAAATATAGTAGTTCGGTCGATCCCTTGCTGTTGAAATTTAGTCCGGTAGATGTTGCCCACACAACATCCGGACGTAGGCGGGATATACTCTAGAAGATCTTAAGGTAGAAATATAAGAAGATCGGAGAGGAACACGAAGAGGACATAAATCGATCAAAAGGGGATTTTCTTCCACTTCGCGTCAAAGGTAAAAAATTATCGACTCCCATGCGTAAATATGTTTATTTAATTGTTAATTAATCTGTTTAGTTAATTAGTTGACAAGCCTGTAGATCCGGTTTTTCTGTTGGTTAGTTTATAAAACCGTTTATTAAATTCTCATTACCAACTCGCTTCCGCTGCGTTTTATATTCCAACAAACCATTCTTCAACCTCCTAACTAAACCTTTAACAGCAACAAACAAAGACCTTACAGCCATATCATAACAAATTTTTCCACACGGAAGAGCATTTAGATCACCTGTAGCAGCATAAACCAACAACCCTCTATTCACAAACCGAGGCAGCGCAGCAGCTAATAGAAAATTAAATAACATATAAATAACAGATATCCTCACAGCCTCCTCATCATCAACAAAAGCAACACCCTTGAAAACAGAGTCGATTAGAGCTCGGGTAACATGATAATCCCCAAAATACTTGTCAATCAACACACTCTTCATACCCAAAAAAATAGAAACGTCAACATTATCAACACCATTCAATCCAGTTATTAAACAAAATTCAGGCAACCCAAAACGTACACGTTGCTCCCCAAACTCAAACCAAATTTCCCCATCACCCCTTTGATAAATTCCCTAATTAATGCTTGATGTAAAATATGATAATACATCTTTGGCTGATCAAAGTTAAGATACTGTGAAAATGGAGTACGCATGAAAATATCTCATTGTGTATTAGTTAATTTTTACATAATCGTTTCAGGAACCTTAAAATCATTCCAATAAGTCGCCTTCCCATGAAAATTACGATTGTTCTCGTCATAATAAAAAAACCACATCTACAAAAAAATTACGAATACCTGCATATTAATAAAGGTTTACAAATGAAATGAACTCTTAGAATAAAAAATATAAAGAAAAAAATCATACATTATAAGCAAAATACACAATAAATATGCAAAAAAATCTAACAACTATTCTTCATCTTTTGTACAAAAAATATAATTACAATAATGGTACTTAGTAACCTGATTTTACCCTATCAAAACATAAAACAAATCCAATAATAAAAACAGTAACCAAAAAATATTGAAAATGAACAAACCACACATTTAAAACTAATCTACCATAAAATACATTGCATGCAATAAATAATCTGATACAAAACATCAAAACTAGAAAAAAAAAACACCAGGAAATTCGTTTTACCAATATGCAAGAAAAATAAAATAATTAACAAATATATACAACAATTCGGAAAAAATATTAAACTAACCGTCAAAAACTTTGAACAAACATAAATACTTGCATCTCCAACCTTCTCGTTATCTTTCTTGAATTCAACGGCAACTGCACCTTTTCTTTATCACTGGATACCTCAAAATCAGATACAAGATCATTCTTCAAAATATCAACATCAGCTATTCCAGATTCTTCATAAAATTTAATGCTACACCTACACCTCTTCTTCAACTCTAACCTAACCGAACTGAAATCCCTCATTTTTTTCATAGACCTAGTAAAACGACTAGATTCAGCCGCATCAACAGAGATCTTATGCTTTTTGAGCCGCGGCGACTCCCTACGCAGGACGTCTTTCATCCTAATTTGCGAAAAAACCAAAAAAATAAAAGAAAAAACGTTTAACTAAAGAAAGATGAGAAGCTATCAATAAAATCTATCAATAAAAGAGAAAAGAGCCTATTAGAGTGACGATAAGCTAGCAGAAGAAGATATGTTGATCGGAAAAGAAGATCTGTGGTAACCCTAGAAAAAAAGGGAGAAGAGTTTAACTAATAAAGAGAAAAAGAGAAGTGATCTGATGAATAAATAAAAAAAACCAATATAAAAAATAATATATTGTTCCGGGATATCCTTCCCTTATTGGTGTCTTACCTAATACTGGTTGTAGGGGGATAGAGATATGGAAGGTTCTAGACTCTTCCAGAGGTAGTAGGATCCTATTAGATGTCTTACCTTAACTAGAAATCCTATGTATGGAAGGACTCTCATTGTAATACCTATATAGAGGCCCCTCTATTCATTGTTATCAATACAATTGATTTGCTGTCTTTTATTTTCTCCTGAAACACGTTATCCGCACGTAGCTTGAAGAGAAAAAAAATAATAAAAAACCGGCCCTGCACCACCGCCGCCCAGCACCGCCAGCACCGCCTCTGCCCAGCGCCTCCGCCCAGCACCGCAAGCACCGTCGCGGCCCAGCCGCCAAGCACCACCATCGGACCACCACCACCGCCGGACCACCGACGCTGCCGGACCACCGCCACCGCCGGACCACCGCTGCCGTCGGAACGCCGCCAGATCGATCCGGAAAGCCACCGCGATTGATCCAAAGGAACATTGCCGCCGATCCATCCGCCCACCGGCCGGACCACGCGACGGCTGCCGTTGACCACCGCCACGGGCTCCAGCCAGACCAAGTCCGACCGGTTGAAACCTCGGACCAAAACCCGAACATCAACTTATTTTCGGAAGCCGCCAAAATTGCGCCCCCGGTTTTACGTCGTCGCATCGAGTACCAACCGGTAGATCGAAGCACACCACAAATTCATCCATATCACGTGCCTAATTTTATCGAAGTAATTGTCTGACTTGTCCCTATTCAATTCTCTCCTTTTGGGGAATTTTTCTTTTGGGGACATGGGTTATTGGGTTCTTTATCTCCTACGCTACTTTGCGATGGATGAGACCGCGAGAGAAGTTGGTATCTCTGTGTGTCGAAGAAATCTGTGTGACGGTCCTGGAGGAGTCACGGAATTATTGAAAGTCGATATTTGTGGTTGTTGCATACACCACGTATCTGGGTGCGATCTGATATCGCCTTTTTTTGTCGACTTTACTAAACAAAAATAAAGGAAGTACATCGAGTAACGGTTATGTTACACGCTTTTAAAAGCATCGATTGTGACCGTTTACATTCTCACTGAAAATCCAACAAGACTAACTTCCTCTTGTTTATATCTTGTAGATGGCACAAAGCTCCAATGTTCATCCGGAGTTCGACATCCTTGACCATGCTGGTAAGGAGTACCATAGGTGGGTCTCAGACGTTCGCTTGGCGTTCGTCAGTAAGAGATTTACCACCACTATCTTTCCCTCTAATGAGCCTATCGCTCAAGAACCGAGTGAGGAAACCAAGGCTAATGCACTGATGTACTTGCGTAGACATATATATCCGTTGTTGAAAAAGTGTTACATGAATTTGCAAACCCCCAAAGAACTATGGGACACACTCGAACAATGATTTAATAATGTGCATGATCAGCGCTTCCCCGAATTGCAACTTCAGTGGGAGCAAATCCGATTTTTGGATTATGCGAATGGGGAGGCCTATAACCAAGCCATCCTCGATCTTCGCGCTGATCTTAGTTTTTGTGGTGTCAAGAAGACTGATCAAGATTTGATCGAGAAGACTCTTAACACGTTTCCCGTGGGAGCAAGTGTGATTGCTCATCAGCTGCGCGTTGCCTATGAGGAAGGGAGAATTAAAAATTTTAGTGACCTTATCTCCCACGTCGCGAAAAATGAAAGGCACCATGAAATTATTCTCAATAGCAATGCGCGCCCAGCTGGTACGAAGCCGATTCCGGAAGTGAATCAGGCTACCCACATAAAGGCACCACGACAAAATAGAAAAGGCAATGCTACTCAGTTTTTGCAAGCACCACGGGTGAATGACTCGAGTAAGCGAGGGAAAAGATGCGGTCGTCGTTCCAATGTGTGGAAGAGGCAAGGTGGCTCAGCCACGGGACCTAGTGGAACCCAACCACGTGGACCACCTCCTGCCGCTGGGATTGGAACCACTCCAAAGGAAGGCCGGAATTGCTATACTTGCGGATCAAAGAAGCATACTTACCACAATTGCAAGGCGCCAAAAAATATCCAAGCTTACGACAAGCACTATAAACAGTACTTGACTCAAGAGTCAAATTACATGGAGGAAGATAATGAGAATACGGAGGTGAACCATACTGAGATCCCTCCTCTCACCATTGCGGACAAAGACCAACATATGGATGTTGCCGACTTTGACTAGATCATTGTAGTTTGACTAGCTTTACGCTTTGGTTATGTTTTGTCTTGTTTCTAGTTTTTTAGAACTTCTTTGGATTTTCTATGAATGTAATAAAGTTGGCCATGATGAATAAAATTCTTTTAGTTGCTATGATTATGCAAAAACGAATTTTATTTTTCCCTTCGAAAGCATGTTTGGTTTATCACAAAATAATTGCTCAGTAATGAATTGCTTGGTTAATTTGATACATTGGTGGATTTTATAAAAACTTTTGATCAAGATTAGGCGCATCCTCCTTGGTATTTGTTTATGCTTTGAAAGTTCAAACGGAATCAGTGGTTTTTAAACAGCCTTAGTTGTACCGACATTCCTACTTTCTCTGCAAGTCTACCAAGTTGGAGTTACCGAAAGGATCATTAGTCAAGATATAAATCGAAAACCCCGATGCGTTTTGAAGTGTTTAAACGCTCATATGGCCATATTGCCATAGTATTGTATCAACAATAAAGCCTTTGAAAAAGGCTTCAACCTTGCTCTATCACTCAACAATAGGGAAATACCAAAATAGCAACTTGAATCGAGCACTGAGATCTGAGTTTAATGATAAAGAAAGTGCACGACCTATGAACTGAAAGATACGGAAGTCTACTTTCCAGAACAACTAACCGTTCATCTATAGCCTTCTTAACGAAGAAGTGATTGTTGTTTTAGTGAACAAAGGTCAAGCTACGCGGAAATTATTTCCAGCGATTGTGCTAACTTTGATCCTAACCAACTTTGTCGAATTTCCCCAAACTCGAAGTTAATGAGTTTTCGCTATGTCTTTCATCACAAGACTAATCGAGTTTCATGTCTTATTGTAGATGTCTCGTGGCGAAATTGAGTGCCTTGCTGATAGTGGAACAACCCACACTATTCTTCGGAATAGGCAATTATTTAAGGATATTGTGCCATATATATCTTCAGTGACAACAATGATTGGTTCCTCCCAAGTAATTCAAGGGAGGGAACCTGCTCATTTCTGTAATATCCGGGGGTAATTTTTTTTCTTTCGTGTTACTGTTGGGTTGTACGTATTCATTTGGAATTGTACAAGTGTTGTTGTTTGGACCGATACAATGTATATTATATTAGAATATTTCGGGATCGAAATATTTATACTGGTCGTCGGTTTGGTTTCGTCGTTTGGTTGTTGCTTGGCGAATTTGGAATTTTGGCTAAGTTTATAGCCATAGCGTACGCTACCTGTGTAGCATTGCGTACGCTAATTTGTTGCGATTACGTACGTTACGCCCTGAGGTTACGTACGTAATGCGTGGTAGGTGGTGGGAACCTTCCTCGTGGTCAACTTTCGGGGCGAGGGTATCTTTAGGGTATCATTTATATATGTATATATATATATTATATATATATATATATATAAATATATTATCTCTCATAACACCTACCTCTCTCCCACATGTTATCTTTATGTATATATATAATATATACACATGCATCATCTTCTCTCATTTGTCCTCTCTCTCTCGTCCCCTCCCTCATTTTTTTTTTTGCCATTTCTCTCTCTCGCCATCTTCCCTCTCTCTCCCTCTCGCCATCTTCTCTTCTCTCCGCTCTCGTTTTTTTCTTTCTTCCGGCGAGGTGGAGCTGTAGGCGGGCAGCGGCTTCTTCGTCTCCGGCGACGACTGAAGTTCGGCGACGGCAGGCGGCTCACGACCGGAGCTCGGCGGCGGCCTGGTCGGAATTTCCGAACCGGAAGGCTGCAAATCCGGTCGACCTGTTCCGGCATTTTTCTGGCGAGACGGAGCTCAGGCGTCCACCGGTTCTTCATGGTTTCCGGCCATGGACGTTTCTCCATTGTTTCCGGCGACCGGAGGTGGTTTTTGTCCGGAGCGGACGGCGGAACGGAGGTTTGACATACTTCCGGCGAGGAGTTGCAGGCGGAGATGGTGAAAACCGGCCATAGACGGAAACGGACCGGAGTTGGACGAAGTCCGGCGGGTCAATTTTTCCGACGGCCGATTTCCGGCATGGGAGTTTTTTCGGACCTGGCCGATCGGCTTCTTCCGCTGGTTAGTTTATGTGTGTGAGTTTTTTTTTTTCTTCTTCTTCAGTTATATATATATATATATATATATATATATATATATATATTATGTGTGGTGTATATACTGTATGTGATGTGTGTTGTATAAATTGTAAAGTGGGGTGTAAATATATATATATATATAACGTGAGCTGTGTGTGTGGTGTAATATGTATATATATATATATATATATATATATATATGTGCAGTGGTGTGTGTGTGTTGTATAAGAATATATATATATATATATATATGTGTGTGTGTTGTGTATATATATATATAAATTGTGATAGTTTGTGTGTGCATGTGCAGAGTGTGTGTGGGTGTGTTGAGTGTATATATATATATATATATAATGTGTTCAGTATGGGTTTTGTATATATATATATATAGAGAGATATAGATATAAAAAAATATATATATATATATATATATATGTGTGTGTGTGCTGTATATATTATATATATATATATATATGTGTGTATTCGGATAAATACGAGTATAGTATGTGTTCGTGTTGGAATCGGAATTATCTATTGTGTCGTTTTCGGTCGATATCGTGTTATCGAATGAATTGTATTTCATTCAAGGTTGTTCGAGTGCTTGTGATTGACGGAGGACGCGTTGATTGATTCGTGGTAGGACGTTGATCGTGGAAGGACTTTCTCGCCTTCGGTTTGAGGCAAGTTTTATACTTGTACTGGTCAATGAGATTAATGTTATCATGTATGTGTATGAATGTGTGTATCATTTCGAGACTTGGTCTCTTTATGATTTTGTTGATATCAGGGGATTGTTTGATACGATACCCTTCGGCAAATCATGCCAAATATTATTGTTGTTCGTAAATGGCCGATTAAGGCATTACGATACTTTTTGGTAATATATTTGTCGATAGCCGGTTCGCGGTATCGACATATCGATTGTTGTTATTGATTGATGTTCCATCAAGATATTTTTTTTGTGAATCGTCGTTATTGATATCAGTGTTTTTTTTCTATTGATGTCGTTTTGGCCGATTGAAGGCATTGACGTATTCGATTATCATCTTCGTTATCGGTAACCGATTAAAGGTGCCGAGACATCCGTTGTACAATTGTTATCGGTTAACCGTTCTGAAGGTTATCGATATATTGAATTGGGATTATCAAAGATAATTCCCATCCGTTGTATAATTATTATCGATTGTCCGCTCTAACGGTAATCGATATATTGAATTGGGATTATCAAAGATAATTTCCACCCGTTGTCAAAAAGATAATTCCCATCCGTTGTATAATTATTATCGATTGTCCGCTCTAACGGTAATCGATATATTGAATTGGGATTATCAAAGATAATTTCCACCCGTTGTCAAAAAGATAATTCCCATCCGTTGTATAATTGTTGTCGATTGGCCATTCTACGGTAATCGAAGTATTGAATTGGGATTATCAACGGTAATTCCCATCCGTTGAATTATTATTGTCGTGTTGACCGATTCAAGGCAGCACACTATTATTCTTGTGAACTCGGTAATTTTGTGATCGTTGAAGGTTGAGGTTTTCCCGAACTGTTGTGTTGTGATCGTTGCTCGTGTTAATCGGTCCTTAGGGATTTTGATCCCAGGATGGTTGTTTTGAATATTGTTGGTCGTGTCGATCTTTCATTATTCGTGTGTCATCGTTCACTTGGTGAGTCGTATGATCCGTATTGGATGTGTTATCCTTTGAGTTTCGTTGTCATGTTGTATCGTGACATATCCGGAATCATATCTGCGTTCCGATTGGTTATTGTGTAGGATTTTTAGCCGGGCACACGATGGTCATGCGTGGATGTTTCCGCATTGGACTGCACACGAGGCGTAGTTCGTGAGGCTAATTAGGTACATTGTCCCACGTATATTTCTCGGATTCCGTATACGGGTGGACATGTGCACGGACACATTTCGGATCGGGCGTCTTGTGATGTCCATCATTGAGCCATACAATTTTGTTCGTTCATAGTCCATTTAAATGTGTGGATGTGTTCGACGTTTTGTGATTGAGCGTTCATACGCTGAGGGTATGTTCGGCGATCGGGTTTGTTTCTTTGAGATCTGTATTGTGATGATTTACTGACTTGGCCGTTCGGCTTCGAGCCATCGTGATATTTTGGCGGCTTAATTTGAGGGCTTTCAGGCCATTGTGATGTAACGGTATTTCCGTTGGAGCCTTCGGGCATTGTGATCCTTATTTATTTCAGCGTTGGTTTGATTTACCTTCGGGTAATGCATTGTTGTGTTCTATATTGATGATTCGTCGTTGGGCACTTATGTTCTAACCTATTGAGCAGGTATTGATCGTATGCCGTGGGCATAGTATTCCACGAATGCTCGATTCTTACTTTGGTTTGTGAGCATCTCGTACTACCATTGTTGTACTGTTTATTCTGCCTTTGGATGCATATCATGTTGTGCATGTACTTGATATTCATTATACTGGATTACTGACCCCGTGGGGGCGGAACATGTTTTCATGTTTTAGGTACTTGCGAGGAGAGAGTTGAGACATAGGGGCATGACGAGGGCGACGAGGCATTCGAGCGATACTAGTCCGAGATATTTCGGTGTTCATGTTGGTCAGACAGTCGGAGTACTCCATTTTTGTTCAGTCGTTGTCATTTTGTATTATCCGAGCAAGGCTCGTGGATGTTGTTGTATTTTTATTTTGGCCATGTAGGCCCATTCTTGTCGTTGAAATTCCATATCGGGATAGTATGTCGGACGTCATAGTAGGGTCTGTGATTTCCTATTTTGGTCAGTTTGTTGTATTTTAGTCGTGTTCGCCTGGTGGATCACCTGATGTGGGGTCCACGGCACTGTAATAACTTGATAGGATTTGGGGGTGTTACAGAAGATGGTATCAGAGAGTTGGGTTGTGAGATACCCTGACTTGTGTGTTATGTGGCTCTACCAAGGCGGTAGTAGCGGGGCTGTCAGGTTATGACAATCTGGACAGTCGGGTTTTGTGAGTCGTGATAGTTGGACGACTGTATGAGTCATTCTTTCATCGAGTCGTCGTCAGTGAAGACTAGTATCGCAAGACCTCGAAGCTTCGTATGACCTGTGTAAGGACTCTATTCTCTTTTGTGTGCATACATTCATTATGTTATTGATTATACATGTTTTGTTGACCCTTGTATGTGACGATCGGGTGCGATTGATTTATGATTATTTGCTTTGGAGCGTGTGGGCTCTGTATCGGCTATGATTAGCGCGATCGATGTGATCGTTTATCTGTTGAGTATGTATTCTCGTGTTTTGCGTTGACCTAGCATTCTGGCCGTTGAGGCGTATTTGAGCTGTGGTCATGATTGAACGTTATTCTTTCAGTCTGGAAAGAGGACGTGACAGAGGGGGTAGAGGCTGCAGCGTGGGCCGACACCCGAAACCTCGTACCAATAATTTGGTGGCTGACGAATCATTTTCGGAGTTGTGCTCGAGAACCCACCGATCGTGATTGTGTTTGGATCAAGTTCAAGACTCTCATGTTAGAGAGGTATTATCTGGCTCCACTTCGTGAAGCCAAGTTGTCGGAGGTTTTGAACCCCGAATCCATCGAGAACGAGGGTGTTATTGTTATTGCTGAGAAGTTTCAAGGACTTCTTCAGTTACTTCATCTGTTATCCGTACTAAAGCGGATAAGATCAAGTATTTTAACAAGAGGTTGAACCCGCGGTGAGAATGCAGTTGTCCAATCACAATTGTAGTTCACTTAGAGAATTCATCGAGAAGGCTCTTGGAGCAGAGCTTTCGATCATGGAGCTTACTCAGAAGGATCCTTCAGTTTCTTCTGGTGAGAGGACTAGGATGCCGATTCGTTCAGAGGGACATCGAGCTCCGACGTCCAAGAGGTCATTTCCTAGTCGGCTTTGTACTGGGAAAGCATTTTCTTCTCAGGCGACGAGTTCGACTGTTATTTGTTTTAATTGTGATTCAGCGGGGCATGTTAGTACTCTATGTACAGTGCCAGCTATTATTTATTTTTCTGTATCGGAGGTAGGGACACCTTCAGAATACTGCAGGATTTCTAGTGCCAGTAGGTCTCGAGAGAGCTCATGGGCCTCGAGAGATTTTGTCACTTCAGTCCGTACTTCATCCAAGGGGTCATATCGGGCTTCGGGAGCCAGAGGTATGGACACCCGAGGGGGAGTAGCGAGTTCAGATTGGTGTTTTCCTAGAGTCGATGGGATCGAGGAACTCGATGATCTGGAGGATGTTGATTTCGGGTACATTTGAGATGTAACCTTGATTTGTATTTTCCTTGTCTCTCGGATTGATGTTTGACTCGGTCTATATTTTAATATTGCGGTTGTGAACCATTTATTATTGATCTATCTTGTTATCATTGTATCTGAGAATCTTGACACTTGAGTCATTTGATGTGATTTTCTTTCCTTTTGGTCCTGTACCCGAGATTTTTGTGATGATCTGGGTAATCGTTCATTGTGATTCGAGACATCAAGTCGTGAGGACTTGGGTGCGCGATTGATATGGTCCCGAGGACTATTCGTGCGTTGTTATTTTCTTTTTGGTGCGACTTCGTGGCTGGTCTCTAGCAGGAGAGTCATGATTCGGCTAATCTCGCACTTGGTTGAGTGTCTTTATCACTTGATTTTTTCGCCTTGTTCAGGCAGAGGAGACGTGGGGACCCGTGGGGTCGGCCCAGTTGCTTAGGCGGAATTGCTCGTATTGAGGAGTATTCCTGGAGATGTTGTTTTTCTTATCCTGATGGATAGTCCGTGCCCCGACTTGTGCACCCTGAGTTTCGAGGACGAAACTATTTTTAAGGGGGGGAGTATGTAATATCCGGGGGTAATTTTTTTTTCTTTCGTGTTACTGTTGGGTTGTACGTATTCATTTGGAATTGTACAAGTGTTGTTGTTTGGACCGATACAATGTATATTGTATTAGAATATTTCGGGATCAAAATATTTATACTGGTCGTCGGTTTGGTTTCGTCGTTTGGTTGTTGCTTGGCGAATTTGGAATTTTGGCTAAGTTTATAGCCATAGCTTACGCTACCTGTGTAGCATTGCGTACGCTAATTTGTTGCGATTACGTACGTTACGCCCTGAGGTTACGTACGTAATGCGTGGTAGGTGGTGGGAACCTTCCTCGTGGTCAACTTTCGGGACGAGGGTATCTTTAGGGTATCATTTATATATGTATATATATATATATATTATATATATATATATAAATATATTATCTCTCATAACACCTACCTCTCTCCCTCATGTTATCTTTATGTATATATATAATATATACACATGCATCATCTTCTCTCATTTGTCCTCTCTCTCTCGTCCCCTCCCTCATTTTTTTTTTTGCCATTTCTCTCTCTCGCCATCTTCCCTCTCTCTCCCTCTCGCCATCTTCTCTTCTCTCCGCTCTCGTTTTTTTCTTTCTTCCGGCGAGGTGGAGCTGTAGGCGGGCAGCGGCTTCTTCGTCTCCGGCGATGACTAAAGTTCGGCGACGGCAGGCGCCTCACGACCGGAGCTCGGCGGCGGCCTGGTCCGAATTTCCGAACCGGAAGGCTGCAAATCCGGTCGACCTATTCCGGCATTTTTCTGGCGAGACGGAGCTCAGGCGTCCACCGGTTCTTCATGGTTTCCGGCCATGGACGTTTCTCCATTGTTTCCGGCGACCGGAGGTGGTTTTTGTCCGGAGCGGACGGCGGAACGGAGGTTTGACATACTTCCGGCGAGGAGTTGCAGGCGGAGATGGTGAAAACCGGCCATAGACGGAAACGGACCGGAGTTGGACAAAGTCCGGCGGGTCAATTTTTCCGGCGGCCGATTTCCGGCATGGGAGTTTTTTCGGACCTGGCCGATCGGCTTCTTCCGCTGGTTAGTTTATGTGTGTGAGTTTTTTTTTTCTTCTTCAGTTATATATATATATATATATATATATATTATGTGTGGTGTATATACTGTATGTGATGTGTGTTGTATAAATTGTAAAGTGGGGTATAAATATATATATATATATATATATATATATATAACGTGAGCTCTGTGTGTGGTGTAATATGTATATATATATATATGTGCAGTGGTGTGTGTGTTGTATAAGAATATATATATATATATATATATATATATATAATGTGTAGAGTGTGTATGGTTGGTGTATATATATATATATATATAATGTGTCCAGTATGGGTTTTGTGTATATATATATATATATAGAGATATAGATATAAAAAATATATATATATATGTGTGTGTGTGTGTGTGCTGTATATAATATATATATATATATATATATATATATATATGTGTGTGTGTGTGTGTGTGTGTGTATTCGGATAAATACGAGTATAGTATGTGTTCGTGTTGGAATCGGAATTATCTATTGTGTCGTTTTCGGTCGATATCGTGTTATCGAATGAATTGTATTTCATTCAAGGTTGTTCGAGTGCTTGTGATTGACGAAGGACGCGTTGATTGATTCGTGGTAGGACGTTGATCGTGGAAGGACTTTCTCGCCTTCGGTTTGAGGCAAGTTTTATACTTGTACTGGTCAATGAGATTAATGTTATCATGTATGTGTATGAATGTGTGTATCATTTCGAGACTTGGTCTCTTTATGATTTTGTTGATATCAGGGGATTGTTTGATACGATACCCTTCGGCAAATCATGCCAAATATTATTGTTGTTCGTAAATGGCCGATTAAGGCATTACGATACTTTTTGGTAATATATTTGTCGATAGCTGGTTCGCGGTATCGACATATCGATTGTTGTTATTGATTGATGTTCCATCAAGATATTTTTTTTGTGAATCGTCGTTATTGATATCAGTGTTTTTTTTCTATTGATGTCGTTTTGGCCGATTGAAGGCATTGACGTATTCGATTATCATCTTCGTTATCGGTAACCGATTAAAGGTGCCGAGACATCCGTTGTACAATTGTTATCGGTTAACCATTCTGAAGGTTATCGATATATTGAATTGGGATTATCAAAGATAATTCCCATCCGTTGTATAATTATTATCGATTGTCCGCTCTAACGGTAATCGATATATTGAATTGGGATTATCAAAGATAATTTCCACCCGTTGTCAAAAAGATAATTCTCATCCGTTGTATAATTATTATCGATTGTCCGCTCTAACGGTAATCAATATATTGAATTGGGATTATCAAAGATAATTTCCACCCGTTGTCAAAAAGATAATTCCCATCCGTTGTATAATTGTTGTCGATTGGCCATTCTACGGTAATCGAAGTATTGAATTGGGATTATCAACGATAATTCCCATCCGTTGAATTATTATTGTCGTGTTGACCGATTCAAGGCAGCACACTATTATTCTTGTGAACTCGGTAATTTTGTGATCGTTGAAGGTTGAGGTTTTCCCGAACTGTTGTGTTGTGATCGTTGCTCGTGTTAATCGGTCCTTAGGGATTTTGATCCCAGGATGGTTGTTTTGAATATTGTTGGTCATGTCGATCTTTCATTATTCGTGTGTCATCGTTCACTTGGTGAGTCGTATGATCCGTATTGGATGTGTTATCCTTTGAGTTTCGTTGTCATGTTGTATCGTGACATATCCGGAATCATATCTGCGTTCCGATTGGTTATTGTGTAGGATTTTTAGCCAGGCACACGATGGTCATGCGTGGATGTTTCCGCATTGACCGCACACGAGACGTAGTTCGTGAGGCTAATTAGGTACATTGTCCCACGTATATTTCTGGATTCCGTATACGGGGTGGACATGTGCACGGACACATTTCCGGATCGGGCGTACTGTGATGTCCATCATTGAGCCATACAATTTTGTTCGTTCATAGTCCATTTAAATGTGTGGATGTGTTCGACGTTTTGTGATTGAGCGTTCATACGCCTGAGGGGTATGTTCGACAGTCAGGTTTGTTTCTTTGAGATCTGTATTGTGATGATTTACTTGGTATTCGGCTTTCAGGCCATCGTGATATTTTGGCAGCTTCGGCTGAGGGCTTTCAGGCCATTGTGATGTAACGGTATTTCCGTTGGAGCCTTCGGGCATTGTGATCCTTATTTATTTCAGCGTTGGTTTGATTTACCTTCGGGTAATGCATTGTTGTATTCTATATTGATGATTCGCCGTTGGGCACTTATGTTCTAACCTATTGAGCAGGTATTGATCGTATGCCGTGGGCATAGTATTCCACGAATGCTCGATTCTTACTTTGGTTTGTGAGCATCTCGTACTACCATTGTTGTACTATTTATTCTGCCTTTGGATGCATATCATGTTGTGCATGTACTTGATATTCATTATACTGGATGACTGACCCCGTGGCGGCGGAACATGTTTTCATGTTTTAGGTACTTGCGAGGAGAGAGTTGAGACATAGGGGCATGACGAGGGCGACGAGGCATTCGAGCGATACTAGTCCGAGATATTTCGGTGTTCATGTTGGTCAGACAGTCGGAGTACTCCATTTTTGTTCAGTCGTTGTCATTTTGTATTATCCGAGCAAGGCTCGTGGATGTTGTTGTATTTTTATTTTGGCCATGTAGGCCCATTCTTGTCGTTGAAATTCCATATCGGGATAGTATGTCGGACGTCATAGTAGGGTCTGTGATTTCCTATTTTGGTCAGTTTGTTGTATTTTAGTCGTGTTCGCCTGGTGGATCACCTGATGTGGGGTCCACGGCACTGTAATAACCCAATGGGATTTGGGGGTGTTACAATTTCTTGCTACCTAATGGTACACATATTAATGTCACAAATGCTCTCTATGCCCCAAGAGCAAACCGAACCTTGCTAAGTTTTAGGGACATCCGCACCAACGGTTATCACCTTGATACACATTGTGAGAATGAGACAGAATTTTTGTGTGTTACTCTGGCAAAATGCGGAAGACGCCGCGTTCTTGAGAAACTTATGAGTCTAAGTAGTGGTTTATACCAGACTACAATAAGGGTTATTGAATCCTACGCTGTGAGTCACGAACTTTGTGATTTCGAAGCATACCAACTATGGCATGACCGACTCGGTCACCCTGGACGCGACATGATAATTCGAATTTTGAAAAACTCACACGGTCATCCGTTTTTCAAGTCCAAAAAATGATTGGAAGCACCACTCGATATCGGCATTGATGTGACTGAGCTTGATGCTGTATCACCGGGATTAAAGATCGCACGCCCTAATAAGGTTGACGGTGCATCTTTCGTAAATCCCGAGGCTTCCGTGGCAATTTCCAATGCCCGTAAATCGTTTTGCAAAGCCTGTTCACTAGCAAAGTTGATACTCTCTCCGTCCTTTGCTAAAGACTCAACACAAAACATTCGCTTCTTTCAAAGAATTCAAGGGGACATTTGTGGACCTATTCAACCAGAGTGCGGACCATTCAGATACTTTATGGTTCTGGTTGATTTATCGATGCGATGGTCACACGTCGCTCTGCTATCCACAAAAAATGCTGCATTTGCTAAACTCCTAGCACAAATCATCAGGTTACGGGCTAACCGCCCCGACTTTCCAATCTCGTCATTAAGATTGGACAATGCTGGTGAGTTTACGTCAAAGTCTTTTGACGACTATTACATGTCGATTGGGATTGAAGTTGAACATCCCGTCCCCCATATTCATTCGCAGAATGGCCTTGCTGAGTCTATGATTAAGCGGTTACAGCTTATCGCCCGAGCATTGGTATTGCGCACCAACTTGCCGATTTCTGCCTAGGGTTATGCAATTTTACATGCGGCTATACTTATTCACTTTCGACCCACTGCCAATCAATCGTTTAGTGCATACCATTTGGTAACTGGATATGAGCCTCATATTTCACACTTACGCATTTTTGGTTGTGCAGTCTATGTGCCAATTACGCCTCCACAGCGTACTAAAATGGGTCCGCAAAGACGATTAGGTATATACGTTGGCTATGAATCGCCTAAACTTGTCCGCTATTTGGAACCTTTGACAGGAGATCTATTTACTGCAAGATTTGCAGACTGTCACTTTGATGAGACAAACTTCCCGTCGTTAGGGGGAGAGAGGAATCGAACGATTCCAGTTGAACGCCAGGAAATTGTCTGGTGTGCTCCCTCCTTGCCTCATCAAGATCCCCGGCAGCTCAATATGAGCTAGAAGTGCAACGTATTCTCAGTCTTCAGAAAGTTGCGGATTCGATGCCCGACAACTTTACTGATACTGCGGAAGTGACAAGATCTACCATTCCCGCTGCGAATGTTCCTGCAAGGTTTGAAGTCCCAGTTATAGGGCAAGGTTCAGCCGCCCAATGGAATGATGCCCCCGGCGTTAACCTTAGTGGTGGGATGGCTGCTTCGGTTGCTCTTATCCCTGCTCGAAAGAGGGGGAGGCCAGTGGGTAGAAAGGATACCGAACCTCGAAAGAGAAGATAAACGGAGGCACAAAATTCCCTCATCATCGACACGGTGACTCCGTCACACGAGATTATCTCTGACTACGGATATGTCCTCGAATCTACAATTGAACAATCGATGAACACATCGAAAACTTTGTTGATGTCAGAAAATAAAGAAATCTCGATGCACTGTACGAGTGAATACGTACTATTGGACATGTCGTCCACGCTAGTCGATGATGCTTTTGCCTACTCCGTCGCTCAAGAAATTATTGAAGACGACGATGCTGAGCTACGCTCGGTTGCTGAATGACAACGATGAGCCGATTGGTCGAAATGGAAAGATCCAATGCAGGCTGAACTAGACCCAATAGCTAAACATGAGGTATTTGGCCGTATCGATCCAATAACCGTGGGCATTAAACCAGTTGGACATAAGTGGGTCTTTGTTCGTAAACGCAATGATAAGGATGAGGTCATGCGTTACAAAGCTAGACCAGTTGCCCAAGGCTTCTTGCAGCGCCCTGGCATTGACTACGAGGAGACGTATTCTCCCGTTATGGACATCATCACTTTCCGCTACTTAGTCAGTTTGGTAGTGTCCTAAAAACTGAATATGCAGCTTATGGATGTGGTTACAGTGTATCTTTATGGGGATCTAGATACAGATATTTATATGAAAGCCCCCGAAGGGATTTCGTTTCCCAATTCAAGTAGCTCTAAACCACGGAGTGCTTACGCTGTGAAATTGCGTCGTTCACTGTATGGGTTGAAACAATCCGGAATGATGTGGTACAACCGCCTACATGAATACTTGGTTGGGAAGGGATACGAGAACAGTGATATCTATCCATGCATTTTCGTGAAAAGAACAGATACAAGATTCGTAATTGTAGCCATCTATGTAGATGACATGAATGTTATCGGTACCATAGATGAGGTCAATGAAACGGCCCGCTACCTTAAATCCGAATTCGAGATGAAAGACCTTGGGAGGACTCGATTCTGCTTGGGCTTAGAGCTAGAACATCGAGATGATGGTATACTCATTCATCAATCTGCCTATGTCCATAAAATGCTCAGGCGATTTAGCATGGACAAAGTACATCCTCTTGCTACCCCCATGGTTGGTCGAAGTCTGGAAATGAACAAGAATCCGTTTCGTCCTAAAGAGGAGTATGAAGAGGTCCTTGGAGCAGAAACACCATACCTTAGCGCAATCGGTGCGTTGTTGTATCTGGCTCAATGTACTCATCCAGACATCGCATTCTCTGTGAATCTGTTAGCAGGATTTAGGTCCGCTCCAACGATAAGGCATTGGAATAGAGTAAAACACATCTTTCGATACTTGAAAGGCTCCAGTGATCTTGGATTGTTCTTTCCCTACGCAAGAGAGAGTGATATTCCGAAAGGAACTGTTGAGGTTAAGACGATGCATACCGACCGTCGATCTTCCTCTGATATTGTAGCTAAGCATGGTAGCTTGACTACCAGAAGTGCTAATGCGAGCAGACTTACCCCCTATGCAGAGAATCCTAACAACACGTTAGTTGGATTTGCTGAAGCCGGTTATCTCTCTGACCCGCATAAAGGACGTTCCCAAACTGGTTATGTGTTCGCCATTGGGAATACGGCGATATCTTGGCGATCTACCAAGCAGACCTTGGTTGCAACTTCCTCGAACCATGCAGAGATAATTGCATTGCACGAATCCGTAAGGGAGTGCATTTGGCTCCAGTCAGTCATAGACCATATACGAGGAACGTGTGGATTAGATCCCACTACAGCAACCCCTACTTGCATCTTTGAGGACAATACGGCATGCATTGAGCAGATAAAGTTAGGTTTCATTAAGGGTGACAATACCAAGCATATCGCGCCGAAGTTCTTTTATAATCATCAGCAACAGAAATTGCTGAATATCGAAGTGAAACAAGTGAGTTCCGATGAGAATATCGCAGACTTGTTCACTAAGTCTTTGCCAAAATCTACATTTGAGAAACGTGTGAGAAGCATCGGCATGTGTCGATTATCCGAACTCAACTAATGATAGCTCGCCGGAATGAGCTGTCATGTTTACCTCAGGGGGAGTATACTTCACATAATTCTGACATTTGTAGTTGGTGCGTTGTGCTCTTTTTCCTCACCAAGTCTTTGTTTTTTCCCACGGGGTTTTATTTGACTTGGAAAGGTTTTTTACCGAGGAAACACCTTATGCACCATGTTAGTATTAGTGCTCGACACAGGGGGAGTGTTCTGGGATGTCTTTCCCTTATTGGTGTCTTACCTAATACTGGTTGTAGGGGGATAGAGATATGGAAGGATCTAGACCCTTCCAGAGGTAGTAGGATCCCGTTAGATGTCTTACCTTATATGCCTATATAAAGGCCCCTCTATTCATTGTTATTAATACAATTGATTTGCTGACTTTTACTTTCTCCTGAAACATATATTACCTTTTATCTAATAAAGATAAAAACGGTAGTTGTGTAAATAAAATCCATGGGTGTCATTTGTGTAATATATTAGGTAAACGAGGCATTACGACCCGTGTGATGCACGGGTTTTGTTTTTCGATAAATTTTTTTAACTTTTTCTTATGTCTATAACTCAACTTTTTGTATCTGTTATTATAATTAACAAACGGCTTTGAGCCAAAAGTATGTACTTTTTCCTTTTATTCCATTATGCAAGGTCATACCAAAGAGCGTAAATATTGGTTTCTCACTAAAAAGAATTTGTGGGTTATTAGTAAAAAATAGAAAATGACAAAGTAATTGTAATACCTGGTTGTAATTCAGTCATTATCATTCAGTAATTATCATTCAGTAATTGTCACTCAGTAATTTTCACTCATTAATGATCATTTGTCACTCATATTCAATCATTGTATTCACCGTTCAGAGTAATTGTATCGTGTATCAATCATCATTCATCATCAATCTAGTTGGAGAATCGTGCCGTGTTTATCATCATTGTCATCTTCATAGTGGGATGTGTGTGAGGAGTAGCGCACGCTATGAACTCTCTTTAGCGCGCGCTAATTGAGTTTAGGTAGCGCACGCTACCTCTCAACACTAACGCATGTTAATGTAGTTCAAGTAGGCAGTCCAGAAGGCACTGGACTGCAGTTGGGTTGTAAGTAGCGCACACTACGAATGGTAAGTAGCGCGCGCTAGTAGGTCGGACTAGCGCACGCTCTATAGTCAGTGTAGCGCGCGCTAAGGTCGGATCAGGCAGAGTCCAGTGGCTACTGGACTGATTAGGAATAACTCCTAGCGCACGATACGAGTAGATATTAGCGTACGCTAATCGGTGTCAGTAGCGTACGCTGAATCTTGTGTGTAGCGCGCGCTACCGTGATCAGATCAGAGAACAAGAGGTTCTGGACTTTTAGTACTGGGCACCAGATAAATTGTTAGCGCGCGCTAACATTTTCTGTTAACGCACGCTAAGTACATGGTTGTAGCGCAAGCTACAAGAGGTACGTAGCGCACGCTACCGTTGCGAACAGAGGATACTAGACTACCCAGTATACCCTTTAGCACACTCTACGCACAAGAGCTAGCGCACGCTAATCCGAGGACAGTATTTATTGGACAGTGCTGTCCATTTCGTCATTTCATCATCTCACTTTATTCCCTCGGCGGTTTTGGGCGATTCCGGGCGATTTGGAGAGTTTTCTTCGAGCTGAATCCACTAATCATCATGTTCAAGCTTATCATTCGGATTAATCATCATTAAATCATCCCCATCACATCAAATCAAGGTAATAATCTCTTGGATCTAGAATTTCAGATTTTGGGCATTTTCCTTCCTATTTCTTCGTGTGAGCTTGGATTGTTATTGGAATATGTTAGATATGGATTATCTACCTTGGATAAATGTATTCCTACGGATTTATTGTCATATATTTCGGATTTCATGAATATTGGGGTTGAATCAAGAACACTTTAGGGTTGCTTTGATATTTTTGGGGGGGTTCGATTATATGTTGTCGTTAACTCGAATTGTGGATTCTTATGGGATTATTGATATCATTGAACTTGTTTTGTCGGTTTGAAATACTCATTTTGGAGTTGGTTTTGATATATTCGAGATTGGATATTATCAAAGGTTGTATGTTTGCTAAGTGTTCGCTAGAATGCCTAAATGAGTTTGGATATTGTTGTATCGACGTTTTGAGTTGGTTATAATCGTGTTTGATTGGTATGTTGATCGTATTTTTGGTAATTATGTTATTCAAGGTTGTTCGAGCGACCAACACCTCATTTAGGATGTTTTTTCGTGGAAGGACATTCTTCACCGGTGTTGTGTAAGTTAATTCTTACTCGGTTAAAAGGATATTCATTCCTTTCGGTGTTGTTCATTCATAATCATAGTTCATTCATAATGTATTAACCGCATTGAGACTTGTAATTGTCAATTAATCATTTCATTCACGAGGAACGATGTTTCCAATCATTTCATTGAGCTATCATTTGTTTCACCATCATTTCATCTTGGTGAGTCATTCTTGACTTTGTCGGATTGTATTTCATTATATTCATTGGTCACTTTTGATCGTGTGACCTTCTGGGTTCATATTGCGTGGCCGGGTAGGGATGTGTGGAATTTTTAGTCGGGCACACGATAGTCATGTGTTGGGTTCACCAACACATTGGACTGTGCACACGGTAATGTACCTCCGTGAGACTAATTAGGTACAAGGGCAGGTGTGTCCGGACACTCGTCTTGTGCACGTGCACATTCCATTACGGGCGTACTATGATGCTCCTCTTCAACATAAATTCATAACTAAGGATATTTCATGATTTTGTTTATTCAACTATTGAGGATTGTTGTTCTGTGTAACTGACCCCGTTGGGGGACATTGTTTTTAGGTCATGGAAAGGCAAAGGCACGGGAAGAGAACGTTGACGGCGAGGAGTCCCAGTGATACTAGTAAGGGGCCCCCAGTCCTTTCAGTCATTCATGTTGTCTTCATTTTATTTCTGCTGCTGATTTCCGTTTGGATACTCATTTTCATTCAGTGTTGTATATTTTATCTTCATATAAAATATACATGTATTCTGTATTATCTTGGGTGTGTTGTACTTGGAACTCCTCATTGGAGTAATTAATGATATAATGTGATTCGGTACTACAATTATATTATTTAAGTCATTAATTTTCATTCGCCTGGTGGGTCCCAGTTGGGGGTCCACGGCACTGTAATAGTCGCCTAGTTGGGGTGTTACAGAGTTGGTATCGGAGCAGTGGTTTTGAATACTGCCTTCCGAGTCGTGTCTCATTTGAAATCATCGTCATCAGACTAGTATCATTGGACTTTCGCGTCACGTGTCACCTGTGCAAATGCCGAGCCCCTCAGACTAAAAGAACTGTAAGATTTCTAACGCCATGGTATAATTTCTGGCAATAAGAATCACTCATTCATTATTCAACAGTCAACAATCCTCAGTCATCATTTCATTTTTGATCATGTCGATCATGTTAACTCATTAATCACTCAGTTCATTTCATTACTTAGTTGTTGATCGTAAGGACCGTATCATTAATCTTGCTAACTTGTTCAAGATAATCATTTCAAGAATTTCATCAGATAATCATGTCACTCTAGTTAATCATTCATGTAATCACTGTGTTAGAGCGCGTATGCTCATTTTTATCATTTCATAACGTAATCATAACGAGATACTCATGAGAGATCTATAATCATCATTTGGCCTTCCTACTCCAGTATGGAGAGAGCTGTCAAAGGACGCAAGGGGAGAGGCCGCGGTGCGGGCCGAAACCCGGGGAATAATCATTCACAGTCAGGAAGTCGTACCCGGGACACAGCTCAATCAGAAGGTGTTCGGGTTGATCCACTCGCTTTCATGCAAGGCATGATGGCCCAAATGCAATTGCTTAATTACCAATGCGCTACTCTGACCGAGTTAATCGAGAAAGCTCTTACTGATGAGCTTACTGCTAAGCAAATTGCTGAGCAACAACCTTCATCTGCTAGCAAGAAATCAACGAAGAGTAATCAGTCCGAAGGCGGTCAGTCAACCTTCAAGAAGTCTCGTGTGGGCTCTACTTTTTCTGAGCGACCTCCTACAGCGCATAAGCCCGCAGAGTCTCAGTCCCGAGCTGCCAGTTCGGCCATCACCTGTTTCAACTGTGGAGCGCCGGGTCATTTCAGCACTAGGTGTTCGAGGCAGGCTATCACCTGTTTCAACTGTGGGATTTCCGGGCATAAGGTCCGTTTATACCAAAGAGACTCCAAGCATACTCCGGTGGCATCTCAGGCCCCGAAGCAATTAGCAGTTCAGAATCAGGCCACTCAGTCCGTGCTGTTTAAGACGACGGGAACAATAAAAGGCGGAGCTCATACTTATCAGACAGGAGCATCCGGTTCGGGGGCCGGCAAGTCCCGAATTCACGAGATGAAGAGGACCGACGATCCGGAGGCCCGAATGATCTCAGGTATACTCGAAATTCTATCCCAACCTGTGTGTACCCTTTATGATACTGGTGCATCGCATTCATTCATTTTCGAGTCATGTTTGAGTGGACGACTTTTGGATAGCTCCACTAGTTGTAAGCCTTATGTCATTGGTCTACCAGGCGGTAGAAGAATTTTCGGAAATCATGAGGTTAAGAACTGACCGAATTAAGCCTAATGACCGCAATTGGTTGGCAGACCTAATCGTGGTGGATTTACCTAAGGACGATGTAATATTGGGTATTAGTTGGATGGATCGTCATGATGCCATCCTCACCGTTCGTAAGCGTATGGTCACTATCATTTCAATCGTTGGAGCCGAGTGTGTATTCCAGGGAAGTAATCCCCGTTGTTCCGTAAGAATCATTAATATGATGAAAGCAGTAAAATTACTCAATCAGGGTTGTTCAATCATTCATTGTATCATTGTCATCGATTGACCGTTCTAAGAAAATCGAGATGTTCAATCATTCATTGTATCATTGTCATCGATTGGCCGTTCTAAGGCAATCGAGGTGTTCAATCATTCATTATACCATTTTCATCGATTGGCCGCTCTAAGGCAATCGAGGTGTTCAATCATTCATTGCATCATTTTCGTCGATTGGCCATTCTAAGGCAATTGAGGTGTTCAACCATTTATGGTATCATTGTTATCGATTGACGATGTACTCCTAGACGAGCTACCTGGTTTACCTCCACCGAGGGATGTGGAATTCACGATAGAGTTGGATCCTGGTACGTCCCCATTATCGAAGGCACTGTATCGGATGGCCCCGAACGAAGTGCAGGAACTAAAGAATCAATTGGAGGATTTGACCGATAAGGGTTATTTTCGACCGAGTGCATCCCCGTGGGGAGCACCAGTGTTATTTGTCAAGAAGAAGGATGGTTCTTTTCGTTTGTGTATCGATGATCTCTTAGATCAACTTCAGGGAACTTCAGTATTTTCCAAGATCGACTTAAGATCTAGATATCATCAGTTGTGAATTCGAGAGTCGGATATCGCAAGGACGGCGTTGCGAACACGCTATGGTCATTATGAGTTATCGTAATGCCGTTTGGGTTAACTCATTCACCTGCGGTGTTCATGGAGTTAATGAATCGGGTTTTCATCGACTATTTGGATGAGCTTGTGGTTTTCTTCATTGACGACATTTTGATTTTTTCTCGTGATCGAGAGGAGCACGAGGCTCACCTTCATCAGGTTGTCGACGTGTTGAGACGAGAGCAACTCTATGGAAAGTTTTCCAAATGTGAGTTCTGGATGTCCGAAGTGACGTTTCTCGGACATGTAATTTCATCAGACAGTGTACGTGTTGATCCTCAGAAGAAGGAGGCTATCCGAGATTGGCTACCTCCGAAGAATGTTAAGGAAATCCGAAGCTTTCTCGGATTAGCCGGTTATTATCGGCGGTTTGTGGAAGGATTTTTTAAAAATGCTCAACCCATGACAAACCTTCTGTGGAAGGATAAGAATTACACATGGTCCGACGCGTGTCAGCGGAGTTTTGAGGAACTCGAGAGCCAGTTAATTTCAGCACCTGCCCTTTCCTTGCCACTAGGGGTGTATTTCGAATCGAACGAACCGAGCAGTGACTTTAATGAACATTCGTTCGTGTGACATATAGTATGTTCGGTTTGTGTTCGTGTTCGACGAACATAATAATCACTTGCTCGTGTTCAGTTCGTTAAAATTTCAGAAATTTCGCGTTCGTTCGTTAGTGTTCGTTTGTTCGGTTCGTTTGTGTTCGAATAGTCCGGTTCGTTTGTGTTCGAAAATTCATTTGTTCGTTTGTGTTCGAAAATACAAGAAAAAGTCAAGATTCATACAAAATAAGCAATAATAATACCAAAAAAAAAATCTAATACAGTGTTTCAAAACCATTCCGCAAAAACCATCCATGTCAGGCATATGGACATCGCTGCTGACCAAATCGAATCTATCCTTGTTTTCCATGATCATTTTCAGCGCCATTCTTGCCTGACTCGTTGTAGTAACTGTGAGGGTCAAAAAGGGAATTTTTTAACGGATATTTTAATAAGTCAATTTGTAAGGAAATTCATCTGAAAAACTGAAAAGGGAAAAAAAATAGGGGGGGATTCAGAACACAAAAACGATGAACATAAAATTGGAATATAATAGTGAAAATATAATTTTCATGGGAATAAACAACAATTACCCTCGAGGGGGTGGATTTGCAGTAGACGACTGTTGGCTTGACGGAAAACACGAAGAAAGTGAACCACCCCATCCCTCGTATTGAGTTCTAGGAGAAGCATTGCCTGAAGTTCTCTGAGGAGAGCCAGCAGCTGAGTACCATCTAGGGGACACACTGGTTATTGTTCTCGGGGTTCTAGTCGGAGTAAGTTGGGTCGTTCTATATGGATTCACAGGCTACCATCGGGGTTTATGATTGCGCTGTTAATAGACCCGATAATAGAACAATGTGTGTTCTGGCCAGGCAAAGGTTACTTCATAACCTATGAATAACGCGATCGGCAGCCGAACGACGATCACCAGTCTTCCAGCCCGATCGCCATTATCAAGCCACATCATCAAAACCGGAGGACTCGTTCGCCATCTACAGTTCACCATCTAACATGATGGACTAAGGCATGAGATCACCTCCCCCGCACAACGTACACCGTAGAAGGTCGGCATCTACATGACGATCCGACGTAGGAGAGTGCAGCCATGGTCCTGGTGGTCGATGGAACCGACTGCTTAGGCCATGCAAGGTCCATTTGGGCCAAGATCGCCCGCCCTTCATTTAAATACGAGGCCGGCGTAGTCTGAGGGCCCTCCAAAACTAATCAGTGGACACGATCACCCGCCCTCAAAGGTTCATCATCTAACATGGTGAACCCGGACAATGCGACGCATCACTACCCCGTCTCAACGTACACCGTCGAGGGTCGCCATCTTCATGGTGGGCCGAGGTGGAAGCAGAGCTAACAAGCCGCGGAAGTGGAGTTGATTAATCCGACGACGCCCCGCGCAAGGACTCCTCTAGACCAAGACCGCACGCCCTTCGTTTAAATACGAGGCGAGGCGCAGCCTAACAAAGGACCCTCATAATAAAATGAGTCACGAGACAGACAATGTGGCTCGCGCATAAGACACGGTCATGGAGTCGGTCCATCGAACTCCGCGACTGTGCACGGTTCCTCAGCGACGAAACAATCAAGTTTCTACGAGGGATCGGCCAAAATTGTTTTTTCCAGGTACAAGACCGAAGATAGCTAGCCAATCGACCAGATCGCCCAAGTCCGAAGCCAAAGTCCGCCCAACGGATCGCCCGTCTTCATCCTGCGCGATCACCAGCAAGAACCACCTCACCCCATGTCTTCAACATCGGAGCAAGCTGGGGGCAATTGTTGTGTCGAGAATTATACGTCTCAACAGGCGATCGCCTCAGAGACCGAGCGACCGAGCCAGAGCCCAACAGCCAAGGCAGATTGGTCGACCGAAGGTCCCAAGACAAGTCCCGGTGCCGAGCGATCGACATCTAAGGCGATCGTCTCTCGGTATTTGGCAATCGACCCCTGGTGACCGACCAAATGACGACCGCCTCATGCCACGCGAAGCCAACGATCGTCCAATCGGCAAAGGCCTAAGCTCGGGTCAGAGACCCACATGCAGATCCGGAAAAGGCGCCGCAGCACATGGATCGTTGACCACAGCCTGTCAGCATCTTCTCACCAACCGAAAGACCCGCCGAAAGTGGTACAGTGGGACCGCCCGGGACAGCAACTCAGGACGCATGCCGGCTCCTCATTGGACCGCACAGCTAGCTGCCAACAGCAGCCGCGGACTTTAGGCAGACAACCCATGTGACATAAAGACGATCGCCCCTTATTATATTACATGAAAGGCGATCGCCCGCTAGAAAACAGAGCATCTCAGCTCCTATAAATAGAAGGTTGCCTGCACTTGGACATGGATCTGATTTTTTCTCTCTGAACTCTCTGGCTTTTGGACAAAACTTGGCTTTCTTACTATTGGCAACTGCTATCTCTCGGCTTTTCTCTCTCTCAGCACCTCTCAATCCTGAGACGGTCGGCAGAAACGAGAGCAAGAACACGCAGAGCTTCGCTCAAGAGCTAGATAAATATGATCTTTTACACTCATTGTAATCGCATTCTTACATTGATATTTGTACTCAAACGTATTGATATTAATAACATATCGCGAGAGCATTCAAGCCCGGGCCTAACAAACCCGGCAAATCTTGTGTTTTTCCATTCCCACGGACGTGCTCTCGTAATTTGCTGTTGTCCGTCCATTCCAGCAATATTCGTCTTCGGATAATATTTCGGGCAACAACACTAATATAATACCAGGACAAAACCAACAATATAATTAACAACAAGATAGTATACTCTTAATTAACAAACTGAAATCATCACTACAAGACTGCAAAAAAATATATAAATAATATGAATGAACATAGACATATTCCCATATCTCATATCATACTATAAAATCAAATAAGAATAGGAACAAAGAAAATCACGAAACATATAGGAAGATAAACAAACAAATATTTATAATGGACACAAATATAAAATAAATACCTAATGTTTGCGTCGAAAATCCACTTCTTGGCAGAGAAACCGACCCGGCGGAGGCGTTGACCGATACTCAAGAAACAGACCGAAGGTCCGAAACTCAAAGAGAGGTGGTAGACCGAGAGAGCTGGTGGTGGTGGAGCGCCGGAGGCATTGTGAGAGGTGAGGGCTATGAGAAGTGAGGGCCGGAGGCGTTGTGAGAGCCGAGAGGTGAGGGCTAGGTGAGAAAGTGAGAAATGAGAAGGAATGTGTCGGCGGCGTGTGCTGGTATAGGTTAGGTTTAGTGGGTATGGAATAGAATAAAATAATAGAATATATATTAATATTTATTATTTGTTCGCGAACTGTTCGCGAACTACCGAACAGTAATATATATGTTCGTGTTTGGTTCGTGTATGTAACGAACATGTTCGCAAACTGTTCAGTTCGGTCAAACTCGTACACGAACCGAGCGTTGACCGAACTTTTTTGTGAAATTTTCGCGAACGTTCATTTCATTTACACCCCTACTTGCCACAAGGGATGGAAGGATTTGTGGTTTATAGTGACGCGTCCGGACACGATCTTGGATGTGTACTAGTGCAGAATGGGAAAGTTATTGCTTATGCTTCACGGCAATTGAGACCTTACGAGATTAATTATCCGACCCACGACTTGGAGCTAGCAGCCGTGGTATTCGCATTGAAGATTTGGCGTCATTATCTTTATGGCGTTACCTGTCAGATATTCACCGATCATAAGATTTTAAAGTATATATTTACTCAGAAGGAGTTAAATATGCGACAGAGACGGTGGTTGGAACTAATCAAAGATTATGATATTGAGATGATTTACCACCCGGGCAAGGCGAACGTTGTCGCCGATGCCTTGAGTCGTAAGTCCGTTCAGGAGTAGATGCTTGCTCGACACAGCCTCGAAGGAACTTCAATAGAATTTCTGAGACCCGAGATCGAGGTCTGGTTACAGCGAGTACAAGGGCAACTTTGTACGTTAGAGATTTCATCGCCACTTGAAGAGGCGATCAGGGAGAATCAGGGTTCGGACCCATTTTTGTTACGCATTTGAGATGATGTGACTCAGGGGAAAGCCCCTGGGTTTGTGGTCCACGAGGATGGACTTTTGCGATTTAAGAATCGGTTGTGCGTACCGGCGAATGACGAGTTGAAAAACTCAATTTTGAGAGAAGTTCATGCTACCCCTTATTCCGTTCATCCGGGGTCTAGCAAGATGTATAAAGACTTGAAACAAAATTACTGGTGGAGTAATATGAAGCGAAAAGTCGCGGAATTTGTTTCGAGATGTTTGACCTGTCATCAAGTCAAGATAGAACATCAGCGACCGGCGGGTATGCTGAAACCTCTCCCTATTCCAGAGTGGAAGTGGGAGGATATTTCAATGGACTTCATCACGAGTTTGCCGACGAGTCATCGTGGCATGAATACAATCTGGGTAATTGTGGACCGCTTAACTAAATCAGCTCATTTCCTTGAGATTAAGGATACGTGGGGTCCCGAGAGACTTGCCCAGTTGTTTATCAAAGAGATAGTGAGACTGCATGGTACTCCTAAAAGTATCGTTTCCGATCATGATGGACGGTTCGTGTCTCATTTTTGGAAATCAGTTCATCGTGCTATGGGAACTCAGCTTAATCTCAGTACAGTTTTTCATCCTCAGTCCGACGGACAATCAGAGAGGACTATTCAGACTTTGGAAGACATGTTGAGGGCATGTATCTCGATTGGAAAGATGATTGGGAAGCCCAACTACCATTGATCGAGTTCACATACAATAATAGTTGGCATGCTTCGATTAAGATGGCACCTTACAAGGCCTTATACGGTCGTTGTTGTCGATCTCTTTTGTGTTGGGATGACTTATCAGAATCAATCGGCACCGAGCCCGATATTCTTATAGCCGCCCGTGAGAAGGTATCTTTGATCAGGAGTCGTTTGTTGACCACTCAGAGTCGACAGGAATCATATGCAGATAATCGTCGTCGACCATTAGAGTTCGAGATAGGTGACCACGTTTTGGTCAAGGTATCCCCGAGTCGAGGTATCTTTCGTTTTGGGAAGCGGGGAAAGTTGAGTCCGATATTCATTGGACCATTTGAGATTTTGGATCGAGTAGGCGAGTTAGCTTATCGATTGGCCTTACCTCCGGCGTTGAGCCGAATTCATAATGTTTTTCACGTCTCTCAGTTACGGAAGTATGTTGCCGACCCGAGTCACATACTTCAGTTCGACGAAATCGAGATCGCTGATGATCATTGATATGAGGAGTGTCCTATACGAGTCTTAGAGCGGTGAATCAAACAGTTGAGGAACAAGATGATTTCTTTGGTTAAAATTCAGTGGTCTAGACATGGAGTCGAAGAGGCTACTTGGGAAACCGAGGATAGTATGCAGGAGAGTCATCCCGAGTTGTTTGACCCTTAGTTTCGGGGACGAAACTCTTTTAAGGGGGGTGTATGTAATACCCAGTTATAATTCAGTCATTATCATTCAGTAATTATCGTTCAGTAATTGTCACTCAGTAATTTTCACTCATTAATGATCATTTGTCACTCATATTCAATCATTGTATTCACCGTTCAGAGTAATTGTATCGTGTATCAATCATCATTCATCATCAATATAGTTGGAGAATCGTTCCGTGTTTATCATCATTGTCATCTTCATAGTGGGCTGTGTGTGAGGAGTAGCGCACGCTATGAACTCTCTTTAGCGCGTGCTAATTGAGTTCAGGTAGCGCACGCTACCTCTCAACACTAACGCACGCTAATGTAGTTCAAGTGGGTAGTCCAGAAGGCACTGGACTGCAGTTGGGTTGTAAGTAGCGCACGCTACGAATGGTAAGTAGCGCGTGCTAGTAGGTCGGACTAGCGCACGCTATACAGTCGGTGTAGTGCGCGCTAAGGTCGGATCAGGAAGAGTCCAGTGGCTACTGGACTGATTAGGAATAACTCCTAGCGCACGCTACGAGTAGATATTAGCGTACGCTAATCGGTGTCAGTAGCGTACGCTGAATCTTGTGTGTAGCGCGCGCTACCGCGATCAGATCAGAGAACAGGAGGTTCTGGACTTTCAGTACTGGGCACCAGATAAATTGTTAGCATGCGCTAACATTTTCTGTTAACGCACGCTAAGTACATGGTTGTAGCGCACGCTACAAGAGGTACGTAACGCATGCTACCGTTGCGAACAGAGGATACTGGACTACCCAGTATACCCGTTAGCGCACGCTACGCACATGAGCTAGTGCGCGCTAATCCGAGGACAGTATTTATTGGACAATGCAGTCTATTTCGTCATTTCATCATCTCGCTTCATTCCCTCGGCGGTTTTGGGCGATTTGGAGAGTTTTCTTCGAGATGAATCCACTAATCATCATCTTCAAGCTTATCATTCGGATTAATCATCATTAAATCATCCCCATCACATCAAATCAAGGTAATAATCTATTGGATCTAGAATTTTGGATTTTGGGCATTTTCCTTCCGATTTCTTCGTGTGAGCTTGGATTGTTGTTGGAATATGTTAGATATGGATTATCTACCTTAGATAAATATATTCCTACGGATTTATTGTCGTATATTTCAGATTTCATGAATATTGGGGTTGAATCAAGAACACTTTGGGGTTGACTTTGATATTTTTGGGGGGTTTCGATTAGATGTTGTCGTTAACTCAAATTGTGGATTCCTATGGGATTATTGATATCATTGAAGTTGTTTTGTTGGTTTGAAATACTCATTTTGGAATTGGTTTCGATATATTCGGGATTGGATATTATCAAAGGTTGTATGTTTGCTAAGTGTTCGCTAGAATGCCTAAATGAGTTTGGATATTGTTGTATCGACGTTTTGAGTTAGTTATAATCGTGTTTGATTGGTATGTTGATCGGATTTTTGGTAATTATGTTATTCAAGGTTGTTCGAGCAACCAACACCTCATTTAGGATGTTTGTTCGTGGAAGGACATTCTTCACCGGTGTTGTGTAAGTTAATTCTTACTCGGTTAAAAGGATATTCATTCCTTTCGTTGTTGTTCATTCATAATGTATTAACCGCATTGAGACTTGTAATTGTCAATTAATCATTTCATTCACGAGGAACGACGGTTCCAATAATTTCATTGAGCTATCATTCGTTTCACTATCATTTCATTTTGGTGAGTCATTCTTGACTTTGTCGGATTGTATTTCATTATATTCATTGGTCACTTTTGATCGTGTGACCTTCTGGGTTCATATTGCGTGGTCGGGTAGGGATGTGTGGAATTTTTAGTTGGGCACACGATAGTCATGTGTTGGGTTCACCGACACATTGGACTGTGCATACGGTAATGTACCACCGTGAGACTAATTAGGTACAAGGGCGGGTGTGTTCGGACACTCGTCTTGTGCACGTGCAAATTCCATTACGGGCGTACTATGATGCTCCTCTTCAGCGTAAATTCATAACTAAGGATATTTCATGATTTTGTTTATTCAACTCTTGAGGATTGTTGTTCTGTGTAACTGACCCCGTTGGGGGACATTGTTTTCAGGTCATGGCAAGGCAAAGGCACGGGAAGAGAACGTTGACGGCGAGGAGTCCCAGTGATACTAGTAAGGGGCCCCAGTCCTTTCAGTCATTCATGTTGTCTTCATTTTATTTCCGCTGTAGATTTCCGTTTGGATACTCATTTTCATTCAGTGTTGTATATTTTATCTTCATATAAAATATACATGTCTTCTGTATTATCTCGGGTGTCTTGTACTTGGAACTCCTCATCGGAGTAATTAATGATATAATGTGGTTCGGTACTACAATTATATTATTTAAGTCATTAATTTTCATTCGCCTGGTGGGTCCCAGTTGGGGGTCTACGGCACCGTAATAGTCGCCTAGTTTGGGGTGTTACAGTAATACTAATGAACTAAATTTTCTTTCAAGGCCAAAATTTCTGAAAACCCATAAAATGGTAGAAGAGACCGTACTTATTAAACTATCAACATTGACGTGAATAATGTCTGCATGTGTTGGCAATTTTTATCTAAATGTTTTTCATGATTTGTATTCATCTTTGTTTGTAAAAACCTTCTTGTAATATATGAAGCCCTCTTGTCTAATTATTTTCTTTTGTTGTTCAATGTACAACACTCCCTGTAAAATATCCATTAATATCAGTGAACTAATATTGTTTTCTTTTGGATTAGTATTGTTTTCGTTTGTATTAACATTGTTTGATATGCAAAGTAAACTATTTATACACACAATATGTAGTATGTAACCTTCCATAAGGATATGAACGGTCAATTTTAATTGTTTGCAAAATGAAGCTATATATGAAAGAGCAAAGAATTTTGCCACCGTTTGGGTTTTGTTTGGGTTTTAGTATAAATACTAATAAAACTTTAATGAAGGTGTTTGTAAAAGTTCAGAAAATTAACTTATTGCTATAGTTATGGCAAATGTCATTACAAAATTCATAAAGATTTAAATCATGAATACTCAACTTAATTCAATTAGTTGGACAATAAAATGAGATGAAGCCAAAAAAAGGTTTGTAACGATTTTTATAAAAATGAAGTGATGGGCATTCAAGTTCATTCAAGTAAAGGAATTTAAGTCGTAAAGATTTAACATGAAACTCAATTTTTAACTAAATGCTAATTGAATTATAGGATTTTAATTAATACTTTAAGACATGGATTTAATACTTAATATATATATATATAAATAAGAATATTAAATTAGAGGAAATAATTTAATATGAACTAATATTAAATGTAAAATATTCATTAATTAATATCATTAAGTCTCCACAATAAATTTAAGGACTCAATCTTTATATATACGAGGCATTATCCAACCCGTGCGATGCACGGTCTTTGGTTGAATATCTACGTGTTTTGTACGTAATGTTGGAGCAGACGGTTGAATGAGCAGATGACAGAATTTAAATGCCTTTTAGAGAAGTTTATATGTTTTTTTATTGTTATTGTCCTTTTATTTTAGTATATGTAATTAGTTATATGAAATGAGGCTTTACTAACCCATATGTTGCTCCGGGGTTGTTTTTGGTTTATTCAACCTGTGCGATGCACCGATTGTATCTAAGATTTCATAGCTAAAATTTATCCATCTTGTAATTTATACTATCATTTAAAAGTTCATTTTAATCACCTTGTGTATTAGAAGGTGCATTTGCATTGTGATGTTTATCATAACTTTTGTATTTAAATTAGTTTATTTACATTAAAAGTTACAATTAAAATAGTCTCTTCATATATTTACAATTAAAAGTTACAATTAAATTCCCCTTCCACATTAAATTAAGGGGATAAATTTTATTTTAGTCTATGTAATTAGTCATATGAAATGAGGCTTTACTAACCCGTATGTTGCTCCGGGGTTGTTTTTGGTTTATTCAACCCGTGCGATGCACCGATTGTATCTAAGATTTCATAGCTAAAATTTAACCATCTTGTAATTTATACTATCATTTAAAAGTTCATTTTAATCACCTTGTGTATTAGAAGTTGCATTTGCATTGTGATGTTTATCTCGAGGCGCGCCTTGAGGCGAGGCGGCAGAAATCCGCCTCTGAGGCAGCGCCTCTCCCCCTACTGCTGAGGCTTACGCCTCGCACCTGTGAGGCGGGTTTGAGGCGCACCTTGAGGCGCGTTTCTATGAGGCGACCCATGAGGCGGACCTCTATTTCCCGAGAGGAACGAGTCTTTTCCAAAAAAAAAGTTACATTAAAAGTTACAATTAAAATAGTCTCTTCATATATTTATAATTAAAAGTTACAATTAAATCCCCCTTCCACATTAAATTAAGGGGGATAAGTATTATATAGTATAGATAAGATGTATCGGGATATGTAATTTTCTCGATTTAAAGTGGAAATAGCTTATTTTGCCCTTTTGCATATAGCAATATTCTTTTCTTCCCCAAGTTTAGTAACAACTCTTTTGATACCCAAATTGTCGAGATTGACCTTTACTCGAATAAAATTCGAGTCATATATTATAATTTCGAGTAACATAATTTCGAGTCAACTTCAAAAAAAATAATATTGAGGAAGGTTGAAAATATGGGTTACCGGATTCCGAAAATTCGGATTACACGAGTCCAATTCGTGTCACCCGAATACAATTCGTGTCACACGAATTTTGTTGCCCGAAATTCGAGTAACATATTTTTTTTAAGTCATCGGGAAAAAATGTCTCCCGAAACTCATTCGGGACATGTAAAAGATAAAAAAAGTCTCCCGAATTCATTCATTCGGGACATGCAAAAAAAAAACTCCTGAATTCATTCGGGACATGTAAAAAAAAAAATGTCCCCCGAATTCATTCGGGTCATGTATAAAAAAAAATCACGAATTCATTCGGGACATGTAAAAAAAAATATGTTACTCGAATTAATGTCTCCCGAAATTCACTCGGGACATGTAAAAAAAAAAAATCTCCCGAATTCATTCAGGACATGTAAAAAAAAATATGTTACTCGAATTAATGTCTCCCGAATTCATTCGGGACATGTAAATAAAAAAAAAAGTCTCCCGAATTTATTCGGGACATGTAAAAAAAAAACTCCCGAATTCATTCGGGATATGTTAAAAAAAATATGTTACTCGAATTAATGTCTCTCGAAATTCATTCGGGACATGTAAAAAAAAAATTCTCAATATTGTTTTTTTTTAAGTTGACTCGAAATTATGTTACTCGAAATTACAATATATGACTCGAATTTTATTCGAGTAAAGGTCAATTTTGACAATTTGTGATCAAAAGAAATTGTTACTAAACTCGAATGTAGTTAATATCATATACGCGAAAGCAAGAAACAAATTTTCTCCCCTATTTAAATTCCTAAACCAGTCCTCTGATTTCCATCATTTACATTTAAACCCCGCCCATGTCAAACCAAAATCCAAAACAAAAAAACATTTCAAATCTCATGCTTCCGAACAGCAGAACGAAGAAAAAAATAGAAATCAGAAGAACAGGAAGAAAAAAACCGGAAAATTGCAGAAGATGGGGAAAGATCTGAGCGACGATCAGGTATCATCAATGAAGGAGGCTTTCACTTTGTTCGACACAGACGGAGACGGCAAGATAGCGCCGTCGGAGCTCGGAATTCTGATGCGCTCGCTCGGCGGAAACCCTACCCAGGCTCAATTGAAGTCCATAATTGCCGAGGAGAAGCTCAATGCGCCTTTTGATTTCCCTCGGTTCCTTAACATCATGTCGAAGCATCTGAAGCCCGAGCCGTTCGATCGCCAGCTTCGCGACGCGTTCAAGGTGCTCGACAAGGATGGCACTGGGTACGTCGTCGTTTCAGATCTCAGGCACATTCTCACTAACATCGGGGAGAAACTGGAGCCTGCGGAGTTTGATGAGTGGATCCGCGAGGTGGATGTTGGAGCCGATGGCAAGATTTTCTACGAGGATTTCATTGCGCGCATGGTCGCCAAGTAAGAAGGTGATTTCGTGGCCTATGAGTGATCTGTTGCGATTTGCATTCTTTCATGACAGTGATGTTCTTTTTTTTTTTTTTTTCATTTGTTACTTTTCCGAGTGATCTTTGAGATATTGTGACATGATAGTTCGTGTTGAAAGTTTATACTATGCTACTAGAGATTTTACATGTTTCTGTAATTATAGAGACCAAATAATCATAGTTCTGAAATGGTGAAAAGTTTGTTAAGTTGAAGATGTCAGATTTATCAATTCTCTGAGTTGGTGAAACTGAAGTATAATATTTGAGAACTGGATGAACGAAGAGTACCTGAGACAATATTGTTAGCTTTGGTTGATTGATTGATTTGAAATGTAGGTCTAATAGTTGAATTAAAAAAGAAATTGTAAGATGTTTTTTCAAACATTATAACCAACTGGATCTAGGATTCCGAACAGCAATCTGTGAAGCTGATTGTCGTTTGTTTTCCGTTTAGCAATCTTATTCCCTCTTCTGCTTTAGGTTGCGTAGATTTTAAATAAACATAATCAGCAAAGATGTCCTATAATCGTGTTTGTATTTTAATGCCAAGTAAAAAGTTTTTCTTTCTTTTATTTTTTGAACTGTACACTATGAAATCACTAATCAGAGATCCTAACCGAGTATGAAGGATCGAAAGGAGAGAAAAACAATAGAGTAGATGACTTGTTTGTACCCCTTAGCCATGTGATGTGTATGCTATGTGTCTTGCACTAGAAATTGAGCAAATTGCAAACTTCTAGTAATTCCTTTTTTCTGTTTACATCATTTTCTTGTATTCTTCACTTACATTTGGAATGGCACTGTGGCGCTTATAGAAGATACTCATTCTTGTGTTTATGGTGGAAACATGACTATTAACCCCGCTGCCTATTGGTTCCATTCCATTGGAAATCACCCCCAAGGTTGTTATTTTTGCAGCTTTCAGTTGGCTCTGTAACTGCATAGTCACGTTTTCATGAATTTCCAATATATTTCTCATGTTCTTCTTTCAACTTACAGAGTTTATTCAGCAGCTAATAAAAAAGGAATTGTACCATAGAGTTGTCCACATATGTCACATATAATTACTTGCTTGCACATTTGAGTCCGTCATGTGAAGCCAAAAATATGTATCCTTATAGTCCAAAGCTTTGTTCATTTGAACCTTAGCAGAGAAACAACATGTAGGGGTTGCCCTGGCATCATCCCCCTGCAGGGAAGATTACATGAAAAGAGGAACAACAGATGAATGTAGCTAACTAAATAGTTAAAGAAATACACGATGAGAAGCTGAATGATTTCGGTAAGTCACGTACTAGTTAAAGCGGATGTAGAGAACAATGAAAGGAGAAAGGATGAATCTTCTTTCTTTGATTACTTGGGAGATTCTGAAGGGTATCTTTTGACATGGCTTATTCTGCTTGTTTCTTGGAGCAAATAATTTGTATGGTTACATAAATCAGGTGCAGGAGTGTGTGAGCGATTGTGAGAAATATGTGTAACTTGTAGAGAAGAACCATTTGAGAATATTTATTTGAAAGGATTAGAATATGGATTTGTAGGTGTAACTTACAATTATTGGTGACTTAAATCTCTCTCTCTCTCTCTCTCTCTCTATATATATATATATATATATATATATATATATAACCAAGTCAAACTATGTACCCTGCAGTAGTTTCTTATATAACAGTATACCTCAAGCTGCGGAATTTGTTTTAATATATTTGGGGGAATCAGAAACAAATAGTACTCCGCGCGAAACTCAATTATGGAAGTGGGTTTCATCTAGGAGGAATGCTTCTTGTTTTTGACTGTTCCTTCTAATTGCGTCCAACACTGTCAGTAATTATATTCAACTGATAGAGTCAAGAAAAGTTAATCATAAGAAAAGCAGAAAATAAGTAAATATTATTACGAGAGAATTGAATATCGACAGAAGTCCTCCTCGGGAAATAATTCCTTGCCCATGCTAAGAGCCGACAACAATAAATCTCTGAACTGTCTTACGCAAACCAAAACTTAACTTAAATGGAGTAATAACCCTAGTATTACTAATGCGCTCAAGCTCATATTTAATTACTAGACCTGACCATACTAATAGTAAAGTAAATAAATAAAGTAAATTTGAAGTCCATCTGTAACAACCCGCCCACTATTTAAAACAGCCTTGAGCACAAGACTGAGGTGGGGATAAGCTCATTCCCTGATTGTCAAGTTGCCCAAACTCCAAAGTTGGTCAGCTTCGTCCTCAACTGCTGAAATCATTACCGACTGGGACTTTCCTGAACACTGGTGAAACTGATGGTAGGGCGTGGGACATAGAAAACAAAGTCCCTTCGCCTTGAGGTCTAAGTAGTCAGCGTTGGAGATATGGCGAATGCCGCGAGCGGCCTAGCTAGGGCCCAAAGGGGCAACAGAACTAAACAAACCAGCAGATGGGGGGGGGGGGGGGGGGGGGGCCCCCCACCCAGCTTGGGGACTCGAGGGAGTGCATGGATGGTAGGATCGTCTTGGTGGAAGGGTGGGAAATCAATTTTAAAGTGCATGCGAAATACATGACTTATAAATACATGTGCATCTAGGAGAATTTTTAGCCTGCTCGGAAAGTTGCATGTGAAGAAGCTTTAAGCCTGCTTGCTAAGTTGGACGTACAATAGCACAGAAGTACAAAAAAGTTTCGTAGCACTGAAGTACAAAAAGTTTCATGTGAGGAAGCTTTAAGCCAGCTCGACAAGTTGGAAATATTATGTGTTCAACAATAAGGTAGTCATGATGACGAGTTGTTGAGCACAAACAAGTATTTTAGATCAACTTAAATCTACCATAACTATATATATATATATATATTATTTATTCCTAAATTGAGGTGTATTTCTAATATGAATTATGACAATATAGAGTTTATTCATATTTATAAGTGGTCCCAGTTAGGACCATTATTTTTTATTCTCAAGTAAGAGTAGTACTTGGTTTTACTGTATTAGGTGAGAATACAACAAGGACACAAGCCCTCTTCCCTCTCAAGCTAGTAGCCGACAGCGATAAACCTCCAAAGTGTCTTAGGCAAAACAAAATACTAACTTAAATATAGTACTGCTAATGGGCCCAAGCCCGTACTAGTAACTAGACTTAACCGAACTAATAGTAAAGTAAAAATGAAGTAAATCTGAAGTTGACCTCTGACATCAATCATGATTCATGTGAGATTAATTTGAAAAAAAAAAAAAAAAGTAAAGACCTCTAAATATCTAAATAGCTGATCATGCATCATTTGTAATTGGTGTGTGTATGTGAAATATCGTGTTTCAATCTAGCTTTTATGTTCTCCTGGTTTTTATCCAACCATGTTTCGGTGTAGCATCATTTTCATTTATTTGTGTATGTTCATAAGTTTTGCGGAATCATTAATGGTTTTCTTCTGATAACATCTATACTTTGTGTTTTCCTTGCAGGTGATCCAAATTTTCAAGTTGTGTTTCATTCGCTCGAAATGGGAACCTATATTTTCTTCCTTTAGAATAGTCTTGTATCTGGCATTCTAAAATGCATTTCTGTTCCTTCATTATCCTGGTATCCTATTTTGGTGTAATTTCCGCATTATTGTGGCCCAAAAGTTTTAAAGGTTTCCTGGTTTTGAACATTTTGAACCCATTATGTTTAATAGCATTCTGGTGTTGGCTATGTACACATTTTCTCCAAGTGTTTTAAACCTTTTTGTATAACTGACCTACATCCAAATCTTGATGACAGGCATTTAGATTTCTTTGTGATTGGCGCTGAGTTCAGTAAAAAAATAATCTGAAGTTTCTTTCTCGTCTCGTCTGAGTGATTACCAGGTCAAAGTTCTATCGAAGGGTTAAAGGCTTGAGCTTATATACAACAGGTTCATTGATGGTTATTCAATCTGAACTTTGAGAGTTTGTGCACACTACAATCAGATTTACTAATAGCAACTACACGGGATTTACCGATGGCCTTCTTTGGTAGAAGGTCCACCAGATTGGGAACATTCCATGTTTCAATATGTGCATCACTGTTTTGAGGTCATATTTAAGTTGTTACAGTTTCTACATAAAATTCATGTGAGAGGCACGTATTGTCGCAAACCTAAAAAAAGCAAGCCCCCCAAGTACCGGAGCCCTTCTCGTACCATCTTCTTGTATGCATTCCCCCCAACCTCAGCAGAACCTAGATCCGCCCATTCGTGATAATAATTTGGATGCTAAAAGAATTTATCTGTTCCTATAATTTTGAGTCCCACTGATGAGAGATGAATCAATATAGAAAAACAACAAATTTATAAACTTGCAAATAGGAAGGTATCAAGAGATTGATTTTTAGGCGTTCTTGTAAAAAAAAAATTAATGCAACAACTAATAAAGTCTTTACTATAAAACTGGTTAGCCTGCTTACAATTTCCTTTCATATATAATGGATTTGCATTGATGTTTCATAAATCCACATTTCCTATAATACTAAATATTTTTTATTCTATAACAAGTAAATCACAGTGTAACCTCTTTAAATTAATATTCGATAAATTAATAACCTCTATAAAATTAATATTTTTCTCCGTCCCGACTTGAACCCCATGTGTAAATTAATAGTTTTGATAAATTGATAAGAAAATATTTTTTTTGAGACCCCTTTGTAAATCAAGGGTTTCATTAACATCATAAATTAATAATCTCAGAAAATTACAAAGAGAACTAAGACAACTTAGTAAAATATGACTCTAGTGTTGATGGTTTCTATTAAAATTCAAATCAAAATGAATCTCATCTTTCACTTTTTCACTACACTTAAAAGCCTCCTACACAGATACTGACTGCATGAAAAAATTATGAAGAATTTTCGATGCTTCTATTGTTTCTTTTCGCGTAACCGGATTTAATGATACCGTATAATCTTGAGCTTCATCCTCTTTAAAGTAATAAATTATTAATTTATCGATTTATTAATATCTCTTTAAAATTAATATTTTTTTTCGGTCTTTCTATTAATTTATAGAAATTCTAATAAAATCACATTACCGTAACTATTCTAAATTAGAAAAGACACTTGACCATATTTAACAATACAAAACATTGTTTCCTAAATTAGTGCGAATCAGTTTGAACTTTTGATTTGTACAATAAAAAACTTCCTAAACTAGATTTGTAAATAGAACACGTATGTTTTGAAATTAGGCGGTCTCGAATATCGATGTCTCAATTCTGATAACAAAACATAAATTTAATCGATATCAAATATTCTAAAATTTGTTTAAAAGATTTTTTGGAAAAAAAAAAACGAGCATGAAAAAATGGATCATTCCGAAATAGCTGAACCACGAGGGACATTTCAGGGGGGTATTTAGTTTAAGATAGGGTAATTTCAACACATTTCAGTTCAGTTCATTCATCGAGTAAATTTCATTTTAATTCAATTCAGTTCAACTCAATTTTAGAATCAATATTATTATTGATTAATATTATTATTATTATTAATAATAATAACAATATTATCAATAGTATTACATATATCCCTTTTAGTACTATTGATAATTTTGTTATTGTTATTTTTATTATTGATATCAATATTATGAACAGTATTACACATTTGTAGTATTATGAATATTTTTTATTATTAGTATTAGTATTATTGATGGATTATAGGTATTTTTTCTTGTTGTATGTTTTTCTATGTGATATTATTATTACTTTTATATTAATATTCTCAATAATATTATATATAGAATGTTATGATGATTATTATTTATCATTATGATTATTATTATTGTTGTTATTATATATATATATATATATTCATTTTCTAATATTATTATTATTAATTATTATTATTATTATTCAGTAACTTCACTTCAGTTCAGTAAAATTTAATTCAGTTCAATTCAACAAGATTCAACTCAAATTGTTAGGCATACATTAAAGGCACATTCGAAATTTGGCGGTGCTCCATTATATTAATTGTATATTTAATTCATAGTTGTTTCGGGAATTATTATTCCCGTGATGTGTCTTACCTAATAGTGATTGTAGATACATAGATGGAAGGTTCTAGATCCTTCTAGAGGTAGTAGGATCCTATTAGATGTCTTACCTTATCTAGGAATCCTATGTATGGAAGGACTCTCATTGTAATGCTTATATAAAGGCCCCTCTATCAGTGTTATAAATACAATTGATTGACTCTATTTACAGTCTTTTTACTTTCTCCTGAAACACGTTATCAGCACGTAGTCCCCAACTGAGTAAGAATTTTTTTTTTCCTCTCCCGTTTTTTTTTTTCTGAAAATCCCGAAAAAAAAAACAAAAACAAAAACAAAAAAAAAATCAGCTGAAAACCCTAGCCGCCGATTGACCGTCGCCATCCCCAAATCGCCGATCCACCTTCTTCCCCGATCGCCGCCACTGCCGCCGATCTACAAACCAGATCGCGCTGCCCCCACCCACCCACCACCACCACCACCCGGTCTGCAAATCCCCCGCGAGCAAGCCTAGTCGCCACACCACACCAGGTCGCCCGCTGTCGTCTTCTGCAAATCAGACCCAACCCGTCGATCACCCTCGCCGTACCTCAACTGCGAGTTCGCATCCAGTCCCGCCGCGAGTTCAAGTCCTCTTTCTAGACGGCACCCCATCCCGGACCAGATCTACACCGGTCGTCTTCCCCAGATCCCGGCCAGCTTATCTTCCCAGGTCCGACTGCAACCACCGATTGGGATCCACCCACTGTCCATCCCCAGCTCAGACCCAAGCGACCTGTCTCCAGTTCAAACCCGTGAGACCCTTCTTAATTCAGACCTGCTCGTCTCCCAATCCTGACCCACGTTTGGATTCGTCGAGCCCGATCCAATTGCAGTGCGGCCAGGTTTCCAGTACCCGCTTCACCAAATCATATTTTTTCCTCCGAATACGAAGTAAGAAAAAGAATCAGATCTTTCCTGTAAGAACTACAAGTTCAATGGTGGAGACGTGAAAAACAAGAGACGAAAATTTCCGCGAGTAAATTTTCTGCACAGCGCAGTCGTACTAAAAACATATTTCCCGATTCGTTAACCGTCGGATCGGTGTGAAATTTTGGCAGCAATTCCCAACACAAATTTCTATATATTCAACGGTGGAGATCAGATTTTGAGTAGTATTGCATACTGAATCTGCTGCCGAATAGAAGCAGATTTTTATAAGAAAAATTGGAGATCAGACCTCATCCAATACCGAGCTGCTGCATCGCCGCGCTCGAGTCCTTTTTCGGACGAATTATCGAGCCCAGTAGCCTATCCGGGCGTTTCTCAACTCTCCATCTTATGAATCTTACAATGTTTATATTTTACGTGTATATAGGAAAATACGTCGCTCATGATGATGTGCACGCTATGGAGAAAAGCCATATTTGTTGTCCCGTTCAAGGATCAAAGTAAATATGGAACCGAGTATCACGAAAATAGTTGCTCATATGGAGAGAAGCTCCCGTTCAAGGATCAAAGCAAATATGAAACCAAGTACTCGTAAGATTTTATTAAAGTTCCCATTTTTTAATCTCTCTCTTTTGGGAAATTTTTTTGGGAATTGGGGAATTGGGTTGTTTATCTCCCACGCTACTTTGCGGTGGATGAGACTATGAGAGGTGGTATCACTCTCGTATGTCGAAGTAAACTGTGTGCGGTCCTGGGGGAGTCACGGATAATTGTTGCAAGTCGATATTTGTGGTTGTTGCATACACCACGTTTTGGGTGCGATTTGACGTCGTCGTTTTGTCGATTTTAAACCAACAATTGAATAAAATGAATATTGTCGGTAACGGTAAAGTTATGACTTGTTCATGATTAGTCACGGAATTGTGACGTACAAATGGGACAAACATCGATTGCGACGGGTATGTCGTGGTTAAAATCGATTTGTGACGGATTTCTCACGATGAATTGAGCGACCACCACGTTGGTCTTGACCCAATCCCATACTTGGAAAACTCCATCTTTCATCCTATTAAAATAAAATATTGCATGTGGGTGTAGTCATGCACCGTCTCCTTGCAATAAGAGTAATTCTCATGAATTTCAACATGTAAAGCAATGGCATATTGCGGTAAATACATGAATTCATTGACGTCGATTATAGTTCGTATGACTATAGGTCCGAATACTTTTTCGAGTATTTGTAAAGGCATGTGCCTTATACATTTGACTATGTTTAGTCGATCTTATTGGATGGTGAAGACAAGTTGGTTATGGTATATTCATTATGTCTCATGGTTCAAAATGCTTAATTATGATGCACCGTGTTGTATCTATATAACATGGCTATTATGACGTATACTTGCAAATTGAGAATTAAAATACTTGGTTAATTTGATGCACTTTGGTGGATTTTGTCTACACTTTGATCATGACTAGGCGCATCCTCCTTGGTATTTGTTTATGCTTTGAAAGTTCAAACGGAATCAGTGGTTTTTAAACAGCCTTAGCTGTACCGACATTCCTACTTTCTCTGCAAGTCTACCAAGTTGGAGTTACCGAAAGGATCATCAGTCGAGATAAGAAATCGAACACCCTGCTGCGTTTAAACGCGCCTATGGCTGTCATTGCCATGTTTTTGCATCAACACTTATGCCATTGGATATGGTCTCAACCTTGTTTTCTCACTAAACTTGGGAAATACTAAAGCAGCCAATTTAAACATGCACTGTGATCTGAGTTTAATGATCCGTGTGGTACACAACCTATGGATAGAAAGATATGGAAGTCTAGTTTCCAGAACATCTGACCATTCTTCCATAGCCTTCCTAACGAGAGAGTTATCACCGTTTTAGTGAACAAAGGTCAAGCTGCGCAGAATTTTATTTCCAGCGATTATGCTAACTTTTGTCCCAACCAACTTGGTTCCCATCTTGAATTTGCAAGTGGTCTTATGATATATGTTTTTCAACCTCATTTTGGCCGGATTTGCCATAGATGATGCAATTTTGGGTATGCATTGTACGCTAAAATATCATCTTTCAAATGTTGAAAAACAGTTTCCTTGGGGAAGCCCAAAATACGCACCCTTATAAGAAGGTCGAGCGTGTGCATGGTAGTTTTACACCATGCTTGTGTCGTAACTTTGCCCCTTAGGCATATAACCTTGCCATGTTATGCACTCAATATGATAGATCATTTTGATCGTATCTGGTATAAAATCTCTATGTTGTTAGAGTGTTCGCTATGCTCATATTTGTAAAATTTTGCAAGCGAAATTGAGTGCGTATTAAGCTATTTTCAAGGATCACGATATGTTTGGATTTCGGTTTATAAATCTATTGTGACTATGATGACTAGGTCATCACAATCAATGAGTGGAATAATGCTCAAGTTGTTGAATGCCGAATGGCGTTTTCTAGTCACATATGTTCCGTAACAATTGAACCATGTTATGACTCGATGATATATATGCCAAAGTGTATCACTCATAGCATTTCATTGTGATTTCTGAGAAATAAAATCTTATGCATCACTTGTATTGGATATGTGAAAAGGAAAAATATTCATGAGTCAATATGATCCGGCTTGCATCGGTTTTTGTAACCAGAAGATGTATTGGGACATTGACACATTTAGGCTTTAATAGTCCGGAGTTTGGACAGTTTGATGATCCATATACCACGGTATTGTCATGGACATCATTTTCTTTGAACAAAGAAACTAGTTGGATCAAAGACACCAAAGTACGTTGGTGGAGTCATGAGCAGGGCTCATGACCGATGATGATATTTATGTCATTCACGTCTTGTTTTCATAAACATGTGTGACGCCAAAGACCCCCCCATATGATCCTTCTTCGCCATGTTTATTGATTTAAGCCCATTCTTTGGCACGAATAGGAGATGACACCCTTCTATGCTAAAGAGGATAATGTAGCGACTCGCATAAGCATGGTGCTGAGTCCTCCCTTTTCACCGAGTCCTTATACATACATGATCATAAGTATTAGCCTGGGTGGCTTATGATGCTATGATGGTGTTCACAAATGGCCGTACTCAAGTGATAACATTTATATGTTATGTTGTTCCTTTGACAATGATTGATAAGTTGATGAAACCTAAGTTATGGTTGTCCAACTTGCGGACCAGTCATTGTAAGGGTCGGTTCACCCACTTTTTAGACCAAGTCTTAAAGTGAAATTTTAACAAGTACTTCCTAACATCCAAGGATACCTTCTCACAAATTTTGATGCCATTTAGAGACTTGGAAGGAGGTGAACCACTTAAATGAAGTTTTCACATACCACCAGCCGTCCGAATGACCAGTTCGATGTCATTTCGACCGGTTTTTGACCACAAGGTTGATGATTTTGGAATCCTAAACACCGTTTATACATGCTCACGAAATTTTGAGGTGTTTGGGGCTGGTGAAGGGAGTGAACTCTTCAAGAAAGCACTAGAGGTTCGATAAAACCAACGGCCTATCATCGGTTCAATCGTTTCTTTATGTTCGATCCCGGTGGTGCATGGTGGCGGTTTTGTTGGATTCTCAAGACCAGTAGCTATGGTTATGTAGCATCGGTCAACATGTCATATTCATCTATACCTATCATCATTCAAATGTTTAGTTACGAGTGTAACAGTATGCAATTTGTTAACTGGATTGCATTAACACTGAAAACCTTTATCGTCCACATATTCATGTGCCAAAGTGCGTCACCACAACGCATTATGACGGGTTATAAATGATGAATATGCATGCGCTTTCACTCATAGTCCGCTTAAAATATACCTTGGCAGACGATCTCGTAAGTCCACTTGATGAGCCAGTCTTCCCATCGTTAGGGGGAGATGCGAACGATCATGTTCGAGTAGAACGACTTAGAATGATCGTAGTTTGTCCCTACTGTGCCTCACCAAGTTCCCTAAAGTGACGAGATTAAATACATGATGCAAACATGTCTGCAAGCATTGTGTCCGGTCATGGACGTTCGTCACCTATAAATGGTGATATGGTAACACCACAAATTGTGGTAGATGGTGTTACTAGGCCGTGGATCTCATGGAGTGTTGGGATGCCACTTGGTTCGATAAATACTCTCGCTAAGAATGTATGCGAGTTTGGTACGTGAAACTTGATTATCTGATCAAATGAACTCATCCGTCTCATGTGATTCTGGATTATAGTCATTATTGGGGGACACCTCAATGAATGGCAATCCATAAAGAGTACTCTATGAATAAAGCCGGTACATGAGGACGTGGAATGTGAGTTTAATCGAACCATACTTCGTTGAAAATCTACAACGTTGTAGCCTTGGCCTAAAATGAAAACATATGCGATTTCAGTAAAAACAAAGTGATAGCCCTTTGTTGAAGTGGTGCCGACACTCCGAAGATAAGATCTATCCGTATACTTTGTCAAAGCGAGTGAGAGAATGAGTTAAACTCACCTCATGGCGTGAAGTTTCTCATGAACGCACTGGAATCGACTACGATAACACGAAACTTAATTGTGCTATCGTAATGGATGTTATAACATCCACTATCTTTTCAGTTAGATAGTTTCCCAAAAACTGACATGCAGCTTGTGGTTAAATCTTATCTTTGTGGGAACTAAGTTAAGTGATGAAAGGGTTGTTGGGAAGTAAAACGCAGCGGGAGCGAAGTTTGGGAAAGTTGATAACAGCGTTTTACGCATCTACGAGCATTAGATCTATTTAGGCATGCTAATTAATTAATTACTAAGACTAACAAGCAATTTAAATATTATTTATTATTTATTAATTAAATATGTTGATTAATTAAAATATCCTAATCTAGATCCAAGATCATAGGATATTACCTTTTGAAGCGCGTTGGTTACTTCCTTCTTGATCGCCTTGTATTTCTACCTTCAGACCTTCTAGAGTATGATCCGCCTTGAACCGGACGTTGTGTGGGCAACGAGCTACCGGATCTTGCTTGGACACCTATGGATCGGCCGAATTCACCTTGATATGTGATCACTATATTTTTCTTTGCTCTCTAGTATTCCATGAACACTCTTAGCAAATTAACTGTGTTATCTAAATTGTAGAATCAAAGACACAGGTCTAGATCTACAATTAAAGACAAGAGGAAAAAATTGATCACACAATCTCACAAACATGTACGAATTGGCCAACCTCCATAATGTCCTATTTATAGGCCCTTGTACTACTACTAAGGATCTAAAGGAGGATTATGGAAGGACTCCCAATTAATTCATCTTACCTTATTAGGACTCTTCCTAATATATGATGAATTAATTAATATCAACTTAGTCCACTAAAAAGTTTGATATTGCACTTCCTACCAAAATCCCAAATTACGAAATTGGGCTCCTTATTAAATATATTATTTCCCGTGTTTAAGATATCGAATGTCCATTAATTAATTATAAGCTACTGACAGCTTTAATTAATTAATATCTTATCCAAGAGTAGTACCACTCGAACCTTATTATTATATCGGAATTAAATCCACCTGCAGGGTTTAATATAATAATCATTATCGAGCTCCTCAAGGGGACATCATCAACCCGCACGAGTCGGGACACGATTTCTAGTAATAATAATAATTGTCGTACAAATAATATTATTACCCAAGATACGAGGCTTATTGAGTCGATCATTTTGACTCTCACCTATGGTAAATCAAAGCAATAATTATTATAAATACACAATTAAATATTATATACTTAGAATTAAGAAATAATAATTATCCGAGATTTACGTTCTTCTTACAACAAGATGTAAGACACTATCTCACCTCGATCCTGTTCAACGTATGCAAATACGCTAATATATGCTAATAGTCAAGACCAACTATTCTCAAGCATACACTACAACCCTGTATATAATTTGTCTAATAATTATATAGGTTGTGAACTATTATATTATTTTATAAGGCACCGATAATGTGATCTTCCGTGTGACACCAACACACCACATTATCTACAATATAAAATAATTAGACATTTCATTTGCATAACCATAACGTGAATTAATATGCAAAACATGTGATTAAATATAATTAATATCCTCATAGGTAGTAACAGGGAAATTAGGTAATACAAGCATAAAGTATGCTTTGCAGTATACAATCCTAACAATCTCCCACTTATACTCAAAGCATGCTTTTAAGTATACTACTCTATTACATAGTCTCTCATTTCTCCCACTTATACTCAAAGCAATGCTGCCATACATCGTAATCTCATTCCTTCCACATACCTTTCAAAAACTTTTGAAGGTAGGCCTTTCGTGAAAGGGTCAGCAAGATTATCTTCCGATGCAACCCTGGCTACAACTACGTCTCCTTCCTTTACGAAGTGTCGTATGATGTGGTACTTGCGGTTGATATGTTTACTTGCCTGATGGGCTCGTGGTTCCCTTGAATTTGCGACTGCACCAGTATTATCACAATAAAGTGTAATACCCTCTGGAAAATCGGGAATCACATCTAAGTCCTGCAGGAAGTACTTGAGCCACACTGCCTCCTTGGCTGCCTCAGAGGCTGCCACGTACTCGGCTTCCATGGTAGAGTCCGAGATGCATTTCTGCTTCACACTCCTCCAACTAATAGCTCCACCTCCCAAAAACACATAACCCGAAGTAGACTTGGACTTTTCTTTGTCCGATGAAAATCTGAGTCAGTGTAACCCACCGAAAACAGTCGTCCGATTGATATACAAGCATGTACTCCCTAGTCCTTCTCGTACTTGAGTATGTGCTTGACAAAGAATCCAGTGTCCCGGTCCCGGGTTCGACCGATATCTAGCAGCCATGCCCACGACATGACAGATATCCGGTCTAGTGCAAAGCATAGCATACATGAGACTTCCACACGGATGCATAAGGGACCATCTTCATGTCATCCATCTCCTTTTGTGTCTTAGGACACATGTTCTTAGATAGTTGAATTCCATGTCCTGTAAGGTAGAAAACCTTTCTTGGAATTCTCCATGCTAAACCGCTTCAAAGATCAGATCGATATAGGATGCAGGATAAGCACAACATCCTCTTCTTCCGATCACGAAAGATCCCGATTCCAAGGATGTGTCCCGCTTCTCCTAGATCCTTCATATCGAATCGCCGAATAGCCATACCCGCACGTCCGACAATTCCTTCACGTTGTTTCCAATCGAATGATATCGTCTACATACAAGACAAGAAACACCAACACGTTTCCATCGCATTTCTTATACACACAACTCTCACTCGGACATCGACGAATCCATATGACTGGACTACTTCACAAACGAGTGTTCCAAGATCTAGATGCTTGCTTAAGTCAATAAATGGATTTCTTAAGTTTGCACACCAAGTGCTCTTCTCCTTCAAAGAATGAATCCCTCTGCTTGGCGCATATAGATTTCCTTGTCTAGACTCCCATTCAAGAATGCAGTCTTGACATCCATCTGCCAAATCTCCAGATCCAAATGCGCAGCTATAGCTAAAAGAATCCGGATTGACTTAAGCATGGCTACCGGCGAAAAGGTTTCATCATAATCGATACCCTCTTTCTGAGTGTAACCTTTTGCAACAAGCCTCGCTTTGAAGGTTTCAACCTTCCCGTCACGTCCTTTCTTTCGCTTGTAGGCCCATTTACTCCTAATGGCTTGTACACCATCAGGTAGCTCTACTAGCTCCCACACTTGATTGGAATCCATAGATCCCATTTCTGATTCCATTGCTACTTGCCAGGAGTCAACATCTTTATCTTGGATTGCCTCCTTATAGGTCCAGGGAACTGATTCATCTTCGTCTGGGATTGAGTCTGAAGACTTTCCCACTCCTATGAATCGTTCGGGCTGACGAACAACCCTCCCACTACGACGAGGCAAATCCTGAGTTGGTGTAAAAGTTTCAGAATTGATACGTGGTGCAGTGTTAGTTGGTGCTCGTACGATTGGTATAGGCGGAGTCTCGCCCCTCAGCTCTTCCAGAATTATCTCGCTCATGGGCTTGTGACTAATCATATAATCCTCTTCCAGAAATCGGGCATTGGTGCTAACAATGACCTTCTGATCCTGGGGACTATAGAACAAGCCACCCTTCGTTCCCTTAGGGTATCCCACAAACACTCGTACTTCTATACGAGATGCCAACTTATCAGCTTCCTTATTCAGCACATGTGCTGGAGTACCCCAAATCCGAACATGTCCTAGACTGGGCTTACGCCCACTCCACGCTTCAGGTGTTTTTGGAACCGATTTCAAGGCACCGTGTTTAGAATGTACGCCGCTGCTTCTAAGGCATATCCCCAAAACGAAATAGGTAAATCAATAACTCATCATTGATCTAACCATTTCTAAAAGAGTCCTATTCCTTCTTTCACCACACCATTTTGTTGTGGAGTTCCCGGCGCGGTGAGCCGGGACGAAATCCCTCATTCGCCAAGAAATCCAAAACTCTACACTAAGGTATTCTCCACCACGATCAGATCGTAGCGACTTGATACTCTTCCCATGACGCTTCTCCGTTTCAGCCTTGAAGTCTCTGAACTTGTCAAAGGCTTCAGACTTACGTCGCATCAAATAGATGTATCCATATCTCGAATAATCATCTATGAACGTGATGAAGTATTCGAAACCACCCCTAGCCTGGATATTCATTGGACCACATACATCCGTATGAACCAATTCTAACACATCCTGAGCACGGTTTCCCTTGGTTTTAAAAACCCTTTTGGTCATCTTACCTTCCAGACAGGATTCACAAATTGGAAATGACTCAACTTGGATATCATCCAATGGGCCATCATCTACCAATCTTTGAATCCTTCTAAGGTTTACATGTCCTAACCGTAAATTCCACAGATATGTTTGGTTTATGCTTGAAGGTTCTTTTCTCTTTTTAGGTTTAGACAAAGAATTAAGTGATTTATGCATAGGAGTTTGTGCAGTATTAACAATATATAGTCCATCATTAAAAGTACCTCTGCAAATATATTCACCGCTTCTTTTCTTAATAATGACATCATCATTAAAAGAAACTGAATAACCATCGCATTTTAATTTAGAAACCGAAATTAAATTCATTCTAAAATCCGGTACTAATAATACATTATTGAGAACTAATAATTTATCATTAATCTTCAACTGCACGACTCCCACTGCAACAGCCATAAGCCTGGAATAATCGCCCCAGTTGATGGTATTCTCGCCCGCACTAAGCTGCTTGGTTACCTTTCTTAAGAGCAGGGCAGTCCGCTTTAAAATGTCCTTTCTGACCGCACTTGTAGCACTTTCCCTTTGGCTTTTTGTTCGCCTCGGGGTGAGGAGCCTTGCTTTTCACCTTGAGGGTTGCCACTTGCTTCTGGCCAATCTGCTTCTTCTTCTTTCCCCATTTGGGTTTGGAAGAAGTAGCACCGGTTGCCGCAAGAATCTGATGATAACCTTGTTTGAAGAGACCTTCAGCAGACTGAAGCTCTGTCAGAAGTTCCGCCAAACTATATGTCCTACGGTTCATATTGTAGTTAAGGCGGAACTGCTCAAAGCTTCTAGGTAAGCTGCCTAAGATAATATCGACTTGCGTTTCCGCATCGATAGTAGCCCCCAGTATGCTCAGCTCGTTCAAATGAGACATCATTTTCAGAACATGATCCCTCACTGGAGTCCCTTCAGACATTTGGGTTGTCATCAATACCCTCATAGCATTTTGTCTAGCCGGACGGTTCTGATGAACAAACATCTCGGTGAGACTTTTCATCATTTCCGCGGCCGAGCCCATCGTCTGATGCTGATGCTGCAATACATTTGTCAATGAGGCCAAAATGTAACAGCGAGCCATCTCATCAGAATTTTTCCATTTTCGGAATTTAGCCAACTCTTCGGGAGTGGCATCCGGTTCTGGTTCTAGAGGGCTCTCCTCAATTAAGACAAATTTATGCCCCTCAGCAGTCAGGACAATGTCAAGATTTCTTTTCCAATCGGCAAAGTTAGTGCCATCTAGTTTATTTTCTTTGAGAATAACAGCTAGTGGATTGAAAGACATCTGAGAATAAAAATTAAAAACATCCATCACATAATGCATAGCAAAATATATCGAAAAACCTCAAAACACAATAAATATGCTAGCAACCAACACCTCGAAAAATCCGCACATGCAAGCCACGATCGTGTGGACGTTTACACACACATTTCTCAAGTAGAGTTTTACGTCTTTAATTTTACTATCTAGTCAAATTACGTTATGACAAGTAAAATTAATAGTTGGTTCCTCTTGGCCATGTATTAATTAACATAGACTCCGATGGGGAGCTTATTAATTAATACACCTCAGTGAACACCATAATTTAATATCCTTAAAATATTATCTTTTAAATAATAGTCCTACAGATGGAGAGGTCCTATCATAAAAAATAATATTTACCTTATGTTATCATTTTGAAATTTAAAACTAGTGAACTTATAATTAGCACATCCGATATGGAGGAAGACTCTAATGTCAACGCGCATGCTAATTACTTCACAATTTAAATTAATTATGGAGGCCAATTTGATTTTAATTAAAATTAAATCAATTTAATCACTTAGTTATTTTAGCCTTAAGGTTTTTAATTTTCTCGTCCTAACATGCAAGGAAACATATCACACATACATCCATACATGCCATACATCAAAACAATAAAAAGAACTAAAATAAAGCATGGATAATTAATTATCCAATTATTATGGTCTTCTTCCTTGAGTTGAATCCGAGAAAATCTTCGACTCGATCTCTCCCACTGAATCAAGCATCTCGTCGCTCCTCCCCGGCCGGGTCGTGGATTTCCAAAATTAAAAATTTTACTTTTATGCAAAATTAATTACATAAAAAAATTTAATTTTAAATCCCGACTTCTCAGCAGACGCAACGAACGGTGGCGAAAACGGACCGGACAAAATCGACGATCGGCCCGAACTGAACAGCCGGACAGTCGCACCGCCAGCGGCCTTCAGCGCGGCTTCGGCCGTATCTTGCTGGCAGCGCCTACTTCTTGTCGGCCGCGGCTTGCCAGCGATCCCAGCGATCCCTGCTCGCTCTATTTCTTCGCGATCCGTCTTTTCGAATTCGATTACAATTTTATACAAAATAAAATACATCGAAATTACATCAAGATTTACACGAAAAAATAAAACCACCTAGAACTACCCGCGGATTTTCTCACGAGAAAAACCATTACATGCCTCAAAAACGGGCCAAACCAACAATTGCATAATTAATAAAAATAAATAAATAAATACACCATTCATATAAACCATGATAATTGGATCATATCACCTGCAAGAACACATCTAGCAAAATATTCCAACATCAAAATATATGAATATTTAAATTGCTATCAATTAATCACTAAAATTAATTAAAATAGCAAAAGCCTAAAAATCCGGCTCTGATACCAATTGTTGGGAAGTAAAACGCAGCGGAAGCGAAGTTTGGGAAAGTTAATAACAGCGTTTTACGCATCTACGAGCATTAGATCTATTTAGGCATGCTAATTAATTAATTAATAAGACTAACAAGCAATTTAAATATTATTTATTATTTATTAATTAAATATGTTGATTAATTAAAATATCATAATCTAGATCCAAGATCATAGGATATTACCTTTTGAAGCGCGTTGGTTACTTCCTTCTTAATCGCCTTGTATTTCTACCTTCAGACCTTCTAGAGTATGATCCGCCTTGAACCGGACGTTGTGTGGGCAACGAGCTACCGGATCTTGCTTGGACACCTATGGATCAGCCGAATTCACCTTGATATGTGATCACTATATTTTTCTTTGCTCTCTAGTATTTCATGAACACTCTTAGCAAATTAATTGTATTATCTAAATTGTAGAATCAAAGACACAAGTCTAGATCTACAATTAAACAAGAGGAAAAAATTGATCACACAATCTCACAAACATGTACGAATCGGCCAACCTCCATAATGTCCTATTTATAGGCTCTTGGACTACTACTAGGGATCTAAAGGAGGATTATGGAAGGACTCCCAATTAATTCATCTTACCTTATTAGGACTCTTCCTAATATATGATGAATTAATTAATATCAACTTAGTCCACTAAAAAGTTTGATATTGCACTTCCTACCAAAATCCCAAATTACGAAATTGGGCTCCTTATTAAATATATTATTTCCCGTGTTTAAGATATCAAATGTCCATTAATTAATTATAAGCTACTGACAACTTTAATTAATTAATATCTTATCCAAGAGTAGTACCACTCGAACCTTCTATTATATCGGAATTAAATCCACCTGCAGGATTTAATATAATAATCATTATCGAGCTTCTCAAGGGGACATCATCAACCCGCACGAGTCGGGACACGATTTCTAGTAATAATAATAATTATCGTACAAACAATATTATTGCCCAAGATACGAGGCTTATTGAGTCGATCATTTTAACTCTCACCTATGGTAAATCAAAGAAATAATTATTATAAATACACAATTAAATATTATATACTTAAAATTAAGAAATAATAATTATCCGAGATTTACGTTCTTCTTACAACAAGACGTAAGACACTATCTCACCTCGATCCTGTTCAACGTATGCAAATACGCTAATATATGCTAATAGTCAAGACCAACTATTATCAAGCATACACTACAACCCTTTATATAATTTGTCTAATAATTATATAGGTTGTGAACTATTATATTATTTTATAAGGCACCGATAATGTGATCTTCCGTGTGACACCAACACACCACATTATCTACAATATAAAATAATTAGATATTTCATTTGCATAACCATAACGTGAATTAATATGCAAAATATGTGATTAAATATAATTAATATCCTCATAGGTAGTAACAGGGAAATTAGGTAATACAAGCATAAAGTATGCTTTGCAGTATACAATCCTAACAAGGGTCTCGTGGTGGATCAGACTCAAATCAAGTGGCTCCTGACCACGGAGCGCATCGACAAGTGATTTTCGGGAACGCATACTAAGTATATACTTGATTTGGAAGAGATATGAAGCTTTTGCGTGTAAAACTAAGGGTTTATAGTGATGTACTCTTGTGGGACTAAGAGATTCCGCTAAATCCAAAGTTAAGAATGAAAGGATCTTGGGGACACTTGATGATGCGTATTCATCAATCGGTTTAAGGAAATCCAAGGGACGGTTTCCCTAAGAGACGATAAAGTAATACCTATATGATTCCCAATGACTAGTCGAAGTCATAATAAGACTTGGCTCACTTAAGTGATGATGCAGTCTTAAGAAAAATACGGTATTATGTACTCATGTCTGACTCGATGTACTCATTCGTAATAATCCGGTAAAGCCAATGTGATGATGGCCTAGGATGCGCTCACGCAATGTCTGTGAATGACAAGAAGCTTGAAGCTCGCTCTATCTCGATAAAAGGACACTTGAAAAACTGATACCCGAATCTGCCTAGAATGTGTTGGTCTATCTCCCATATGACCTACATGACAGCTCACTTGTTGGAAAATGGTGAAATTGGTACCATTGGAAAGGTTTGTGTCTACTTTCCAAGGAAACCAACCATTTGATCACATCCATCATGTTGAGTGACATATGACTATTGTTGCAAAGTAGGACAGGATATGTCCGGTAATTTGCTGAGTTAACTTCGATAGAGCTTTGTGATCTGCTCAGGTCGATCTAGGTTACGTACTGTATGTGAATGAAAAGCTTTGGGTGTCTAGTTTTCATAAGTTCTTACAGTTTCGTTGATACCTATTGAATCGAAGAAGTTATGACTGATTTAGTGCATTGAGGTCAAGACTTTAGAAAACTTGATTTTCGGATAAGTCTTTAGTGACTCTGCACTTTGGATGTGTCGCGCTCTTTTTATCCTTAGACCAAGGTTTGTTTTTTCCTTGGGTTTTCACTTGGTAAGGTTTTTAACGAGGCGACCTATGAGAACATCCATATAATGATGCGTTGTACTTCTGTTCAACTTAGACCAAGAGGTATTTTTTCCACTGGGTTTTTCCTTGGTATAGTTGTGAGGGCAACTTGGCATCTGACTCCTATGATTTGAGGTACTCATCAGGGGGAGTCATTATGTATACATCAGGGAGAGTATACATGACATGTTATCTTGGTGCGTTGCAATCTTTTCCTCATCAAGCCTTTATTTTTCCCATGGGGTTTTGTTTTGGCTTGGAATAGATTTTTACGAAGGCAACATCTTCTGCACCATTGTTGTATTAGTGCTCGACACAGGGGGAGTGTTCCGGGAATTATTATTCCCGTGATGTGTCTTACCTAATACTGATTGTAGATACATAGATGGAAGGTTCTAGATCCTTCTAGAGGTAGTAGGATCCTATTAGATGTCTTACCTTATCTAGGAATCCTATGTATGGAAGGACTCTCATTGTAATGCCTATATAAAGGCCCCTCTATCAGTGTTATGAATACAATTGATTGATTCTATTTACAGTCTTTTTACTTTCTCCTGAAACAATAGTATATATATAATAGAGAATTACTAGTTTTTCACTCGTGTGTTGTAGGGTAAGTTATGTCGATTTTCCAATAGCTAAATTTTTTATTTTTTTTCCCAGAAATCCAAAATAACATGGCCTTCATACGTCTCCCACTCCCGATAACAATAATTTTTATTTATCTGCTCAACACAAACAGTACATAGTACCAAAAAAAAAGGGGTGGGTTATTAAGACACCCCTATATTTACAAAGCAAACCCTCCCTAGGAGGGTTTGTCCTTTTTTTTTGTCTTTTTGTTGTCTTTTTTTTGTGTATTATATTTTTTTAGTTGTTTATTTGTTATGTGTTTTTTGTGTAATATTTTTTTAGTGTTTATTTGTTACGTTTTTTGTATTCGTCTAATGTATTTCTATTTAATTAAACAATAACAATAACACGTTAAACATTAACACATTAAACAACAACAACTGTTATTATTCAATTAAACAACAACATTAACACATTATTTAAAAACACCACCACCAAATGTAGTGCATTTACTATGTTTGTGCTCTTATATTTACAATATAAATTAGTAATCATTTACTATGTTTGTGCTCATATATTCTCAATAATTTCAGTATACATGCGTTGTCGATTGGAATATAAAGTTTCCCATGCGGATGCATTGGAAAGTCTGTACTAGGGGTGTTCAAAACTACCCGACCCGATTGACCCGGCCCAATTACCCGTCTACTCGAGAACTTTTTACCCGGTAATTTTTTTAATTACCCGAATTTTTTTAATCTCACTACATATTTTATTTTAACCATTTTAAATATTATGTATAGAATTAGTATGTATTTACTTACATTTTAATAATATTAACATTACAAATACTTATGTAAAATTTGGTCCATATTAATCTTAAGCTCAATTTTTTTTTCCTTTTCATGAATCATATTTTTTTAAAATTTAAATCTCATTAACTATTTTAAATTATGACATCAAAATTACAAAACTGAGTATGTATTAATATAATATAGTAGTCTAATTTCAAAGTGAATAGATTAAATGTTTCATATAATGTCTTAATAAATTAGAACCAATGATAATAAAATGAATGTTATAATTGTTGTAAACAATTTCTTACCTTTAATTTTTTTTTTGTAGAAGTCAACCGAGCAAATAAATTAAAGTAAAATTTTTTTTTTTTAATATTTGATTTAATCATAACACATGACTTCAAAATTAGAATCAATTCTTGCTAATTTAAAAATAAAATATTTTTGTTGAACTAAAAGTTGAAAAAAAAAATATAGCAAAAAAATTATATATATATATATATATATGTATAATTATTATAATAATAATTAATATATGAAAAAAAACTCGGGTACCCGGGTGACCCGACCCGGAAAGTCGGGTACCCGAAAAAGCGGGTACTTGAATTTTATGGGCCGGGCCATGGGCCGCCTAAATAGGTACCCGAAGTTCCGAGTACCCGAAAAAGCGGGTACTCGAAAAGCCGGGTACCCACTTATGAACACCCCTAGTCTGTACGCCCTCCATTGTGGGTGAGTATTGGGGAGTGGTGAATTTTCATCCAGCGTCATATAAATGTAGTGAGCACAGTCGTCGTCCCCCACACGGGCAATCACAAGGGGCCACTAATAACAAACCGATCCCTCGAGCTATATTTTGCACCCAATCAGTTAGTTGCTCGGGAGAACTGAACACCTGAAAATACATTATAACTTTTACAAAAAATTAATCGAACCAAACCGTGACCACCTGTACTAAATATAACAAAAAATTAATCGAACCAAACAAAAAAATATTTTTATTTGTTACAATTTTTTTCAAAATAACTTTTTGTTACAACTTTTTAAAAAAAATACTTTTTTGTTACAACTTTTTTTTTCAACTTTTTTTTTCTTTGAAATTAAATATATATATATATATATATATATATATATTGTAGGAGTTTTGGAAGGGAGGGTTTCGTGGCGTGGATCTGTATAACGGACCCCAAAAAAAAAAAACTCAAATGCTTCAAGAATGGATCTAACACATCCATACGTCATGATTAGACAATATCCTACGATTTGTTCAAGATTTTTCTCTACTCCTTGGTTAGAGAAACACGCCAATTTTTTTTCTCTCTCTAGATCTGAGAACGATTCACGGAGAGGACTCACGATTCCTTGGCTTTGTACCGCCGGAATCTTCGTTGGGCCTCGCCGTCTCGGGATTGGAGGAGGAGAAACAAAGCAGAGGAGCAAGGAGAAGAGATTAAGACTCTCGGAGAATGAGTGAGGCGGTGCAAGATGCGACAATGGTTGACGTTGGTCAGAGATCACAACCCCCAGGGGATCAGCCGGATCCGGGGTTGGTGTGGGTGCGGAAGGTGACCGGGACAGGAGCTGGTGGGAGAGTAAGGCCGGAGGCTGCGATGGCGGCGGCGAACGTGAGTGAGCAGGACGCGAACATGATGGACATCGGAGATAAGGCTCAGGCTCCTGGGGATCCTCCGGATCCTGGGAGGGTGTGGGTTCAGAAGGTTAAAGGGAGTGGGGCTGGTGGAAGTATGAGGCCAGACCTGGTCATGTCCGATGAGTTTGTGGAAGGGAAGGTTCGGTTGACATTCCCGGAAGGTGAAGATGGGGAACCGGTAGTTACCATTGAGCAGGAGGTGCTGGAGGTGATGAATGGTTTGTGGAAAAATTGCATGGTGGTGAAGGTCCTTGGTCGAAACACTTCGATTGCAGTGTTGTCGAGGAAACTATGGGAGATGTGGAAACCAAAGGGACCTATGCATGTGATTGATCTACCACGGGGATTCTTTATGGTAAGATTTGAGTTGGAGGAGGAATACATGGCGGCGTTGACAGGGGGACCCTGGAGAGTCCTTGGTAGCTACCTCATGGTAGAGGCGTGGGATCCAAGCTTTAACCCGTTAGTCGATGAGATTGTCACTACTCCTGTTTGGGTTCGGTTGTCGAATATTCCGGTGAATTTCTACCATAGAGCTATTATTCTGGCTATTGCTAAAGGGTTGGGTACACCAATTCGAGTGGATATGACGACGTTGAATTTTGAGAGAGGCCGCTTTGCACGAGTTTGTGTTGCGGTAAACCTGAGGAGACCACTGAAGGGGACAATCCAAGTAAATGGGGAGAGGTATTACGTGTCTTACGAAGGGTTGTCCACTATATGCCCGATTTGTGGGATTTTTGGACATCCGGCTGCCACATGCTCTCGGAGAAGAGTGGAGATTCCGACTGCAGGAGCTGACACTAATGTGGCGTTGGTGGTGACTGAGTCACAGCAACAGGCCACTAGAGCTCAGAATGTTGTGTCAAGGCCGACTGTATCACAAGAGCCGGCGCGAGTGGAGGCTAGTGGACAGTCAGCAGATGGTTTCACGAGGGTCCAGGGATCAAGACGGCGAACACACCAACCGGCGAAACAGGTTGTGTTTTCAGCTAGGGTTTCGGGTGCGAAAAGTTCGGAGGCCAGATCAGGAAGGATTCTAAAGGAAATCTCGCAAAATCAGGGGCTCGCAAATATTGCAATCTCAAACAGCTTTGGTAGTTTACAGGAAGATTTGATATCTACAGAAATTATGGAGATTGCGCAATCCACGGATGCGAATAAGGAAAATATTGATGTGGCCAACCTAACACGCAAAGGGAATAATATCGTTCAAGCCAATGAGGGTTTTGTGGTGGGCTCGATGGGCCAAACGGGGAAAGGGAAAAGTGGTGTGAAGAATGGAGGACGAAATGGGCCTGTAAGTGGGCCGAAGGGGAAACAATTTAAGAATAACAGGCCCACAAGGGGGTTAATTTTTAGCCCAATACAGAAAGAGGACGAGTTATCGTCATCAGGTAAGAGGATGAGAGTCGAGGATGACTCTGTTGGTCGCCGGGGAGGGGTCGTTGCGACATCGTCTGTTGAAAGAGTAGAGATGCAGCCGTTAATTCAACAGAGTGAAGCTCAGTCAGTAAGCTCTATGCAGCGCCAGACGGAGAACTTGGAGCAAATCGAGCTCCAAGAGCAGAGCGATCCGCGGGGTGAAGAGGCGGAGATAACGGTGACTTAGCAGGTCGCCCCGGTAGTTCTATTGAAACATTGCAGTATCTTAATGGATTGTCTCTTATGGAATTGCCGAGGGGCGAATAAACCCAACTTTAGAAGATCGATTCGGTATATTTTGAAGAAATTTTCAACAGATATGCTTGCTATCTTTGAGACTCACGCAGGAGGAGAAAATGCGCGGAGAATTTGTCAGGGGCTGGGGTTTGACAATTCGTTTCGTGTTGATGCATCTGGACAGAGTGGTGGATTGTGGCTCTTGTGGAGATCGGAAGTTGGGATGGTGACTATAGAGACTTCGACAGATCAGTTTATTCATGCAAAGATTGTAAAAGATGGGGAGGTCTTACATCTTATCGTGGTCTATGCTGCACCTAGTGCAACCAGGAGGAGTGGGTTGTGGGGTGAGCTGCGAACTGTTATTAGCGAGATAACCGAGCCTTTGGTGATTGGAGGAGACTTCAATACCATATTTAGAATTGATGAGAGAACAGGCGGGAATGGCCAATTGTCATCAGATTCTCTCGCTTTTGGTGACTGGATAAATGAATTGGCATTGATAGATATGGGATTCCGAGGGAATACATTTACTTGGCGACGAGGGCGATCAGCAAATACACTTATAGCCAAGCATTTAGATCGAGTATTTTGTTGTGCGCAGGTACGATTGAAATGGCAAGAAGCTGTGGTCTCTCATTTACCGTTCTTTTCATCGGATCATGCACCTCTATATCTACAGCTTTCTCCGGTGGTGAAAGGAGATCCACGCAGAAGGCCATTTAGATTTGAGGCTGCTTGGTTGAGCCATCCGAGCTTCAAAGCACTGATGTTATGTTCATGGAATGGGGAGATTAGCACACCAGAAGCTCTGCGTGAGTTAAGGTTGAAACTGAAAAAGTGGAATAGAGATGTCTTTGGAGATATACAAAAGAGAAAAGATGCGCTTATGGAGAATATCAAGACAACTCAGGCGCTTGTGGACACTAATCCAACAGATGCTTTATTAGTCGAAGAGGAGGGATTAATAAAGGAACTTGAGATAGTGCTTCAACTGGAGAAAGTGTTATGGTTTCAAAAATCAAGGGAGAAATGGATTGAGCTTGGGGATAGGAATACCAAATACTTCCATACATCAACAATAATAAGGAGAAGAAAAAACAGGATTGAAGCTTTGAAGGATGATGATGGAAGGTGGATTGTTACCTCGTCGGAGCTGGAGAATTTAGCTGTGGAATATTACAAGAGGCTCTATTCGGTGGAGGATTTAGATTTGAGCACAGAGGTATTACCGAGTACAGGCTTTGCTGCTTTATCCTATGGAGAGACGCAGGCCATGAGGAAACCGTTTTCGGGTGCAGGGGTGGAGGAATCAATACGGAGTATGGGGAAATATAAGGCTCCAGGGCCGGATGGGTATCAACCGGTGTTCTACCAAGATTGCTGGGAGATTGTTGGAACGTCAGTGACCCGTTTTGTGTTGGATTTCTTTGCCACATGGGTACTGCCGCCGGAAATGAATGATGCTCTTATTGTGTTGATCGCGAAAGTGGGAAAACCAGAGAGAATAACACAGTTTCGGCCAATTAGCCTATGTAATGTGTTATTTAAAACCATTACCAAGGCAATGGTGATGGGACTGAAATAGGTCATGCCGCAACTAATCGGACCGGCACAGTCTAGTTTCATACCAGGCTGCTTGAGCTCGGATAATATAGTAATTGTCCAAGAAGTGGTACATTCTATGCGAAAGAAACAGGGACGGAAAGGTTGGATGTTACTCAAATTGGATTTGGAGAAAGCATATGACAGGATCAGATGGGATTTTCTAGAAGAGACACTAAAGGCAGCTAGGCTCCCTGAGGAGTGGATTAACTGGATAATGACTTGTGTGACAGGTCCCTCAATGACTATTCTGTGGAATGGAGAGAAGACAGAGCCATTCACGCCGTCAAGAGGACTGCGACAGGGGGATCCGCTGTCACCCTATTTATTTGTGATGTGTATGGAGAGATTATGCCACCAGATAGAGTTCTCGGTAGCAGCAAAGGAGTGGAAGCCAATTAGCCTTTCTCGTGGAGGTCCTAAATTGTCTCATGTTTGTTTTGCGGATGATTTAATACTGTTTGCAGAGGCATCAGTATCACAGGTAAAGATAATTCGTAAGGTTTTGGAAAGATTTTGTCATGCTTCAGGCCAGAAAGTAAGTCTAGAGAAATCAAAGATTTACTTCTCAGAGAATGTGAGCAGAGAGTTGGCTCGGCTGATTAGTGGTGAGAGTGGCATTCAAGCAACACGAGAGTTGGGTAAGTATTTGGGAATGCCAATCTTACAGAAACGGATCAATAAGGACACCTTTGGTGACATTGTGGAGAGAGTGTCGTCGCGTCTAGCAGGTTGGAAGGGCCGGTTCTTAAGTATGGCAGGTCGTATTACCTTGACCAAATCAGTCTTAACTTCCATACCCATCCATACCATGAGTACCATTGCTTTACCACAGTCTACTCTTGTGAAGTTGGAGAGAATATCAAGAGATTTTGTATGGGGAAGCTCAGTGGAGAAGCGAAGACCGCATCTTATGTCTTGGGAGAAAATATGTTTGCCTAAGGGTGAAGGTGGCCTTGGTATTCGGTCAGCTCCATTGATGAATAAAACCTTGCTTGCAAAACTGGGATGGAGATTAATTCGGGACTGTGAGGGTCTCTGGGCTCAGGTTTTGAAGAAGAAGTATAGAATTGGAGACCTTCATGATAACTCATGGCTCGTGGGGAAGAGTAATTGGTCTTCAACTTAGAGAAGTGTGTGTATAGGGTTGAGGGAAGTCGTTGTACCAAATGTAATGTGGGTTCTCGGCGATGGGAGAAATATCAGATTTTGGTCTGATACCTGGCTGGATAAGAAGCCCTTGTTGGAGGACGCGACTTTGATCGGTGTATCGGAGGTGAGAGTACGGGAGATGTGGAATAATGGTGTTGGATGGGATTTCCCTCAGATCACGAATCATGTATCAGAACAGGCTAGATTGAAGCTACTATCGGTTGTTCTGGATGATGTTACGGGAGCTCAAGATCGACTTTCTTGGGGTCATAACTCCGATGGGAGGTTTACGGTGAGCTCAGCTTATAAAGTACTGACTGCCAACAGTGACCCTAAACCTCATATGGGAAATCTTTTTGAGAGAGCATGGAAAGTAGTGGCACCGGAACGAGTCAGAGTTTTTATTTGGTTGGGTCTAAACCAGGTGCTTATGACTAACAGGGAGAGACAGAGAAGACATTTGAGTACATCGGGTGTTTGTCAGGTGTGTCATGGCGGCTTTGAGACTATCCTTCATATCTTGAGAGATTGTCCTGCGATGTTTGGGGTTTGGGATCGGATTGTGCCTCAACGGAAGAAAGCTGAGTTTTTTTCTCAATCACTGATAGAATGGATTTATACAAACCTGGGAGTAAGCGATATAGTCATAGGAAGTAGGTGGTCCACTATATTCACGATTTCAGCATGGTGGGGATGGAAATGGAGGTGTGAGAATGTTTTCGGAGGGACGAGAAAGTGCAGAGATAGAGTGAGGTTTTTGATTGACCTATCGCAAGAAGTAACAATGGCTCATGACAATCTGAAAGCATCTCCCCAGGGGGTGGAAAAGGTAAATCGGTTGATTAAGTGGTGTCCACCATCAGAGGGCTGGATGAAGTTGAACACGGATGGTGCTTCCCATGGAAACCCGGGAGTAGCAACTGCTGGTGGCGTTTTGAGAGATAGTGAGGGGCGATGGTGTGGAGGGTTTGCAATTAATATTGGAATTTGTTCTGCACCGTTAGCCGAGCTATGGGGAGTCTACTATGGCTTATATATCGCCTGGGAGAGTGGGGCTCGGCGAGTTGAGCTTGAAGTAGATTCGAAGATAGTGGTGGATTTCTTAACCACAGGGATAAGTGATTTTCACCCCCTGTCGTTCCTGACACGATTGTGTTATGGCTTTCTTTCGAAGGACTGGATTGTCCGGATTGTACACGTGTATAGGGAACCTAATCGCCTTGCGGACGGATTAGCCAACTATGTCTTTTCTTTACCTTTGGGATTTCACTCTTTCATGACGATGCCAGATTGGGCTGGCACGATTACGACAGATGATAATAATGGCCCTGGAAGCCTTAGGAACGTTTGTATGTAATTTTTCTTTTCAATAATATGGGAGACTTGTCTCCCTCCCCTTACCAAAAAAAAAGACAATATCCTAATGTTGTGTTTAAGTTAGTTTGTCAACATTCAACATACAACTTGGAACAGGGTCTTGTGTACGTCTACCCTCAATTATTCTTGAATCACATTTCTTATTATTTCTATTTTAAACATTATGAGTTTTTGCTTATTATATGGTATTTTTATAGTAGCATAAGAACTAAATATATATAGTCACTGAGGCCTAATATTAACTAAATGAAACCAACTGTCTTGGCGCAGTTGGCCATCTGACCTTCAATTTAGTTGGAGGTCAGGGGTTCAATTCCTAGTGGCAACACTTTGGAATTGAATTTCTCAAGGCCCAATGATCCCTTAGTCTTTGACTAAGGGTTAGGGTCTAGCCCTCCAGATCTGTTGGTGGAACAATTAAATATTGAGGGCTTCAAGCGGCAGTGTGGGAGGCCAGATCTCGGTGGGAACCTGCGGTTGGATTTGGGGGGGTCCAGCATGGAGCAATCACTTTGGGGACGACTCCTTGTGCGCGGTAGTTGAGGATATTTAAGAACCTGGGAGCCAGATACACATCTCGCGATTTAACCCAGTAGCGATCTTGTGGTAAAATGTTATCCCGGACTAATTGTCAGTGTAATAACCCTGTGATATTAAAAAAATAAAAAAAAAAAATAAATAAATAAATGAAGGTACTCAATAGTAAGTAACGAATAAAAGCATATGGCTCCAATTACGAAAAAACAAAAGTGAAAGCACATGTTTGTTTCTAATCTACTTTAGTACTATTAAAAAAGGAATCGAACAAAACATGTATTGTTATGTAGATTTTTTAGATTAATAATTTTTTCTTTTTAAAAAGTACACATTATGAATGAGAGTTAATGCCATCCAACTTTTTACTTTTTTTTTCTTCTCTCAATATTTAAATAAAATCTATCGTCATAATTCTATTTTTTATTGTAGATATTGTGGATTCATCTTCTTGTCACGATCTTTGATTTAACATCCATTATTATGCAAATATATAATTATAATATTACTTTTTAAGTAGAAGTTACTTTCTTAGGATTGTTACAATATATCTTGATTTTAAATTATTTGTGTAAAAAATATATATAATTTCAAAATATTTTTTTTTTGGAGGATAAACTTTTTTTACAAGATTAACTTTTTTACTTTAGTTTTTGCCTTTTTATAATAATTTTGGATTATTTGAATCATTCTATTTTAAAAATATTTGATAAAAGAATTATAAATATGTTAGATTTACCATTGAGTAGAAAGTTTAGACATACTATTAGTTAAACTAATTCATTGATTGGTTTTTTCTTTTTTGAAAAGAAAATTTATGTTAACAAATATAATAAATTGATTATATTTTTATTTAAATATGATACAGTATACCACACCTATGCTTAATAAATTGTTATCAATGTGGGATCTCATGGTATATTAATGATACAAAATAAAATACAGTTTTTATAAATCATGCGTTAGTAATTTGTACAACTTGATAATTTATAAAAATATCAATATGGAAATATGTGTGTATAATAATATATATTTCAATAAAAATAAAATAATATAGTTCTCCAGCTCGTGGAGTCTCGTTCAAAATCGATGTGAGATGAAATATTTTAGATAAATTAGACTCCAAAAATTAGAAAATATCATGGTGGAAAGAGATCCAATACATAACGGTATTATATATAATGTATAATATTTTCTTAATTTTAAGTTTGTTAAAAATGAATATTATCCAAAAAGGGGGAAATATAATCGGATAGATTTATCAAGACGTGAGGTACGGGTGAAATAAAGGTCGAGTTAATAATTGACCAAATTAAGAATTAGTCAAATTAAAATTTTGAAAATAAATTACTTATTTGTCCAACTTAATAGATTTTCAAATTAAATTGTTAAATTGGTCAATTTTATTATCGCCCTGTATATATATATTTATATATATATATATATACACACACACACATTATATTTCGTTATATTTTTAAATTAAAATTTCATAGTTAGAATTAAATACGGGGTATATTAAATTTGCGTATTAACAAGAGTCAAACTCCATCAAATCATTAATAAATTGGTCAAATTATAATTCTCAATCAAATAAAATTATTTATTTGATCAACTTAATAAGTATGTAGTGGCAAAAAATAAATTGATTCTATCTATTTTAGTTCTCCAACTGGTAGAATTTTATTCAAAATCAATGTATGATAAAGAATTTAAGATAAATAAGAATCAAGAAATTTAAAAATATCATGCATGAGAGAGGATTAATGTGGTAATTTAAATCCATAACGGGATTATATATATATATATATAATCATTCGAACGCTTAGGTCTAATGTTTTTTAGGAACTTGATGTTAATAGATAAATTATTACAAAAATCACATGAGAAAAAATAAATAGCAGGATAAAAATTAATAATTATCTGGTACATCAGAATCAAAGTAAAATAAAATCAAGTATTAAAATAAAGCGACGGAAAAGACCAAGTCCACAAGGCCCCTCATTCTTACACCAGCTCTATTTTTTTTTTGTTGAAAGGTTCGGTTAAGTAGAAAGCCTAGTGAAATCCTAATCAAGCGTCCCGAGTTCGAATCCTTACCCACGCACCGGTGTCCTCCTTAGCTAAGCTCAAACCGTCACGGGGAATTTTTTTGTAGTGTGCAGGGATCGAACCTGGGACCTCCCCCAAGATGGGAATCCCTAAAGTAAAAACCCATCTTGCCTCAATCCCACATCATTGGTCACCAACCAGCTCTATGACTATCACTGAAAAATAAAAAGATGGAGATGAAAAGATAAGCATAAAACAAAGCCAGCATTTTCTTACAATTGTGAAGCTGATGTTTTCCTTACCAGCATCATCAGCAGGAGCAGGATCAGTATTAGAGAAACTCAAGTCGACATGATGTTCGGTTACTCCAACAAACCTGGGGCGGGGTGGGGGTGGGGGGGCATGAACTGCAGGGCTAGAGCGAGGATGCCAACGTCCACGAACATAGGCAACGAAACGCATAATTGCAATTATCAAAAACAAAATAACTAAAATAAATAATACAATCCCAAATGCGATAATGTCATTTTCAAAGAACCAAACCATTTGTGCTCGCTAAAATTCTAAAAACTTTGTAAGATGATAGTACAATAATATGTTACTATATAAGACTAGTATTTATAGGAGTGAGGTTTTGAATGTTAATGATGTGACACATTAATGATGTTGACTTGGCCGAGTTGGACACTTTATATTTAATTTAGTTGGAGCTTAAGGGTTCGATTTATAGTGACAACACTTTGAAATTGAATTTATCAAGGCTCAATGATCCCTTAATCAAAGAGACTAAGAGCTAGGTCCTAGCCCCCGGGATAGCGGGAGAATAGTTACAATATCATGTGCTTCAAGCGACAGTGTGAGAGGTCTGATCTCGGTGGAAACCTGCGGTTGGATTATGGAGACACGGCATGCCTATCTATCGGGGTCCAGCATGGAGCAATCACTTGGGGGATAACTCCGTGTGCGCGGAAGTGGGGTATATTTAATTGTTAGTCATGTACATTACCTCGCAGTTTAACTGGAAGATGTTCTGAGTAGGATTAATCATACGAAGTATGGATCACCTATGTATAAAAAAAGAAAAAAAAAATTAAATTTATGATTCTTTCCGCTCCGCTCAAAGCTTAACGGATAGTGTATATTTTAGTGTATTTTAAGTAATAATAGTGTAAGTACTTATGATAACTGTACAGTGAAGATGAAAAAAGTAAAAGAATTGATAGTGGATGTGTGGTAGATATTGAAAAGTTTATAGGGGTGGTTTTAGGGGTGTGCATGGTACGGTATGGTACGGTTTTAGGGTAAAACCGATACCATATCAAATATATTCGGTTTATTATGATTTAAACATACAGTTTTTTTTTCGGTTTGGCAGTTCAGTATTTCGGTTTGGTTTACATCGGTACGGTATTTTTCGGTTTTTCTACTTGATACTTGATAGCATTAATAAGACAAAAATACTCGAATAAATTAATTCAACAAGGTACCATACATAGGTGATCCAAATTAATAGTTAAACCAAAAAAAATCACACTAACTTTAAGACAATAACTAATTTAATGTATCAATAAATTTGTTATACTTCTATATTCATGTGAGTCTGTAACTACTATATATGTGATATGTTATCATACAAATATTTAATATAAATGACGGTACGGTACGATTTTTTTTTCGGTATTTAAGTCAAATACCGTACGGTTACCGAAGTTTTGGTTTTATAAAAAATAAAAACTATATATATCGATTTAAGCGGTTTATCAGTTTTTTCGGTACGATTTTTATGGTGCGGTGTGGTTTTTCGGTTTAATCGGGTTTTTTGCACACCCTTATATGGTTTGATTTGATTTTATAAATTGTTGAAGCATCAATCTCATATTGAAAAAATATAAGGCCTCCTTCAATATATAAAGATTATGGGCTATCCCTCTTAATCTTATTGTCAACTAGTTTTAGATGGAACTCCAAATTTTAACATCTTATCAAAGCAGGTTCTCTAAATGACAAGTTCAGCTAAAATAAAGGATTTTATAGTTAAATATATTTGAAATATATTTTATAATTTTTTAGAATCATTCAGAATTTAAATATTATTAAAAATATTCATAATATTAAAATGTTGTGAAAAAATGTAAAAGTATTCAAGAAATATGAAGCAAAAAATATTTTGAGAATCTTGAAAAATATTTCAAAATACCTAAAATTATTCAGTAAATTCAAATGTAAAATTAGAAAATTTGAGATATATATTAAGAAAATAAAATATTTTGGAGAAAAGAGAAAAATTGCAAAGACTCTATTTTTTTCAAATACTATACCATTTTAGATATTCATTTGAATAAATATAACTATATGTATAAGAGAATTAAATTAATTTTGATGGGAATAAGATCCTGAGTATTTGTGATCGAATGTTTATCGCGCACCGATAATAGTGGTATCCGATATATATGAATCTTATTATTTTTAACCATATTTGAGTATATATACCTATAAATGAAGTGATATTATACCTATCATCTTTATACATATTAAATATACTTAATATTTATTAATAAAAAATTTAGTTTGTGATATCTTCTATTTTATTTCGTTTTGTTTTATGATATATAGTATTTATTTGATATACATCTTCTATTTTATTCGTTGTGTTTCATAATATATAGTTTTTATTTGATATATATAAAATATATATTTTTGGAAATAATAATTTATTATTTGTCTACTTTTTGAATAACATAAAATTTTATTAGAAAATTAATACAAAGTTACTCCATATCTCCCTCAGAGATTTCGACGCTTTTTTCATGGTCTCCCAAATACGTAACCATTAATAACTTTAATAATATATGAATAAAAAGTCTATAAAAAAAATTATATTTTGAAAATAAAAATTAAGACAAATATAACAAGCACTATGATTGTACTTTTTTATATATTAGTTGCAATTTGTGATTAAAATTTGTAAAATATGACAAAGAAATATCAAAAGTTACAACTAAAGTTATGGCCTTATTTGTCAATCACCTGTTGGCTGCCTTTTTAAATTGATTGGTTTACCCGATAATTTACCACACGACATGAAAACACGACACGAAAACACGACACGAAAATTTGATATTTGAGTTTGCATTTTGAGTACACGACACGAAAATACACGAACACGAAAGTACACGACCGAGATTTCGTATCGATTTTGTGTTTACCCTTTGGGTACACGACACGACACGAGGCACACGAAATAAATAAATAAATAAATATAATATTTTATATTTGATTTAATAAAAATATATATATTTTATGAATTCTGTTTATACTAAACTTTAAAATTTGAAAATATAATGTGAATTTTCATAAATTTCGTGTAAACATTCGTGTTTTCGTTGCCATTCATTTCATTTCGTCTACTAAAACCTATAAAAATAATATTATAATATTAAAAATATTATTTTTTATAATATTTTAATATTTATTTTATATTATGTGCCTGAGACGAAAACACGATACGAAACAACACGAATTTGCACAGTACACGACACGACATGACACGAATTCATTTAGTATCGTGTATGTATTTGGACTTTTAATATACAAAACCTAAAAATACACGATACGAAAATACACGACACGAATAAATTGCGGGGTCTAAATTTGACGAACTGTTTATGCCGATTATTCCAGTCAATGATAGAAGTTGAACAGGAGACGTTTGATAAATTAAGCAGTAAGCCTGTTTATGCGTGTGTGTGTATATATATATATTTATATATATATATATATATATATAGACTTGTACGCTGCATTGGTTTATTTTTCCGATAAATTATTGAATTTTTGCTTATGTCTTAAACTTAACATTTTTAATTTGTTATTATAATTTACAAATGGGTTCGAGCAAAAATTATATAGTTTTTCCTTTATATTCATTATTCAAGGTGATAACCGTAAGAAAAGTATTTATTTGTTTTACTAATGTGAATCGTTGGTGTTTTAGGCTTCTTTTATTTGCATTAGGCCTGAGCTAAGTTTATAACTGTGTTTGTGTTTTTACTTGCATTGGGCCGTAGGAAACTTTTAAATTGTGTTTGGTTTCTTATTTTTATTGGGCCTCACCAAAATCTTGAAAGTAACACTAATTAACTATCAAAATGCTCCAAATTCTATAAAAACTAAAGATTAGATTTAGGAACACAAACAGACTAAACTAAATAACTTAATAATCAAATCATCACCATCTAACCTTAACAAACAAATAACCTATGCTAGAAAAACATCAACTTGATTAACATGTTATAGACATCGCGAGCGAAAATTAACACATACATTACATCATGTAAAGATGCAATTAAACCAATAATGTGATCAATAACAGATAAAAGAGAAGTAAAGAATGAAACTGTAAGCATTCAAAAATAAAAACCATCAATATTATAGGCATGAATCAATCTTGGAATAAAATCAAACCACTAAAGTCGTTATCACAAACTAAAAAATGATTATTTAGTTTAACTACAGAAATCATGTGATCATCATATATTGTCATACAACATATCTTCATTGTGATTTTATAAAGGAGTGGGATCCTCTGCAGCACAGCACCCTGCTGTGCTGCATCCCAACCGTCAGATTACACACACCCGCACGGGTGTGTGTGTGTGTGCGTGTCAAATCCGACGGTGCAGTGCAGCACAGCAGGGTGCTGCACTGCAGAGGATCCCTGCCGTTTTATAAATCAATACAATGAACAATCAAAGTCACTAAGAATTTATGAGTCTCAATCCCATTTGCAAACTCAATATATATCCAGTAGTATCTCTAAACAATCCATCCAAACCAACCGATGAGTCCCCGTTTGGGATAAGTTTTTTCTACGTTCGAATTTTTCTTTCTATGATCTTCGTTGCAGGCCGTCTTGAACGACCTTCTTGACCAACTCGTCGTGCCCTACGTCTCTTATCATATTTAATGTATTATTCCTTGTGGGTATACCTACACACACAAAAACAGAAATTAAAATACACATTACCTTTAAATTAATTTTAAAAACTTTGAGTCATGAATGGAGTTCCATTCATACTTATGAGTTTAGTACAACTGAATGAACTGATCAATCCTTAAAATTTTAATTATAACAATATCAAGAAAAGATCAAATGATTGTAACTGACACTAAAATCACCCATGCAATATGGACAATAAGATATTACTTGACAAAAGTAATAGCAAATATGCATGCATTAATGTAGCTTTCAAAGTATGTTCTATATATATTAATCTTTGAATTGAGAAGGCAATGGACAAAGGTTCAAATGCTACGAAAATTAACGTGGCATGATGTATTGATGTACCATAACAAACAACGACCAAATCACCTTCACATATTTTTTCATTTTTCTTTCTCGTTGACAATTTTTTACTAATGCAAAGTTGATATTTTGAATTCAACTATACACCGAGTATCGCAACCAACAACCAAAACACCTGCATACCGTAAGCAATTTACATATTAGCATCAACAATCTGCAAATTTGATAAAAGAAAAATAAGGAAAACCATTAAAACAAATATTTGATCTGAGCATGCCACACATGAAGTGAACATCAACTACCGTTCGAGTTTAGCACTTGACCAAACATACCTTTGAGGAATTATTGGCATCGTTAAAAACCGAAAAAACTTGCATATCCATATCACCGTATCTATTAGTTACATAGAGATGTTAAACGGGCTCGGGCCCGGCGGGCTGGCCCGTTTAACCCGCCAAAAAAACGGGTTGGGCCGATATTTCCTAGACCGTTTAAATCCGGGCTTTTTTGGCCCGGACCGTTTAGCCCGAAACCCGTTAGGGCTAGCCCGAAGCCCACTAGGGCTAGACCGAAGCCCGATATATATATATATATATATATATATATATATATATATATATATTGTTATTTTCAACTTACAGTAATACTATATTTATATAACATATATTAATATTATATATATAATATATATTAATATTATATATGTAATATATATTATTACTGTATTTATTAATATAGTGTGTATATATATATACATAAAAGTGTATTTTTGTTATATTTATTATAGTATAGTTGTTACTATATATATATATATAAAATATATTATTACTGTTTTTTTTTTGGTTTATGACTTATAAAAAAAATAGATTTTTAAATATTTAGCCCGTTTAGCTTTGAAGCCTTAGGTTAGGGTTAGGCCGATATTTCTGGCATTTAAATCAGGCTTTTGGCGGACCGCTTCTTCGAAACATTAGGGCCCCGTTTAACATCTCTATTACATGTCCATTAGTGTGATCGACATCATCAAATTTGATCACTTCATAGACTGTTCTGTTAACCCTGACCAAAATGAAGCAACTGCTGCTATTTATATTTTCTCATAAGTTGAATGCTCCATGTAACTCATGAGAATCATGAAAAGACTAACCTAACACATGAGCCTATGAAGAGTTTTTAGCAATAATTATGTGCATAACTTTTTTTGTAGATATGAAGAGACTACATCTTTCACATTTCCATCATTTAAATTTATACATAAAAATACATAAAAATTGAAGTCATTAAGACTCCACAATAAATTTTAAAACTTAATCTTTTAGTGTGTGTGTGTATATATATATATATATATATATCTCTGGTAATAAGACATCATAATATCAAATTATATTATTGTTATAATCTAGTAATTATTAATTATTATTACTATTAGTTTTGTGAATGAAAAATAATGTCTAGTAAAAAATTTATCTGAAGATTAGAACAAAAGTAGTTTGAATCAACTCCAATAATCCTTTTAAAATTTATCCATATCCATATCTAAATATATTAAATTTATCCATAAAATAATTATTATATTAATATATTATATTTCAATTCAAATCTTGCATTTTGAAATGCTGTTCTAAATCCAGTAAGTTCAAAACGCGGTTTTTTAGCTGGCTAATAATTCAAACCAGGCAAAGGTAGGGGTGGTATACCGTATTGTATCGAAGTTTTTTCCTAATATCGTATACCGTACTGAAAGTTTCAGTACAACAAAATTCATATCGATACCTTATCGAATGTTTCGGTATACCGAATTTTATTTCGGTATCGGTATATACCGAACTTATCGAAATACCGAATTACCAAAATATCGAAAAAATCTTGATATACCGATATATACCGAAATACCGAACAAGTAAAATACCAAAAATATCGATATACCGATATATATATTGAAATACCGATTTTTTTTGAGTATTTCAGTATATACCAAAATACCGAAAATAAAAAAGTTTCATGCCGTTACCGTACCGAAAATTCGATATACCGAAATTTTCGGTATTTTCGATAATTTTTCGGTACGATAAATACGATATTTCGGTATTTTGGTATATTTTGCCACTCCTAGCCAAAGCTGCAACCAAATAGAAGCGCGCAACCTCTTCCCAAGCGCTTTTTGACTAAATTCGTCACGATGCTAATGCTTTTCAAAACATAATTATATTAATTACTTTTATACTGAAAGCTACAATCTTCTAGTAAAAAGTGGGGAGTTGTTGGGATTCAAATAAAAAAGTACTTTAAATTTTAGTATTAGGTTAATTTTAAATGAAAATGTTTTTTATGTTAAAATACAATTAGTCTCATCGCTCGTTCCTTGTACAAGAAAATATGTCCATCGAAAAAAAATTCTAATACTTTGCTACGTGTGATTAAGGTGTATAATATATCTAATACATATTTATATCTTGTTTGGTATAAAGTGCAGGGCCCCTGATAAAATCCGGGCCCGCATAAATAATACTGATTTTTGGTATTACGTATTCCACCTAAGAGGTGATATTAAGTGATATTAAACAATACTACAACTAATAAATTCAATAAACTACCATAATATCTATATTTTGCAGAGAATTTAATAAATCGTACCAAATATAATATTAATTTCTTATATTGTATAAGAAATCTCAGTTAATTTTATTAAACTTTATCCCATACAACATAACAAACTTGAGATTATAGTATAACATGATCTTTATATATTTTGCATTCTTAACAATAGTTTTTATTTTCTCAACAATATATTCAAATACTTGAGAATTGATCAAACGTGTCTAAACATCACATATCTGGTCCATTGACAAATCCATCATGGATAAGCTTTATCTTGCTCCCCCATTTACTATTCCGTCTCCAACACAGCAAACCAACATCAGACAATAATAACTCTCAAGATTTGATATTTATTATCAATTTATGCAGTGCAAGTATTAAGCTACAACAATAAACAAATACAACAAAATGAATTTTAAACTATAACAATAAACAAATGTCAATTTTATAGCTTTTATTTATAAATAATACAAACCTTTTGTTATCTATAAAAAAAAAGTGATTGTTAGCTTTTGACTTTAGGAAAAAAATTGCACTCGGTGTTTTAAAATACCTACTTATGTTAGATTGTACATAATCTAATTATATATGAAAGCAAAAGGAGACATTCTAGTGATTTGCTTTTGATTTGGCTTTTCAATATATATTAAAGCATTTCTAGAATTTAATCAAGAATCTCAACATATTCGCCCTTTAGTTTCAGAGGGCAAATGCTACAAACATTTTGATATTTGGAAACACAGTTGATGTAAGAGTGGAGTGGGAATGTAGCCATATAGATCCCTTACAACACAAATTATGTCATGCAACTTAATATTATCAAATTATAGTCAATTTCATGAATTGTGGACAATTTTGCCCTTACTAAAAGGTGGAACTTTTTTTTTTTTTTTTCATTTATCAAAAGTAATCAACGACTCCTTCTAACCCATTTATCTCACTCTCGGAATCAACCCATTTATCTCACTCTCTCTCTCTCTTAAAATTTTCTCACTCTAACCTGAAATCTAATCTCTCCCGCCGCTCCTTCTACTCACTGTCCGCCGCTCCATCTTGCTTCGCCGCCGCCTCCATCTACTCTGTTCCATGGCTTCCGACAGCGTCCATGAGGAGCAACCCCATGGAGAAGCCGAACCAAGCCCCACTGATTCCGGCGACCAACAACACGAAGCCGCCGCCTCTGAAGCCGCTGACGCCGCCGAGTCGGATTCAAGTGCCGATGCTACCAGAAAACGAAAGCAGGAGAGGAAAGAAGAGAGAATAATTGAATCCGATCCCCCAAAGAAGAAGAAAAAGGAAGAAAAGAAAAAAAGGGAAGAAGATAGTAGAGGAAGAAAATAGTGAAACGAGTGAAGAAAGTGAAGCAACAGACGACGGAGAAGACAATGAAGAAGAAGAATCTGCAGCCGAACAACCTCGTCGACCCCTCCCGTACGAGAAACACTTGGTAAAATTTTGAATTTTTGCATATCCCGGGCTTGATACGAATTTCTTGACTTAATGCGCTAATTTTATATAGTGAACTGGTGAATTGATACGATTTGTGGTTGATTCTTGTTAGTGTCGCCTAAGTTTTTCTCAGATTTGTTACCCATGTTACGAAAATAGAATTTCGTATTGAATATTCTGTTACGATTTTATATCTTTGTAACACATCTGTACCGAATTGAAATTTTTTGTATTGGAGTTTTGGTTTACATGTTACGAATTTTCACAGTTCGTAACGTCATGTGATGCTTGTTTTGTTTCTTTGTGCGATTTAGTAAAAGTGTAAATTCTGCTGTTACGAATAGCTGGTGTTACGAATTTATCAATACTTAACTGACTCTGCAATGTGAGAAGTTTATGTTAAGTTACGAAATTTGAATTTCGGAACACTTTTGTGCCGTTTTGATAATCTCGTATTGAGTATTTGCTATACATGTTACGAAGTATCATGAACCTTGTATCGTCATGTGATGCTTGTTGTGTTTCTTTGTGAGATTTAGTTACACGATAAATTCTGATGTTACGGTTTATAATTACGTAGCATGTACCTTTTATATGTCTTATAACACCTGTTACGAAATTATCAATGTTGTTTGCAATTACGTAACATGGGTTACATTTTCTGAATTATTGATTTGGTTAAATTGTTTGTTTATTGTAGAACAAATGGGTTTTCAAACGAAAGAATCTGGCATACGAGCACCACCGGATCATGCTAACCGGTGGTGAGAGCACAGTGAAGGATATACGGTGTGTGCTCGAATCATTCAGCAAAAAATCAATCAAAGAATTGAGGCAATCAGCAATTGGGGCATTCATGAAGCTCCCCGACATTGTCTCGAGATCCGGAAGGGCTCTACATTACATGATATCTCGCCAAGTGACACCACATCCGGAGGTTGATGAAACATCCTTGTGGTTCCAGGTCAAAGGGAGAGCTCTACGGTTCTCAAGGGTTGAATTTGCATTGATTACCGGCCTCCGATTTGGACCTACACCTGCTAATTTCCAGGCCTACATGGCCCACCGAATACCCAGAAATTCAGTCTTCACGATGATGCTTGGAAACAAAGAATTGCTGATTGCCTACATCCGAACAAAATTCATCAACAAGAAATTCGAATTGAAAAAGTTGGAAGTGAAGGGTACCGAAGCCGACTACCTGAAAATGGCGAAGGTTCTCTTGGCTTGTCTTTATGTGCTTGGACTTGATCCTAACAAGAATAAAGTGTCGGAATGGATATGGGCGTTGGTAGAAGATGATGAGGCTTGGGAGGAGTTCCCGTGGGGGAGTTATGCATATCAAATACTGATTCAACAAATTTATGCTGTCAAAAAGGACATTCCTGGCCCCTACCATCTCAAAGGGAACACCATCGCATTCTTGGTAAGTTTCTATGCAATTCGTATCAGTTTAGAATATATCACAGATTCGTAATGTTAAGAATTCGTAACAAGTCTGTTAAGAAACAATTATAATGTTAAGAATTCATACCATTAGAGTATATCACAGATTCGTGATATTATATCTTGTTTCCCTAATCCCTAAGTCTATTAAGAATATCACAGATTCGTACCATTATGTTAAGAATTCTTGAGTCACAGATTCTTGACATTATATCTTGTTTTGAGTTACGAATTCTTGTTTCCCTAATGTTAAGAATTCGTACCATTAGAGTATATCACGGATTCGTGACATTATATCATGTTTCCCCAATCCTGAATTTGTATCAAGTATGTTAAGAATATCACAGATTCGTGACATTATATCTTGTTTCCTTATTACGAATTGACTAATTTAGTATATGTTGTTACCCCATTACGATTTCAGGATTTCGTAATAAATTGAGTTATTTTTTCTGTTACGAAAAAACACAATTCGTGTTAGTGACAAAATGCTACTAATATTTCAGGCTTGGATACATGAAGCAATACCGACTGTGGGGAGACTGATTGGAGGCAAGGACAGCAAAGAATTTATACCTCGTATGCTGAGGTATAAATATATGAGTTCAAAGGGATTGCCGAGCTTCAGCTCATAGGTACAATTACAATTATTGTTAATAATAACAAGCTACGAATTTAGGTTTTATATCTATGTTACGAATTTCACAATTCGTATTGTTATTTGAAGCATCTTGGGTTTTTGGTGGATTGTAGTAACACGATTTAATCTAATGGTACAAATTTCCTTATTCGTAACATGTGTTATGAATTTTGTAACATGTGTTGCGATCCAGGAAATTCGTAACTAATTCTGCTGTTAATTCTGATATTACGATTTAATAAATTTCGTAACACATGTTTTGGTTGCGATTTATTAATTTCGTAACAGTGTTACTTGTATTATGCATTACGAATTAATCAATTCGTAACAGTGTGTCATTTGTTTCGATCCATTATAATAGCATGATATGGTCTTTGTAGGAACTGGTCGCCGAACTTAAGACGACTGACAAGGAGAGGGAGACAACTTACTGGAAATCTCTTGAGCAAGATCCTGAGAAGAAGCCATTTTCCTTTCAATATGATCCAAATGACAACATGAAGAAGAGGAAGAGGGGAATGGATGAAGACGAAGATGTTGCGGCTGACCCCAATACTGCTTCGACTTCTACTATTGCTCCTGTGAATCATCCCTTCCGACATACAATCTACTGAAGATTGGGACACTCCTGAAGGAGATAGGTGAATATGCCGGGAGTGTAGCAACAAAGAGAGCAAAAATAGAGGTTGAGGCTCTTCTCCGAACACAGCAAGAGCAAATGCTACAAGCCATTATCCAATGCCAAAAGGAGCAACAACAGCAACTTGTTGAAGCTATGGGAGATTACATCTTGAAGAAGTTGCTGGAAGTTGAATCACATAAAGGGGTACAGTCAGACCGACCACAAATGGCGACACCGGAAGCAGCAGTAGCGGCAGCCACTCTTCCACAAATGGCATCAGCAGCCTCCCCCTATCTTGCTCAAGAAATGCTAGCCCCCGGTGGTGAAGGAACGACAGAAAAAGAAAGCCAAGAGAAGCAACGGAGCCTACAACCCACCGAGCCGGAGTCCGAACAGGTATAAAAATGAAGATGGGTGTGGAATAAAAAACAATGATGTTTTATCTGTTTTTTTTAATTTATGGACAAACTCTGTTGGTGTATTTTCGGTTGAAACAATTTGATTGATTAATAATTCGTATCATCGTTATATTTTTTTCATGTATTCGTATCATTTCATATATTGGCGTCGTTACGTGGTACGAATCTCATAATTCGTACTAATGGTACGATATTTATAGTAATGCGTATCATTCGTACATAAATTCTTCACATTCGAGACAACGTACCCTTGATACGAATTAGATAAATTGTAACAGCATAACTTCAAACCGACATTACGAATTTAATAAATCGTAACAGCTTTTGTTGCTACAATCTTATGCAAGTACGAATGGTATGATATTTATAGTTCGTACCATAGTTTATTTTCATGATACGAATTATAGTAATGCATACCATTCGTACATAAAATCTTCACATTCGAGACAACGAACCCTTGATACGAATTAGATAAATTGTAACAGCATAACTTCAAACCGACATTACGAATTTAATAAATCGTAACAGCTTTTGTTGCTACAATCTTATGCAAGTACGAATGGTACGATATTTATAGTTCGTACCGTAGTTAGTTTGTTTTCATGATACGAATTATATTAATGCGTACCATTCGTACATAAAATCTTCACATTCGAGACAACGAATCCTTGATACGAATTAGATAAATTGTAACAGCATAAATTCAAACCGACATTACGAAATTAATAAATCGTAACAACTTTGTTGTTACAATCTTATGCAAGTACGAATGGTATGATATGTATAGTTCGTACCGTAGTTACTTTATTTTCATGATACGAATTATAGTAATGCGTACCATTCGTACATAAAATCTTAACAGCGTAAATTCAAACCAAAGATACGAATCTGATAAATCGCAACAACATAACATAGTTACAAATCTACCAGGCCCTTGCTGAAGAGAGTGAGCTTTTCGAACCGACGGACACGCATATCAATGCCATATTCGACAACATGTGGGAACTAGGTAATCTAATACCACCGAAGCTCGATATATTGTCTGCGCCAACAGACATCCATCCACTAATTAGCAAGGCCGAACCATTGAGTCAAGTTCCTCCAACATTGCCTGCTCCTACAGTGCACGCTCCATCAAGCACAACTACATCAAAGAATGTTGCAACTGAAAGTGGAATTTCTAAAGTGATCCTGAATGTGAGGCCCGTGAGAAGAAGATATCCGGCTGCCGTACATAGGATTCCATTCCTTCCCAATGACATACATCTGGGAAGAGATATGTTTGAACATTTCCTCAGCTTGGACCACGAAGTGTAAGTTTGCTTATTAAATCTTTATTCTATTAATGAGAATAATGCAAATTGTTTACTAAATATGCTAAAAATAACAGGAGGAATGTTGGATTGCTTTATGGTGTGGAGAAAGATTTCTTCCAACACATCTTGCATGCAAATAAACAGATCGACGCGGATCACATTGAAGCTTACCTCGCTGTACTCACGTCGGATCCAGCCCTTGCAGGAATCAAACATATCCAGTCCAATATTGCGATCACGTCATGTTACTTCATGGTATTTGTCTTGCTGTCTGTGTTACCCTGATACGAAATTATCAATTCGCAACATGTGATTCTGATTTATTAGTAGGAATTCGTAAAATGGTTTTGTTAACTAATTTTCTGATTTGTTACTAGGAAACTGTTGATGATGTGTTCGAAGAAATGCATACGGATAGAAAACAATTCGATGAGCCATTTAATCACAAATTGTTTGACAATAAAATTGAAGAGGTTGTTCCCGTAGACTTGATGGAAAGGTTGTGCTTATTTGCTGAGGGTACATTGCCGAATTGGGGTCCGAACATAAAGCAATGGATCGATTGCGAAAAGGTAAAACTAAAACTATTACATTTTTTTTCGTATCAACATTAATGTTTCTATGTTACGATTGTATGAATTCGTATCACTTTATCATGATTCTATGTTACAAATTTATAATTTCGTATCACGTTGTCATAATTTCATGTTACGATTTTATGAATTCTTATCAGTTTGTTATGATTGATGTTACGAATTTATTTTCGTCTCACTATTCCTTCTAGGTGGTAGCCATCTGCAACTACAAAGAACATTGGGGCACGCTCCTAATGGATCTCAAAAAGCAAAAATTGGTGTTGTACGATTCATTTCAGTGGATATTCGAGGATCATCACATCACAAATAGGAAGGACATATTCCTACCCATTGCAAGGCTACTCCCTCAGATATTGAAGGAAATCGGATACTTCCAGCATCATCGCATAAAAAACCCGATTCTAACACAGTGGGAGTTGACTTTACCACCAAAGACAAAGAATCCTTTCAAACAACAAGGTAATGTAAAATGTGGGCTTTTTCTGATGATGAAAGCTATAGTGTGCATGAAGTTAAAGTTCGTGATTTCTTGACGGACAAAGCTGTGCTTGAAGTAAATACTGGTCGGTTCGAAAATAATGATTTTGGAATCAATATACGACTACTCTATGATGTTATTACTAGATGCCTAATGCCTAAAGTCACTGCCCAGCAGCGTCTAGTAAATATCGACATGGAAATCATATACCATGTTTTGAAAGACCACCAAGTAAACTTTGCTTCGATTGTGCTAAAATGGTTTGTGGAAAAAGGACTGATTTTCCACAAGAAAAGCTACGCCAAGGTCGACCATCAACGCAAGTCAGGAATGCCTTTCGGATCTATTTTGACGGAAATTTTCGAGAGTGCAGGAGTTGATCTTTCAGGGTTGCATGGGGTCGCCATCCCGAGGGGGAGCCTAGTCACCGATACCATCCGAACAATGAAATATCTTCGAACTCGGAACCATGGATGGGTGTACTTCGCCTACCTAAAGGACGAAGATCGTTTAGTCGATGGTGGCGTGTTACCTCGTCCGGAGGAGAGAATCACATCCCGAGGCATTGCTCATGATAGGCCTCGTCTTACTACTCAGCCAGGCCCTTCCCGACCGAGACAGGAGAGTTCTTCTTCCAAGATGATCGCTCGTATGGATAAGCTGGAGAAAGAAATGAGCGAAATCAAAATCATGGTTAAAAGTCTCTGTACTCATCTCGGAGTCCCTCCTTCACCTCCAGAAGCCGACCTTCACTAGCGGATTTCCATAATTATGATGATTATCCTGTTTTGTTAAGACCAATATTTCATGCATTTTCTATGTTTTTGTCATAAACTCTTGCTACTTATTTTGCTTGAATGATTGTGTTTTGTATTGACAATTTCATTACTATTCATTGCTATCCGTTGCTATTTCGTTCTATTCATTGAATATTTTGGGTTTCAATGACTTTCTCTTACAGGATCTCTTATCTTTTTGTTAATGACAAAAAGGGGGAGAAAAATATGTTTCGTCTTTGAAATGTATTATCCCTTGTTCGTTTCAGGGGGAGAGTTTACTTAAAATCTTTCGATTCTCCAAAACTCGTCTTTTTCAAAAACTCCCTATAAATTTTGTCATCATCAAAAAGGGGGAGATTGTTGGTACACTATTTTTCATAATTCATTTTATACATTTTGATGATGAATTACTTAACCAAAAATTTACTTTACATATTTTTCTTCGCTTAACGTACGTAACCATTCATATATAACGTACGTAATCCTCACAATTTTGGCAAGCATTTTTCTGCAGGTAACGTACGTAATACCTCATGTATAACGTACGTAAAGTTCGAATTTTGCCTGTTGCAAGTCAACACAAAAAGTCATCAACCGTTATACCAAGTCTACTCATCCAACGGCTCTTTGACAAAAGTATAACGTACGTAAACAACGTTTCCATAACGTACGTAACGAGTTTCAACATATGCCACTGAACTATTTTTAGTCTTTCATTACGGCCGTTACACAAGATGTGTAACGTACGTAAAGCTGTTAACGTACGTAAATGTTTATATATAACGTACGTAAGGTGTGCCATTGCTCGAACGGTAAAGTTGCCTCATGAAGGCTATAAATAGCACAATTCAAGGATTTGGAAGATACACAACCTATCTGAGCTTACAAGCATACTCAAGCTATATCAAGCATATATTTCGAGAGATCGACACATTCCACATTGTGATACGAGAAGAATTGTTCTATCATTTCTTATCTGTATTCTTGTATCAACGAGCGATATATCTTGTAAAGTCGAGTTTCCTACTCGCAATTGTTTGACTGTAAGGTTATCTTGTACCCTGAAAAACAAGAGTGTTTTAGTGAGGTTGTTCTTGAGCCCGGAAATCAAGAAATTGTAAGAGTTGGCACTAAACTAGAAAGTGCATTCAAAGTTTCTAAGAAAAGTCCTAGTCGATAAAACTAGGTAGGGGACGTAGGCTTCGTAAATAGCCGAACCTCTCGAACAATTTCTTGTGTTCTTTTTTTTCCGCATTTTATTTACTCCGATATTTAGCTTCCACACAAAAAGAGTTCAAAACTCTTATCCGCACTATTCAACCCCCTTCTAGTGGCGGTACCAATCCAACAGATAAACCCCCAAAGCCATAAGAAACACAAGGAAACATATCCCACTATTTGAAATCCTCAACTAATTCCCATGCCCATGTCTCGACCATCATGTCGTCACGGCATAGGATAAAGTAATAGTATATCAGCAAATTTGCTACCTTCAAATAATCTCTTATGTCTCTACCCAAATCGCGATCATTAAATTTCTTTCGCAGAACACCAACCTTAATATTTTTATCATGGAGTATTCTATGAAAAATACCATCAGACCAAATGAGATGGTTATCCTGTGGATGAAAGGCAGAGTTTCCAAAGTGCAGTCAAGTGATCATGGTAAAATCACGGGCCGTAAAATGAATGGCCTCCCGCAAATCTGGAACCACAACTCGTCCGGGGGATTTGATCACCATACAACTGACGGGCAATCAAGTGATGTGGGACAGTATTTGTACATTTCTCCCCACTTTCATCAAACACCCACGGACCCCCTCGGTCAAGCTCTCGATAGCTCGATCACCAACTGCATACTTGCGGCCAATATTTCTTCGTGTCTCAATTATTTTTTTAAATACCGCCTCTCGTATGTAAAGATTGACTTGCCATGTAACAAAACGCAATGTATATCTCTTCCATAACAACCGGTGTGCAATATAGATATACAAATCATAAGAACCATGATAGAATGTCTGAGTAAACGAATAAAAAAGGCCATTGTCTTGCACACGATGGCTTGCACACGATCGATGCCTGTCGTGTGAAAACCATCATGTGTCCCACGACAGCTCACACATCGATGCCTGTCGTGTGTATACCATAGTGTGCAAGGCAGATGCCTTTGGTCTTCTTGCCCACGACGGCTCACATGATCGATGCTCGTTGTGTGGAAACCATCGTGCCCACGAAAGACCATCGTGCACACAATGGTGCCATCGTATTCAACACCATCATGAGACGATGAACAACCATCGTGGGCACGACTGTGTGACTAAATTGCATTAACCGACATCTCATTGACGAAAGCCTCTTCAGATTGGGTGTCACTATTGTGTGAGGAACTTCTATCGTGTTCGGATTCTCGATCGTAGTCGAAGTCGGACATTTTCTCACCGGCGATAGGTTTTGGTTGGGACGCCCGGGTTTGAGGAGAGAGAGAGAGAGAGAGAGAGAGAGGTTCTTTTTTGGGACGAGGGAGAGGGGTTGTGGGTCGATTCTTGTTTTATTACTTTTCTCTTTCTTTTGTATTTTTTTATCTTTTAGTAGTAGACTTAAGGGTAATAATATCTTTTAACATATTTTTGTATCAAAAATTTATACTCTTATGAATGAGTATATATAATTTGTTACTTTTATAGTTTGCTATTAAAAAAGATAGACCCTTAATATTATGTTGAAAATTGAGTTTTTCTCGAGAGAGTATCGAAATGATAGTAACTAACTATTCCAATAAATACCAAAAGAAAAAAATCAAGTAAAACATTTCTCTATAACCACATCTTTACGGCCAACATCTGCCTAGCAGAGTTGGTAAGGCAATTGCCTTTAGGGGGAAAAGACCAGGGTTCGAACCTTGGCAATGGGATTTCATGTAATAGGATTTCATGTAATAGGGTAGTATAGAAAGTCAATTTCCAAAAAAAAAACCCACATCTTTACGGAGCCTTACAAAATTAATAAATGCAACGTAATCATTAGATATAAATACAATGATTAAAGACAAAAATAGTTATTTCTAGAAAAAAGAAATTAAATTACTAGTACACTTAGGCCTGTTCTTTCAGACTTATTTTTTAATTTTTTAGTTCAGTTCAGTTCAGTTCAGGTCCATTCAGTTCAGTTCAGTTCAGTTCAGCTCAGTTCTTCTTCTTCTTATTATTATTATTAATCTTAATTATTATTGTTGTTATTATTACTAATAATATTACTATTATCGTTGTTGTTGTTGATTACTATTATTATTATTTACCATTATTATTATTATTATTTACCCTTAATATATATTTCGATTCGAGTCCATTCGAGTCCATTCGATAAATTTCATTTCTTCTTCTTCTTATTATTATTATTAATCTTAATTATTATTATTGTTATTATTACTAATAATATTACTATTATCGTTGTTGTTGTTGATTACTATTATTATTATTTACCATTATTATTATTATTATTATTATTATTATTATTATTTACCCTTAATATATATTTCATTTCGATTGATTCAGTGATTCAGCCTTGATTCCATTCATTGATTCAGATCCATTCGATTCGACTTCAATTCAAATTCATTCAGTCCAAAAGAACAGAGTCTTAATCATAATTGTGTCTCTTAATTCAGTTCAGATTCATTCAGTCCAAAAGAACAGAGTCTTAATCATAATTGTATCTCAATTTTCTTGCCCTCTTTAAGAGTTGCCGCCTCAGCAATTAATATACAATTTAGAGCCAAAAATTAGCACTGATATTAGTAACTCAAGATATCCAACCCAAAAACATGATTGAATTAGTATTCTGATTCTTTGTCAAGGACTATAAGGATGGTGGCAGTCATGCTTCCGAAATCATCCATACCTCCCAAATCCACCAATAATATCATTCCACCTCATTCATACTTTTTTCATACCTCCCAACCCATTTTTAGTGGCAACCATACCTTTTTCATACCTCCCAAAATTTATTTATTTTTTGTTTTGTTTCTAGTGCCCAACGGTCATATTCCACTTGATAATGTTCCATACCTCCAAGGCATTGTTTGCCGCTGAACCATGCCTCTAGCCCATACCTCCGAGGTGGCAATGATGTATACCAGCGGTATACACATGCCGATGGGCATACCGCCCACGACTGCCACCACCCTAACACAGTGTCTCATTTCCTAAAAAGAGCGATTTTTTCAGAAAACCTGCACGTTTGTCAAAAAAAAAAAAAAAACTGCACGAAACACCTCACAAAATTCCACCTTTTCTTATCATTGTGAATGGCCAAAGTTGCAAGCATTATAATACCTCAAATTCTCCAAGGGCCTGCAACTTTCACCGATTATAATTAAATTGGACATCAAACAATGAAACACAGTTATACAAATTATTACTACTCAACAATTCAATTTAGCACCCTAACCGCTAAAAAGGAAAATAAGTTCAAAACCAGACTTCATTTCAATGGTCCATTAATACACAAATTTAACATTAAATTACATGACCCTATTTTTTGGGAGTAAGGATTGTGTTCTGAATAAGGGCGCAAAAGATAGGGCGGTTAGAAAATATATCATGCTTCTAAAAGGATCAAAGCAAGAGACAGATTCGTTGATAAAGCAAGCAGTATATATATATATATATATATATATATATATTGGGCGCGTTCTATGCAGTACCAATATTAGATACAGTATTTTACATTACTAATTTATGCATGAGTTTTGTACTAATTATGCATGAAATATATGCATTTCGTGCATCAAGATTTCAATGCATTAATTCTCACAAAAAATTGATGCATATAATCTAATATTTTAATGCATCGATATTTTGATGCATATATTGCATATTTTAATGCATTGAAATTTTGATGCACGAAATGCATATATTTCATGCATAATTAGTACAAAACTTATGCATAAATTAGTACCGTAAAGTAATGTATTGAAATTTTGATGCACGAAATGCATATATTTCATGCATAATTAGTACAAAACTAATGCATAAATTAGTACTGTAAAGTACTGCATCTAATATTGGTACTACATAGAACGCGCCACTATATATATATATATATATATATATATATATATATATATATATATATATATAGGGATTGACTATGGTCGAAACACCCTTAATGGTGAAATCTAGAAACCAATTGCATTATTAAGTAATTTCATTGCATATTTGTTATTATTTGTTGCATCAAGCTGGTCGCTAGTTTATGCAACAATTAATGCAATAAAAAATACATAAATGTATATAATTCTACTCATCTACAGCCGTTAGATCACTAATATCAATGACCTACAAAAGTTTCTAGATTTCACAAGATAATTAGTTTTCATATGATATATTTCCTATATATATATATATACCAAAAGAAATGAATCCGAAAATGGGCGATGTTGAGTTTAGATATTGTCTCCTTAATGCAAATTCGCCTCAATTGCAGTGTATGGCGTCTGCCTCTCAAGATAAAACAACATCTCGATGCGTCGAACATCGCACCCTTAGCGAACTAGAATAAAATCTGAACTATCACCGACGCGACTGAAAATATGAAGAGAAAAATATTTCTGAAAAGAGAACTCGAAAATTCGGATACACGGCTGGAAGAAAAATAAATTGCCCAAATATCGGACCCCTCACAACTGTATTTATACAGTAAAACCTCGATAAATGAATATGATCGGGACCGCAAAAAATATTCATTTAGCGAAATTATTCATTTGTCGAAAGAAAATTTGAACATGTTATAAAGAGTTGAGACCGGAAAAAATTATTCATTTGGCGAGGTTATTCGTTTATCGAACATTCATTTATTGAGGTTTAATTGTAGGTGAAAATGAGAGAGATATGTGCATGAAGAACTCTAATTAGGATTGGTCTCTTTAACACTTATCATAATCTATTAATATATTAGTCTGATAATTACCAAATAACTTGATAGTTATCCTAATATATTAATTCGATAATTAACAATTAATTTGACATTCAACCTAATCCGAAAAATTCGGATTTTATGATTGAGGCGGTTTAACAAAATAATTTTTTTTGCCAAATAAAATTGAAGTAAAAAGATAACTTCGAGACGCCGAGACATTTCGCCCAAAGCGCCCTTCGAACCGAACCGAACCGAGTCGAGTCGAGTCGGTCGGTCGGACGGACGGCGGCGGCGCGTGTGTGTCTGCGCGCTCGAGGGGCGCCCAGTCACACATCCACTCATGTCCCACTTGTTGTTGTGAACAAAGTTTGTACATATCACCTTATATACACGCAATTCTTCTTACATTTTTCAAATGTGGGATAGGATCCCAAGCCCACTTCCAAAAAGCTCACTTTGGAATATTATATCTCATTCATACCTCAATCATTTTGAGTGTTCTTACATATTTTGGAAATCTCTTACGGAGTACTACGTATTCCAACCAAGTCTCAACATTAACTCAAAGTCGGGCACACTCAAAATTGCCTCTCAAGTGGGCTGCTCAAAACAGCCCATTTTTCCTCTTTTTTTTCCAACAATCCCACACATGAATGAGATGGATGGTCCAACAACACACGCTAGACACGAAGTTTGACTTGGTGATAGTTACTGCGGTTAGGCATTACATAGGATAGGTAGAGTATGCTCTTTGAACCTTCCCTCGAAAAGATATATTCTCCGTACTGGCTAGATGGTGTGACGTGGTGCCTTTGAACTGTCCGACCGTTTGTGTAAGTGATGGTATATCCCTCACAAGGCCCTCCCTGATTTATTCTGTTCTCATTATTGTGTCTGTTTTGGCCATGCACACCGCCCTGGTTCTGCGAGAGTTTTTAAAGAATTGTGCGTTGCAATTCTCCTTTGAAGCGGCCCCTCTTCACTCCAACATAGGTGATTCTTTTGAGTGTTTGAGTAAAATCGTCTTTTACTCCACCCGACTATATGTTGTCGACTTAAGAATCATTAAAAGCGTAAGCTTAACCTCTCCTTACGGGTATCACTGTACTCATCCCAGAAATAGGTAGATTTGGGGTGACCCCCACGGTGATCGTGCCCAGTTTTATTGTGGTCCTTTTTTATCAATGCATACATACCATACGACGCATTGTCGAATACATTAAGGATGCAATACATGCATATATAGTCCCTTTGACCCTATATGCATAAAACTAGTTTTTCGATACCATACTAATATCGTTCTATGGCACAATAGGAGATGATGCACATTTATATCTACCCAAATAACCCTTAGGGTTGTTAAATTTCAGTTTTTCCTAAATTTTGAAACAGTTAAACAGACCATAAGTCCAATTTTCAACTTTTTTTTTTCAAAATTTCAGGTTTGTCAAACAAAGCCTTAGCATTTTCCAGAATTTCCCCAAATTCAAACTTCGCAAGCAAGATCTTAATTCATTTCCAAAATTTTGAGAAAATCATACTTGGCCAAATTGTCACAAAGATTAATACGTCAATTTCAAAATTATCGATAACCCTGTTATCTCACGAGGGCTTCAGCCAATAGGTTTAAGAATTTTCAAAACCATCCATTTACTTAATCAAATTCTCAAAATTGAGCCCAAAATCAAAATAAGTTTTATGGTTTTTGAAAACTAGGTCACTGCCTTTTGGGGTCAAGCGACTCACTGCCCAATCGCCGTCTCCGGCGTTCCATTGCCTGTGTCTGATTTCAAGAACCCTCTCTAGTGTTACGTCATCGAAATTTACGAGTATTACATACTTATTTTTGCAAACATAAAAACTTGCACAACACGTCGCATATGACAATACAAAGAGCATGCAGAATGACCAAAGTGACCACATTGTTATGCATTATAAATAGCATATATTAGTATAAGATACAAACTGAATCACATTACATCAATCATGCATGGTGGACAATTAAAATAGGCATGTATCATAATAAAACGGGTTGTTGCTTAGATTCCTTGCGGCAACCCAAGTCCACTGAGTCCAAAAGGTTTCCACAATTCACGGTAGCATAGCAAACTCAGGATTTTAGAGTTGCAAACCTCGCCTCTCGCATATCGTGGAGTCCGGCCAGTGGAGCATTGTCTCATGCTTAGATCCAAACATTTTTTAAAAATTAATTTCGAAAATAATAAATCTGCAGATCCAAACATATTTAAAATTAATATCCAGTATAAAACCAATTTTTCATGAATTGGAAAATAAAGCACAGATCCGATATTAATAATTTTGAAATTAATAATACAAAAGTAATAGAATTTGCTTTAAGATTATTAGAAAATATACCATACTTTGAATCTACTACATGAGCTGCAAATCTGAAAGGATCGACACATTCGTTAATAAAGCAAGCAGCAAATAATATATATATATATATATATATATATATATATATATATATATATATAAGTCATCAAAGAAATGAATCCGAAGATGGGCGATGTTGAGTCCAGAAATTCTATCTCCTTAAAGCAAATTCGACTCAATTGCAGTGTATGGCATCTGCCTCCCAGGATAAAACATCTCGATGCGTTGATAAATAGATCATCGCATCCTCAGCGAACTAGAATAAAATCTGAACTATCACCGACGCGACCGAAAATATGAAGAGAATTATTTCTAAAAAGAGAACTCGAAAAATCGGGTACACGACTGGAAGACGAGAAATAGATTGTCCAAAAATCGTACCCCTCACATCTGTATTTATAGGTGAAGATGAGAGAGACATGTGCTGGAGGAACTAGGATTGGTCTCTTTAACACTTATCCCAATCTATTAATATATTAGTCCGATAATTACCAAATAACTTGATAGTTATCCTAATATCTTAATTCGATAATTAGCAATTAATTTAACATTTATTCTAATCCGAAAAATTAGCACAATGATTTTTTTGCCAAATAAAATTCCAGTAAAAAGATAACTTCAAGACGCCGAGACATTTTGCCTAAATCGCCATCCGAACCGATTCGAGTCGAGTCGACTCGGTCGCTCGGACGGACGGCGGCGGCGCGCGAGAAGCGTTCAGTCACACATCCACTCATGTCCCACTTGTTGTGAACAAGAGTTTGTGCATATCATTATCAACTTATATACACAATTCTTCTTACATTTTTTCAATGTGGGATAAGACCCCAAACCCACTTCCAAAGAGCCCATTTTGAAAAATTATATCTCATTCATACCTCAATCAGTTTGAGTGTTCTTACATGTTTTGAAAATCTCTTACGGAGTACTACGTATTCCAACTAAGTCCCGATATTAACTCAACGTCGGGCACACTCAAAAGTGTCTCTCAAGTGGGATGCTCAAAACAGCACCTTTTTCCTCTCTTTTTTCCAACAAGGGCCAAGCAGGGATGCAGACGATAGAGGCATGTGCCGGAGAAGACAAAGCAGCCTCGGAGTAGATGAGAAAGAGAAGTAACGGGATTTTCCAATTGGGTTGTGGGGGCCTGTGGCCATCCACGTATACTTCGACTTCTTTCTGCATAGAGGGTCTTGGAGTAAAGCGGTCCCGATTTCCCTTACAAAAGAGATGGCCAATCACTAGTAATGAAATTTAGCATTGAAATCATAAAATATTAAGACGTGATTAGAATAAACGAAACTAACCATTTTCGCCTTTGTTAGCGATCCTAAAGCCTCCTCCTCCTTACTTAGCACCCTCTAATTTTAATGAAATGAAGCCTCGGTTATTATTGTCTGGCTTATGATGCAACGCATTAAGGTAAGAATCACTATTACCAAGTGCTAAAATAAAGAGAATGCGTAGATTGAGAGATAAGCATGGAAAGATAGCAAGAGAATCACCACTCGAAAATAAATCATTGGCAGGATCAAACTAAATTAGTTAAAAAGATTAGAAAGAGAATAAAAAAAATTAGCATTAATTTTGCCTGAGTTGTACAGTTTCAATAGAGATAATGAATGTAGGATATTCGGTAATGAGAATCCAACAGATGAAAAAATAAGAGATAAAATCGTACGAATTAATGAGTATTTGCTAAAAAGAGCTAAGATGAAGTTGGATTAATTATTGCTAAAAACATAAAAAAAAGATTAGAACAACAGTATATTATCCCACGTAATTAGGGGATATATCATTAAGAAAAATGAGATAATGTCAAAATAATTTAAGCATTTTAGAAAATTGTAGAACACCACAAAATGACAAGCAAGCAAATCAATGAGATATTTCCCCTATTCATCGATAGAAGAAGTGATATGGCAGAAGGATTTTCGGTTACCTTTCTTTGCACTAGAAATATTATGGTTATTGCAAATAGCATCTTTCTAGCTTGCATATTCATGGAACAAGATCTCTTTGATTCGAATTCAAGAGTGTTCTTCCCAAAAAAGCAAACGACAAAAAGTCCAAGACAATTCGCCCATTGCGGAAAACCCCCCACTGCTTCTTTGTCGAGCTAATTCAATCTTCCTCCTCAAGAGCTCTCAGGAGAAATAGGAGCTAGCTGGCTATCCAAAAAGAGTAACTAGCAATTTACGTGAGCATTCTGTATTAATTCCAAGTTTTCCAGGCTGGCAGAACCCCTTCCCCAGATGTGGAATAGCACTGCTCCTAATTCAGAAAGTGAAATCGAAACCTCAGTCAGAGGGCATCCCATTACTAAGCCGGTTTGGGCTGATTTCGATGAGACGACATCTATCAAGACCAAGAACTAAGAGATCTCACACGGGCAAACCTAGCCTATTTGAACCTTATTTCGTACAGGGTACTTGTTCCTGTAGTTTTTTAAAAGATACTTCCGACGGCACTCCCCTTTCTCTTTCTGAGGGTAACGTAGTTCATTCGGGTTTTGTATGTGGCATCAAATTCCTTGCCGGGTGGGAGTGCACGAATCGGACCCGACATTCCTCACTTAGTTAGGGCATTTTTCCTTTGTCCGTTACTTTAGTAGGGCATCTGATGGCGCGGGGAATCTGATGACGGACCCTTTTCTTTTAGGAACATCACCATCCAATCGAAAGAAGCTCGTATACAACGTAGACGGGAGCTTCTTGAGAGCGCAACCCACCAGGGACTCTTCTCCATATCCATACAGAAACCTTTCACCTTCTAATCCTCTTCTAAAAGAACATGTGAGACCTCCCTGTAGGTATGATTGGCGTGTAGAAGCACTCGACTTAATAGGAGAGGGGAGGTGAACTCCCAATACCGTAACTCAGAAAAGAAAGGTAAAAAAAATTAGGTAGGCGGGGATAACAGGCTGATGACTCCCAAGAGCAACCGTCCATCGAATGTCCGGACCTTGAAGTCCCTATCATGTAAGGCCTTTGATCAGGTCTTGCCCTTGAACAATCAACCTGCTTCGACCGTTAGAACGACTGAAGACCTATTTTCATCCATTTTCGATTCTCTTGTTCTTCCCCCTCTGACAGAAGAAACTTGAACCCATGTCTATAGGTGAAGAAGCAATATAACTCGATCATTCTCAAAAAGACGAGAAATTGACCCGACCTCCTGAGTGAAGAGGCTGGGGAAAGCTTGAACCCACTCAGTTAATAGCCCGTCGAATCACAAACGTCTTTAGCGGCCGATTTCTCTTTTAGTTTCTCGAGTAGCTTCATGAGAAAGGTAATAAATAATAGGCTGCTCGATCCTTCCTGCCCGACTGACTTCATAACCAAAGATAACGCCATTGCTTTTACTGAAGAAGCGCGAATGAGGAAGTTAGAGCTACTGATGTTAGTAAGGATGTTCGATGTTCCTATGGATGTCGGACTCTGCTGGTGACGCGGGAGTCCAGTTTCTAAAGGTCAGGCATGGACTAGTGTATAGCATCTTTCTGCCCCTTTCCATGATCAAACTTATGCCGAACAATCCTGCACTCAACCATAAGCTTCAAAATCTCTCTCTTAGACGAATTAGCTCCTCCTTTCGCTCGAGGATGAAAATTGGAGAAGCTCCCCCAGTTAGTGGGATTAATTGATTGGATACCCGAAATTCTCCCCCCAGAGTTGTCGGCGATTTCAATAAGCCGATTACAGAATAGCTTTCCTGCAAGTATAAGCCGCCAGTGATTGGTTAATATAAGTCGATTTTTTTCCCTTTCAATCGAATCGAGGTCTTGAAGAGCCTCCTTCAACTCTCTAGGGTGCAGCAGTCAAGCTGCTTCGCCTCTGAAAGGCTGGTTTTCGAAGCTGTACCATGCCTTGAACCCACCTTCACCTTGTGGGTCAAAGTTCCACTCTAATTATTTAAGATAACGATTTAGTGTTACATGAAATCCAATTCAAGAGATAGTATTTACATGAAAATAGAGTGAATCGAAAAAAGAATAAATTATTAAGCAACTGGCAAATCTCTTTCTGATTAGATGATGAATATACTTCAAATTGTTTGCTTTTCAGATGACAAATTAAATTACCTTAAAAAAATGGGAAGATTAGCTGATTTGACTGAGTAACACCGAAAAGACAAATTAAATTACCTTATAATAACATAATAACATCATATTTAAGCAACTTTTGCTCTTTCATTTTACCATAGACCAAGAAATATCATAATATTCATATTTCTTTATCTAATTGTTTTATCCGATTGTCGTTTATTTTCAATGGTTTCCGTAGTTATTTTTATATTCGCGTTTTTTGTGATGATTTTTAGTTTTATTGCGCTATGGCTTTTATTTTACTTTTATGTTCATTTGAGTCCTTTTTATGTGGACCAAGAAGAGGTAAAGGTCGTTGCCTAAAACAACTTTGAGCCGTGCGCCCGTTGCCCTTGTAGAACGGCCGTTGCCGCGCCCGTTCCCTCTGCAGAGTGACCCGTCGCGCACCCGTTGCATGGTTGTCACGTCGACCAGTCGAGCCTAGTCGACGGAGGGTCCGGCAAGTCGAGTCGTAGACTAGTCGTAGACTAGTCGACACTAGTCGATAAGGTATAAATAATAAATAATAAAAAATAATATATATATATATATATATATATATATATATATATATATATATATATATATATATATAGTGGCGCGTTCTATGCAGTACCAATATTAGATGCAGTAATTTACAGTACTAATTTATGCATGAGTTTTGTACTAGTTATGCATGAAATATATGCATTTCGTGCATCAAAATTCCAATGTATTAAAATATGCAATATATGCATCAAAATATCGATGCATTAAAATATTAGATTATATGCATCAAATATATTGCATATGATGAGAATGCAATCACAGGGGATAAAACAAAGAAGCTGTTAGTATATGAGAGAGGGAAATGGAGAGGCACTAAGGAGGGGACCACAATGAGGAGAGGAAATTGAAAGCACATGGACCATTGCCACCTGGCATAAGGGTAAGTTAGAGGAGAGAGAAAGGAATAGGCCTATATAGTGGAAATCCTCGTGGGGAGGAGAAACAACTGGGAATTTAGTAACAGACTGGGTTGGGTTGGCTTGGAGGCTAAGGCAGTAGTATAGCTATTTTCATTATTTTCCTTTCACTGTAACTCTTCCTAATCTGGTTTTCCCAGGTTGAGTATTAATAAAACTCCTTGTTAATTGCTGGATACCTATCAACTGGTATCGGAGAATTTGGAGTCTGGAGCACCGACTGATTACGCGCCGCACCATGGAAAGACGAGTCCACAGTCTGGAGCAACAACCGAAAGCAATTCGTTTACAAGGAGAAGAGCTCAGAGTACAGAACGAGGAACTTCGCACCCTGCTACTGGAAAGAAACCGAGCACAACGGGCAAAATCGGCCGCAGACCGTCGGAGAACGACGAGGGATTCTGACACCAGCGACATCGACGACGGGTCGGAATCGAGTTACAACTCGAAACTCCAGCTGCGACCCCATGCGTGACTTCGGAGGAAGAAAAATAAAGATTCCCCTGTTCAGAGGCGACGATGCGTATGGATGGATTGTTCGGACCGAACGATATTTCAAATTGAACCACGTGGAAGATGAAGATAAGCTCGATGCGGTAGTTATAGCACTCGAGGACCGAGCCTTGAGCTGGTTTCAATGGTGGGAAGATCAGAACTCCGATCGCAATTGGGTAACATTCAAGGAAGCACTGATTCGGAGATTTCAACCGGGATTGGTACAGAATCCTTTCGGGCCATTGCTGAGCATTAAACAAACCGGGTCAGTGATGAAATACAGAGAGGAATTCGAGAGGGAAGCGGCTCCCTTAAAGAAGGAGGAACGAGTGATGCTAAAGGGAATTTTCTTGAACGGATTGAAGGAAGAAATACACGCGGAGCTAAAATTACATGGGGATGGAGAATTAGATGAGATTATGGACAGAGCACTTTTATTGGAGGAAAAAAACTTAGCATTAAGGAAAGGAGGGCAGAAAGGGGATGATAGAAGGGATTTCCGGGACAAAGTTAAACCATGGAGTAAGGGCTTTACCAGAGATAGATGGACAGATCCAAAATGGGAGAAGACAGGAGGAAGGGAAAAAAAAGAGATGGATGGGGGAGAAGGGAACAAAATAGAAAAAAAAATATGAAGAAAAGGGGAGATTATCCCAGGCAGAACTAAGAGAACGAAGTAAAAAGGGGCTATGTTTTAAATGTGGAGAAAAGTGGGGTCAGGACCACATATGTAAACTTAAGCACTACCAGTTCATGCTAATGGAAGGGGAAGGAGTGAAAGGGAGGTCAAATGGGACACATCTGAAGATGAGCAGGAGGCACCTGAGATGTTACAAGCTAAAGTGATGAAGTTATCTATGAAAAGTATACAGGGCCTGACTTCTAACAAATCTTTCAAGGCCCTAGGAAACATGAAAGGGGGGCAGGTGTTGGTGTTGATTGACTGTGGAGCTTCCAGTAATTTTGTGTCCAAGAAATTAGTAGAGGAAACAAAGCTGGACATCTGTGATACCCCTCCATATGTGGTAGAGCTGGGAAATGGAGAATACATTCATAGTAGAGGGATTTGCAAGAGCTTAAGGGTTATTATTCAAGGAGTACCAATTATCCAAGACTTCTTCTTATTGGAGTTAGGGGGGACAGACTTGGTGCTGGGCATGTCTTGGTTGGAGAGTTTGGGAGAGATCAAAGCCAACTTCAAACAACTTAGTTTGAAGTGGAACATGAATGGAGAAGAGAAAGGTGTTGCAAGGTGACTCAGCTTTATGCAAAACTCAAGCATCTTGGAAAGCTGTGATGAAGGCCTTGAATAATAAAAGAGAAGGATATGTGATAGCTTATCAGGGAGGTATGGGGGAGGAGAATGTTCAGAAACTCATTCCCATAGAAGTGGAGACTGTACTTGAAGGGTTTCAAGGGTTATTCAAAGAACCAGAAGGATTACCTCCTAAGAGGGCTTGTGATCATGCAATCACTTTGAAGGAGGGAGCCAACATTCCTAACATCAGACCCTACAGGTACCCCTATTACCAAAAGAATGAGATAGAAAAGATTGTAGGGGAGATGTTAGTTGCTGGGATCATTAAACCCAGTAGTATCCCTTATAGTAGTCCAGTTATCTTGGTAAGGAAGAAAGATGGAGGATGGAGATTCTGTGTAGACTACAGGGCTTTGAACAAACTCACAATCCCAGACAAATTTCCCATCCCCATTATAGAAGAATTACTGGATGAGCTGGGAGGGGCCAAGGTATTCAGCAAATTGGACTTGAAATCTGGGTACTACCAGATAAGAATGAAGGAGAAGGATGTGCCTAAGACTGCTTTCAGGACACATGAGGGTCACTATGAATTTCTGGTGATGCCCTTTGGTCTCACCAATGCACCATCAACATTTCAAGCCCTCATGAATCAGGTTCTGCATCCCTTCTTGAGGAAGTTTGCTCTAGTTTTTTTTGATGACATACTGGTGTATAGCCCCAGCATAGAGGCACATGTGGAACATTTAACATTGGTGTTACAAATGCTTCATGAACATGAATTGGTAATCAATAGGAAGAAATACACTTTTGGGCAAGAGAAGTTAGAATACCTAGGTCACATAATATCTGGCCAGGGGGTATCAGCTGACCCTACTAAGGTTCAAGCTATGTGTGATTGGCCTGTTCCCCAGGATCTCAAAGGATTAAGGGGATTTCTAGGCCTGACTGGTTACTATAGAAGGTTTGTGAAGGATTATGGGAAGTTAGCCTGGCCACTAACTCAGTTGCTAAAAAAGGACAAATTCCTTTGGAGTGAAGAAGCCCAGAAAGCCTTCTTGGCACTCAAACATGCCATGACTACAGTTGCTATGTTGGCTGTACCAGATTTTGAACAAGAATTTGTGATTGAGACAGATGCTTCAGGAAAAGGGCAGGGGGCAGTCCTGATGCAAGGGGGGAAGCCAGTGGCTTACATGAGCCAAACATTATCTGAAAGAGGGAGTAAAAAATCAGTGTATGAAAGAGAACTCATGGCTGTAGTATTGGCCATCCAAAAGTGGAGACACTACCTTTTGGGCAGACATTTTGTAATACACACTGACCAAAAAAGCCTGAAATTCTTGGCAGATCAGAGACTCATGGCTGAAGAACAGTACCATTGGATCTCTAAACTATTGGGGTTTGATTTTGAAATCAAGTTTAAGCCTGGAATTGAAAATAAAGCTGTTGATGCTCTCTCAAGAAAAATGCAGCATGCTAGTTTAACCTCTGTGCAGTTTTTTGAATGGGAAGAGTTAGAGGATGAGATAGCACATAACCAGAAATTGCAGACCCTGGTACAAAATTTATCAATGGGAAAGGAGACACCACAGGGATATGCCCTACAAAAAGGGAGATTGTACTACAAAGGAAGATTAGTACTCTCTGCCAACTCTCTCAAGATACCCCTGATCTTGAATGAATTCCATGACTCTGCCATAGGAGGTCATTCAGGTTACTTCAGAACTTATAAGAGAATTTCCAACCTATTCTTCTGGGAAGGGATGAGAAAACAGATTCAAGAATATGTGCAAGGATGTGAGATTTGCCAAAGGAACAAATATCAAACCTTGAGCCCTGCAGGATTATTGCAACCCTTACCCATACCACAACAAGTCTGGAGTGATATCTCCATGGATTTCATTGGAGGGTTGCCTAAATCAGGAGGCATGAACACCATACTAGTAGTAGTGGACAGGCTCACTAAATATGCCCACTTCATGGCATTAGCTCATCCCTATACTGCCAAAGAAGTGGCTGAAATCTTCTTGAAGTAAGTGGTGAAATTACATGAATTCCCCACATCCATAGACGATGACAGATGCATTATTTTTGAGTGGATTCTGACTCAATTATTCAAACCGGCAGAACAAAATTAAAATTCAAATTTCACCTATCATCCACAAACCGATGGTCGATCAAGTGATTAACAGTGCCTAGAAACCTATCTCGAGATGCATGACAGCACCGGGCCAAGACAGTGGGTGAAATGGTTGATTTGGGCTGAATATTGGTATAATACCAATTACCACTCCACTATTAAAATGACCCCTTTCCAAGCACTATATGGCAGAAAACCACCGGCCCTAGTGAGAGGAGATGTACAAAAGACCAAGATGGAGGAAGTAACACGCTTAATCAAGAAAGAAATGAATTTCGGGAGTATCAAGGAGCGATTCATAAAGCAAGCTCATAACAGAATGAGGCAACAAGCAGATCAACACAGGAGGGAGTTGAATTTTGAAGTAGGAGATAAGGTTTACTTGAAGATTCAACCTTATAAACTGAAGAAGTTGGCTAAGAGGATCAACCAAAAGTTGAGTCCTAGATTCTATGGTCCCTATGAGATTTTGGAGAAAATTGGGGAAGTTGCCTACAAATTGAAGCTGCCAGAAGATAGTAGAGTGCATCCTGTCTTCCATGTATCTTTGCTTAAGCCAGTGGTGAAAGACACAACACATGTACAACCCTTACCACCCATCATCTCTGAGGAATGGGAGCTGTAATGTGATCCTGAAGAATGAGACAAATGAAAACAGGGAATTGCTGGTAAAATGGAAGAACCTACCTGCTCATGAGAATTCTTGGGAACCTTACAATAAACTGAGGGAAGAGTTTCCTATGTTTCACCTTGAGGACAAGGTGGTATTTGAAGGGGGGGGGGGGGGGGGGAATTTATGAGAATGCAATCACAGGGGATAAAACAAAGAAGCTGTTACTATATGAGAGAGGGAAATGGAGAGGCACTAAGGAGGGGACCACAATGAGGAGAGGAAATTGAAAGCACATGGACCATTGCCACCTGGCATAAGGGTAGTTAGAGGAGAGAGAAAGGGCTAGGCCTATATAGTGGAGATCCTCGTGGGGAGGAGAAACAACTGGGAATTTAGTAACAGACTGGGTTGGGTTGGCTTGGAGGCTAAGGCAGTAGTATAGCTATTTTCATTATTTTCCTTTCACTGTAACTCTTCCTAATCTGGTTTTCCCAGGTTGAGTATTAATAAAATTCCTTGTTAATTGCTGGATACCTATCAGCATATTTTAATACATTGAAATTTTGATGCACGAAATGCATATATTTCATGCATAATTAGTACAAAACTCATGCATATTTTAGTACTGTAAAGTACTGCATCTAATATTGGTACTGCATAGAACGCGCCCCTATATATATATATATATATATATATATATATATATATATATATATATATATATATATATATTTGAATGTTTCTAACATATATACTTCTTTTATTAATTCACAGGGTACAAAGAAATCTCAATTTGCAACTTGTACGAACAAGAAGGTTGATAATAGTTATAATTTTTGTAATTTGTAATATGTAAAGCTGGATTACTAAACACCGCCCTAAATTACTAGACACCGCCCTAGAATATTACCCTTTTGCCCTTAATTCATATTAATCAAATTTAGGATCCTAATTTGACAATACTTTTCTCTCTAAACAACCCACCCGACGCAGCCGCACCGCCGCCACACCACCGCCGCAAAGCCGCCGTCCGCCGCCATAGCACCGCCGCATAGCCGCCGTCTGCCGCCGCACCGCCGTCGTCCGCCGCCATGACCGGAAAAGGAAAAGCTCCGGTAACTATTTTTTTTCGTTTTACTGTTTCATTGGCCGCGGCCGCCGTGCCGGAGTGCACGACAGAGGCCGCGGCCGTTATTTTGTGACAGGCGTCCGACGATGATGCCTGGCCATGACACAGGCATCCACGGCGGACGCTCAGCCTGTGGTACAGACGTCCACGGCGGACGTCCAAACCGTGCACAGGCGTCCAGATCGGACGCCTAGCCGCTGGATAAGCGTCTGTTTCGGACGCTTGCACCATGGAAGTAGCGTCCAGACCAGACACATTTTTGCCATGTTTCCGGATGCCCCAGTCATTTTTTTGGGAAAAAATAAAATTTTCAATTAATAATTAATAATGTGTATTCTTTGTATGATTATTACTTATTAGTTGTATTGTTTGCTAAATGCAGATGAGAGGAGGAGCGGGCAAATCTATGCCGCTAGTCACAGAGTTGATGGGTTCTGGAGCGCGTCACACCAGAGCTCGTGGTGTTGATGCTTCCGTTCGTAGACAGCGGGAGGCAGAGCGTAGGGGATTCGAGGACGTACCTTATACTGATTTTGGTACTGAGGATTCGAGCGAGTATTATTCGCACGATGAGGCCGACGATCAGGAGGGCGGTGATGATTCTTCTTCATTTTCGTGCCGAGTTCGGAAGGGGAGAGGGGGGAGGTTTGTGACTTCTGGGTCTACCAATAGTAAACGGCGTAGGGCAGAGAATGAGACATCTTGGATGGTTTCTGAGGAGATGCCTGGTGGCCCTATCGACGGCAGCCTTATCCCGAGTTTCGGTGGGCATGTCGCCGCGCATATCTGGACTGGAGATATGAGAGGTTTGCTGAAGTGTCACACCAGGACTGCTGCTTGTCAGAGCTTGAGTCAGTGGCGCTCAGTGATGTCACCCTCTTTAGTGAGTCGGATCAGTGGGACTGGGTTATCCCACCTGACGGACGCCATGTTCAGACATATTGACTCCCCGTTGATTTCTGCGTTCGTTGAGCGGTGGCAGCCCGATACGAACTCTTTTCACATGGCGTTCGGAGAGATGACCATCATGTTACATGATGTGTGGCAGATATAAATTCTCCCAGCCACTATATAAATTCTCCCAGCCACCAACACTACTATCATGGAATCTAAACCAGTTAGTCGCTATGGGCGGTACAGAAAAATTAGGCATTAAATCTAGACGAATAAAATGTTTGTATGTATCTCCTAAATGACAAATGACAATCTCTTAGCTAGGCCGTGTTGCCGTTGAGGTGTTTTCAACGGCAGCACAGTGAGACATGCAAATAAAGATCTACCGTTTCCGAATCCGAATAGTATGACAGCGGGATTGAAAATAGTAGCAATAGGGAATAAATCTTCAACAACAGCCATCCAATGATCCGATCCACACGCACCACCATCCCATGTAATACGTCGAACCTCAGGTTCAATCCCATCATAGTAGATCGATCGGTAGAGTGTACAGTTAGCCATAATTTCATTTGCAATGCATACACGCACAATACGCCATTTATCTTGGTCGCCAAATATGTAGTCGGCGATAACACGAAATCCACAATTACCGTCTCCGGGGACATCGAGATAACCTTCAACAAACGGCAAAATAATTCCCGGTATCTTGTCGATATGGTGATAGTTACCAATTTCCACTCGGTGGTGTGCATCTGCAAACACATATTCAATATATTACATATTATCGAAATAATATCAAACTTAAAAAGATAGAACTCATTGAAAAACTTCAAAAAATAATACATCTACAAAAAAATTTCTCATAAATTGACGGAATTATTATATGTCGGCAATATATTAAAAGAAATATAAAAATTCAAAAGTCAATTTACATACTGGATTTTTTTATTTTTGTTCCTAACGTTTTTTATTTAACCTGTAACATATAAATATAAAAAATTAGTCAAGAAGACTATTTTTATTTTTGTTTCTAATAAAAATTATCCTAGTTAATTATAAAAAAAAAACATATTCAATATATTTCATATTATCGAAATTTGTTCATACCTGATGAAGAGGCATTGTGGACTGATGCAGAAGAGCTGCGACCACGACCACTGGATGAGCGGGAACGACCACGACCCCTTTGGCTATACTCCCAACCACTAGGATCGCGTCTAGTCGATGAACTTCTTCTTGGTCGACCCTTAACTGCCGTATTCACTTGTGGTTCAACGTAACGCGTTTGATCAGGGTGAAGATGATCGTGGATCATAAGTGATACATTACGGACAACTGCAGGATCGCTCTGTCTGACCTCATCGACAAGGGCCTGAAAGTACCGCTGGTCCTCCGATTCAGCACCGGTAGAAGGATCGACAAATTCGGTCGTGTCCACACCATCACTAATAATATGTGTTTGCCAAAATATGTGAAGACGACTAACACTGCATGGGGTCCGCGATTCCATAAGTCTCTTGAGCTCACACGCACAAGGAATCTGATGGGTGGTTTGGAGTGCACAACCGCAACGATGGTACACTTGATCACTTAATTCTCTCATACGTGTCAATTCATTCGACAGTAACCGCAGACAATGATGGGAAACACGACAGCGCAAATAGTTGAACGGAAAACCAGAATACACCACGCCTGTACGACACCTAGATTGTTCAAATGTGTATCTGATCTGCGTAAGTTGTGATTCAATCTCCTGGTTCACTTTGGTCCAGACGGTATCGAGGGCTCCGGTGGAAGAATTAAGCCATTGCTTTAACTCGGCATGTGCACTCTCAACTCTACAAGTGGTTGTGTTTCCAAAATGAAGCACTTTATTCGTCCACGCAACAACGAACATCTCCTTGTATTTTAGCCATGTACCCTCAACGTAGGATATCACCTTAGGATTCCATCTCCATGTATCCTTCATGAGTTGCACCGCTTGATCGTATTCCTCTTCGGTCGCCGCTTCCATGATTTTCTTCCATTTCCCATTTTTAAACCTTTGGCCCATTTCTTTATCTTTTCCACAAATTCTGTAAACCTTGTCTTCAACATCCTTATTAATATGCCATGTGCAAAGCAAGTGGGCACTCTGTGGAAATATCTCTTCAATAGGACGCATCAATCCCAACTCGCGATCCGTAACAATAGCCGTCGGATGAACATCAAACCCAAGCAAAATTTTCAACTTCTGTAACACCCACGCATAGCTCGATTCGGTCTCATCTTTCATAATTGCATAGGCGATTAGGAAGTTCTTGTTACATGGAGTCATCCCGACTATCTCGAGAAATGGCATCTTATACTTATTCGTTTTGTAGGTGGAATCCATGCCAATGAACCATCTGTAGGTCCGAATTAAGTTGATTGATGTTGGATGTGCCATGAACACGTGGGTAAAGACATTTGTATCCGGTCGGCTGCGTCCAATGTACGTAGTTATTCGTCACACGAATGGTGAAACGGCCGACGACATCTCTTTCTTCAAAATCATGCTTCCTCAAGTGGTCTCTATAATTATAGATATGTCGTCTAGTCGGTTTGTCCTCGGAAATTTATTCGAATGGCCGCCAAGATGGCACACGGCTTGGCAAGCGGACTCATCTCACGAACAACTTGTTTGGCCGATTTACTCAGTCCACTCATTTGACGATGCCTCTCCGGATAAACAATAAATGAGTGATTGTGCATACCCTTACTCCCAGAGATCGGTCTGATTATCCAACCACTCAAGTCATGCAATTGTTCGGCCTTTATCTGAAATGTACACTTGCATGCTTTCGTCTTTGTGTCCTTTCGAACAGCGACATCCAAATCTCTTAATACCCCTCTATACCGTTCACCACGGTTACATCTCAATAGCTTTGTCTTTCTTTATTCTTGTACGATGAAATGATCAACTCGAAACCAATTTGAAGAGCAATTTTTTTCGCCCAACCAATCGCATCACAATCACTAGCGAATATTTCGTCATTAACGAAATAACCACTATAATCAACGCCGTCACCGTCAAATTCTTCAAATATAACCTGAAATTTTTAATTGACAGAATGTTAATAATAATACCAATAATATTATTATTAAAATTTAAAATCAGGAAAAAATAAGGGTCCAGGCGTCCAAAAATTGCGCCTGGACCATAGCCGAGGCGTCCAGCCTTTGGCCAGCAGTCTGAGCGTCTGAATCGGACGCCTAGCCATGGTACAGGCGTCTGAATCGGACGTCCCGACCATGGTTCAGGCGTCTGGTTTAGACGCCTAGACCTAGGACGGAGCGTCCGCACCAGACGCCTATACCATGGTCTAGGCAAAATCTGGGGACGCCTGTACCATGGAACAGACGGAATATTCAGACGCCTGCGTCATTTTCTCCGAAAAATTACCTCCAGATGCGAATTCTCATCCATTTTCGTAGTTGTCGATGATATTGATGATATATATTTGATTGTGTGTTCTGTAGAATAAATAAAAAATTGTTTCTAAATTTCAATTCGAAAAACTTGAGCTTGAAAGATTTTGGTGTGGTGTGGTATTTAGAAATAATGAAAGATTTTGAAATGGACAAAAATGTAATCTTATAGGGCGGTGTCTAGTAATTTTGGGCGGTGTTTAGTAATACCCTATGTAAAGTCAAAGTAAAAGTTATGATTATTATAATTAATCATGAATGTTCATAAAAAAATTTATTTAATTGGTTTCTAGAAGAATGAGAATAAGTTACTTTACAATTATGATATAGTAATTAAATACAACTAATACTAGCATGAAATATAAACCTTGGTCATATTGTACTTTATTTTTATGTATATAAAAATAGACAATTTTAATAATAAAATAATAATTATTTTTTTCATTCCTCTTCAATTAAATAAAATATATTAAAAATGTACACATGTCAAAATAAAGTAGTATTGTAAAACAAGAGTAAATAACCCATCTAGAGTTTTATAACCAATCTAGAGTAAATATCCCAAAGCAACGGCCCAATTTTTTTATAAATGCAAAACTAGGGGTTTATAACCCATCTATCCATTCTATACATTCTATTATACAGACATTCCTTTGTATCTACACCTTTCCCACAGCCACCACCACAAACAATTCTTCCATCTTTTCCCTCTCTCAATTCTTCTCCTATTACAAATATATTTCTTCTTCTATTCTTCTTCATCGACCTGCTTTACAAGTTGCTCATAGGCCTTCTTCTTTCAATTCATTCAAAACACCACTGCTGCTGTTGCCATCAAATTGAAGACACCAATTTCAAGTTTTAAATGGACAAACAGATAGACCAGTTGATGACACGAGGTCGACTAGGTCAACCAGTCGAGTACCAGTCGCCCGATTTCTTGACATACATCAAGTCGCCCAACCCAGTCGACCATCCTATCTCGACTGCTCGACTAGTCGTCGACTAGTCGCGACTAGTCGAGCGACATGACAACCATGACCCGTTGTGCACCTTATGCCCAAAAGTGTTGCGCCCGTTGTGCACCTTATGCCCAGAAGTAGGGGTGCAAATGAACTGAGCGTTCGTGAAAAAGTCGCAAAACGTTCGGTCAACGTTCAGTTCGTGTTCGGTTTGGTCAAACTCGAACAGTTCGCGAACATGTTCGTTACATACACGAACCGAACACGAACAAAATAATATATGTCTGTTCGTTCGCGAACAGTTCGCGAACAAAGGGGTTTTTATATATTTATTATTAATAATTTTAAAATAATTAATAAATATAATTAATAATTTTATAATAATTAATAAATATATATACAAAATAAAACTTACCATTCCAAAACCCCTAATATCTAAATATACCATCTCTTTTACTTTTTAATTAATTATTGCTTGTATTTTCGCCTTTTAAATATAGTACACAAATGAACAAACAAACGATCAAAACGAACCGAATAATCGAACGCTAACGAACGAACAAGAAATATATGAAATTTTAACGAGCCGAACACGAACAAGTGATTTGCATTTTATCGAACACAAACACGAACACGAACCAAACCCTTAACGAACGAACGTTTGTTAAGATCACGGTTCGGTTCGTTCGGTTCGAAATACACCCCTACCCAGAAGTGCCACGCCTGTTGCGCAATGCAACGACCGTTCCCAGGCCCGTTCAATCCACACCCAGACGTTGCTTTCTTAAGCCCGTTGGGTCTGAACCACACTATATAAGTGTGTTTTGGGTCCACAATTTGACATTTACACATTTCATTTTTCCAATTCTTAGAGATAGAATTTTACGAGTATTAGAATTTGGGGGTGTTCTTTTCCAAATTCCTAAAATTAGGGTTAGACTTTGCAATTTCTTCTTTTAATTCTTGTAATTTCCCTTTTTAATTTCAAATCAAACACTAGATCTAGATCTAATTCATGCAATTAGAAGCTTTTTGAATTCGATTCAAGTTAATTGTTTTCATGAATTGCTTTGTCTTCCTTTTCTCCTTAATTTTCATGGTTAATTGCTCTATTTTGCATTCATTTTTAGTTCTTAGTTTGAGTGCCCACAAGGTGTTTGAAAAAATGCCTAAATGAATTTCTTAGGCTAGTTTTGTAAGTTTAGGGCTTCGGTGACCTAATTCACACTCCGAGCTTCATTTTGCTTGATTAATTGTGTTCTATTCTAATTGAATTGCTTTCTTAAATCAAGTGTTAACACCTCTTGATTACTTTTGGTCGATTAGAGGCTAAATATGGATGCTGAAAGGAGAGTACTTAGTTTAGAACCTAGACATAATCCGAAAGGCCATTATCTAGTTGGACGGGTAAGTAGTAGGCATAATTTGAAGAGGACGTTATCTACTATTTGTCACTTCAACTGATTGATTGACGTAAAATGGTAGCGGAGATTTAGAATAAGGAATCCGATCCCTAAATATTGCATTTTCCTTGCTTTCTCTTATTTTCCAAATTACTCGCTTTTACTTGCATGCTTTACTTGTTCTCATTACTTTCTTCTCTCGCATTTATATTTCATAGTTGATAATCATCCACCTTATTGTTAGGAGTTAGCTTTCTTTTTAGCACACATCTTCATTCTTTCGTAATTTTATTCATTGATGCCTTCTTCTAAACTTCCTCAAGAGATCGACCCGAGTTGATTTACCACTTGTTGACCAGTTCTCTTTTGGGCGAAATTTAGTAAGAGTGTAAAATGCCGAAAACACTAACATAAACTGATCAGAATCTCAGGCTTTTCCTAAGCTAATACTTTGTGTGTGCACCAGAGTTATGGAATCATCAAATTTCCAAGTGAACAGAATATTTCAGTCAAAAAGTGTGCAAAATATATCGGTTTATAATGCTGATTGGTCCCCATTTAGAAGAAATGAATATAAAATGTGTTTTAAAAACTCTGATTATAAATAAAATAATGTCAAAATGTAATTTTTTACTGATATATAAATAAGATATAATAGCAAGATGTAAACCAGGATCATGTTTTAATTGATATCTGCTTCTGTAAATAAGCATGAAATAAAACTTCAGTATTTCTCATTTTATTACTAAAAAAGAATCATTTTACTGCTTTTACATTTTGTCATTATTGAATATTTAAGTATCAACTGAACTTGAATATTAAATCAAGAGTAATAAGATAATTTTTGTTACTGATAAGATGAATCGAGAAGAATTATTCTACTGCCATAAACTGAAAAATGATTCTTACGGAACAACCTAGATTCAAAACCTAAACTATATAGGAAAATCAAATGGACAACTAAATAATCTAAGTCAATCAACTAAAATGAATCTTCTAGGTAATGAATTTAAAAAAAAAAAAAAAAAAAACTGGCCAACAGACGAACCTGAAGAACTGCCGTCTGCAGTCTGCCGGATCTGGGAGGGAGTAAGAAATTTTTGAAAATTACGAATTCCATTTTGCATCGAATGTGGGGGAGAAGTACTGTAGCCTAAAATTCTTCCCAAAATCATATTGAATTGAAAACACTGAGAATCATGAATTTTAATATATCTAATTAGGGACAAAATACATGATTTTGTTGTCTTATCTGTTTCACCAATTCGTCGAGTTCCATGCCGGTCTTGACTGCCGGATGAAAGAGGTAGTAGCCGTTTTTATCATTTAGCATGTATTTGAATTATGAAACCTGGATCTTGGATGATATGTTTTCTCCTTCCCAAAACTGGTGTCTTCCCCTTTTGCCTTGTGACGACCGCAGCTCCACACGTAGGTCGAGACCAGGAGGGTCGGAAACCCCAACGGGGAGCTTCCCACCATGGCACAGTATTCTTTCGCGAAGCGCTCTCTCAGACGTTTCCACTCCCGCCCTTTCAAGCAAAGAGGTCTCAAGATACCAGGCGACCAAGTGAAAGCTTGGAGGATATAATATGGGAGTTTTTTTTTTTTTTAATAAGAAAAAGCGTCCGGTGAGGACGGGGTTGAGGCGGGACCCACTAACCTGCAGATAAGAAGAAATCAAGAAATACTATTTGCCCCGAATTATGACCAAAAATGGGTCATAATTCGGGTCCAAACATCGAAGAAATCTACGGTCCGCTAAAGAAATACAAAGTGCACCACAAACTGTGGGCTAATGTGCGGACCCGTAGACTAAAATAACTCAACTCCGAATTATGACCAAAAATGGGCCATAATCCGGAAACTAAAATCTAAAGTGCTTACGGCCCGCTAGATCAATACAAGGTGCACACCTAAAATGTGCTAACTAATGTGCGGACAGTAAGCAAATCAATAAAATAAAAACCTATCTAAATCTAAAAGACGGATAACCAAGTCGATCCATCCGTATAAGGGAGAGAAGAAACGGAGGAGCAATATCGTAAGTATAAGTCCGAATGCCGAGTGACGACATGCCGAGCTCGAAAGATAGTCTAGGCTGTTGCCCTCCCGGAAAGTGTGAGTGACTCTGAACTGGATATCTCTGAGAATGTGTCGGATACGCATAAGAGTGTGACGAACCTGCCAAGAGTCCCGATGGCCAGATGATAGCAGGGTCACCACAGCAGCAGCATCAAGCTCAATCCAAACATGTCTCGATCTCTGGGAAGCTAGAATCAATCCAATCGCCAAAGCCTGGACCTCAGCATCAAAACTCGAAGAGGCCTGAAAAGAGGAATGGAAAGCAAGAAGGAGCTCTTCGTGGTGATCTCTAATCAGACCTCCCCCACCCGCAATCTGTGTCTCTATCGAACGAACCATCCGTGTTCAGCTTGATCCAAGGGGACTCGGGTCGAAGCCAAACCACCGGGACGGGGCGACGAGTCTGAGTGGGGGAAGAAGAAGCTCGCTGGAAACGATGAGGCGACGAGCAACCCGCCCAGAACTCAGATGAAATAAGCCCCGCAGAAGCCAGTAAAGCCGCGAGGCCGAAACGCTGGTGCGGCGGCGATCGGAGTCGAGTAAAAAGCCCTCAAAATGTTCAAAAGTGTTATATATATATATATATATATATAAAATAAAGTATATTTAAAATTTAAAAATATGGATATCCGGATTTATTATCCGGATTGGTATCCGGATAATATCCGATAAAATATGGGAAAACTCGGATACGGGCGAATATTGCATTATCCGAATTCGAACCCGTATCTGAATTCAACTATCCGGATCTGTATCCGAATCCGACCGGATACCTATTTTTCATCCCGAATTCGATCCCGATCGGATACGGCTCCGGATAGGGCGGGAAATATCCGCCCAGTTTTCACCCCTATATATGGGAGTTTTTTTTTTTTTAATAAGAAAAAGCGTCCAGTGAGGACGGGGTTGAGGCGGGACCCCCTAACCTGCAGATAAGAAGAAATCAAGAAATACAAAGTATCTGCCCCAAATTATGACCAAAAATGGGCCATAATTCGGGTCCAAACATCGAAGAAATCTACGGTCCGCTAAAGAAATACAAAGTGCACCACAAACTGTGGGCTAATGTGCGGACCCGTAGACTAAAATAACTCAACTCCGAATTATGACCAAAAATGGGCCATAATCCGGAAACTAAAATCTAAAGTGCTTACGGCCCGCTAGATCAATACAAGGTGCACAACTAAAACTGTGGGCTAATGTGCGGACCAATAGGCAAGCAAGCAATCAATAAAATAAAAACCTATCTAAATCTAAAAGACGGATAACCAAGCTGATCCATCCGTATAAGGGAGAGAAGAAACGGAGGAGCAATATCGTAAGTATAAGTCTGAATGCCGAGTGACGACATGCCGAGCTCTGAAAGATAGTCGGCCGGCCTGTTGCCCTCCCGGAAAGTGTGAGTGACTCTGAACTGGATATCTCTGAGAATGTGTCGGATACGCATAAGAGTGTGACGAACCTGCCAAGAGCCCCGATGGCCAGATGATAGCAGGGTCACCACAGCAGCAGCATTAAGCTCAATCCAAACATGTCTCGATCTCTGGGAAGCTAGAATCAATCCAATCGCCGAAGCCTGGACCTCAGCATCAAAACTCGAAGAGGCCTGAAAAGAGGAATGGAAAGCAAGAATGAGCTCTTCGTGGTGATCTCTAATCAGACCCCCCCCCACCCGCAATCTGTGTGTCTCTATCGAACGAACCATCCGTGTTCAGCTTGATCCAAGGGGGCTCGGGTCGAAGCCAAACCACCGGGACGGGGCGACGAGTCTGAGTGCGGGAAGAAGAAGCTCGCTGGAAACGATGAGGCGACGAGCAACCCGCCCAGAACTCAGATGAAATAAGCCCCGCAGAAGCCAGTAAAGCAACATGGCGCTCCACCTGCACAATAACATGAGACGAAAGAAAAGTAACCGTCCTATGCTTTGCACTATTCCTTTTTGTCCAGATGAACCAGAGGATTAGACAAGGAATAATGAAAGTCGCGTGCCTAAAGTGTGTGTCGTGTGCGAAAAAACTCGGGGGCTCAAAGATATTCTGAGTATGGGGTAGGGATAAATGTGTCCATGCGCCAAAATACTCCCACACGTCACGAGCCACATCACTCTCCAAGAAAATGTGGGCAATGGTCTCGGTATGGTAGGTCTGGGTAAGGGTATGCGAGCAGCAGAAGCATCTACAAGCCAGTGAAACGCCCCTCCTCTGTAGAATGTCATCAGTCGGTATCCATCGCATGAGAAGTCGCCAAATAAACACCGAAGTGATCGGTGTAAGTAAGGCAGTCCAGATGGCCCCGTAAACAAGATTAGCCTGACCCCTCACCCTAATGTGAGACCAAGCCGACGACAATGAGAACGCACCCGAAGAGGTAAGAGTCCAGCACATACTATCCGAATCCTCCTCGGCGATGGGAATCGTGGAGATCTCCTGGATGAACTGAGGGGTAAATCCTAGCTCCTCTCCAACAATAGACTCTAATCTACCCATGTCCCACGTCCCATCAACCCATAACTCATGAATCCTAAGATGGGGTGTACCAGTAACCTGATGAAAAGAAGAAATAGGCCTATCCCCAATCCAAGTATCATCCCAAAATCTGACCTCCCCGCCGCCACGACCAAGAGTCCAGCGGATGAACTCCTGAGCCTCAATACCCTCTCGAAGGAGACGACGCCAAGGGTGGCTGGCACGAGCTTTAAGAGCGGTACGCATAGGCGTATAAAGACCTGCAAAGCAGTTTCTGCGGAGCATAAACTGCGCCCACAGAGACGTGCCCGCGCGAAGGCGCCACCAGAGCTTATAACTAAAAGTTCTCGCCATATCCGAAAGGCTCCGAACCCCGAGGCCTCCCTCAGAGACCGGACGACAAATCTGCCGCCAACTGAACCAGTGCGTCTTCCAGACCAACAACACCCCAGAAGTATCTCGCAATGATCTGCTCGAGCTCCTGGATAATGTACTGTGGAGGGTCCAACACCTGAAGCAGGTGTAGAGGAATCGTGCAGAGAGTGCTCTTAATAAGAGCCAAGCGTCCCCCAAAAGCAAGGTGGCGATGGGACCAACCAGAGATCCTATCCAACATCCGTTGCTTCACCCCAGCAAAGAGCTCTCGTCTCATAAAGCCTTTGTAAAGGGGCACACCAAGATAGGTGATGGGGAGATCGCCCTGGCGAAAACTAGTAAGATCGTGAACTCTCTGATGCCAACGAGGCGCATGCTTAGGAGCAAGAATAAAAGAGCTTTTCTGGATACTAACCATTTGGCCCGAAGCCATAGAGTAGTGATACAGAGGATGCATAAGATCAACGAGACCATCATCGACAACCCGTGTGAATATAATGATGTCATCGCGTAGGATAGGTGCGAGACGGGGAAAGGCCGTCCAGCTGTCCTATACCTTATCAAAGGATGGTCACGAATAAATCGGTCCAAGCAGCACGATAAATAATCAGTGGCAAGCACGAAGAGCGACGGAGAGATAGGGTCGCCCTGACGCAAACCCCGACTAGAGGCAAAATAGCCGGTCGGACCGCCGTTCACCAAAATGGAGAACGTGCAACTCTCGACGCAATGACGGATGAACAAAATCCATCTAGACGGGAATCCCATCCTCACCATAACCTCATGTAAAAAATGCCAGTGAACCCTATCATACGCCTTAGCCATATCAAGCTTCAGCGCAAGGTTTGGGACACCATGAATGTCCGCGACGTGGAGGTCGTGAATAAGTTCTTGGGCCAGAAGGATATTATCAGTAATAACCCGCCCGTGAACAAATCCACTCTGGTTCAGAGAGATAATCAGAGGGAGGAGAGGAGCAAGCCGAGCGTTAAGGATTTTCGTGATAATCTTATTGGTCACATTACACAGACTAATAGGCCGGTAATCTGACCAACCGCTCGGAACAGGCTTCTTCGGGATCAAGATGACCGTAGTCGCCGTGAAAGCCGGAGGCATAGGATGACCATCAAAAAACTCGAGCACAGCCCCCTCCACATCGGAAGAGACAATCTCCCAACAATGGTGAAAAAACAAAGACGAGAACCCGGCAGGCCCAGAAGCGCTGTGAGGATCGATATCAAATACCGCAGCACGAATCTTCAGGGGAGAGGGTGGGACACACAAACTATCAGAATCAAAAGAACATGGGATAAAGGGAAAACAAGTGCCATCCGGGGGGACGAGAACATCACCATCGGATGTAAGCAGAGTCCTAAAGAAATTCACAGCGGATGATCGGATGTCCGACTCTACAGCGATCGTCTTACCACAATCCTCAATGCTGTGAATATGCGACTGACAACGCTTCTACTTCGCAAAACCCTGAAAGAACCGGGTGTTGCGCTCGCTCTCAGAAACCCAACGAACTGCGGCTTTCTATTTCCAGAAATCTTCCTCCATAGAGAGACGAAGATGGTACTCAGCAAGAAAATGGTGCATAGCGATTCTATTCTCCGGACTAGGATCCGAATCATATCGCCGCTCGGCCTCGTCAGCAGCCCTCAAGGCCTCATCCAACTTCGTATGAAGATTTCCAAAAACAGACCAGTTCCACTGTTTCAGCCTGCGCTTAACCCTAAGGAGTTTGTCTTGTAGGTTACACATGCCAGATAATCCAGTCGGGGTAAGCCAGACCTCCCTAACAGTGTCCAGGAATGTGTGATGCCAGATCCACATACTCTGGAAACGGAATGACGACTTATGACGAATCGCGGAGAAGCGACACTGGATAAGAAGGGGCGCATGGTCCGACCGAAGTCTAGGCAGGTGAGTGACGGTAGAAACTGCAAACACGTTCGACCATGCTTCATTAAATAAAGCACGATCTAGCCTTTCACTCAAACCATTGCGCTCCCAAGTGAAAATATCGCCCTCGCAGCCCGCATCAATCAACTCACAGTCAGCAATAGTCTGTGCGAAGTCTAGAATCTCTGGAGAACGGTCTGTGATACTACCCTCACGCTCATGTGAATGCAAGAAGATGTTGAAGTCACCACTGACTAGTCACGGCAACCCCTCTACTTCCGAAGCAATCCCACGGAGGGTGTCCCAAAGGGCGTAACGACCAGCACGGTTAGTGCTGGCATAGACAAAGGTGACATAAATCGACTGAGGAAGAAGGGGGAAGAAATAGAAAGATGGAGGACTTGATCGATATCCAACAAAACTTGGTGCTGAAAGTGAGGGGAGGAAAAGAACCAAATTTTGTTAGACCGATTATAAAGTCCCAATGCAAAACCTAAAGACCGAATATAAAAATCAAAATTAGCATTAGAACCCATGGGTTCTAAAATGCCAATAAAAGAAAACCTATGAACACGGTTGAGATGTCGAATGCGCTTCTGTGCTCCGGTGTTAGCCAGACCACGAGCGTTCCATGTAAGAATGGTGTTGGCCACTAAGTATACTGGATACAGCTTGGAAAGTGTTGTAAACAACAAGCTGTACTGATTTTAAATCTGAGTGCGTAGCGGAAGTCTTAAATACAGTAAGTTGCTGTGGAAACAACAACTCGATGTGCAGTGTATACTTAAATAATCACAGTAATTAAAACAAGTAAGGCAGAAGGTAAATAACACAGTATTTAAAGTGGTTCGAGGCAAACCGCTCTACCTCCACTGGTCTTCCACGCAGGAGTAAAAAGTTTATTATAATTACTGTTTACACAACTACGTAATTATAATACACAATCAATATATCGTTCACACTAGAGGTGGCGGTGGGCCGCCAGCCAGCCCGGCCAGCCCGGCCCGTTTTCTAGGCGAGGGCCGGCCAGACCGGCCGGGGCCGAGCCCAGCCCCACTGGTCATCCGTCGGTCCCGATCCGAAATCTCGGCCAGACCAGCCGGCCCGGCCCACCTCGAGCAGACCGGCCGGCCCCCGGCCGGCCCGGCCCTACCAGCCCACCTGACCCACCTCCAGCCCACCCCAAAGCCCACCATTCAAATTTAAATGGTTGGGTGACCATGTGGCACCAACCTATTGGTTGGTTGAACCAACTTAGTTCACATAGCCGTTGCAACCCAACTGGCCACCATTGACCTTCAATTTTTTTTTTTTTGAAAAATTCATCTTATAAATACCAACACATCTTAACCATTTTTCCACACCATTATTCACTCTTCTTCTTAATTCTCAAGTTCACAATTCTCAAGTTAATTTTCACAAATTGTAATCTTGCATTATTATTTTTTGTTAAGTACCTTTATATAATTGTATAATACTATGGCGGACGGATCAAGGAACGTTCATCATGAAGGAACCGGCGACAATGAAACCAACTTGCATTTCAGTAAGTTTACTACTTCTACTTTGTAATATTTTTTATATTTAGTAGAGTTTATTTATTTAGTACTTATTATTATAAATGGTTATTAGTTCACAATCTCTCTCAAGACTCTACTACGTCTACCATGCCACCTCCATCCGAAGCTTCAAATAAAAATCAAAAATCATGGGTTTGGGCATTTTATGAGAGGGCTATCAGTACCATACCAACGCATTGTAAAATGATATGTCTTGTATGCAAAAATCAAAAGAAAACTACTACTTTTTCTTGGAAAATTGGTACCGGAACCGGAACACTAGCTCGTCATTTGGCAAATGACCATGGTTTGACTAAGGATAATCATGATCAAGAACGTTCGGATGATCAATCTCAACTATCCGGCTATTTCTCAAAAGCGCCCGATGGAGGTATGCCTTTCGTTTACAATCAACAAAAATTAATTGACGGGTTTGCTAAATATGTTACTCTTGATGAACTGCCTTTAAGTCATGGTGAAAGTGAAAATTTAGAAATTATGACTAGGACTTTAATGCAACCGACATATCGGAGAATACCAAGGAATACTCTTAAACGGCGTATTCAACAACAATATTATATTCAACGTGCTCAATTAATTGAATTTTTTAAAAGATTTGAAGGTTGTATATGTCTTACTAGTAATTGTTGGACTTCTCCAACTGGTGAACCTTATCTTTGCATTACAGTTAATTGGATTGGAACTGAATATGTAATAGAAAAATGTATTATTGCTTTTGATATTATGGAAGAATCACATACCGCTAAAAATCTAAAAGAGATAAAGTGCTTTCTCTTTCTCTCGATAATGCGGCCGCGAATAATAAATGTATGGAATATTTGTTGGACGAATTACCTTTACTTGCAAACGGTATTTTTATGCATATTAGATGTTATGCCCATGTCTTGAATTTGTCAGCTAAAAAAGGAATTGATATGATTTCACCCCTTTTAAATCCTATTAGAAAAATAATTAAATGGCTAAGACTGAGTCAAGATATTAGGAGATATTATAAATATCTATATAAGGAACGTAATTTGAAACAAAAAAATGGAGCATTGACACACCTACCCGTTGGAACTCTACTTTTAAATTGCTTGATGATGCTATTCCTTATAAGGAAATTATTACTCAATTATATAACTCTGATCCAAAACATTTAGCCGAGCAAGACCTCATAACTGAGGCTCATTGGGAACTTGCTACGATCGTTCATAGTATATTACGTGCTTATAATAATTCTACATATTTATTTTCTTATGTTTATGAACCTAATGTGCATTTGGTTATTTTAGAATGTTGTAAAATTGTTGGTTCTTTAAGTGAACACAAAAATAATATACATTTATCTCAAGTTATTTCTACAATGACAAAAATGGTTAGAGTATTTATCACAATTTCCTTACATATATGGTGTTGCATGTCTTCTTGATCCGGGTGTGAAAAAAGAAGCACTCGGTAATCTTATTGATTATTATTATAATGCATTAGGTGATACTTCTTTTGATAGTGAGGAGTACGTAAATGAGTGCGTCAAAATATTAGCTTCATTAGTTGATTTGTACATTAAAAAATATAAACCGGAGGTTCTAGCCTCTCAGTCAACTTCAAAAAATAAAGGTAGATTTGATCAATTTACATCTTCAATTCTTTTCAAATGACCAAAATCGTCATCAAGCTCTAATTCTTCAACTTCTTCTAGTCAAATCTTAAATGAGTATTTTAGGTGTTCACATGAGCTTGATGCTGATTTTGAGATTTTAAAATGGTGAAAATTACGTGAAGAACAATATCCTATATTGGCTAGAATTGCAAGGGATCTCCTTGTCGTTCCAGCCTCTACAATTGCTTCGGAGTCTGCTTTTAGTGCAGGTAGAAGAGTTATAACAGATAAACGAACATCTTTATCGCCCGACGTTGTGAAGATTCTGGTCTGTAAAAAAGATTGGGAGCAAGCAGAAAAACGTCAATAAGGACGGACGGAAGAAGAAGACGAACACAACGAGGATGATGATCCGTGGATGATGATGGATTCTTCATCCGAATCGGGAGCTTCAGGGAGTGGCCAACACGACGATTGAGCACATCACCTACCTTTAAGTTCCAGGTAAGTAAAGAGGTAAGTAAAAAGAACTACGTGGACTTTGATTCCTTAGGATACGTAGGCAACTTAATTTTAGAAATTAGATTAAATTTCAAAAAATAATCTAATTTTTACAAATTAAGTCCAAGTCCAATTTTTTTTTCCCTTTTCTCCCCATTTAATTTAATGTTAACATATCTTAAAAATTCAAAATGATTTTTTTTAACATTGAAACAGCTTTTTTACTAAGTTTTATATTTTTTCTTAATTCAAAATGATTTTTGTAAATTGATTTTTTAATTAATATTAGTTAATTTAATTTAAAAAGTGAAAACAAATTTTTACAAATTGATTTTTATGAATTTTTTTACACTTCCGGCCCAAGCCCGGCCCGGCCCACACTGCCCACGACGGCCGAGGCGGGCGGGTGTGGTCATGGTCGCCAGCCAGGCCCGGCCGGCCACTTCGCTAAATACATGGGCCGTCTGGCTTGAAGTTCGGCCCGGCAGTTCGGCCCGGCCCATGGCCACCTCTAGTTCACACAGATTGATATAAAGATCTTAGCTTCAACCGTTCACACAGATTGGTTTGAGCTAATGCTTTGACTGGCTTCTTCACACACAGTTCTGAAGCTTCGTCTTCTTCGATGCAAATCCTTCACACACAGTTCCAAAGAAGCAAAGATTACTCAGTCCACACAGGGCTGATCTGGGTTTGTTCAAAGGATAGAACAGGGTATGAACAACAGCTTTGACTTTCTGAGCTTCTAGCTGATGATGTGTTGTTCAAGTTGTTGAGCACTGTATATCTCTTAGATCTGAGTTGCAGTAAGCTTTGAAGATATGTTTTGCTCTGAGTATTTCTTTGTAAGCTTGATCGTTCAGTAGTTCAGTAGTCTTCAATCTTCAAACTCTGTAGATATATATAGTCTCTGAAATATATCCGTTGGGATAAATCCGTTGAGCAAGATTCCGTTCCAACGAGATGAAAAGCACGATCCGAATTTTGCAGGATTTGAAGATCTTCTGACTTACAGTGTTTAAATACTTTATCATTTTAGTATTTAAATACTTCTTTATCAACGGGACTTGACTTCTAGTGAGAACTGAAGATTCCTTCATTGTCCTGTTGAGAGTTGTATGGAAGATCACTGTATTAACAAATCGAGACAACTTCCATACTCAGTCTTTTATAAGACTTCTTTGCTGTACTGAAAGGTTCCATTATATGCTGGATCTATGACAGTCCTTCGATACAGGTTGACACTTCAACTTTTCGATACAGTTTCCTTACTGTATTGAGGATTGGCATATTGTCAAAACCTCTTAACACTATTCGATACAGGGATTGATTATCCTGACCGTTTCGATACTGGATATTGTTATCTCAATAATTTCGATACAGGGTATTTGTTATCCCAACAATTTCCCCCTTTTTGACAATTCGCCAAGACTTTAAATCCTTCAAGTCCTTCTTGATGATACCAAAACCTTCTTCATGAAATAATCTTCTTTGATGACTTCTGGCAGATTTCTTGGTCTTCTGTCAAATGATCTGGCTTTCAGTAACTTAAACTAATTTATGAACTGCTCGCAGGTGAGTTCGATACAGCTAAGAATTTTTACAACTTATGCTTATGATTGGTACGTAGGCACAATCTTACAATGTATTCTAGATGCATACAACTGAATCTATGAACTGTTTCGAAGACAAGTTCGTACAGCTTAATTTTTCAAACAAGTTTCTATACTTATGATTGTTATCTACAATTTAAGTTATGTAATCATACATTAACACAGTAGATTATGAGTTGTAATCTTTCAAGACAGGCAAACATTTTTATTGATATTCAAAAATAGAGTACAAGGATTGCTGTTTTGAAAAAAAAAATTACAAACAAAAATAATAAGGATTTCAGCTCCTATAGTCCGCGTGTCTCCATGGCTTTTTCCCTGGGTCATTCTCAGTTCCACGCCACCAGTGCTGTAGGGAGTCTTTGCCTCGATCTAGATAGATAGCTCTACCATCATATGATCTGTCGAAGGCAAGAATCTAGTCTTCTGGATGGGTGATCCGATCTCCTCTTCTATGCTTGGATTTCATTTCGATTTGGAGAGGAAGCTTTCCTTCTTCTAACATCTTCGTAAATTTGTCTGCAGCCTCCGCTAATGTCTTACAACCTTTGAAAATGGCGGATTCCCTGACGAGTTTAACAAAATATCTCATCAGTTCATTTTTCCTCCATTGCTTCACTTCTTCGGCAGAGGGATGGCGGTTGGTTGGCAGATGAATTTCAGAAGGTCTTTGAATTAAGATTTGCCATGGGACATTAGGATCATGAAATTCAGGTCGGGAACCTGAAATCTTGAAACTTTGAGAGGGAGGGGCTAGTTTGTTCAATTCAGCGGTAATGCTGTCTTGGCATTAAATTCCTTTTCGTGCTGAAGCCTTATTCTCCTAGCAGCTTCTCTCGCTTCTTCCCCCTTTTTGGCATCATCAAGACGTCCTAGGATCTCCAGTGCGACATCCTGTTTCGTCTCAATGTTTGTCATTCTCTCGACAAGGGTGGAGAGCACCTGCGACATATCCTTGATACTTTTGTCATGGGCTCGCAAGTGAGAAGTGGTTTCGATCATGGCTGTTGCGGTCTTGGCCTCAGATATGCGAGTTTTCGATTCCTCTTCTCTCAGGATCTTTTCTTGCTTCTCTAGCAGATTGGCAAGGGCCTATTTGAAGACATGGGGCAGGACAGTGAAGGCTTCGACAACACGAGAGACTTCATGCCTTAAACCTATCATTTCTTCAACTGCCGATGTGTGCATCCAATCTAAAGCTTTTTCGACTAAGTGAAGGGCATTCACTGCATCCTAGATAAAGATTGTTTGAAGGCCAAGAGCACGCAATCACTCTTTCCTAGCAGCAGTGCTGGGAGAATCCGGCTTGGCAAAATCTTCAGATCCATTCAACCTCCTCAAATTCACGGTAGGGCATGAATTGGGTTGGACATCCTCAGGTGTAGTACCGTCGTCGTATTCCACAGTTGATGGGGCGGGAACAGCTGTTGCGGGTTCGGCGGCAGGAGTTGCTGTATCCTCCTGTTGTGAAGAGGTGTCTGTAGACATGGGTACAGGAGGGACTGATTCCTCCTGTTGTCTCTCAGCTTCTGCCTGTTCCGGTAGAGGGACTGATTCCTCTTGCTGGATGGCGCGTGATACTTCTTCTTCTTCTGCGTCAGTAGGCTCGGGTGCCTGTTCCGAAACAATTTCTTCTTCCTCGACTTGAGGGACTGATTCCTCATCGTCAGGAATATTCTCTTGCTGTGGCGAAGGGGGCTCACTTCGGCTTGATGGCCCTTCGTCATTCTTGGTTTGAGAGGCTTCTTTGTCCTGAGCCTCATCACGACTCATTCTCAGGCCTGCTTGTAAGGCATCGTCGTCGTCGTCTGAGTCATGGTCTTCTTTTGGATCTTGGGGAGAGTCCTCGGACTTATCTTTTCCTTTTCTCCTGGCATCAGATTTTTGCAGAAGATGGCTTTCAATCAATTCTTTGCAGAAGATATTGTCCCATTGGATCAGGGCATCAACTTCTGTCGAGTCTGTCACTTCCAATACAAATCTTTCTTCATGGCTCCAGTCGCTCCAGTTGTATAAGGCGTCGTAAGGAGCTAGCCTGTAGCTTTTCCATTGAAGGAATCTTTCATAATCATGATCAATCTGCACAGAGAGAAGGGTTTTGTTAATAATGGTGTCCGGGGGAGGGACTGCGTACAACGTCTGAGTCTGCTGTAGCGAGGGGTTCCTCTACAGGTGTGGGATCCTGTAGGGAAGAGGGATTCCTTACAGGGGATGGTGTCCCGAAGGAAGATGGATCCTGTACGGGTGTGGAATCCCGCATAGAAGAGTTAGCGTTTGGCTCCGCAGGGGCAGCCGACTCGCTAGAGTCTTCTAAGTTGGCAGATGTTCGATCATCCGTCTTAGCCGCTAAAGGCTCAGGATCTACTGTCGATACAGTAGTGGGCACCTCTTCCACAGGGGTTGGGCCCTGGGGTAGTTGTTCAGTGGGTTGCGCCACGGTAGAAGCTTCCTCGGAGGTTTTGGTGGATTTAGCTTTAGAAAGCCTCATTAGCTTCCTTTTCGGCTTCTCAGCAGCAGTTGGTGTCTTGCTGTGAGATCTCTTGCGTTTCTTGGAAGATTCCACACTCTGGGACTTCAATGAAACATCCCTTGGATCTTCATAAACTGGCATACTGTGGAAAAATGGTTGGTTGCAGACCAGGGTGCTCTAAGTAGATCCGGGAGTTGATTTTCTTCGCATCTGCAGATTGTGAAAGTCCGCATTTCGTCAAAATGTGGTTTAAAATTAAACCAAACGACTTCTTTTGAGTGGCAGGCTTGGATACTTCTTCCTGCAAGCGCTTCAAAATAATCTGGCACCAGTTGACCTTTTCACAGGTCAAAATCGCAACCATCATCCTAAATCTCAGATTGGTACATATTTCAAATGCACCAGTACGATTCTCAATTATCCGGCAACAAAAATCATGCAAGTACATGTATGGCAAACAAAAGTTCTTCTTGTGACAGGTGGTGTGAACCTCGTCAACTGTAGGTGAACCTGTGAACAGGCCATAGTACTTGGTTAATAGTTCTTGAGACCCAAAAGTCTCAAGGTCTTCCATGGTCAGGCCATCAGCGGGTAACCTGTAAATATTCTGAAGAAGATCTCGATCGATGCAGATCTCCACTCCACGAATAATAGTAGTGATATCAGCGACGTGGCCTCCCTGGGCCAGCGACAGAAAACGAACGGCGGCGTTGAGGTAGAACTCCTCAACCAGATGGACGTCGTATTTCTCGGCGGTGTGGCTTCCAAGGCGGTAGAGGCCTTGCTGACGTATCCTTGTCATGGGTTCGACATGATTAGTTTCAACGAGAATACGTTCAATGATGACAAATCTGGAGAAGATCCGTCCGTCGATGAAGTTCGAGGTCTTCTTGAGGGCGATGGCAGAGGTCTGAGCAGCCATTGATGATTCTCAAGAAAATATGAAGAAGATTAAAAGAAATTTGCAGTAAAACGCAAAGAAAACTTGTAGGCTGTATTTGCTTGAGTACTTTTAAATTTTGCAGAAAGCGACAAGAGTCTTCTCTAATGGCAGTATCAGTCCTTTTATAGTGGGCGGCGAAGAAGGGTTTCTCAGAGAACGAATGGTCAGATTTAAGGGATAGGAACCGGTTTTTGAAATGAACGGTCAAGATGGACTGAGTGTAACTGGTACACTTATCTATTAAAATGTTAAAATATGAGCGGGTCCCACTTCTGACATTTGTTGTTACCCTAAATGCCTGAATGGCGGTTTTAAAATATTAAACAATTTAAAAACATCGCGGCTTTTGAGATTCAGTTGTCCAGATGTTGTGTAAGGCATTTAATGTAAATGACGTTTGACATGAAAACAGGGCACGTGGACAAAAATTATTTTAAAATGAAATATTATAATATATATATACTGAATCGAAATCCTATAGTATGTGCTGTATCCGCGACGAAACAGCGTTTCCCCTTAAAAGGTACATATAGGTTTTAATTCCATACATCAACTTTTGGATTAATGATGTATTCATGGGTCATACTGTATTCCCCCTTAATTATTGCACACGTCAGCTGTAGGATAATTCATATTACTTTGTTCACTACAGTGCTGTATTGACGGTTCTGAGTGTACAGATAATTAATGGTGGATACTGTATTCTTGGGTCTTACAGCATTCCCCCTCAATTGTTGAGTAAAAAATAGTAAATTACTTACAGGGAGTCGGGCTGTAGCATTCCCGATTCTTGTCTAAGCAAGTTGAATCTTGCTGTGTCGAGAGGCTTGGTGAAGATGTCGACCAACTGAATATCTGTATGAACCTTTTCGAGCAGAACATCATTGTTCTCGACATGATTCCTTATGAAATGATGCTTCATGTTGATATGCTTAGTGCGCGAGTGCAGGACAGGATTGTGCGTGATTGCAATGTCACTCGTGCTATCACACATGATTGGCGTCTCTTTGGCTTCAATTCTATAATCTGACAACTGCTGCTACATCCAAAGGATCTGCATACAGCAACTACCAGCAGCATAGTATTCTGATTCAGCCGTGGAAAGTGAGGTAGCCAAACTGAACCAAGAAACGGGTCTGGGTCCAAGAAAGTGACAATTTCCACTTGTACTCTTCCTATCTATCTTGCAGCCTCCGAGATCTGAGTCGCTGTATCCAACTAAATCGAATCCGCCTTCTTTCGGATACCACAGTCCTACATCGACCGTTCCCTTCATATACTTCAGGATTCGTTTAGCTGTATTGAAGTGTGATTCCTTAGGTGCTACTTGATATCTCGCACACACTCCAACAGCAAACTGGATATCGGGTCTGCTAGCCGTTAGGTACAGGAGTGAGCCAATAAGCTTCCTGCAGAGTGATTGGTCAACTGGCTTTCCGGCTTCATCAGCACTAATTTGCACGGAAGTGCTCATGGGGGTTGACGATGATTTGGAAGTGTTCATTCCAAATTTGTTGAGAAGCTCCTTGCTGTATTTTACCTGGTTGATAAAAATACCTGTAGGCAACTGCTTTACCTGCAAACCTAGGAAATAACTAAGTTCCCCCATCATACTCATTTCAAATTTACTTTGCATGAGATGAGAGAACCTTTGACACAAAGCAAGGTTAGTTGAACCAAAAATTATATCATCTACATAAATTTGCACCATTAGAAGGTTATCACCTTCCTGTATTTTAAACAAGGTCTTATCCATAGCACCTTTTTCAAATCCATTATCGGTTAGATACTGGGACAGGGTCTCATACCATACTCTAGGGGCTTGCTTAAGTCCATACAGTGCTTTCCTCAGCCTGTATACTAGGTCGATACCGTCTGTGTTGGAAAACCCTGGTGGTTGTTCAACATAAACTTCTTCGGCAAGGTCTCCATTTAGGAATGCACTCTTGACGTCCATTTGATATACAATGAAGCTCTTATGGGCGGCAAAGGCTAAAAATATCCTAATGGCTTCTAGTCTGGATACAGGGGCAAACGTTTCATCGTAGTCTATGCCTTATTCCTGTCTATAGCCTTGTGCGACTAGCCTTGATTTGTTCCTTATGATTATTCCATTTCGATCCTTCTTGTTTCGAAACACCCATTTGGTTCCTATAACCGATTGATGCGTAGGTCTGGGTACAAGATACCATACATTGTTTCTTTCAAAACCGTTAAGCTCTTCTTCCATAGATGTTATCCAATGAGAATTATTAAGAGCGTCTATGGTCGAAACAGGTTCGGACTGGGCTAAGAATACAACAATAGTGCACATGTTGAGTCTTATAAGCTCAGATTGAGATTTCCATTCAGGAAATGGTGATATCTCAGTATCTAGTTCTTCTTGTGCACAAAGTACATTTCCTTGTGTACTCTGTATTCTCCTACGGGAAAAAACACCAGCATCTATGTTTCCAATGATCAGCTCTTGCGGGTGATCTCTCAACCATCTTCGGTCGGGTTCTAATTTGGGGTCCCGTACTGTATCGAGAGTTTATGTAGATACAGCTTCAGCTTGTACAACGTCGGCTTCATCTACGTCGATTCTTACAACTGCGGGGTTGATTTCTAGGTCAACAAAAGGTTCTATGGGAGTTGGAGGATCTAAGATAGAAAGATGTTGGATGTTCTGAGTAATATCATCTACTCTTGTAGGGTCATGGTGAGGTTCGTCGAACACTACATGAATTGATTCCTCAATCGTCAGCTTCCTTTTATTAAAGATCCTGTAAGCTTTGCTGACGGAGGAGTATCCTACAAATATTCCTTCATCTGATTTCTCATCAAAGGTTCTAAGTTGATCCTTCCCATTATTCAACACATAGCACCTGCATCCAAAAATGTGAAAATATGAAACTAACGGAGTTTTGTTGTTCCATACCTCGTATGCTGTTTTGTTGTGGTGCTTGTTGACGATACAGCGGTTTTGAGTGTAGCATGCTGTATTGGTTGCTTCACCCCAGAAACGCTGTGGCAACTTGCTTGCGGCAATCATTGTCCTTGTTGCTTCTTTCAACGTCCTATTCTTTCACTCGGCAACACCATTTTTTTGAGGTGTACGGGCAGCTGAGTATTCGTGCTGTATCCCATTTTCCGAACAGTATTGCTCTATAAAGCGGTTAGTAAATTCTGTACCTCTGTCGGGACGAATGGACACGATACTCAATGCCTTTTCATTTTGAAGCTTTCTCAGGAGCTCGGGCATCTTTGATGTTGTTTCCTTCTTCTTGCTTAGGAAAATTGTCCAAGCATACCTGGAGTAATCATCAACAACAAGACAGTATTTCTTACCTCCCAAACTTACTGGGTCGACAGGACCGTAGAGATCCATATGTAGCATTTCCAACACTCTTTGGGTTGAAAGGTAGGATTTGCTCTTCAGGGTTGACTTGATTTGCTTGCCTTTCTGACAAGGTCCGCAGACGCTGTCCTTTTTGAATGACACATTTGTCAATCCTCTTACCATTCCCTGTCTTGAGAGCTTGTTGATCGTCTTGAAGTTGACGTGAGACATCCTCTTGTGCCATAACCCGCTAAGATTTGCAGTGCCTTTGGCAACAAAGCATGGAATTGAGGAGCTCATAGGCTTCCAGTCAGCAATATACATGTTACCTGATCTGCTTCCTGTAAGCACAACTTCTTTGGTCTGGATGTTCTTGACTCTACAGCGATCTATATAGAATTTCACCGAGAACTGTTTATCACAGAACTGGCTAATACTAAGTAGATTGTACTGGAAGCCTTCAACATATGCAACATCGGTGACTTTGAATTTTCCGACAAGTAGGTTTCCTTTCCCTCTTGTTCTTCCTTTAGATTTATCACCGAAACGAACTTTTGGACTGCGACCTTCTACGAAATCTGATAGCTTGCTTCTATCTCCGGTCATGTGCCGAGAGCATCTACTATCAAAGTACCAGGTGTCTTCCTCTAGAATGTCCTGTATGCAAAGAGATTAAGTAGATTTAGGTCCCCTTTGATTGTTGGGTCCATGTATGTTAGTTCCTTTAGGTACCCAAGTTTTCCTGACATCAATTAGCTTACTGTAGGTCACATTCTGTACAGTGTTGCGATATCTACGTGGGGCATGAACGTAGTCGCTATAACCATGATAATTATTATGTATGTAAAATTCAGGGTTATTATTATTAATCCAGTACGAGTGCCGTCTTGGAGGTGGAGCCATTTTCTTTGGCCTAACAGCTTGCCTTATGGGTCTCCAGTTGGATTCCCAACGCTGTTGTTGATACTATGCGGACAACTGCTGTCTGGAGGAATAACGGGGCTCCTGTATCCAATACCTAGGCATGTTGTACTGATAGTACTGCCGTGCGGGCCTTTGATATTTGGATACAACCTTCCTTCTGAACGGCTGTTGGCGCTGTTGATATGCTCGGGGAGCATGCTGTTGAGTGCGCCTTTGATCGAATGGTGGTGATTCCATTGCGGAATAGGATTGCGGTGGCAGAATGGCAGCTTTTGTTGTTCGCTGTGCAATAGGTTCCTTCACAGGACTCGAAGTTTCTTTCGACACAGGAATGTGTTCCACACTCTTGACAAACACTGTACTAGTTTTCCCTTTGTTTGAACATGAGATGTATCCTAAGCCACTTTTATCATGGGCATGTTGCCCAGTGCTCAGAATTTCTTCCATTCTTTTGGACGATTTCTCGAATGATTTCAGAATAGTCTGAAGTTCATTTTCTCGTTTTCGAGAGTTTTGATTTTGGCTTGAAGTAGAACCAAATCATTTGTCTTGCTCTCGTTGTGAGTTTTAACCTCACTTAGTTCAAGAGCAAGTTGATGATTGCTCTCCATGAGTTTTTCAAAATCGACTTTGCTGGTTTCACAATCAATAGGCATATTTTCATAATTTATTTTCAGCAAGTCATTTTCATCTTTCAGCTCTAGGTTAGACAGTTGGAGCTGTATATTCTCATTTTTCAATGTCTCATGGCCCTTTTGAATGTTTTTAAACTCATTCATCATGTTTTCAAAAGTATGAGATGCATTTAATAGAATAGCTGAGGTTGAGCTTACCTCATCATCGCTGTCTTCACCTTCCAGAATGTCCTTAGCCATAAAGCACATATATACTTTATCATCGAACTCATCGTCAGATGAATCACTTTTAGTGACCACCTGAAGACATTCTTCTAATTTGGATGGTGTGGGAGAGGCTTCTGATTCTCCAATCAGGGCCTTGAGCTTGTTTTTCCAAGCACGTCTTCTTTCATCTCTCTCTCTTGTTGCTCGGCCTCCGGCAACCTTTGAACTTTGGGATGAGAACATTTATTTGCATAATGTCCAGGTTTCCTGCAGTTATAACACAGGTTAGCATCACCGGATGAAGTTTCGGTACTTACCTTGTGGACAGGTTTGGGCCTGTAGGGAGTCTTTCCAGACTGCTTGATGAACTTTTTGAACTTCTGCATAAGAAGCGCCATTTCATCTTGAGACAGGATGTCGTCGTCACTGTCAGCATTCTTGTGACTAGGCTTTGACGAGCTGGGCATGCTGTGTCGACGGCTCGATACAGCGGCTAGTGCTGTGACCTTTGAAGGAGATTCTTCAGCTTTCTCTCTTCTGTCAATATCATACTCGAAAGCTTTGAGGTCAGAGAAGAGATCAAAAGTAGATATTTCATTAAGATTGCAAGACACACGCATAGCTGTGGTCTTAATGTCCCATTGGGCAGGGAGAGATCTGAAAAATTTTAAATTCTTCTCCTTTTGGGTATAAATTTTGCCCAAAGCTTCAAGTTCACCAACAATACCAGTGAATCTGAGGTCAAGTTCCTCAAGTGTTTCAGTTGATTTCATTTCAAAAGATTCAAATTGCTGAGTCAATTTTGAAATTTTGTTTTCTTTTGAGAGCTCAATTCCCTCACAAATCAACTTGAGTTTATCCCAGATTTCCTTGGCTGTTTTACAGCTCTTTACCTTCGAGAACGTGCCATTGTCAAGAGTGACAAATAACGCGTTCTTAGCCACATTGTCGAGGTTGGCACGCTTTCTTTCATCTGTGGTCCATTGATCGCGTTCCTTCTCGAGCATCTCAGCATGGGCTTGGCCTTCAATCCTTGCGGCCGTGTTTACCTTCATGATCTTGATAGGGCCATCCTGTATAACAAAAATCATCTCTTCGTGCATTGCTGCAAGATGGGCCTCCATCCTAATTCTCCAATCATAAAATTCATTAATAGAGAACATAGGCACTTTGTTGATCATAGATGTATCCATGTGAGTATAAAGGAATGAAAAAGACTGTTTTGAAAATTAAGTGATTGTGGATCTGATTCAGTTAGAAATACGACTGATTCTTTTTAGAATCAACCGCTCCGATACCACTTGTTGGCCACTAAGTATACTGGATACAGCTTGGAAAGTGTTGTAAACAACAATCTATACTGATTTTAAATCCGAGTGCATAGCGGAAGTCTCAAATACAGTAAGTTGCTGTGGATACAGCAACTCGATGTGCAGTGTATACTTAAATAATCACAGTAATTAAAACAAGTATGGCAGAAGGTAAATAACGCAGTATTTAAAGTGGTTCGAGGTAAACCTCTCTACGTCTACTGGTCAGTCTGGTCCTCCACACAGGAGTAAAAAGTTTATTATAATTACTGCGTACACAACTACGTAATTATAATAATACACAATCAATATATCGTTCACACAGATTGATATAAAGATCTTAGCTTCAACCGTTCACACAGATTGGTTTGAGCTAATGCTTTGACTGGCTTCTTCACACACAGTTCTGAAGCTTCGTCTTCTTCGATGCAAATCCTTCACACACAGTTTCAGAGAAGCAAAGATTACTCAGTCCACACAGGGCTGATCTGGGTTTGTTCAAAGGATAGAACAGGGTATAAACAACATCTTTGACTTTCTGAGCTTCTAGCTGATGATGTGTTGTTCAAGTTGTTGAGCACTGTATATCTCTTAGATCTGAGTTGCAGTAAGCTTTAGAGATATGTTTTTCTCTGAGTATTTCTTTGTAAGCTTGATCGTTCAGTAGTTCAGTAGTCTTCAATCTTCAAACTCTAGAGATATATATAGTCTCTGAAATATATCCGTTGGGATAAATCCGTTGAGCAAGATTCCGTTCCAACGGGATGAAAAGCACGATCCAGATTTTGCGGGATTTGAAGATCTTCTGACTTACAGTATTTAAATACTTTATCCTTTTAGTATTTAAATACTTCTTTATAAACGGGACTTGACTTCTAGTGAGAACTGAAGATTCCTTCTTTGTCCTGTTGAGAGCTGTATGGAAGATCATTGTATTGACAAATCGAGACAGCTTCCATACTCAGTCTTTTATAAGACTTCTTTGCTGTAGTGAAAGGTTCCACTATATGCTGGATCTATGACAGTCCTTCGATACAGGTTGACACTTCAACTTTTCGATACAGTTTCCTTACTGTATTGAGGATTGGCATATTGTTAAAACCTCTTAACACTATTCGATACAGGGATTGATTATCCTGACTGTTTCGATATTGGATATTGTTATCTCAATAATTTCGATACAGGGTATTTGTTATCCCAACAAATGAGTATCGACATAAACTAACCAACCAACTCAGACGAAGACCTAGGACGCTGACTGGAGCGGCCCCATCTCCGAGGTGTATCCTGCCGGGCAGATGTTCCCCCTTTCAAGGGCGATGAAGATCGCCCCTTCGAGGAGGAGGAGGGTCCATGAGAAGCTGTTCTTCCTCGTGTGAAAATCGAGGAGTCGGAAGCAGCTTTGCCCCTAGTGGTGACACCGGGAGCAGCAGTAGAAGACATCAGACGTGTACAATAATAGAGGTGTGAGAGAATCGTTAGAAAATTGAGTATTTGTTGAAGTTTCCATCTGAAAGTAGAGAGAGACGCATCAGAGAGTTGTGAGAGATTACGATAAACTCCATTTCTAGAAACTCGTTGAATTTTTAAATTAATCAAGGCAAGTAGAAAGTGTTGTCAGGTGAATATATGAAAAAAGTAGAGATGAATCAATTGTATTTATAATAGTGACAGGGGGTTTTATAGGGGTGTTACAATAAGAGTCCTTCCATACATAATAGTTACGGTAACACACTTAATGGGATTCTACTAGTTCTAGAAGGGTCTAAAACCTCCCATCTATGTATCCTACTATAACCAGTATTAGGAAAGACACGTACAAGGGAATGATATCCAGGAACACTAACCCTGTGTCAAGTACTAATACAATCATGGTGCATAAAAAGTTGCCTCGGTGAAAAATCTTTCCAAGTCAAACAAAACTCCGTAGGAAAAAAAATAAAGACTTGGTGAGGAAAAAGAGCACAATGCACCAACTACAAATGTCAAAATCATGTGGAGTATACTCACCCTGAAGTATACACAACAGCTCATTCTGATGGACTATCACTAGTTGAGCTTGGACAATCGACGCATACCGATGTTACTCACATGTTTCTCAAATGTAGATTTTGACAGAGACTTAGTGATTAAGTCTGCAATATTCTCGTCAGAACTCACTTGTTTCACTTCGATATTCAGCAATTTCTGTTGTTGCTGATTGTAGAAGAAATTCGGCGAGATAAGCTTGCTATTGTCACCCTTATGAAACCTAACTTCATCTGCTCAATGCATGTCGCATTGTACTCAAAGATGCAAGTAGGGATTGCTGTAGTGGACTTTAATCCACAAGTTCCTCGTATATAGTCTATGACTGATCGAAGCCAAATGCACTCTCTTATGGATTCGTGCAGTGCAATTATCTCTGCATGGTTCGAGGAAGTAGCAACCAGGTTTTGTTTGGTAGATCTCCAAGATATTCTCATATTCCCAATGGCGAATACATAACCAGTTTGGGAACGTCCTTTATGCGAGTCAGAGAGATAACTGGCATCAGCAAATCTAACTAACACATTGTTGGGATTCTCTGCATAGGGGATAAGCTTGCTGGCATTAGCACTTCTGGTAGTCAAGCTGACATGCTTAACTGCAATATCAAAGGAAGTAACGCCCCGACTTTCTAGGGGTAATTATAGGATAAAATAAATAAAAGGTAAATTTTGACAAAAATAATTTCTTTTGAGAATATTAAAATTTTTGCCTACAAAGTCGAGTCGCTACACTGACTAAAATAAATACCATTTAATTAAGGCAATAACACATCATAGATAAGAGATAATAATCGCGGCGGAAGAAAAAATTATAAATTTTTAATTTTTAAACAAAAGTTTCCCAAATAGATTTTCAAAAAACATGGGATATAAAGAAAAACATCATTTAATAAAAATTTCATCATATGCACTCTCGGCTCGCTCCTTCGTCCATCCAGCTCGGTTTAATCTGCGGGATCAATAAAGGTGGGGGTGGAGCTTCCTTCAGCTCGTGGAAATCACACATATCACAGTAATATACAATTTCATGGAAAGCATAACATGAATAATCTATCATATCTTTTCCTTAACATGAATACATACACACAATATTACGTATAGCATGAATCTAGCATGCATAACACGAATATTGAGGTTGCGCAGGTGTCTCCGCAACAACATAAAACATACACACAATACCACATATAATATGAATCGAGCACACATGTGAATATTGAGGTTGTGCAGGTATCCCACACAACATATATCTTAAGATAGCCTCTTTACACGTATACTGGTAAGCCTGATTTACAACATGTATCGTCAGTTTTAAACATGAATAGAATATCACATATACAGTCCAATTAAAGCAATTAAAGTGATAGTGAAAATTCACACCTGAATAAAATGATGCTGCTTGAACTTGAATAAGAAGATGCTCGACTCACAGTCCTAAGCCCGTAAATCCTCGATAAAGTCTACATATAATAATAATAATAATTTAATCATTATAAAATATTATGATATAATGACTGAAATTAAAATATATATGCATAAAATTGGACTAATTATTAATATTAATTGAAGAGTCAATATTTTAATGTCTTGGGTCAAAATAGGACTGAATTGAAGGTGTAGAAATCTATTTGGGGTCGATTTGAAATAATTAAAAGTGTCTGGGGTTAAATTGAAAATCACTGGAAAAAGTGAGGACTAATCTGAAAAACCCTAATTTTTTGCGGGTATAAACACCCTCAACATCACGGTCAGCCGACATCTCCCCCTCATTTATCACATTCTCTCCCGTGAACACCCTCTCTCTCTACACTCTCCCGAAACCCTCTCTCTCCCTTCTTCTACCTCTCGTCCTCCCTATCCTCTTCTCTCTCTCAAACATCTACTCTCTCAAGCTCGGCCGGAAGAAATTTGCAGAAACACACACACACACACACACACAAATCTCTCCTAAATCTCGCCTGATTCTCCGCCCCCACTCTCCCTCTCTCTCTCATCCCACGACTTCCACTACCTAATCTATCTCTTTACTGAAAAAGAAAACTAACGCACAACTCCGACTAGCACAGGCTTGCCGCGAAACTGGAGGACAACGACGAGAGTTAAACGGCGGCTACCTGGTCATAAAATGGGGTTGCGTTTTGAGATTCAAATCGGGTATTTCGTTCTGGACTGTGCTCGTGGGTTTGAGTCGGCTGGTGGTTTTGGATTCGACAGAAAGGCATGTAGCCCTGGGATTGATCAAACACCAACAGTCATGTTACAATTGTTCTGGATTGATCTTTGGGATCGATTTCCAGTTTTGGTTCAAGAAATCAGAAATGGGCCTAAGAATTGGTAACGATTGACTCTGGGTTCAGTGAAAAATTCCTAAATTTTAGACTTGAAGACATGACATGGTGTGTACGAAATTGGAAGTTTGGTGGTGATTGTGCATAGAAGAACAGAATATAAGTCAATAACCTTGAATAAAATGGTGATAGAGATTTTTGAGTTCTTACATGTAGGTGCTGAAGGTGAGAAATTGCAGAGCTTAGAAACGGCTGGGCACAGCAAGATTGGCGAGAAAACCTCTTGCAGTAAATCCAATTTTTTTTATGTTTTCTGGATGTTTGATCTGTAAAGAATTTCTGTATTGCAGAATTAGTATATTTATAGATGTAAATTTTGGAGTATTTTAGTTGAATTAGGATTGTATATTAGGATAAAAATAAAGAGTTTGATGAATTGAGAACTCTGCTTAGAATGATCGGTGAGGAAAGAGGAGTTCTTAATTGTGATTAATTAAGTTTAATCATAGTTGGTTAAGTTAAAATACATGGTTAAATATAAATGATATAATAATAATAGTAATATAAAAATAATAATTTGATAATATTGATAAAAATAACCTGAAAAATGATAATGATAATAATGATATTATTAATACTAATAAAATAGTATTAGTAATATTATTATTAATAATAATGATAATATTAATAATAGTTAGGGGTGAAAACTGGGCGGATATTTCCCGCCCGATCCGGAGCCGTATCCGATCGGGATCGAATTCGGGATGAAAAATAGGTATCCGGTCGGATTCGGATACGGATCCGGATAGTTGAATTCGGATACGGGTTCGAATTCGGATAATGCAATATCCGCCCGTATTCGAGTTTTCCCATATTTTATCGGATATTATCCGGATACCAATCCGGATAATAAATTCGGATACCAATCTGGATAATAAATCTGGATATCCATATTTTTAAATCTTAAATATACTTTATTATATATATATATATATATATATATATATATATATATATAACACTTTTGGACTTCAGTGTAATAAATTTACAAACTATCAAGAAAAAAATATTTTTTTCAAAAAAAAGTATTTTACGGAAAAATATATTAATTTTCGAAAAAAAATATTTTCTAGGAAAAAAATTATCTTTTCAAAAAAAACATTATTTATGGAAATTTTTTATTTCTTCGAAAAAAAATAAAAAAATATTTTTTCGAAAAAAATAAAATTAGTTTCTGGATTTTTTATATTTTTTGAAAATATAAAATATACTTTTGCGAAAAATAAAAAAATTATTTTACGGAAAAAAATTATATTTCGAAAAAAATTATTTTACGGAATTTTTTTAAAGAAATGTATTAATAAACACTTTAATACTAACTTATAATTTATTTGTTTCATATGAAATGTATTTTAAAAGAAATGTTATTCAAGTAAATAGAGGCAATTATATATATTATAATAATTGTTAAAAATAATTAAATTACCACTTTTTAGTCTTTGCTAAGTATGGAGCTTATGTTTTTTATGGGAGAGACTGAATAAATAAAAATGAGGGAACCTTATTATGAAATGATTTTTAAAAAAATTACTATAGTTTGCATTAGAACTTTTATGAAATATTGTGTAGGTAATTTTTTTATATGATGCAATAACTTCCAAATGATTTTTGTATGACACGTATTATCCGATTATATTTATTCGAATCCGGCCCGAATCCGTCCTGTATCCGTCCCGTGTCCGTATCCCGAATAATCCGAATTCGTATCCGTATCCGGCCTTCCCGTATCCGACTCCGAATCCGAGAGAAAAATATGGGTTAGGATACGGGAAGAGCACTATCCGCCCGTATCCGATCCGTTTTCACCCCTAATAATAGTAGTGTTAGTAGTATGCTTGAATAATTAATAACACTATTATAAAAATAAATAATGACTACTTGAATATATATCTGACAAAATGACTTAGATTAGGACTTGTGATAACTCTCACTCGACCAGTTCCAAACCGAGGAACAGATCGAGGAGGCTATGGCCATCCTGGAGGAGCGACGGAGAGCATGCGCGTCGCCTGCAATAACTCCCTCGATCGTCCGCCGCATGGGAAAACGGAAATTCAACGGGCTACTGAGCGAGCAATCGTCAGAAAGCCCCAAGTCGCGAGAAAAGGCTCTCGCACGACCGGACGGATCCGTATTCAATCGCTTGAGGTGCGACCCATCCTAGCGACCGGGGCATTCTGTTTCCAACCACGAAAAGACGGAATCCGAATCCGTCACCCGGAGTTCGGCCTACCCACCTCACAGCCGAACGCAGTCGGCCCATCGACTCCGTCCGATCGCGAGATCGGTACTCAATCGCCTCGGCACCGCTCGGCCCGAGCCGCGAGCGGAAAGGCCACGCGATGGCCGCTATACAACGCCAGCTCGACGAGATGAAAGCACTCTTGGACACTGGGGCAAGCGCCAAGAGAAAGATCGTCGGGCCGACCGAGCCACTCGCGGTCCACATCGAGCTTGCCCCATACAACCAACGATCGCTCCTCCCAAAACACCTCTGTATGAGGGGAGATCGGACCCCGAAACCCACCTGAGTAAATTCCGAATCTACATGACTGGGTGTGGGGCATCTGATGCAACCAAGTGCCGGATCTTCCCGTTAACATTGGGCGAGCTGGCCCATAGGTGGTACGCCTCACTACCACCACGATCAATCACTTCCTTTAAGAAACTGGCGAATGACTTCACGTCATACTTCACCAACAAGGTCGCCAGACCAGAAGGCACCCACCGCGTGATGAAAATCAGGCAGGGGAAAGACGAAACCGACACAGATTACATTGACCGAGTAGACGAAATCATCCTCACCGGCGAACCCGTCAGTGACGAGCTCGCTCTCTTTTCGGTCATGGGGGGATTCTACGGTCATTCTCTCATGTTTAGACATCTCACCAAGGATATCCCCCCAACCTACGCGATCTTCCGCGCTAAGGCTGCCAACTTTCTGGCCACGCAAAGGCTACTCACCCTCCACCTAGGCGAGAAAACGCCACCTCCTGTCCAGAAGATAGCGATCGCCAAAGTAAAGAGGGCGATCGCCAAGCCACCCGGAGATTTCAAGGCCTTCGAGGACATGGAAGCCCATCTCCTCCATACGTTCAACCGAACTCCGGCACATATTTTCTATGCCATCAAGGGGCACGAAAAGCTCAAAAAGCCAAAGGCGATAAGGGACCACGGTCACCTGGACAACAATCAATATTGTGCCTACCATAAGAGTCCCGACCACAGCACCAACCAATGCCGCGACCTCCTCAAACAGCTCTGGAGATTGTTCGAGGCGGGCAAGTTGGACAGCTTATTGGCTTAGCCGAAGCCCCTACCAATCTCTATACACGATCTGTTGGGAATAGTGCCCTAGGACATTCGATGTGCCTAGATTTGTAATTGTCACATTTAAATAAAGTTATTTGATATCATTTATTTCTCGTTGATTATTATAATGTGTGCATGTTTTAATATTATAATAATCGAATAATAGTTATTCACGAATAATAAGATTATTCAAATGTCCCTGGTAAAATCGCGTTGAGTAGAGACTCAAGTGATTAATATACTAGTATAAGTTTGATTGATAATCATCGGATGATTATGCGTATGGTACGGATCAATCTTATGGGTATTGGTTGGAGAACTAATACTGGACCGACCCGCATTGAGATCACTGCATGGAAATGTCATAAGTGAATCTCAATACAATATGTCAATAAATCCTTGAACCTGAGATTATCATAGAGTCCAACATGATAACTGCTATGCCTTGACGTAATCCAACGCATCTGAAACATGGTGATCATAAAGGTTAGCGATCGGGATTAGTGGAAGTCATGTAGAGGGCAATGAATAATCAAGATGGGGATTTGTCCCTCTCTTAAGTGAGAGAGATATCTGCTGGGCCCCTCGATAAGTAGGACTGAAGGAAATGCATGGCCATGCTCGAATGAAGAGTCATTTGATTCAATCAGTCTACTTAAGATCGAGAAAGCATTTGAACATAAATAAGTATGACAGACTCTATGACTTAGTTCAAATATGATATCGCGTGACAAAGGGATTTGACACGTTAAAAAGTTTAATGGACTATTAACTTATATTATTTGGGTAATCATAATGTCTTGCTAGAGGCCGCTTATGATTTATTATTTAATAAGGTATTAAATAATTGCCAACATAATATAAGCCTTTTGGGTCGCACATACGACAATTATAGACAAGTAGGAATAAATATCAACTGGGAATAATAAATATAATATTGGATATTATATTTATAAGGAGATTAAATAATAAGTAATATATATAATATTGGATATTATATATATTGTATTATTTAATAAGTTGAGGGGCAACTAAGCAAATACTAGATTATTGAATCTAGGGTTTACTTAGTATAAATATAAGGTCTTGGACAAGGAGTTGTAACAAGAATACAAGACCTAAAAATCGGCCCTTCAAGAAGAAGAAAAATCGGCCATCTACATCATATTGTAGGAGAACGGAGTCGGTCGTCTCTCTTCCCTTAGTTGATCTTGATCAATAGTACAATCCTTCTAGTAAGGAATTTGTGTTGTACTATTTATCAATATTATTAAATGAGATCTAGCAATCCGGCTTGTAGAATTGTTCGTGTGTGGATCACCAAAAGAGGAAGGAGATATTCATCGCTTCTAGTCAGGATCTAGAATTGTTCAATCGGATTAAGGTAATTCGATTAACTCTTTAATTAAACAATTAAATTACCGCATGCGATCCTAAATTGGGTTTTCACATTTATTGTTCATTGCGTTTTTACTCCGATTATTTTGTATTCGATGCATAGAAAACCCAACAGTGGTATCGGAGCCAACTTGCATGTAATTTAATTGTTTGTGTAGAACATATTTATGTGTAAATTATGTTCCTGATTATGTTTATAAAATATAGATTTTATAAAATATTTGTTCTGGTTTAATTTGATTAAATCGGATCGTCAAAAATTAATTTTTGGTGTTTTTATAAAAGCTATTTGTCGAGCTGATGCAGAGCGATCAGTAGTAGTCGGGCCGATTCGGGTCCGGGTCGGGTCGGGCCTGGACCCGCGGGTCGTATTAATTAGCAAAAATGATTTTGCATCACCAGGGGTTCGAACCCTGGAGGTCCAGGCCAGCGGCCTAGCTACTTACCAAGTGCGCTGCAATTTTGTTTTGGAATTTTTCTCACGGATGTTTTATTAAAGGCAGGAAATCTGTTTTAATATTGCAAAAGTAATTCCTCAAAACACGGGATTCGAACCCGAGTCCATTGCCTTGAAATCCGGCGCTTTAGCATCTCGGCTGGGAACTGTTTTGGTAATTTCAAAGTAATCCTTTTCTTATAAGCCCTTTAATATAAAAGTAAATTTGGAAAAATGTTGCAACTGCAACCGCCGGGTTTTGAACCCGGGCAAACCCGTGCCCAGATCGCGCTGGCAGCCATCCCGGCCAGAGTCCAATTTTGTTCATGTGATGACTCAAATTTTAATTATTGTCTGATTGTCAGATAAATTGATTATTTAGTATATTACATGCTTTACTAATTATTTGATAATTATTTATGGTATATGTGAGGTGTATGGCATGACCATAAATTGACCAATGTGATTGGATAATTTAATTTCTTATGGGTTGGTTTTACGGCCTGCGTGTCGTTTAATTATAATTGGTTTTACGGCCTGCGAGTCGTCTATTTAAATTGTTTATTATTTTACGGCCTGTGTGTCGTTTGCACTTCTTGTAATTTAATTTATTAGTGTAGTATTAAATTTCATTAATGTAATGAAGACAAGAAGGACGAGAAAGACGGACTCGAGGAGTAAATTGATCGCGTATGACGTTCCAAGGAGTTGGAAGATCAATGAAGACCATATTTAACCCTTTAGATGACCTTTGTGATTTTCATGTTGGCTCATGAAAATCACGTTAGGATTATGGTCATGCTATACACGGTCCTATGCTTTATTGTCATGTGATGCGATGTATGTTTAAATTTATGCATGTATGTGATGCTATGTATGTTTAGATGTATGTTAGCAAACATAGACATTTACATAGGATAAAAATCCCTCGTTAAAATTTTAATGTCGTTCATTTGAAAAACACCTATCAAGACTTCGATCATCATGAGTGGGTCATGCCAAAGCTGGGCACTCGGATTATCTTAGTAAGGTAGGATAGGTAATGGTGATACCTATACGTTTAATGAATATGGAAATCAAAATAGTTTTGAACCTTAAGGCATAAGATGGGATTATAACATGCTTGGGCATACGATGCCAAATCCCATGATATAATCTAAGAGTTACATATGATGTAATCGATAAAGAGTTATCCACCTAAAGTAGTTCAATTCTAGACGTCATGCCAAAGCTGAGTTTAGGATTGTGCGAAATGGGATCTTAGCCCACTAAAATTACAAATATTGTAAATTGAGGGTACTTTGTTTTAGTGGGAGTATTTTTTCGAGGAATAAAATAATGTGACTAAATATTTTGCATATTGAATTTTGTAGAATGGCATCAAACAACACATCCACCATTTCACTGCGATCCGTCCTTGAGAAGGACAAGCTGAAAGAAAATGGCAGCAACTATCTGGATTGGATCCGAGCACGAGAATAGTTCTCAAGCAAGAAAGAAAGTTGCATGTTCTTGAGGAAGAAATTCCCGATGAGCCAGCTGACAATGCAAATAAAGCAACAAAAGACAAATGGAAGAAACATTGTGATGATTCCATTGATGTCGGTTGTCTTATGTTGGCCACCATTTGTCCAGAACTTCAGAAGAATCTGGAGGAGATGGAAGCTTATGAGCTAAATGCTCACCTCAAGGAAACTTTCTCGAAGCATGCTAGGCAAGAGAGGTATGAGACCTTTCAAGCCTTGTATGCTTGCAAGATGGTTGAGGGGACATCTGTCGGCGCTCACGTGCTCAAGATGAAAGGATATATTGATCATCTTGAAAGGCTTGGTTTTCCACTTTCTAAGGAGCACTCCACGGATGTGATCCTAAACTCATTGCCGAAAGTTTGGTCGATTCATTATGAACTATAATATGAATGAGATGGAGAAGTCCATTCTTTGTTGCATGGGATGCTTAAAGCAGTGACGAGAATATTAAGAAGAAACCAAACCATGTGTTGATGGTCGGCAAAGGGAAATCCTTTAAGAACAAAGGCAAGGGCAAGGGTAAGGCAAAGTTGCCAAATCTAAAGACCCTCTTGGGCCGGGTTTCAAGGCTAAAGCTCCCAAAGATGGAAATTGCCATCATTGCAATAAACCAGGACACCTGGAAAAGAAATTGCAAGATTTACTTGGAAGAGCTAAAGCGTACCAAGGGCGGTGAGACATCACGGGTATATTTGTTATAGAAGTTAACTTATCTACCTCTAACTCCCGGGTATTAGATCTTGGATGTGGATCTCACATTTGTACAAATGTGCGAGGGTTGAGAAGCGAGAGAATCGAAGAAAGGGAAGTAGATCTAAGAGTCGGCAATGGAGCAAGAGTTCCGCACTAGCCGTAGGAACTTATGATCTAGTTTTGCCCAATGGGCTTTTGTTAGTTTTGAACAATTGCTATTATGTTCTGCTATGAATAGGAATATTATTTCGGTTTCTACATTAGATTGTGAAGGTTACGCTTTTCTTATTAAGAATAAGATCATTCGTATTTTCTTTGATGACTTGCTTTGTAGTGCGCAAAGTTATATCTCGCCTTTACAATATTGATCTAGATGAGTCCGACACTTTGGAAGTCTATAACATTGCATCCAAGAAACCTAAGCTCAATGATTCTAATCCGACTTACTTATGGCATTGTCGACTTGGTCACATAAACGAGAAACGCATTTCTAAACTCCATAATGATGGACTTTTAGACTCTTTTGACTATGAATCATATGGGACATGCGAATCTTGTTTATTGGGCAAGATGACGAAGAATCCTTTCACCGGTCATGGAGAAAGGGCTAGTGATCTATTAGGCCTAATACATGCGATGTATGCGGACCTCTTAGCACTCATGCCGAGGCGGATACCAATACTTCATTACATTCACCGATGATTTTAGCCGATATGGATATGTTTATCTTATGAAGTATAAACATGAATCTTTTGAAATGTTCAAAATATTCCAGAATGAAATCTGAGAATCAACTTGGCAAGACAATTAAAGCCCTTCGATCGGATCGAGGTGGGAATACTTGAGCCAAGAATTCGATGATCATCTTAGGAGTTGTGGAATTGTTTCGCAACTTACTCCTCCGGCACACCTCGGATAACGGAGTGTCCGAGAGGAGGAATCGAACTTTATTAGATATGGTTCGATCCATGATGAGTCGAAACGAGCTTCCATTATCATTTTGGGGCCACGCCTTAGAAACTGACATTCACCCTTAACCGTGTTCCATCTAAAGCGATTGAAAAGACACCATTTGAGAAATGGGTAAAAGACCAAACTTGTCTTTTCTAAAGATGCAGGGTTGCGAAGCGTTAAGTAAGGCGCCAAGTGTTTGACAAGCGGCGGATACGAAAGATGTTTATTTGTGGGATATCCTAAGGAAACTAAAGGATATTACTTTTACAAGCCATGAGAGAACAAAGTGTTTGTCGCTCGAAATCTCAGTATTCTTAGAAAGGGAATTTATTTCCAAAGAGACAGTGGGAGAAGAGTAATTCTCGAGGAAACTCGAGAACCACAAGAAGACATCGCTTCACCGATGGAAACCGAACAAGCTCAACAAACAGTTGAAGAGCCCATTCAAAGTACACAAGTCCCACGCAGATCGATAGGATGTGACATGAACACGAGAGATATGGTTATCTCGTAGCAGAGGATGATGATGCATCGCTCATAGATGATGAGCCTAGTACCTATACTGAAGCCGCTTGGGACTGAGTCAGGAATGGCTAGAAGCCATGAAGTCCGAGATGCAATCCATGTATGACAATCAAGTTTGGAACTTGATAGATCCACTGAGGGTGTTAAAACCATTGGGTGCAAATGGGTCTATAAAAGGAAGAAAGACATGGATGATAATGCAAGCCTATAAAGCTAGACTAGTGGCAAAAGGTTATAGGCAGATTCATGGTGTTGACTATGATGAGACCTTTTCGCAAGAGTCATGCTTAAATCAATTAGAATTTTATTTGCCATTGCCGCATACTATGATTATGAAATATGGCAAATGGATGTCAACAAACATTCCTTAATGGAAACTTACTCGAGGATGTGTACATGACACAACACGAAGGTTTTGTTCATCCGAGAAAATTCTAAAAAGGTTTGCAAGCTTCAAAGATCCATTTATGGGTTGAAGCGAGGCTTCTCGAGCTGGAATCTTCGTTTTGATGAAACTGTCAAAGAGTTTGGGTTCATTCAAAATGAAGATGAACCTTGTGTGTACAAGAAGGTTAGTGGAAGAATAGTTGTTTTCTTAGTCTTATATGTAGATGACATATTACTCATTGGAAATGACATTCCCACCTTGCAGACAGTCAAGACTTGGTTGGGAAGTTGTTTCTCAATGAAAGACTTAGGAGAAGCTGCTTACATTCTTGGGATAAAGATCTATAGAGATAGATCAAAGAGATTGATTGGTCTGAGTCAAAGTACATACATTAATAAAATATTGAAGAGGTTCAATATGCAAGACTCCAAGAGAGGACTCTTGCCAATGTCACATGACATTCATCTGAGTGAGACTCAGAGTCCTAAGACTCCTGATGAGCGAGCCCGTATGAGCAAGATACCATACGCTTCGGCTATTGGATCGATCATGTATGCCATGATTTGTACTCGACCAGATGTATCGTTTGCTCTTAGTATGACAAGTCGATACCAATCGAATCCAGGTGAAAGTCACTGGACAGCAGTGAAAACCATCCTAAAGTACTTGAGAAGAACTAAGGATGATTTCCTAGTTTATGGAGGGGTGGGAAACGAGATGGCTGTAAGAGGTTACGCCGATGCAAGTTTGAAACCGCAGAGACGATTTCAAATCGCAAAGCTGGTTATGTGTTTGTATTGAATGGAGTCTTGTGAGTTGGAAGAGTTCCAAGCAAAGCACGGTTCCGATTATTCTGAAGTGAGTACAGCGGCATCGGATGCAGCTAAGGAAGCCGTATGGATCAAGAAGTTCTTTACCGAACTAGGAGTGGTGCCAACCATCCAGGGTCCCATAAGCCTTTATTGTGACAATAATGGTGCTATTGCACAAGCTAAAGAGCCTAAGTCCCATCATAATTCCAAACATATACTCAGAAAATATCACCTAGTCAGAGAGATCGTCAGACGAGGAGATATTACAATATGCAAAGTAGCAACGGAAGAGAATGTTGCAGATCCACTTACCAAGCCTCTCTCACAAGGAAAGCATGTTGAGCATGCTAGAGCGATAGGACTAAAAGTCATGAATGAATGGTCCTAGTGCAAGTGGGAGATTGTTGGGAATAGTGCCCTAGGACATTCGATGTGCCTAGATTTGTAATTGTCACATTTAAATAAAGTTATTTGATATCATTTATTTCTCGTTGATTATTATAATGTGTGCATGTTTTAATATTATAATAATCGAATAATAGTTATTCACGAATAATAAGATTATTCAAATGTCCCTGGTAAAATCGCGTTGAGTAGAGACTCGAGTGATTAATATACTAGTATAAGTTTGATTGATAATCATCGGATGATTATGCGTATGGTACGGATCAATCTTATGGGTATTGGTTGGAGAACTAATACTGGACCGACCCGCATTGAGATCACTGCATGGAAATGTCATAAGTGAATCTCAATACAGTATGTCAATAAATCCTTGAACCTGAGATTATCATAGAGTCCAACATGATAACTGCTATGCCTTGACGTAATCCAACGTCATCTGAAACATGGTGATCATAAAGGTTAGCGATCGGGATTAGTGGAAGTCATGTAGAGGGCAATGAATAATCAAGATGGGGATTTGTCCCTCTCTTAAGTGAGAGAGATATCTGCTGGGCCCCTCGATAAGTAGGACTGAAGGAAATGCATGGCCATGCTCGAATGAAGAGTCATTTGATTCAATCAGTCTACTTAAGATCGAGAAAGCATTTGAACATAAATAAGTATGACAGACTCTATGACTTAGTTCAAATATGATATCGTGTGACAAAGGGATTTGACACGTTAAAAGGTTTAATGGACTATTAACTTATATTATTTGGGTAATCATAATGTCTTACTAGAGGCCGCTTATGATTTATTATTTAATAAGGTATTAAATAATTGCCAACATAATATAAGCCTTTTGGGTCGCACATACGACAATTATAGACAAGTAGGAATAAATATCAACTGGGAATAATAAATATAATATTGGATATTATATTTATAAGGAGATTAAATAATAAGTAATATATATAATATTGGATATTATATATATTGTATTATTTAATAGGTTGAGGGGCAACTAAGCAAATACTAGATTATTGAATCTAGGGTTTACTTAGTATAAATATAAGGTCTTGGACAAGGAGTTGTAACAAGAATACAAGACCTAAAAATCGGCCCTTCAAGAAGAAGAAAAATCGGCCATCTACATCATATTGTAGGAGAACGGAGTCGGTCGTCTCTCTTCCCTTAGTTGATCTTGATCAATAGTACAATCCTTCTAGTAAGGAATTTGTGTTGTACTATTTATCAATATTATTCGTAAGGATCTAGCAATCCGGCTTGTAGAATTGTTCGTGTGTGGATCACCAAAAGAGGAAGGAGATATTCATCTGCTTCTAGTCCGGATCTAGAATTGTTCAATCGGATTAAGGTAATTCGATTAACTCTTTAATTAAACAATTAAATTACTGCATGCGATCCTAAATTGGGTTTTCACATTTATTGTTCCGCTGCGTTTTTACTCCGATTATTTTGTATTCGATGCATAGAAAACCCAACACGATCGTCCGAGTTGAACACGAAACAGGTTGGATAGCTCATACGAGCCGACCCCTGGATCAACCTCGGCGACCGTCTCTACATGTTTCAATCAAGAGAAGGGGACCTCATAAATCTCCCCGATCTCCCTCCCAATTTAAGAAACTGGAGGACTCGCTCGCCATCTACAGTTCACCATCTAACATGATGGACTAAGGCACGAGATCGCCTCCCCCGCATAACGTACACCGTCGAAGGTCGGCATCTACATGGCGATCCAAGGTGGAAGAGTGCAGCCATGGTCCTGGTTGTCGATGGAACCGACTGCTTAGGCCATGCAAGGTCCCTTTGGGCCAAGATCGCCCGCCCTTCGTTTAAATACGAGGCCGGCGTAGTGTGAGGGCCCTCCAAAATTAATCAGTGGACACGATCGCTCGCCCTCAAAGGTTCATCGTTTAACATGGTGAACCCGGACAATGCGACGTGCCACAACCCCCATCTCAACGTACACCGTCGAGGTTCGCCATCTTCATGGTGGGCCGAGGTGGAAGCAGAGCTAAACAAGCCGCGGGCGTGTAGTTGAATCATCCGACGCTGCCCCGCGCAAGGACTCCTCTAGACCGAGACCGCACGCCCTTCGTTTAAATACGAGGCGAGGCGCAGCCTAACAGAGGACCCTCATAATAAAGTGAGTCAAGAGACACTCAATGTCTTCGCGCATCAAGACATGATCAGGGAGTCGGTCCATCGAACTCCGCGATCGTGCACGGTTCCTCGAGATGGACGACCGTCCTCGAGGATTCGACAAAGTTGAAGACCGCTCACTCAACGAATTATTTTCATCCCCTTACTTCCACTAAGCGAATAAAAACAAGGGGGAAGATTGCGGACTACCTATACGACGATCGTCCCTATTCAACCACATACGGAGATCGTCATTTTTCAGATGTTGTGCAGTGATCGAATTTGTTGTAAAAGTTATCTTTATGAGTTTATCAATTCATTTGGAACTACCCTCGCAACGATCTCTCCTCACATATTTGTACAAAGTCAAACAAAGACTCAAAAATAACAATCATTCAAGTGATAAGTCATAAATTCAAACGTTCATTTCATTACTTGAAAAGATCAGAGTACATGGTCGCCTGAAGGCCTAAATGCTACAAAAGAAAGCTACGAATTACAAGGAAATAAGCTAAAACATCAAAAATGAAGTGCCTCAGGCCCCACTTTGCCTTCGCCATCAGCATCCGGTGCGGTCCCCCCATCTTCCGGAGCGTCGGGATGAGCAAGATTGGCCGGAGTCGGATACCAGCTCAAATCCACGCCGATGTCCGCAAGATCCAAGATCGGCAAGGAGAAAGCTGAATGGAGAGGATGCTCCAACGCATACGCCTTGAAGTTCTCAGCAAGAGGCCCGACCTCCAAACCTCCCTTCTTAGCTACTCGGATCGAGTCGGCGAACGCCATATAATAGGCGAACTCGCTGACAAACTCCAAGTTTTGAAAGGGATCAGCCTTGGTCGCCTCTACCTCTCCTTTCAGCTCCGCCATCGCCTGTTGCGACCCTTGGAGCTCGACCTCCCTCGCAGCTATCTTCTCCCTCGACTCCGCCAGCTCGTTAGTCAACCGAGCGATCGTCACCTTCTGACGATCGATCTCCTCCTCAGCAACCTTCTCTGCCCGGACGGCATTCATCATCCTGTCCCGGAATCGGTCAACCGCCAAACGAGACAACTCGGTTTCCTTCTTCGCCAGCTCAAGCTCGTGGCTCACCCGCTTGGCTGCCTCCAAAGAGTCCTTCTCCATCGCCACGATCTTATCGGCAAACTCGGCGTTCTCTTTCCGAGCCGCCTCGAGATCCGCCTGCAGGCGAATAGTGGAAGGTCGCCCCTCAAACTCCTGCGCAGCCTGGACAGCCATGGTCACCGTCTGGAGAGAAAGGGCGAGAACAGCCTGCATCGTACTCCCCGATCGCTGACGAGCGATCGCATCCAGATCGGTCGTCCAGGCCTTCGGCAGAGCAGAAGCGGCCTTGCTTACGTATTGAGGGATGTCACAGGACTGGCGAGGAGATCGGCTGGCTAAGAAATCCAACACCATCGGTGGGCAGGACGGATCCTACATCAAAACAACAAAGTTAACACAACTCCTACGCAATTGCAAGTTTCAACACAAAAATGCAATCTGCCTCTCAGCCCTCTCGGGGTCGCGACCGAAATACGGCTTCCCTCGAGGAGTCTCAGCGTCAGCGATCGCCATCTCCCGCATAAAAGCCGCAGAGGGCGGCTCATTCTCCGGAGCGAGAACGGTGATCGGAGGCGCGGCGATCGACACCTCATTGGCGGGGGCAGGAACCGGAGTTTCTTCCGGCCTCGGCCTCTTGCGATTCGTTCGAAGCCCCTCTCCCTCCTCAGCCACGATCGGCTCCACGCGGGGTTCCGCCTCCGGAACGATTGGCAACGCAACAGGTGGGGCCCGAGATGACTTCTTGCGGCGAAGACGGCCTAGAACTCCTGGATTCGACATGGCGATCTCCGGCGGGGGCTCCAAAAAGCGAGGAAAGCGAACCTCTACAGTGAAGACGATCGATCAACAGTTAGATTTTTTCCTCAAGTAAGGCGATCGTCTAGAAAGCGAAGGTCGTGGAAACCCATACCTGGTACCGAGAGATGTCTCGGGAAATGGAATAGTCGAGCCGACAACCAACGGCTCTCCTTATTGATCCGGCTAGCGTCAAGATCGTCGTCCGACAAGCTCCGTATCCGCTCCCAGACAACCAGGAAATCAAAGGGCAGCTCCTCGACCGCCGGAATGTGAAAACCTGCAAAACCGAAATCAAATTAGATCAGTCCAAAACGCATCCGAACGAAGGGAGAGTCTAAACCCTTACCGGGATTCCTCTCCCGAAACTCAGTAGGGATCTCCATCTCGCCCGAAGGATTGTCGCTCGCAGAAGCCCTCCACTTGCCGGCGACCCAGAACCACTTCGTCGGATCCCCCCGCGCCTTATTCGGGACTCCATGGATTACCCGACCAGATCGGCCCTGAATATGGTAACCGCCGACCGACCCTTTCTGAGCCGTCAGCTTGAACAAATGGTTCATCTCCAACGGCGATGTGAGGCGGTACAGGCGGTGACCGCCGAAAAGAGTGAGAGTGCAGATAATTTGGAGCCAGGCGTTCGGCGTCAGCTGAAGTGGCGCCACGTTCCAAGTGGCCAGCAGGTGGGAGACAGCAAAAGATAGAGGGAAGCGCAGCCCGACCTCCATAATCGCCTCATTCACGGCGACCATACCGATCGGAGGCTGATCGGCTCGCTCATTCTCCGCCGGCGCGAACATGTCCACATCTGAAGGAACATGGAACCTCGTCCTCCAGACGGCCAGATCTTTCCTGGTCGTCGAACTCCGGATTTGGCCAAGCGACCACAAAGATCGCTGCGCAACCCGGTACTGCGACCGTTTGGGAAGCTGATAAGGGTAGGCGACCGAGTATCCCCGGAAATCGAATCTCAGAGTCGGACCGGCCAACTTCTCCATTATCTCAGCAAAAGCCTTATAGACCCGGCCGAAAGCGCTATGCTGCTCCCAGTAGGCCCTAATCGCCAGATCTCTCTCTATCTGCGATCGTCTATCTTCAAGGCCGCTTCATAGCGACGTCGGCCGTTAAATAAAGCCTCGATTTCACAGGTCGATTCCGACCCGAATAGCCTCGGCCCGGCCGTCTCAGTGGAAGTCGGAAGAAGGTCCTCCCAGACGATCGATGTCCCGTGGCGGAATTGGTACCCACTCCATGTGATGATGACGTTCCGGCCATTCTCAAAGAAAGAAAGGAGAAAAGGATTTTTTCTTACCCAAAGATAAAATCGAACGACGATCGGCACTTAGATCTTCAGAAAAATCTTCAGCAAGTCCTTCTTTCTCCAGTAAGTGCGCGTGAGGACGAAGACTGCAACGCTGCACCCTTTTATAGTGTTGGAACAATATTTTTTAGATCATTTTGATGATGTGTTATTAAAACCAAAATTTACTTAAAACATATTTTCTCTTCAGTTAACGTACGTAACACACATCACATTAACGTACGTAACATTCACAGTTGTCTGCAAGATTTTTAGTACAGTTAACGTACGTAACACATCTTTTATAACGTACGTAACATTCACTATTTTCGTAAGTTTTTCTGTACAGGTAACGTACGTAACCAGAGCTATATAACGTACGTAAGGCTTGAATTATTCTAACCGTTGGAAAAGCCACTAGCCGTTGCAACAAGTCGTCTCAATCAATGGATCTTTGACCAGAATATTACGTACGTAACCATGAGGTTCATACGTACGTAACGCATTCTATCGTATCTCACTGGACAGTTTCGGCACCTTCATTACGGCCGTTATTCAGAACATATAACGTACGTAACGTACATAATGTACGTAACCAACAACATATAACGTAAGTAACCAGTTAAACTGTTCCAACGGGAAATTGAGCTCAAGAAGGCTATAAATAGCCACCTTCATGGAGATTGAAGACACACAAGCATTCTAGCCTACTAGCATACTCAAGCAATATCAAGCAAACTTTTTGAGAGATATACCTATTCTAGATTGGGATACGAGAAGATTTGTTCTATAATTTCCAATCTTCATTCTTGTATCTAAGAGCGATATATAGTGAAAGTCGAGTTCCTACTCGCATTTATTTTGTGTATAGGTTATCTTGTACCTAGAAAAACAAGAGTGGTTTTGTGAGGTTGTTCTTGAGCCCGGAAATCAAGAAGTTGTAAGAAGTTGGCACTAAACTAGAAAGTGCAATTCCAAGTTCTAAGAAAAGTCCTAGTCGATAAAACTAGGTAGGGGACGTAGGCTTCGTTAATAGCCGAACCTCTCGAACAATTCCTTGTGTTCTTTCTTCTCCGCATTTTTATTACTCCGATATTTTTGCTTCCGCACGAAAAGAGTACAATACTCTTATCCGCACTATTCAACCCCCTTCTAGTGGCGGTACCAATCTAACAATTGGTATCGGAGTGGTCTCTTTATCACCGGATTAACACCCGCTAGAGAAAAGATCCAAATGGCCTTTATCCATTCCTCCGTTGAAGGCAACACTCTCAATCGCCCTCCCTTCTTCGATGGTTTAAACTTTATGACATGGAAGAAGAAGATGTCCATCTTCATCCGAGCTCACAATATTGAAATATGGAAGGTCATTGCCCTTGGACCTACCATTCCTAAGAAGACGGATGGCTCTTTCAAAAGTTTCGAAGAGTACGACGATGCCGACTGGAAGAACGATCACTTCAACAGTAAAGCCACACAATTGCTTTATTGTGCTCTCAATCCAGAAGATCACAATAGAATTTCTTCCTGCGAGACGGCAAAAGAAATCTGGAAAATGTTAGAGATCACTCATGAAGGTACGAGTCAAGTTAAGGAAACCAAAATCAATATGCTTCTTCACGATTATGAACTCTTCACCATGAAAGAAGAAGAAAGCATTACCACTATGCTTGACCGTTTCTCGGCAATCACAAATGGGCTAGCTTCATTCGGGAAACCGATATCAAGTAGTGACAAAGCCAAGAAAATCCTTCGGTCTCTACCAAGAGAATGGGACGCTACCGTTACGGCTATTATGGAGTCGAAAGACCTCAATATAATAGAATTCAGCGCTTTCATCGGATCTCTCATTAATTATGAGATTGTCATTAAATCTCGTAGTTCGAAACCAAAACCTAAGGAGAGAGAAAGGACTATCGCTTTCAAAGCCAAAGAAGAAAGCGATCTAGAGGATGAACCTATCGAAGAAGAGGATGAAGAAACCGCCTTTTATGCCAAAAACATAAAGAAATTCAAAAATCTTCTTCAAAGGCGCCGGAGAGATATCAAGCAAGAATCAAGGGATGAATCCAAAAAGACTCACTTCCCTCAAAACAAAAAGTTCGACAACACTTGTCGAAGGTGCGGCGTTCAGGCCATTTTGCAAAAGATTGTCGTTCTTCAGCTACAATAAGTTCATCAAAACCACCTCATGAAAAGTTCAAAAAGAAGGAGGTTTATGTCGCCACATGGAGTGACGATGATGAGGATGATGAACCACAAGTCCAAACCAATCTTGCTCTAATGGCCCGCGCATCCGAAGATAGTGACGAAGAAGTCGAGGTTAGTGATTCTCATGAAGAACTACTTGATGCTTTTGAATCTCTAAATAATGAATACGAAAAGGCCTGCAATAATAATAAAGAATTGAAAAAGAAAATAAAACTCCTTGAAAATGAAAATGCTAAATTATCGAAAAATAAGGAAGTTTCGATTGATCATACAAATTGCTTGGAAACCGAGAAAATTCTGAGAGATGAATTGCACAAAACTCAGAAAGAGTTAAAACTCTATGTTAGAAAATTCTCATGTGGTAATGAAAAATTTGAGCAACTATTATTTGGTCAAAAATTTTCTCTTTCAAAACAAGGACTTGGGTATAATTCATTTCCAATGAAAAAGTCCTTAGAAATTACCACAAAAGATTCGGACACTTTAAAAACAGGAATTCCATCATGTCCAAAATGCTTAAAACCTGGACATACCGAAACTACTGTCGAAACTCTAGACGTACTATAAGGGTTAAGCAAATTTGGGTACCAAAAGGGACCGTTGTTAAAAACCAAGTTTTTGTATCTAACTCCTCAGGACCCAAATTAGCCTGGGTACCTATAAAACGGAAGAAAATGGTTTTCGTAGGTACAAGCAAGGAAGACAACATTATCAAATAAATGGTATGTTGATAGTGGATGTTCAAATCACATGAGTGGAAATGAACATCTCTTCACTTGAAAAAGGAAGATCGTGGCTGTGTTACCTTTGGCGATAATAAAAAGGGCCAAATAAAAGGGACAGGTAAAATTGGTAAGAAACCTTTACCCACTATTGAAAATGTTCTATTTGTTGATGGACTTTGCCATAATCTCCTAAGTGTTTCCCAACTATGTGACACCGGTCTTAAATTAATTTTTGAAATTACGCATTGCACGGCAATGAGAAAAGACCAAATCGTTTTTATTGGATTGCGTTATGGAAATATTTATATTGTTGATCTCCAAGATGAATCTTCTTTTAACGAAAAATGTCTACTTTCGTACGATGAAAATGCCGTTGTTTGGCACCGAAAATTGGTCTGAGTCAAAGTACATACATTAATAAAATATTGAAGAGGTTCAATATGCAAGACTCCAAGAGAGGACTCTTGCCAATGTCACATGGCATTCATCTGAGTGAGACTCAGAGTCCTAAGACTCCTGATGAGCGAGCCCGTATGAGCAAGATACCATACGCTTCGGCTATTGGATCGATCATGTATGCCATGATTTGTACTCGACCAGATGTATCGTTTGCTCTTAGTATGACAAGTCGATACCAATCGAATCCAGGTGAAAGTCATCGATACGGTGAAAACCATCCTAAAGTACTTGAGAAGAACTAAGGATGATTTCCTAGTTTATGGAGGGTGGGAAACGAGTGTTTGTAAGAGGTTACGCCGATGCAAGTTTCGAAACCGACAGAGACGATTTCAAATCGCAAACTGGTTATGTGTTTGTATTGAATGGAGGTCTTGTGAGTTGGAAGAGTTCCAAGCAAAGCACGGTTGCCGATTCTCACATGGTGAGTACACAGCGGCATCGGATGCGGCTAAGGAAGCCGTATGGATCAAGAAGTTCGCACGAACTAGGAGTGGTGCCAACCATCCAGTGGTCCCATAAGCCTTTATTGTGACAATAATGGTGCTATTGCACAAGCTAAAGAGCCTAGGTTCCATCATAATTCCAAACATATACTGTAAAATATCACCTAGTCGAGAGATCGTCGACGAGGAGATATTACAATATGCAAAGTAGCAACGGAAGAGAATGTTGCGAGATCCACTTACCAAGCCTCTCTCACAAGGAAAGCATGTTGAGCATGCTAGAGCAATAGGACTAAAAGTCATGAATGAATGGTCCTAGTGCAAGTGGGAGATTGTTGGGAATAGTGCCCTAGGACATTCGATGTGCCTAGATTTGTAATTGTCACATTTAAATAAAGTTATTTGATATCATTTATTTCGTTGATTATTATAATGTGTGCATGTTTTAATATTATAATAATCGAATAATAGTTATTTACGAATAATAAGATTATTCAAATGTCCCTGGTAAAATCGCGTTGAGTAGAGACTCAAGTGATTAATATACTAGTATAAGTTTGATTGATAATCATCGGATGATTATGCGTATGGTACGGATCAATCTTATGGGTATTGGTTGGAGAACTAATACTGGACCGACCCGCATTGAGATCACTGCATGGAAATGTCATAAGTGAATCTCAATAAAGTATGTCAATAAATCCTTGAACCTGAGATTATCATAGAGTCCAACATGATAACTGCTATGCCTTGACGTAATCCAACGTCATCTGAAACATGGTGATCATAAAGGTTAGCGATTGGGATTAGTGGAAGTCATGTAGAGGGCAATGAATAATCAAGATGGGGATTTGTCCCTCTCTTAAGTGAGAGAGATATCTGTTGGGCCTCGATAAGTAGGATCAAGGAAATGCATGGCCATGCTCGAATGAAGAGTCATTTGATTCAATCAGTCTACTTAAGATCGAGAAAGCATTTGAACATAAATAAGTATGACAGACTCTATGACTTAGTTCAAATATGATATCGTGTGACAAAGGGATTTGACACGTTAAAAGGTTTAATGGACTATTAACTTATATTATTTGGGTAATCATAATGTCTTGCTAGAGGCCGCTTATGATTTATTATTTAATAAGGTATTAAATAATTGCCAACATAATATAAGCCTTTTGGGTCGCACATACGACAATTATAGACAAGTAGGAATAAATATCAACTGGGACTAATAAATATAATATTGTATATTATATTTATAAGGAGATTAAATAATAAGTAATATATATAATATTGGATATTATATATATTGTATTATTTAATAAGTTGAGGGGCAACTAAGCAAATACTAGATTATTGAATCTAGGGTTTACTTAGTATAAATATAAGGTCTTGGACAAGGAGTTGTAACAAGAATACAAGACCTAAAAATCGGCCCTTCAAGAAGAAGAAAAATCGGCCATCTACATCATATTGTAGGAGAACGGAGTCGGTCGTCTCTCTTCCCTTAGTTGATCTTGATCAGTAGTACAATCCTTCTAGTAAGGAATTTGTGTTGTACTATTTATCAATATTATTCGTAAGGATCTAGCAATCCGGCTTGTAGAATTGTTCGTGTGTGGATCACCAAAAGAGGAAGGAGATATTCATCTGCTTCTAGTCCGGATCTAGAATTGTTCAATCGGATTAAGGTAATTCGATTAACTCTTTAATTAAACAATTAAATTAATGCATGCGATCCTAAATTGGGTTTTCACATTTATTGTTCCGCTGTGTTTTTACTCCGATTATTTTGTATTCGATGCATAGAAAACCCAACACGATCGTCCGAGTCGAACACGAAACAGGTTGGATAGCTCATACGAGCCGACCCCTGGATCAACCTCGGCGACTGTCTCTACATGTTTCAATCAAGAGAAGGGGACCTCATAAATCTCCCCGATCTCCCTCCCAATTTAAGAAACTGGAGGACTCGCTCGCCATCTACAGTTCACCATCTAACATGATGGACTAAGGCACGAGATCGCCTCCCCCGCACAACGTACACCGTCGAAGGTCGGCATCTACATGGCGATCCAAGGTGGAAGAGTGCAGCCATGGTCCTGGTTGTCGATGGAACCGACTGCTTAGGACATGCAAGGTCCCTTTGGGCCAAGATCTCCCGCCCTTCGTTTAAATACGAGGCCGGCGTAGTCTGAGGGCCCTCCAAAATTAATCAGTGGACACGATCGCTCGCCCTCAAAGGTTCATCGTTTAACATGGTGAACCCGGACAATGCGACGTGCCACAACCCCCGTCTCAACGTACACCGTCGAGGTTCGCCATCTTCATGGTGGGCCGAGGTGGAAGCAGAGCTAAACAAGCCGCGGGCGTATAGTTGAATCATCCGACGCTGCCCCGCGCAAGGACTCCTCTAGACCGAGACCGCACGCCCTTCGTTTAAATACGAGGCGAGGCGCAGCCTAACAGAGGACCTTCATAATAAAGTGAGTCACGAGACACTCAATGTCTTCGCGCATCAAGACATGATCAGGGAGTCGGTCCATCGAACTCCGCGATCGTGCACGGTTCCTCGAGATGGACGACCGTCCTCGAGGATTCGACAAAGTTGAAGACCGCTCACTCAACGAATTATTTTCATCCCCTTACTTCCACTAAGCGAATAAAAACAAGGGGGAAGAGTGCGGACTACCTATACGACGATCGTCCCTATTCAACCACATACGGAGATCGTCATTTTTCAGATGTTGTGCAGTGATCGAATTTGTTGTAAAAGTTATCTTTATGAGTTTATCAATTCATTTGGAACTACCCTCGCAACGATCTCTCCTCACATATTTGTACAAAGTCAAACAAAGACTCAAAAATAACAATCATTCAAGTGATAAGTCAGAAATTCAAACGTTCATTTCATTACTTGAAAAGATCAGAGTACATGGTCGCCTGAAGGCCTAAATGCTACAAAAGAAAGCTACGAATTACAAGGAAATAAGCTAAAACATCAAAAATGAAGTGCCTCAGGCCCCCGCCTGGCCTTCGCCATCAGCATCCGGTGCGGTCCCCCCATCTTCCGGAGCGTCGGGATGAGCAAGATTGGCCGGAGTCGGATACCAGCTCAAATCCACGCCGATGTCCGCAAGATCCAAGATCGGCAAGGAGAAAGCTGAATGGAGAGGATGCTCCAACGCATACGCCTTGAAGTTCTCAGCAAGAGGCCCGACCTCCAAACCTCCCTTCTTAGCTACTCGGATCGAGTCGGCGAACGCCATATAATAGGCGAACTCGCTGACAAACTCCAAGTTTTGAAAGGGATCAGCCTTGGTCGCCTCTACCTCTCCTTTCAGCTCCGCCATCGCCTGTTGCGACCCTTGGAGCTCGACCTCCCTCGCAGCTATCTTCTCCCTCGACTCCGCCAGCTCGTTAGTCAACCGAGCGATCGTCACCTTCTGACGATCGATCTCCTCCTCAGCAACCTTCTCTGCCCGGACGGCATTCATCATCCTGTCCCGGAATCGGTCAACCGCCAAACAAGACAACTCGGTTTCCTTCTTCGCCAGCTCAAGCTTGTGGCTCGCCCGCTTGGCTGCCTCCAAAGAGTCCTTCTCCATCGCCACGATCTTATCGGCAAACTCGGCGTTCTCTTTCCGAGCCGCCTCGAGATCCGCCTGCAGGCGAATAGTGGAAGGTCGCCCGTCAAACTCCTGCGCAGCCTGGACAGCCATGGTCACCGTCTGGAGAGAAAGGGCGAGAACAGCCTGCATCGTACTCCCCGATCGCTGACGAGCGATCGCATCCAGATCGGTCGTCCAGGCCTTCGGCAGAGCAGAAGCGGCCTTGCTTACGTATTGAGGGATGTCACAGGACTGGCGAGGAGATCGGCTGGCTAAGAAATCCAACACCATCGGTGGGCAGGACGGATCCTACATCAAAACAACAAAGTTAACACAACTCCTACGCAATTGCAAGTTTCAACACAAAAATGCAATCTGCCTCTCAGCCCTCTCGGGGTCGCGACCGAAATACGGCTTCCCTCGAGGAGTCTTAGCGTCAGCGATCGCCATCTTCCGCATAAAAGCCGCAGAGGGCGGCTCATTCTCCGGAGCGAGAACGGTGATCGGAGGCGCGGCGATCGGCACCTCATTGGCGGGGGCAGGAACCGGAGTTTCTTCCGGCCTCGGCCTCTTGCGATTCGTTCGAAGCCCCTCTCCCTCCTCAGCCACGATCGGCTCCACGCGGGGTTCCGCCTCCGGAACGATTGGCAACGCAACAGGTGGGGCCCGAGATGACTTCTTGCGGCGAAGACGGCCTAGAACTCCTGGATTCGACATGGCGATCTCCGGCGGGGGCTCCAAAAATCGAGGAAAGCGAACCTCTACAGTGAAGACGATCGATCAACAGTTAGATATTTTCCTCAAGTAAGGCGATCGTCTAGAAAGCGAAGGTCGTGGAAACCCATACCTGGTACCGAGAGATGTCTCGGGAAATGGAATAGTCGAGCCGACAACCAACGACTCTCCTTATTGATCCGGCTAGCGTCAAGATCGTCGTCCGACAAGCTCCGTATCCGCTCCCAGACAACCAGGAAATCAAAGGGCAGCTCCTCGACCACCGGAATGTGAAAACCTGCAAAACCGAAATCAAATTAGATCAGTCCAAAACGCATCCGAACGAAGGGAGAGTCTAAACCCTTACCGGGATTCCTCTCCCGAAACTCAGTAGGGATCTCCAGCTCGCCCGAAGGATTGTCGCTCGCAGAAGCCCTCCACTTGCCGGCGACCCAGAACCACTTCGTCGGATCCCCCCGCGCCTTATTCGGGACTCCATGGATTACCCGACTAGATCGGCCCTGAATATGGTAACCGCCGACCGACCCTTTCTGAGCCGTCAGCTTGAACAAATGGTTCATCTCCAACGGCGATGGGAGGCGGTACAGGCGGTGACCGCCGAAAAGAGTGAGAGTGCAGATAATTTGGAGCCAGGCGTTCGGCGTCAGCTGAAGTGGCGCCACGTTCCAAGCGGCCAGCAGGTGGGAGACAGCAAAAGATAGAGGGAAGCGCAGCCCGGCCTCCATAATCGCCTCATTCACGGCGACCATACCGATCGGAGGCTGATCGGCTCGCTCATTCTCCGCCGGCGCGAACATGTCCACATCTGAAGGAACATGGAACCTCGTCCTCCAGACGGCCAGATCTTTCCCCGGTCGTCGAACTCCTGACGGCCAAGCGACCACAAAGATCGCTGCGCAACCCAGATCGCGACCGCTTGGGAAGCCGATAAGGGTAGGCGACCGAGTATCCCCGGAAATCGAATCTCGGAGTCGGACCGCCAACTTCTCCATTATCTCGGCAAAAAGCCTTATAGACCGGCCGAAAGCGCTATCTTTGCTCCCAAGAGGCCCTAATCGCCAGATCTCTCTCTATCTGCGATCGTCTATCTTCAGCAGCCGCTTCCTTAGCGACGTCGGCTTCGTTAAATAAAGCCTCGATTTCAGCAGGGTCGATTCCGGCCCGAATAGCCTCAGCGGCCGTCTCCAGGTGGAAGTCGGAAGAAGGTCCTCCCCGGACAGTCGATGTCCCGGCGGCGGAATTGGTACCCACTCCATGTGATGATGACATTCCGGCCATTCTCAAAGAAAGAAAGGAGAAAAGGATTTTTTCTTACCCAAAGATAAAATCGAACGACGATCGGCACTTAGATCTTCAGAAAAATCTTCAGCAAGTCCTTCTTTCTCCAGTAAGTGCGCGTGAGGACGAAGACTGCAACGCTGCACCCTTTTATAGTGTTGGAACAATATTTTTTAGATCATTTTGATGATGTGTTATTAAAACCAAAATTTACTTAAAACATATTTTCTCTTCAGTTAACGTACGTAACACACATCACATTAACGTACGTAACATTCACAGTTGTCTGCAAGATTTTTAGTACAGTTAACGTACGTAACACATCTTTTATAACGTACGTAACATTCACTATTTTCGTAAGTTTTTCTGTACAGGTAACGTACGTAACCAGAGCTATATAACGTACGTAAGGCTTGAATTATTCTGACCGTTGGAAAAGCCACTAGCCGTTGCAACAAGTCGTCTCAATCAACGGATCTTTGACCAGAATATTACGTACGTAACCATGAGGTTCATACGTACGTAACACATTCTATCGTATCTCACTAGACAGTTTCGGCACCTTCATTACGGCCGTTATTCAGAACATATAACGTACGTAACGTACATAACGTACGTAACCAACAGCATATAACGTACGTAACCAGTTAAACTGTTCCAACGGGAAATTGAGCTCAAGAAGGCTATAAATAGCCACCTTCATGGAGATTGAAGACACACAAGCATTCTGAGCCAACTAGCATACTCAAGCAATATCAAGCAAACTTTTTGAGAGATATACCTATTCTAGATTGGGATACGAGAAGATTTGTTCTATAATTTCCAATCTTCATTCTTGTATCTAAGAGCGATATATAGTGAAAGTCGAGTTCCTAATCGCATTTATTTTGTGTATAGGTTATCTTGTACCTAGAAAAACAAGAGTGCTTTTGTGAGGTTGTTCTTGAGCCCGGAAATCAAGAAGTTGTAAGAAGTTGGCACTAAACTAGAAAGTGCAATTCCAAGTTCTAAGAAAAGTCCTAGTCGATAAAACTAGGTAGGGGACGTAGGCTTCGTTAATAGCCGAACCTCTCGAACAATTCCTTGTGTTCTTTCTTCTCCACATTTTTATTACTCCGATATTTTTGCTTCCGCACGAAAAGAGTACAATACTCTTATCCGCACTATTCAACCCCCCTTCTAGTGGCGGTACCAATCTAACAATTGGTATCGGAGCGGTCTCTTTTTCACCGGATTAACACCCGCTAGAGAAAAGATCCAAATGGCCTTTATCCATTCCTCCGTTGAAGGCAACGCTCTCAATCGCCCTCCCTTCTTCGATGGTTCAAACTTTATGACATGGAAGAAGAAGATGTCCATCTTCATCCGAGCTCACGATATTGAAATATGGAAGGTCATTGCCCTTGGACCTACCATTCCTAAGAAGACGGATGGCTCTCTCAAAAGTTTCGAAGAGTACGACGATGCCGACTGGAAGAACGATCACTTCAACAGTAAAGCCACACAATTGCTTTATTGTGCTCTCAATCCAGAAGATCATAATAGAATTTCTTCCTGCGAGACGGCAAAAGAAATCTGGAAAATGTTAGAGATCACTCATGAAGGTACGAGTCAAGTTAAGGAAACCAAAATCAATATGCTTCTTCACGATTATGAACTCTTCACCATGAAAGAAGAAGAAAGCATTACCACTATGCTTGACCGCTTTCGGCAATCACAAATGGGCTAGCTTCATTCGGGAAACCGATATCAAGTAGTGACAAAGCCAAGAAAATCCTTCGGTCTCTACCAAGAGAATGGGACGCTACCGTTACGGCTATTATGGAGTCGAAAGACCTCAATACAATAGAATTCAGCGCTCTCATCGGATCTCTCATTAATTATGAGATTGTCATTAAATCTCGTAGTTCGAAACCAAAACCTAAGGAGAGAGAAAGGACTATCGCTTTCAAAGCCAAAGAAGAAAGCGATCTAGAGGATGAACCTATCGAAGAAGAGGATGAAGAAACCGCCTTTTATGCCAAAAACATAAAGAAATTCAAAAATCTTCTTCAAAGGCGCCGGAGAGATATCAAGCAAGAATCAAGGGATGAATCCAAAAAGACTCACTTCCCTCAAAACAAAAAGTTCGACAACACTTGTCGAAGGTGCGGCGTTCCAGGCCATTTTGCAAAAGATTGTCATGCTGCTGCTCCAATAAGTTCATCAAAACCACCTCATGAAAAGTTCAAAAAGAAGGAGGTTTATGTCGCCACATGGAGTGACGATGATGAGGATGATGAACCACAAGTCCAAACCAATCTTGCTCTAATGGCCCGCGCATCCGAAGATAGTGACGAAGAAGTCGAGGTTAGTGATTCTCATGAAGAACTACTTGATGCTTTTGAATCTCTAAATAATGAATACGAAAAGGCCTGCAATAGTAATAAAGAATTGAAAAAGAAAATAAAACTCCTTGAAAATGAAAATGCTAAATTATCGAAAAACAAGGAAGTTTCGATTGATCATACAAATTGCTTGGAAACCGAGAAAATTCTGAGAGATGAATTGCACAAAACTCAGAAAGAGTTAAAACTCTATGTTAGAAAATTCTCATGTGGTAATGACAAATTTGAGCAACTATTATTTGGTCAAAAATTTTCTCTTTCAAAACAAGGACTTGGGTATAATTCATTTCCAATGAAAAAGTCCTTAGAAATTACCACAAAAGATTCGGACACTTTATAAACTGGAATTCCATCATGTACAAAATGCTTAAAACACGGACATACCGAAACCTACTGTCGAAACTCTAGACGTACTATAAGGGTTAAGCAAATTTGGGTACCAAAAGGGACCGTTGTTAAAACCAAGTTTTTGTATCTAACTCCTCAGACCCAAATTAGCACGGGTACCTATAAAACGGAAGAAAATGGTTTTCGTAGGTACAAGCAAGGAAGACAACATTATCAAATAAATGGTATGTTGATAGTGGATGTTCAAATCACATGAGTGGAAATGAACATCTCTTCACTGAGTCGAAAAGGAAGATCGTGGTCGTGTTACCTTTGGCGATAATAAAAAGGGCCAAATAAAAGGGACAGGTAAAATTGGTAAGAAACCTTTACCCACTATTGAAAATGTTCTATTTGTTGATGGACTTTGCCATAATCTCCTAAGTGTTTCCCAACTATGTGACACGGTCTTAAATTAATTTTTGAAATTACGCATTGCACGCAATGAGAAAAGACCAAATCGCTTTTATTGGATTGCGTTATGGATATATTTATATTGTTGATCTCCAAGATGAATCTTCTTTTAACGAAAAATGTCTACTTTAAATGCGATGAAAATGCCGTTGTTTGGCACCGAAAATTGGGACATGCCTCTTTACCACTTCTTTCAAAAATGGACAAAAATGATATTGTTCGTGGTCTACCAAAATTGAATTTTAGAAAAGACCACATTTGTGAGGCTGTATTAAAGGTAAACATGCAAGAGGCTCGTTTAAACCAAAATGGAAATTTCCACTAGTCGCATTCTTGAATTAATTCATATGGATTTAATTGGTCCGTCTCGACATGCCGCCTAATGTAAACTTTATACTTTAGTTATTGTCGATGATTTTTCAAGATTTACTTGGGTAAAATTCTTAGCCAATAAAGATGATGCTTTTAACGAGTTTGTTAAGTGGTGTAAGGTTACCCAGAAGGAAAAAGAATTACCAGTTATCACCATTCGAACCGATCATGGTGTAGAATTTGATTCTAATCTCTTTGAAGATTGGTGCGATAAATATGGTATTGGGCACAACTTTTCGGCACCTCGGACACCTCAACAAAATGGAGTTGTCGAGAGGAAGCATCGCTCTCTAGAAGAAATGAGCCGAACAATGCTCAATGTGTATGGTCTTCCTAAATACTTTTGGGCCGAAGCCATTAACACTGCTTGTTATGTTATTAATCGTGTCCATCTCAGGAGAAACAAAATGATGACTCCTTATGAGATTTTTAAAGGTAAAAAGCCAAATTTATCTTATTTTCATCCATTTGGTTGTAAAGTGTTTATTCATAATAATGGAAAAGACAATTTGGGTAAATTCGATTCTAAATCAGATATTGGAATATTTCTTGGTTATTCTACTAATAGTAAAGCTTATCGTGTATTTAATTGTAGAAGAGGCTCGGTAGAAGAGTCCATTCATGTAAAATTCGATGATACAGTTTTACCCCCGAGAAAGGTTGTTTTTGATGATGATGCAGGTATGGTTCCAACTAACGAAGTATCCGAAGTATCAAAGGAGTTGGAGAAGCTCGACGTAAGCTCGGACAAACAGGAGGAAAATACTTACAACCTCCCTAAAGATTGGGCAAATGTGAAAGACCATCCGATGGAACAAATTCTCGGAAAAATCGATGAAGGTGTACGAACTAGGAGAAATATAAATGATTGTATTAACAATATTGCATTTATTTCTCTTACAGAACCAAAGAATATCGATGAGGCCATAAATGATGAGAATTGGGCTATTGCTATGCAAGAAGAGCTAAACCAATTCGAAAGAAATAAAGTTTGGGAATTAGTTCCGGCACCGGTAGACAAATCAATCATTGGTACCAAATGGGTTCATAAAATCAAAACCGATGATGATGGTCTCCCTATTAAAAATAAATCGAGGTTGGTCGCCCAAGGTTATAATCAAGAAGAAGGCTTGGATTATGAAGAGACGTTCGCTCCTGTTGCTCATCTCGAAGCTATTCGTCTTCTCTGTGCCTTTGCCGCATACAAGAAGATCAAACTCCATCAAATGGATGTAAAAAGTGCGTTCCTAAATGGAATCATCCAGGAGAAAGTTTATGTCAAGCAACCTCCGGGTTTTGAAGACTATGATCATCCGGATCATGTGTACAAGCTCCATAAAGCTCTCTATGGATTAAAACAAGCTCCGAGAGCATGGTATGATCGTCTAAGCTCTTTTCTTATCTCAAATGGTTATAAAAGAGGTAATGTCGATAATACTCTATTCATTAAGGTCTTAAGTGATGATATGTTAATTTGTCAAATCTATGTGGACGATATTGTTTTTGGTGCAACTAACAAAACTCTGTCCAAAGAATTTTCAAATCTTATGAAGGGAGAATTCGAAATGAGTATGATGGGAGAGTTGAAAAACTTTCTCGGACTCCAAATTAAGCAACTCAATGACGGAATATTCATTCACCAATCCAAGTACGTCAATGAGCTTCTAAAGAAATTTAAGATGGAAGATTGCAAAGAAATATCCACTCCTATGTCTTCCACTCTTAAACTCGATAAAGATGAAAAAGGTAAATCTGTTGACCAAAAACAGTATCGAGGTATGATCGGATCATTACTTTACTTAACTGCATCTAGACCTGATATAATGTTTGCTACTTGTCTATGTGCTCGTTTTCAAGCAAACCCTAAAGAATCTCATCTCATTGCATGTAAACGGATTTTTCGATATTTAAAATATACTGCTGGTTTAGGCCTATGGTATCCTTCCAGCATTGATTTTCAACTTTTTGCATATAGTGATGCCGATTTCGGTGGATGTAAAATTGATAGAAAAAGCACCACCGGAACTTGTCATTTTATGAGTTCATGTTTAATTTCATGGGGAAGTAAGAAACAGACTAGTGTTGCTACTTCCACAGCTGAAGCAGAATATATGGCTGCGGGAAGTGCATGTGCACAAGTTCTTTGGATCAAAAATCAATTACTTGATTATGACATCAAACTTAAAAATACTCCTATTTTTTGTGACAATACAAGTGCCATTAATTTAAGTAAAAACCCCATTTTGCATAGTAGGACAAAACACATCGAAATTCGTCACCATTTTATTCGTGACCATGTCCAAAACGGGAATGTTCGTCTCCAATTTGTTGGTACTAATGAACAATTGGCGGATATTTTTACAAAACCATTACCCGAAGAAGCTTTCAACTTTATTCGCATAAATTTAGGAATGGGACATGCTGATCATTTTTAAATATTGCATACTCAACATAGTCACATCAAATGGTCATTTAAATCGGGACATCATCGAAAGGAAAATACTATTCATTTGGTCTTGCTTACGTACGGTAGACGCGGTCCATTACGTATGTAATAGGACCTTACGTACGCTACAGGTTGGTTCGTTACGTACGTAACGAAACGCAGGTTTCAGCCCAGAAAGTTTAGGTTTTTACGTTACGTACGTTACATAAGGGATATAACGTACGTAAGCGATCATTGACCCTAACATATATAAACCCACATCGTCAGTCCTCTTTTCATTTCCTACAAATCCCTAGCGACATTGTCGAAGAACTGCCTGCAAATCTTCCTAAACCTCAATATCATCCATCAAACCTTCACTTTTCAACCGATTCAATCTTCATGGCATCCAGAACCGGAAAAAAGAGAAGAGGAGAATCCTCCCAAACATCCTCCACGGCTTCCGGCGATCTATCATTTCGGAATGCTCAAGCCATGAAAGTTTTCAACGAAATCCTTATTAACGAAGAGGTAACTCCGAGTCACCACTTTGATTTTGAATCTCTGAACTGTGCTGGTGTTGCTATCGAAGAATTCTTCGATATGCTTGGGATAAATTGGTTCGTTAGTCTTGCTCGACCAATTTATGAGGACTGTGTAAAAGAGTTTTATGCAATTTGTTTTGTCACTTATGATGCCGACGGACTTGCTGTTGTTAATTCCCTTGTGCGTGGTAAATCAATATCCTTTGATGAGGCGAAGCTTTCGGAGATTTTTGGTCTCCCTAATGAGGGTTTTCGATGCAAAGGAGAGTTTGCTCCTCCGGACGAAGTCATTAACGACTGGTCCGATGATGAAAGCTATGGTGTTCACGAGTCCAAAGTCCGTGATTTTTTGTCGGACAAAGCCGTTATAAATGTTCATTCCGGGCGGTTTGAAAACAATGACTTTGGGATAAACATTCGTTTGCTTCACGATGCTATCACTCGTTGTCTTATGCCTAAAGTTAATGCTCAGCTTCGACTTGTGAATATCGATATGGAGATTATTTATCATGTGTGGAAGGATCACCAAGTCAACTTCGCGTCTATTGTGCTAAAATGGTTCGTGGAAAAGGGTCAAATTTTCCACAAAAAGAGCTACGCGAAAGTTGATCGACAGAGAAAATCGGGAATGCCGTTTGGTTCTATCTTAACTGAAATTTTTGAGAAAGCAGGAGTTGATCTGTCTGGGGTCCACGGGGTTCCGATTCCTAGGGGGAGCCTCGTCACCGAGGGGACGTTACGGACGATGAGGTATCTTCGCACGAGAAATCGTGGATGGATATACTTTGCATATATCAAGGATGATGATTGGCTCATAGATGGGGGCACTCTTCCGAGACCGGAGGAGAGGATCACATCGAGGGGGATCGAACATACTAGACCTCGTCCGTCATCTCAGCTTGGTTCCTCCCGTCCTCGTCCGGAATCCTCTTCTTCCCAGATGGCTTCTCGAATGGATAGGCTTGAGAAGGACATGAGCTACATCAAGATCATGGTGAAGAACATCTGCACACATTTTGGGATACCGCCGACACCTCCGGATGCGGACCTTGACTAGTCGGGCTATCCTTTCTGATGATGATGTTTCCTGTTTTATTAAAAGACCAAACATTTCATGTTTATGTTTTGACTGTAATGACTATCTTTTTATGCATCATTTTGGTTATCATTTTGTTTAATCATTGACTTGGATTATGTTGATTATTATGCGTATCATTGATGTCTCTTGCAGGTTTTCTCAACTTTTTGTTAATGACAAAAAAGGGGAGAATAATATGTATTCGTTTCTTAAATCAACTTTTGTAATAACCCGTGCGCGTTTTCAGGGGGAGCATATTATTTTGTGCAGTGCTCGTGTTCAGGGGGAGATTTTAATTTTTATTAAAATCATGTTTTCAAAAACTCACATACGTAAATTTTGTCATCATCAAAAAGGGGGAGATTGTTGGAATAATATTTTTTAGATCATTTTGATGATGTGTTATTAAAACCAAAATTTACTTAAAACATATTTTCTCTTCAGTTAACGTACGTAACACACATCACATTAACGTACGTAACATTCACAGTTGTCTGCAAGATTTTTAGTACAGTTAACGTACTTAACGCATCTTTTATAACGTACGTAACATTCACTATTTTCGTAAGTTTTTCATGCAGTAACGTACGTAACCAGAGCTATATAACGTACGTAAGGCTTGAATTATTCTGACCGTTGGAAAAGCCACTAGCCGTTGCAACAAGTCGTCTCAATCAACGGATCTTTGACCAGAATATTACGTACGTAACCATGAGGTTCATAACGTACGTAACACATTCTATCGTATCTCACTAGACAGTTTCGGCACCTTCATTACGGCCGTTATTCAGAACATATAACGTACGTAACGTACATAACGTACGTAACCAACAGCATATAACGTACGTAACCAGTTAAACTGTTCCAATGGGAAATTGAGCTCAAGAAGGCTATAAATAGCCACCTTCATGGAGATTGAAGACACACAAGCATTCTGAGCCTACTAGCATACTCAAGCAATATCAAGCAAACTTTTTGAGAGATATACCTATTCTAGATTGGGATACGAGAAGATTTGTTCTATAATTTCCAATCTTCATTCTTGTATCTAAGAGCGATATATCGTGAAAGTCGAGTTCCTACTCGCATTTATTTTGTGTATAGGTTATCTTGTACCTAGAAAAACAAGAGTGCTTTTGTGAGGTTGTTCTTGAGCCCGGAAATCAAGAAGTTGTAAGAAGTTGGCACTAAACTAGAAAGTGCAATTCCAAGTTCTAAGAAAAGTCCTAGTCGATAAAACTAGGTAGGGGACGTAGGCTTCGTTAATAGCCGAACCTCTCGAACAATTCCTTGTGTTCTTTCTTCTCTGCATTTTTATTACTCCGATATTTTTGCTTCCGCACGAAAAGAGTACAATACTCTTATCCGCACTATTCAACCCCCCTTCTAGTGGCGGTACCAATCTAACATATAGGAGATGGCCGGGACTCATTTGCAATAAGGGAAAATCTCAGGGGTCGGATCCCAAACGTCCCATTTATTGACTCCCTCGAGACCCGCGTACGCGTCTTTTCAAGGATGCGTCAGCCGAGGAGTCATTAATGACCGTTGATATCCTCCAACAGAAGCCCGACACGTGCGCGGAGACTTTTCCACGCCCATTGCCATTTCCCGCGCAGTTTAGCGGCCAACCAGGTCGTCCGAACCCATAATATCAGCTCAAAGACGATCGCCAATTCAGTTAAACACAGAGTCGCTTGTCAAAAGTTCAGCGATCGCCAAGAGAACCACCTCACCCCACGTTTCCAACATAGGAGCGAGCTGGGGGGCAATTGTTGTGTCAAGATTTATTCATCCCGACAGGCGATCGACTATAAGGCCGAGCGACCAAGTCAACACCAGTCAAACTATGGGCAGCTCGCCTAATCGAAGATATCAGACCACCATCAGGTACCTAGCGATCGACTCCCAAGGCGATCGCCCTTGGCATCTGGCGATCGACTCTAGTGTCCGGCTAAGGACAGTCGACCTACGCCCCGAGCAGAGATGATCGCCCGTCAAAGTCATCGAAGACTGGATCTCAGAACAGCACCCACGTGCAGATCCACAAAAGGCGCTGACAGACAAGATCTTTGCTGACAGACAAGACCTTTGACCACAGCCTGTCACCTACCTCACCTACCGATAGGCGCGCCGAAAGTTACGAAGTGGGACCGCCTGTGACAGCAACTCAGGACGCGTGCAGGCTCCCCATCGACCGTGTTTGCCAAAGCAATGCAGACTTTAAGGGAACAAGCCCATGTGCTAAAAAACGATCGCCTGATTATTATAATACAGAAAAGGCGATCGCCCGGCGTATCCAAGTCCTATAAATAGAGAACCTCCTCCTACTGGAAAAAGGTTCACAATTCATTCACCTACATTCCGAATTCATTCACGGAAATACAGTAGAACATACATACCATCAAGCTCCCTGCTTTCTCGCCGGAATCCATCTCAAGACTTCTCTCTCCGAATCTCTCGTCCAAAAGACGATCGACAGAGGCAAGAAGTTTCCACAAGGCAGATTCCAAGAGATTCATAAGCTCAGGAGTTCAAGCATCCATCTAATACTCGCCGTGAGAGACTGTCGATCCCTCACCGCCGCGACTGTTCATCTCCTTTGTTACAAGAACTCACAGAGCATCAAATCTGGTTCTTCCGGCAATCTACACGCTCACTAGCTAAGATAACAAGAATCTTTACACTCATTGTAATTGTATTCTTACATTAGTACTTGTATCCCTGAATATTGGTATTAATAATATCTCGCGAGAGCATTCAAGCCCGGGACTAACAACCCCGACAAATCTTGTGTTATTTATCTTTCTCACGGAAGTGCTCTTGCATTTGTTTGCTATCCATCCATTCCAGCAATATCTATCTTCGGATAATATTTTGGGTAGCAACACCACCGTTGTGTGCTTTAACTGTGATACAATAGGACATCACAGTACCCGGTGCTCGATGCAGACTATTGCTTGTTTTTTGTGTGGGAGGCAGGGACACCTTCAGAAATACTGCAGGATTTCCAGTGCCAGTAGGTCTCGAGAGAGCTCACGGGCCTCGAGAGATTTTGTTACTTCAGTCCCTACTTCATCCAAGGGGTCCTATCAGGCTTCGGGAGCCAGAGGTAAGGACAGCCGAGGAGGAACAACGAGTTCATATTTGGGTCTTCCTCAAGTCGATGAGATCGAGGAGATAGATGATCTGGAGGATATTGATGTTGGGTACATTTGAGATGTAACTTTAAATTGTATTTTCTTTTCTTTATTAATGTTTAACCTAATCTGTAACAATGTATTGTGAACCATTTGTTGTTGATCTATCTTATAATGATAGTATTTGAGAATCTTGAGATTTGAGGTCGTTTGATGCGTTTTTATTTCCTTTTTGGTGTTGTACCCGAGATTTTGTAATAATCTGGGTAATTTTTCATCCTGAATTTGCGACGTCAAGTCATGAGGACTTGGGCGTGCGATTGATATGGTCCCGAGGACTATGTCTGCGTTGTTATTATCCTTGTGTGGCGTGAGTCAGTGATTCCATGGGCATCCGATTCCGATGAGAATGGGGAGTTTACACCAATGATTTTGGACATGTACTATGGGCGGCTCCCGCGAGGTGTGTATGCTGGTGTTACGAGTCATACGGGTGGTACGAGTTTTTGGCTGGTCTCTGGCGGAGCAGTCATGATTCGACTGATCTCTCACTTGGTTGAGTGTTTTTATCAATTGACTTTCGCTGTGTTCAGTCAGAGTAGACTCAGGGACCCAAGGGGTTGGCCCAGTTACTCAGGCGAAGTGGTTCGCAGTGAGGAGTATTCCTGGAGATGTTGTTTTCAGATCCTGATTGATAGTTCGTACCCTGAGTTGTGTACCTTTAGTTTTAGGGACAAAACTCTTTTTAAGGGGGGGAGTATGTAATATCTGAGGGTAATTTTTTTTTCATTTTACTGTTGTGTTGTACGTATTCATTTTGAATTGTACAAGTGTTGTTGTATTTGACTGATACAATGAATATTATATTGGGATATTTCAAATCGAAATATTTATACTTGTCATCGGTATTGTATTCGGCGTTTGGTTGTTGCTTGGTGAGTTTGGATTTTTGGCTAAGTATTTTAGCCATAGCGTACGCTATATGTATAACATTACGTACACTACAGTTGGAGTGTTACGTACGTTAAACCTTGTTGGTTACGTACGTAACAAAGTATTAGATCTTTTGGCGTGTGGGGCCGGGCGAGGCCAGATTCACATGGTTCGATTGTAACAAGCAGGTCAACGCACATTATGTACGCTATACCTTGAGGTTAACGTACGTAATGGTTAGGTTAGTTATGTATGTATTTTGGTTAACATACTGATACGGAATTGACTAGACCGAATAAAGAAAACGAAGCAAGGATCGACGTAAATGGCCTTACAACGCGTCATGCACGTACGACAACATTTTTTGGCGAGAAAACGGACACAAGCCGGAAAATGACACAACCTGCCGGAAAATATCGTCCCCTGCCGGAAAATGTCGAGCCTGCCGGAAAATATCACACCGGCCGAAAAATGCCAGCCACTGCCGACCGAACTCGGCCGTGTCGTCCGGCACGGCCCGTGCTGTACTCGTCCGGAAATGCCAAGGTCACTGTCGGTCGAACCCGACCGTGCCAGGCGACACGGTCGAGTCTTACTCGCCCAGAAATGCCGAAAATGACTGTCCAGACGCCCGACCGTGCTCCAGGACACGGTCGAGTCAATGCCGAGTCACTGTCGGTCGAGTCACTGTCAGACGTCCTTGTCACGCCGCGACCGTGTCAAGCGGACACGGTCGAGTCATTGCCGACGCCCTGTCGCGCGCGCGCCGTGCCGAGTCAGCGTCGGACGAAGTCATCGGACGTTCTTTGTCGCGCCGCGGCGACCGTGTCAAGCGGACATGGTCGAGTCCGCCGGCGCTGTCGACCGCGCCGCGGCCGTGTCACGGGACACGGTCGAGTCCTCGCTTGACCTTCACTTATTTTATACACTTTTGTGTATTTTTGACTTCTCTTTTCCTTTTTACTTATTTTAGGGATTATGCTTTCCCCATTTTGTGATTTATGTTTCTTGTATGTATTTTATTTGATTTGTTTTGATTATTCAAAGATTTTATAAATCTTTGAATTATTTTCTTTTTTTTGTTTGATTCCTTAGACTAAGGCTTCACCTCCTATAAGTAGGAGTTGATTATCATTTATAAATAGAGAATGTATTATGAATGTTGAATGTGAAAGAATACACTTTGTGTTTCTATCATTGGTAAATGATTTTTACCGAAACTTGATTTTTATTCGACGCGTTTTCGAGTATTAATCCGATTGATTCTCAATAGGTCTTGGGAAGAAATCACCTTATCGAGTTATAGGTCTAATTCGATAAACCCTTGTTCTTGATCGTTCAAGTCTTCTTGACCGATATTATCACTTTTCCCGATATTACTTTCATTTTCCATTTGTTCGAATTTTCATTGTCATATTCGATATTACATCACAAAATACGTCCAAAAACACCCATACTCGTAAAAAGCCTTCCGCTACGATATTGCTACAAACACTCCGAACGATACATATCCGCCTCTCCCGGAGAATTCGTATCATAAGTGGTATCGAAGCCCAGGGTCATCTCCTTGGGCGATTTATTCAACGATTTCTTGTGAAGAACTATCTCTTGATTCTTGTTATGGATTTTTCCGATCTTGATTTATTGATCAAACTCGGTGACGCACTAAACGGCTTACTGGAGCAACGTATGCAAGCAAGACGTAGAGACGGCGCCAACGATATTGATTTCTTGGCTAAATTCCGCAGCATACCAGAGTTTCACGGATCTTGTAATCCAGATGCGTGCATAGATTGGCTCCATGCTTGTGAGGAGCACGCGGACTTCAAGGCTGCCCCGATCAACCGCCGCGTTTCGCTGGTGACAAAGCGCCTCCGTGGTAGCGCCGCCTTCTGGTGGCAAAAATTGAAACAGTCCCGTTCACAACAACGTAAGCCTAAAATTACAGATTGGCAAAAGTTCAGAAAATATTTCAAGCGAAGGTTCAAATCCACATCTTACCACCAGTCGTTGTTTCCCCACCACCAATCCTTCGACGCCCCGCCGCCGACCTTCGATCAAAGATTTTTTTTTCATCGAAGAATTTCCAGCGAAGCTTTTTTTGATGAAGACGATGTCCCTACCACCATTTTCAATGAAGTAGACGAGACAGAGTTTTCAACGGAGCAATTTAACGAAGAAGATGAGTTGAGCTGTGTCTCCCTAGTTGACGAACCTGGATCTTACTATTTTGAGCATGGACCAGTTGGTTATGTTGGCCAATTTGACCAAGACGGACCAACTTATGTTAATGGTGAGGAACTTTTTAGTGTCATGGAAATTGGGTCGGATTATGAAGGGCCACCGGTATTTGATGCAGAACCAGTTGACGAAGAGGAGTCCGTAATTGATCCTGTGTTTCCCATTCTTGATGGTGAACCAGACGTGAAATCAATAATACTTCCCATTTTTGATGTTGTGCCCGACGACGATCCATATCTCGATGAAAGTTGTTTTGAAGACTTTTGTCCAATTTATGAGGCAGACTCCAATGAGGCGTTTTCAGTTTATGATACGGAGCACGAGGATGTTATGATTCCGGAACATCTATATCCCGAGCCTTACCAAGAGTTTGACATGAAAGACGACGACGAAGCGTTTTTCCCAGGGCTTGAAGTGGCATCCGATGAAGGGCGACCTATTATTACTGTCGTGCTTCCCATTACAGATGTCCACTCATGTCATGATATCGGTATTACCGGGCGGAGTAATTATTATTATCTTATTAATAATGATAGTTATTTTGTTGGTGATTCTCGAGGACCCCCCCACTACCTATCATCTCAAGATTTTGGGCCATGTACGTACTGCGGATATTTTCGAGATCAAGTACTTGGAAGCTTTAATTAATTATCTTGATGACGAAGGAAGTTCGGAATTGAGGACAATTCCCTTTAAAGGGGGAGGGGATGATACGGAATTGACTAGACCGAATAAAGAAAACGAAGCAAGGATCGACGTAAATGGCCTTACAACGCGTCATGCACGTACGACAACATTTTTTGGCGAGAAAACGGACACAAGCCGGAAAATGACACAACCTGCCGGAAAATGTCGTCCCCTGCCGGAAAATGTCGAGCCTGCCGGAAAATATCACACCGGTCGGAAAATGCCAGCCACTGCCGACCGAACTCGGCCGTGTCGTCCGGCACGGCCCGTGCTGTACTCGTCCGGAAATGCCAAGGTCACTGTCGGTCGAACCCGACCGTGCCAGGCGACACGGTCGAGTCCTACTCGCCCAGAAATGCCGAAAATGACTGTCCAGACGCCCGACCGTGCTCCAGGACACGGTCGAGTCAATGCCGAGTCACTGTCGGTCGAGTCGCTGTCAGACGTCCTTGTCACGCCGCGACCGTGTCAAGCGGACACGGTCGAGTCATTGCCGAACGTCCCTGTCGCGCCGCGCCCGTGCCGAGTCACTGTCGGACGTTGCTGTCGCGCCGCGACCGTGTCAAGCGGACACGGTCGAGTCCCTGCCGGCGCCTGTCGACCGCGCCGCGGCCGTGTCACGGGACACGGTCGAGTCCTGCCGACAGCCCACTTATTTTATACACTTTTGTGTATTTTTGACTTCTCTTTTCCTTTTTACTTATTTTAGGGATTATGCTTTCCCCATTTTGTGATTTATGTTTCTTGTATGTATTTTATTTGATTTGTTTTGATTATTCAAAGATTTTATAAATCTTTGAATTATTTTCTTTTTTTTGTTTGATTCCTTAGACTAAGGCTTCACCTCCTATAAGTAGGAGTTGATTATCATTTGTAAATAGAGAATGTATTATGAATGTTGAATGTGAAAGAATACACTTTGTGTTTCTACCATTGGTAAATGATTTTTACCGAAACTTAATTTTTATTCGACGCGTTTTCGAGTATTAATCCGATTGATTCTTAATAGGTCTTGGGAAGAAATCACCTTATCGAGTTATAGGTCTAATTCGATAAACCCTTGTTCTTGATCGTTCAAGTCTTCTTGACCGATATTATCACTTTTCCCGATATTACTTCCATTTTCCATTTGTTCGAATTTTCATTGTCATATTCGATATTACATCACAAAATACGTCCAAAAACACCCATACTCGTAAAAAGCCTTCCGCTACGATATTTCTACACACACTCCGAACGATACATATCCGCCTCTCCCGGAGAATTCATATCACATACGTAATGGGTACCCCGTTTTGAGGCAGTGAGTTTTGGACTAAGTAGCGTACGCTATGTAGAAGTGATAACGTATGTTAAGGTGGTGATATAGCGGCCGTAATGCAATATGCAGATTATAAAGACATGACTCTTCTTTCATTTTCTCACGATCCATTTCCGATTTCTCTCCCTTGAAATCATCCCTCTGCATCCCTTAGTGTATTCCGGCCTCTTCCATCTTGATTTTGGACCTTCATAACTTGGATTGGAGCTTGGGAGCTTGTAGATTGGAGTGTTTCTTGAAGGGTTGGAGGTTGTTCTTGCTTCTTCTAGAGGTATGTTGGTTAATCTTGTGTTTAGTCTCGAGGTTATGTCGATGTTGTTGTTGATTACCTCGTGTAGTTGGTGATTGTTAGAGGAGAATATGATTCTTCATGGTTTTATGAACTTATGATGAAGAACTTGGTGTAGATGACTTGAATTTGATTGTATTCTTGATGTTTAAGAATACTTGGGGGTCATAATCATGTCTAGGAAGGATTATGTTAAGATTGTTATATGATTAACATAGTTTTGATATGATTATTGTTGTTGGTTGTGTTCTTGAGAGATTATAACCATTTTTGTAAGGAATTATGATGAATTATGTAGTGATTATCATAATCTTGAAATGGTTGAGTTAATCTTATTGATTAATCCGAATTCATGATGAATTGGTGATTGATTATCGTTTAGACATCATGTTTGTTGTGTTGATGATGTTCTTGAGGTGATAGTGATAATGTTGGTGATATTATCATTTTAGGATGATCCATTTAATGTTGTTCTTAATAATCCTTGTTGAGGTTCTTTTCACAAGTGTTAAGAACATAATGATCATGTTAATTGATCATTGAGGTGATTGGAGGATGTTAGAATTCATAGTCTAAGACTATGATATTTGTTTGTGTGGTTCGATCGATTTGCGATTGAATCGAAGTTGTCTACTATGATGTTTTTGATTGATTTTGTGTTATTGAATAAATTGTATTTCATTCAAGGTTGTTCGGGTGCTTGTGACTGTCGGAGGACGCCGTTTGTCGTTCGTTGGAGGATTTCATCGCCTTCGGTTTGAGGCAAGTTTTATACTTGTACTAGTCAATGAGATAAATGTTATCATATATGTGTATGAATGTGTTATATCATTTCGAGATATAGTCTCTTCATGATATGTTGATGTCAGGGAATTGTATGATACAAAACCCTTCGATAATTATGCCAACATTGTTGATTGATCGTCTTGTTGTTATTGTTGTTCGTTAATGGCTGGTTCAAGGCATTGAGATACTTGTTGGATTATGTTGTTGTCGATAGTCGGTTTGCGGTATCGATGGTTATTATTGATTGATGTTCCATTGAGATATCGTTGTGATCATTGTTATTGATATTGTTGTTTTCTGTTGATGTTGTATTAGCCGACTGAAGGCGTTGACGTATTTGATTATCATCTCTGTTTCTGGTGGTCGATTAAAGACACCGGGACATCTGTTCTACTTGTATTGTTGTTTATCGATTAACCGTTCTAAGGTAATCGACGTATTGAATTGGGACTGTCGAGGGAATTTCCCATTCATTGAGTCATTGTTATCGATTAACCGTTTTAAGATAATCGATGTATTGAATTGGGACTGTCAAGGACATTTCCCATCAGTTGAGTCGATGTTATCGATTGACCATTCTAAGGTAATTGATGTATTGAATTGAGACTGTCGAGGACATTTCCCATCCGTTGAGTCGTTGTTATCGATTTACCATTCTAAGGTAATCGATTGAATTGGGACTGTCGAGGATATTTCCCATATGTGATATCATTGTTATCAATTAGCCGTTCTAAAGATAACCGAGGTACTGAATTAGGACCGCCGAGGACGGTGACCATCCGTGAGTTATTCTTGTCGTGCTGGCCGATTCAAGGCTGCACACTATCGCTCTTGTGAATTCGGTAATTTTGTGATCATTGCCGTATGTGATCAAGGGTGTTTGGAGGCTAGTCTTGGCTAGTGCTCGATGGGTAAGTTTGGGACTTGAACATTCGTGGTTGGTTTCCCAACACCTACAGTTGAGCAGGTCACGGTCATGTTGATGATCTCATTATGGGTAAGTTTGGGGCTTGAACCTTCGCGGTTGGTTTCCCAATACCTACAGTTCAGTAGGTCACGGTCATGTTTGATGATCTCATTGGGTAAGTTTGGGGCTTGAACCTTCGCGGTTGGTTTCCAAACACCTACAGTTTAGTTGGTCACGGTCATGTTGATGATCTCATTATGGGTAAGTTTGGGGCCTGAACCTTCGCAGTTGCTTTCCCAACACCCACAGTTCAGTAGGTCACGGTCATGTTGATGATCTCATTATGGGTAAGTCTGGGGCTTGAACCTTTGCAGTTGGTTTCCCAGCACCTGCAATTCTGTAGGTCACGGTCATTAGATGATTTTATTGTGATACGGCTTCGTGTCGTGGCTTCAGCCCTCATTGTGATATGGCTTCGTGACATGGCTTCGGCCCTCATGTGATAAAGCTTCGGGCTGTTTTGGCTTCAGGCCATTGTGATGATTGACAGCTTCGGCTGAGTAGTTTTCAGGCCCTTATGATGATTGGCAGCTTCGGCTGAGTAGTTTTCAGGCCATTTTGATGTTTTGGTATTTCCGTTGGAGCCTTCGGGCATTGTGATTCGTATTTATTTCAACTCTGGTTTGGTTTACCTTCGGGTAATTCATTGTTGTGTTCTATATCGATGATTCGCCGTTGGGCACTTGTGTTCTAACCTATTGAACAGGTACTTATCGTATGCCGTAGGCATAGTGTTTCATGAATGCTCGATTCTTACCTTGGTTTGTGAGCATCTCGTATTACCATTGTTGTACCATTTATTCTGCCTTTGGATGCATATCATGTCGTATATGTATTTGATATTCATTATCTGGATGACTGACCCCGTAAGGGTGGAACATGTTTTCATGTTTTAGGTGTTTGCGAGGAGAGAGTTAAGACACAGGGGCATGACGATGGCGGCGAGGCATTCGAGCGAGACTAGTCTGAGTTGTTTTGGTGTTCATGTCGGTCAGATAGTTAGGAGTACTCCAGTTTCGTCAGTTGTTGTCATTTTATATTATCCGAGCAAGGCTCGTGGATGTTGTTGTATTTTTTATTTCGGCCATGTAGGCCCATTTTTGTCGCTGAAATTCCATATCGGAATATTATGTCGGATATCATAGTAGGGACTGTGATTTCCCCTTTGGTCAGTTTGTTTTGTTTTAGTCGTGTTCGCCTGGTGGATCTCCTCGTGTGGGGTCCACAACACTGTAATACCCCAATGGAATTTGGGGCGTTACACAGTATGCATCGTATTAACCTTAATAATTCTTTTGGAATATCGCTCCCTCTTGCATAGAGAAAGAACAATCCAAGATCGTTGGAGCCTTTCAAGTATCGAAAGATGTGTTTTCTCCATTCCAATACCTTATCGTGGGAGCGGAGCTGAATCTCGCTAACAGATTTACAAAGAATGCGATGTCTGGGCGAGTACATTGAGCCAGATACAACAACGCACCAATTGCACAAAGGTACGGTGTTTCTGCTCCAAGACCTGTTCATCCTCCTCTTTAGGACGAAACGGGTCCTTGTTCAATTCCAGAATTCGACCAATCATGAGGGTAGCAAGAGGGTATGCCTTGTCCATGCTAAATTGCCTGAGCATCTTCTGGACGTAGGTAGATTGATGAATGAGTATACCATCATCTCGATGTTCCAGCTCCAAGCCCAAGTAGAATCGAGTCCTCCTCAGGTCATTCATCTCGAATTCGGACTTAAGGTAGCGATCCGCTTCATAGACCTCATCTACAGTACAAATTACATTCATGTCATCTACATAGACGACTACAATCATGAATCATACATCTGTTGTTTTCGTGAAAATGCATTGACATATATCAATGTTCTTGTATCTCTTCCCAATCAAGTATTGACGTAGGTGTTTGTACCACATCCTTTCGGATTGCTTCAACTCATACACTAAATGATGCAACTTTACTGCGTAAGCGCTCCGTGGTTTAGAGCTACTTGATTCGAGCAATGAAATCCCTTCAGAGACTTCCATATAAATGTCCATATATAGATCCCCATAAAGATATGTTGTAACCATATCCATAAGCTGCATATTCAATTTTTCGGACACTACAAACTGATTACGTAGCGGAAAGTGATGATGTCCATAACGGGAGAATATGTCTCCTCGTAATTAATGCCAGGACGTTGGGAGAAGTCTTGGGCACCTAGTATCGCTTTGTATGCATGACCTCATTCTTATCATTGCGGTTATGAAGAAAGACCCATTTATGTCCAACTGGTTTAACGGTCACGCATACTGGCTCGATACGGCCAAATACCTCACGTTTAGCCATTGAGTCTAGTTCATCTCACATGACATCTTTCCATTTTGGCCAATTGGCTCGTCATTGACATTCACCAACTGAGCGTGGCTTAGAATCACCGTCTTCAATAATTTATTAAGCGACGGAGTAGGAAAAAGAATTATCGACTAGCCTGGACAACCTGTCCAACAGTACGTATTCACTCGTACATTGGCATCAAGATTTCTTTATTCTACGACATCAACAAAGTTTCCAACATATCCATCGATCGTTCCATTATTGATTCGAGGAAAATCTATAGTCAAAGAGAATCTCGTGTGACGGAGTCACTGTGTCGATAATGAGAGAATTTTATTCCTCCGGTCTTCTTCTCTTTCGAGACTCGATATCATTTCTACCCACTGGTATCCCCATCGTTCAAGTAGGGATAAGAGCAACAGAAGCAGCTGTCCCACTACTAAGGTCGACGTTGGTGGTATCATTCCTTTGGGAGGCTGAACCTTGCCCTATAACTGGGACTTTTAACCTTGCAGGAATATTCCCAGTGGAAATGGTAGATCTTGTCACTTTTGCAGTATCAATAAAGTTATCGGGCATCAAATCCGCAACTTTCTGAAGACTGAGAATACATTACACTTCCAGATCGGATTGAGCCATGCGGGGATCTTGATGAAGCAAAGAGGGAGCATACCAGACAATTTCCTGGCATTCAACTAGAATCATTCGATTCCTCTTTCCCCCTAATGACGTGAAGTTTGTCTCACCAAAGTGACAGTCTGCAAATCTTACAGTAAACGGATCTTCCATCAAATGTTCCAAGTAGCGGATAATTTCAGGCGATTCATAGCCGACATATATACCTAATCGTCTTTGTGGAGCCATTTTAGTATGATGTGGAGGCGTAATTGGCACATATATTGCACAACCAAAAAACACAGTGTGAAATATCCGGCTCATATCCAATTACCAACTGGTACACACTAAATGGTTGGTTGGCAGTGGGTCAAAAGCGAATAAGTATATCTGCATGCAAAATTGCATAACCCCAGGCAGAAATCGGCAAGTTGGTGCACAATACCAATGCTCGAGCGATAAGCTGTAACCGCTTAATCATAGTCTCAACAAGGCCATTTTGCGGATGAACGTGGGGGATGAGAACTTCAATCCTAATCGACATGCAAGAGTCGTCGAAGGACTTTGATGTAAACTCACAAGCATTGTCCAATCCTAATGATGAGATTGAAAAGTCAGGATGGTTAGCCCGTCACTTGATATTTGTGCTAGGAGTTTAGCAGATGCAACGTTTCTTGTGGATAGCAAAGCGACGTGTGACCATCACATCGATGCATCAACCAGAATCATAAAGTATCTGAATGGACCGCACTCCCCTTGAATTCTTTGTAAGAAGTGAATATTTTGTGTTGAGTCTTTAATAAAGGATAGATAAGGCATCAACTTTGCTACTGAATAGGCCTTACAAAACGATTTATGCGCATTGGAAATTGCCACGAAAGCCTTGGGACTTGCATAAGATGCACCGTTAACCTCATCAGGGTGTGCGATCTTCAATCCCAGTGATACGATATCAGACTCACTTACATCAATGCCGATGTCGAGCGGTGATTCGAATCATTTTATGTACTTGAAAAACAGATGAACGTTTGAGTTTTTCAAGATGTGAATCATCATGTTGCGTCCAGGGGTGACCAAGTCAGTCATGCCACAGTTGGTATGCTTCAGAATCACAAAGTTCGTGACTCACAACATAGGATTCAATAACCCATATTGTACTTTGGTATAAACCACTACTTAGACTCATTAGTTTCTCGAGAACGTGGCGTCTTCCGCATTCTGCGAGAGTAACACACAAAAATTCCATCCCATTCTCACAATGTGTATCAAGGTGATAACTGTTGGCACGGATGTGCCTAAAACTTACAATGTTCAATTTACACTAGTGGCATAGAGAGGATTTGTGACAATGATATGCGTACCATTAATTAGGTTGCAAGAAATGAACAGGTCCCATCCCTTGAATTACTTGGGAGGAACCAATCATTGTTGTCACTAAGGATATGTATGGCACAATATCCCTGAATAATTGCATATTCCGAAGAATGATGTGGGTTGTTCCACTATCAGCAAGGCATTCAATTTTGCCACGAGACATCTACAATAAGATATGAAAATTGACTAGTCTTGTGTTGAAAGACAGCGAAACTCACTAACTTCGAGTTTGGGGAAATTTGACCAAGTTGGTTAGGATCAAAGTTAGCACAATCGCTGGAAATAATTTTCGTGCAGCTTGACCTTTGTTCACTAAAACAACAATAACTCCTTCGTTAGAAGTATATGAATGAACGATCAGTTGTTCTGGAGACTTACTTCTGTATCTTTTCGTCCATAGGTCGTGCACTTTCTGGATCATTAAACTCAGATCGTAGTGCTCGTTTCAAGTTGCTATTTTGGTATTTCCTTATTTTTGAGTGATAAAGCAAAGTTAAAGCCTTTTCAAAGGCATTAATGTTAATGCAAAAATACGGAAATAATAGCCATATGCGCGTTTAAATGTGTTAAAACGCAGAGGGGTGTTCGATTTAGATCTCGACCAATGATCCTTTCGGTAACCCCAACTGGTATACTTGCAGAGAAGATAGGAATGACTGTACAACTAAGACTGTTTAGAAACTACTGATTTAGTTTGAACTTTCAAAGTATAAACAAATACCAAGGAGGATGCACCTAGTCGTGATCAAAGGTTTTTTTATAAAATCCACACAGTGCATCAAATTAACCAAGCAATTCTTACTGAGCAATTGTTTTGTAACCAACCAAACCAAACATGTTATTTGAGGGAAAAATAAAATTTATTTTTGCACAATCACAACAATTAATAGAAATATATTCATCATGGCCAATTTTATTACATTCATAGAAAATCCCAAAGTAATTAACAAATGGGACTAGAAGTAAGATAAAACATAAACCAAAGCGTAAAAACTAGTCAAATTACGATGATCTAGTCAAAGTCAGCAGCATCCAAATGCCGATCTTTGCCCGCAATGGTGAGAAGAGGGATCTCAACATGGTTCACCTCCATATTCTCATTATCTTCCTCCATGTAATTCGACTCTTGAGTCAAGTACTGTTTATACTGCTTGTAGTAGGCTTGGATTCTCTTTGGAGCTATGCAATTGCGGTAAGTATGCTTCTTTGAACCGCAAATATAGCAATTCCGGCCTTATTTTGGAGTGGGTCCATTCCTGGAGCATGAGGTGGTCCATATGTTTGGGGTCCACTAAGATCAGAGGCCGAGCCACCTTACCTCTACCACACATTAGAATGACGACCTCGTCTTTTAACTCGCTTGATCGAGTCATGCACCTATGGTGCTTGCAAAAACTGAGCAGCATTGCCTTTTCTATTTTATCATGGTGCCTTCATGTGCGTAGCCTGATTCACTTTTGGAATCGGCTTCCTACCATTTGGGCGCGCATTGCTATTTAGAATGACCTTATGATGCCTTTATTTTCTCACGAGGTGGGAGATAAGGTCACTAAAATTTTTAATTCTCCCTTCCTCATATGCAACGCGCAGCTGATGAGCAATCACACTTGCTTCCAGGGGAAACATGTTAAGAGTCTTTTTGATCCAAGTCTTGATCAGACTTCTTGACACCATAAAAACTTATTAGCACAAAGATCGAGGATGGCTTGATTATAGGCCTCCACACTCTCATAATCCAAGAACCGGATTTGCTCCCATTGAAGTTGTAATCGGGGAAGCGCTGATGATGCATATTATTAAAATATTGTTCAAGTGTATCCCATAGTTTTTTTGGAGTTTGCAAATTCATATAATACTTTTTCAACAACGGATGTATGGGTATATGCAAGTACATCAGTGCATCAGCCTTGGTTTCCTCGCTTGGTTATTGAGCGGCAGGCTCATTAGAGGGAAAAATGGTGGTAGTAAATATCTTACCGACGAACGCCAAGCGAACGTATATGACCCACCTCTGGTACTCCTTAAACATTCAAAGAATTTAAGGCTCTAGTAGAAATCCAATTGGTCATCATATTGAGGAAATTCGATCAGACTGAGGAGATGAATACATGAGGACCAAGTTTAATGAGTTTTTAAAAGAACATGGGATAGTATCACAATTCACACCTCCAACAATCCTTCAGTTAAATGGTGTTTTAGAAAGAAAGAATCAAACCTTGTTGGATATGATTCGGTTCCTGCTTAACTATACTGATTTACCAATTTATCTGCGTAAACATTCACTACTTACTGCCGTGCACATCTTGAATAGATGTTCTTCCAAATCCGTTCCTACAACACCACGTGAGATGTGGAGAGGTAGGAAACCAAGTCTCAATCACATTAGGATTTGGGGATGCCTCGCCTATGTCAAGAAGACTAAGATGGAGAAACTGGAAGTTAAGTCTGCTAAGAACTGTGTCATAGGATATACATCTGATTCAATGGGATATTTATTCTACATGCCCTAAGATCATAAGATCATTGTTCGTTTACATTTCATGGAAGATGAGTTCATTCAGGAAGATAGAACAGGTAGAAATGCTTCTTTGGGAGAGCATAGAGAAACTCCGGAGGAGACACCTGTGCAAGAAGAAAGAATTGAACCTTCTGAAACACAACCGCTACCACTATGTAGGTCAAGTAGAATATCTCAACTATCTGAGAGGTACGGCTATCCATCTGGAGAAACTGGGTCTCCACCAAACAGATGGTAGCCAAGAGAATTATTCTACTTCTTACGAACAAGCGATGGTAAATGTGGACTCTGCGAAGTGGCATGAGTCCATAGAAGCTGAAATATACTCGATGCACACTAATCAATTCTGGAATTTGGTAGATCGACCAAAACGCATAGTGCCCATTGGGAACAAATGGGTTTTCAAAAGAAAGACTTATGGTAATAGCAACAAGGAATCCTACAAATCCAGGATTGTGGCTAAGAATTATACCCAAAAGGAAGGGACCGATTATCACAAAACCTTCTTACCAGTTGCCATGGTCAAGTTTATTCATATGATGCTTGCCATAGTCACCCATTATGATTATGAAACATAACATACATGAATACGGTGTACCACAGTGGATACCTCGAAGACGAAATCTATATGGAACAGCTTTAGGCTTCGTTTCCGTTATTGATATTCATTCATAAAGTATGCAAGCTTCAGCATGCCGTTTATGGACTGAAACAAGCTTCGCGAAGTTGGAATTGTCATTTTGATGAAGCAGTCAAAGTGTTTAACTTCGTGCCAACTAAGGAAGAACCTTGTGTTTACATAAATTTTAGTGGAAGCAAGATCGCTCTTAGTACTATATGTAGATGACATTCTAGTAATAGGAAATGATGTTAGATTGCTCAGTTCTGTGAAAGCTTGGCTTTTAAATACATTCTCCATGAAAGTCTTGGGAGAAGCTTCCTATATTCTGGTTTTCCCATAAATAGGGATAGATCGAAGAGAATGATATGACTTTCCCAAGCCCTCTATATAGGAAAGATCCTAAAGAGGTTTAGGATGGAAGATTCTAAAAGAGGGTTCTTACATATATAACATGGTTTAAAACTCTCCAAAGCTATGTGTCCTCAAAGTAAGGAAGAAATAATGGAGATGAGACAGGTACCCTATGCATCGTCTATGTGTAGCCTCATGTATGAAATGTTGTGCACGAGATCGGATATTATATATGTTGTTGGCATGTCAGTCGGTTTCAAGCAAACCCAGGTAAAGAATATTGGACAGTCGTAAAGAACATTATAAAGTACCTTGAGCCGACTAAAGGATTGGTTCCTACATACGGTGGTGGATAATTAGGAGTGGAGGGTTCATGGACTCGAAATTCGGTGGAGATGCCAACAAAGAAAAGCCCACTTCACGGTGCATACTTATTCTGAATAGTGGAGCAGTTTCTTGGATGAGTTCCAAGCAAACTGTAACTGTGCATGCCACTTTTCAGACCGACCACCAGGCTGCCTCGGAGCCATCAAGAGAAGCATTCTGGATCAAGAAGTTTCTTAAAGAACTTCAGGTGGTCCCTAGCGCAAAGCTGCCAATGTCGTTTTACTGCGACAATGAAGGAGCTGTTGCACATGCTAAAGAACCCAAGTCTCATCACAAGACCAAGAATATTGACAGAAAGTATCACATCATCAGAGATATGGTGAAAAATAGATACGTTGAAGTGTAGAGAGTAGACTCAGCAAATAACATTGCTGACCCACGTACCATGCCACTATCGCAGATTGTCCTAGAGCGACATCTAAAAAATATGGATAGTAGATATCATAGTTTCTGGCATTGAGTGCAAGTGGGAGATTATTAGCGTATGCCCTTGAATGTCACTCTGAGGATACTAGAGTTAGGGCATTTATATGTAATTATGAACTTACATTGAATAAATAAAAAGGCAATGGTTATTTTTTATTTACTATATGTCATTAGTGTTCTTGATTTAGTAAATAAATAGAAATAATATCCACACAATTGAGTAGAAACATTGCACACCTTATGAGATAAGGAGTCTGGCACTGGAAGTGTTTAGAACTCAATTACTTAACTTATCCGCAAGTCGATAAAACTTAAATGGGTATTAAGTTTAGTAAAGGCTTGTATATCATATGCTTGGACTTGTGCATGTCTTCACTCACGAGTAGTGTGAGCATTTGATATAGGTATGCTAATTAGATTAGTTACTTGGATACAACTCACCTCGATTCAGTCATATGGATGGGATAGTCAATGACTGAATCATAAGGTTATGATAGGTACGCGTGAACCTTTGACTTGAGGGTTCAGTAGAAGATGTACGTGTTTCATTAAGTTAGTTATTAGAGTAGTTTGATCCAACTCACTTGTCGGCAGAGGTCAACCTCGAAGTGCTGCTTGATGGGCAAATTGCAGTCTTTACTAAGTACCAAGAAAGTATTCTCTCTCCTCTAAGTGAACAGGTTAATGTCCAATGCGATTAGTCGCAAATAAGATCAAAAGTCTTTGGCCAAAGCAACTGAGCTGGTTGTATTTAATACACGAGAGCTCTATGATCTTGATTTGCATTAACACATGCATAGAGTCAAGTTAAAATATAGTTTGACTTTACCGTGATCCTAAAACTTGATCGAGACATATAATTGAAAGATTTATATGTATACGGTATTTATAATAGAAAAGGTTTTGGAATGATTCCCATCATTCGTTCTCAGTTGGGTTGTGGTGTGAGATATAGGACTGGCTGGGTATTACTCACAGTCTTTGAATCCTTCCATTGCTGATTAAGATAAACCTACAGAGTCGCACATACAGGACCAATGATGGATTTAATTAAGCCTATTCTCTCTTCATAAATTTTGGACATTGGACGTTTAATTTAATTTACTAGATAAATTAAATCGATAAAGTGAATTAAATAAATTACTGGGTAATTAATTTAATTCAAGTATAATTATTTCTTAGAGAAATCAATTAATTATATTAATTAATTAGTATAAATACATTATGATAGATCAAGGTTTATCTGACAGGTTATATACACGATGGTCCAGAACATGAGTAAGTGGCTCGACTCACCAACTCAACTCCCCCTTGATCCCCCCACCTGGTCTTAAATCTTTCCCTTAAATGGTGGAAGTAGGGGTGTTTTCGGTTTCGGTTGGGGGTAAAATTTTCGAAACCCAAACCCTTTCAAACTTTAAAATTCGGTTTCGGTTTCGGTCAGTTTCGGTTTTCAAATCTCAAAACCCAAACCCTCCCCAAATATTTCGGTTTCGGATTAGTTCGGTCAAATTCGGTTTTAACCCAAACATATTTAATTTATATATATTTATTTACTAAAGTAACAAAAAAATTAATTATATTAATAAAACTTGTTCTAAATAATAGATAGATCTTTAATTGATATATTTAATCATTGTTTTTATCAAAAATACAATATATGTGTAGATATATTATTTATAAGTTTAAAAATTTTAGTCATATAAATAAAATTTTATATAATATAAATAATTCGGGTTAGTTCGGTCCAATTCGGGGTAATTCGGTTCGGCTCGGTTTTAAGTTATCTAAACCCGAATTAATTCGGTTTCGATTTCGGTTTGTAAGTTTCAAGTTCGGGGTTGCTTTCGGTCGGGGATTTTCGGTTCGGTGCGGATTGGTACGGATTGGTTGGTCGGTTTTCGGATTTCTATTAACACCCCTAGGTGGAAGACTAAAGATTTGATGTTTTAATTAAATTAATTATGTGAGTGGTGGGTAGACTTTCAATGGTGACGTCTTGACTAAGACATGTGATGTTAAAATGAAAGCAAACATCACCCCACCATTTTAAGGACCTCACGGCTGATCGCAACAAGGGAGGGGAGAGAGAAACTCATTTTTATACTTTTTTTTTTGAGGGAGAGACAAGAAACTCCCCCCACCTGTATCAGAGGTTTCTTAACCAAGCGGGTGTTAAATCGAGGGATGTGCACTAATGGCAGCCCTGCAAGGGAGAGGAGCAACGAGACACGAACCCAGTAATAAACCTTGCAATATTTCATCAAAGTATTGTCACCACATGGATTCGAACCCGCAATGTCGAAGTATTTCCACACCAATCACCTTGCAACTTACCATCAGTAAATGCCCCTGGGATAAACTCATTTTTCTACTTTGTTCTCAAGTTGGTATTGAGAAAGAGAGAGATATTTATATATACACTTGAGTGATAAAATAAATATCTAGAAAAATCTTGCTATAGTTCTTCTAGCCGTGTTCTTAGAGAACAAGAAAATAAAGCTTTACTTTATTCATGTGTCCGACGCGTGAATTGTAGAGACGTTAGCACTTTTGGTGTTGGATTTCCAAAAGCTTCACGGATTGGATTCGTTTTCGTCATTTAGATGATCCTTGATTAGGGCTATGATTAGGTTGAAATTTAGGAAAAAAAATCAGAACACGAAGTGTATTTTTCGGGTTGGGTTCTTTGCAGAATCTGACAGAACCCGCCAGAACCCGAAGTGTGTTTTTTGGGTCGGGTTCTTCGGATTCCCGGGTTGAGTTCTTATGCTTCAAACTTGTATAATATGTATGAAATACATATTCATACTTGTTTATTATCATCGGGTTCTTCAGGTTCTTTATGTTTTCGGGATTTTGAAGAGAAAAAAGCAAAACACGAACCCGAACCCAGCCCACAGAACCCGAAATGAAAAAAATAAGAGTAAAATAATTACAACCCGGCCTAAATCGACCCCAACCCAACTTTTTAGGTCGGGTTTTTGGGTTCTCGGGTTAAAAGTCCCAGCCCTCTCCTTGATCAATCCTCTTTAGGGATTCAAATGAGCACAGTTTGTGCGGTTTAATTTTCCGCCGTATATTTATTTTGGCTTAAATCCCAACATTTAGATCATGTATTTGAACTAAAAAGAAGGGGTAATACAACAACACAGATAAAGGAATCTCCCCCGCGCTCAACTTGTGAAGGATAAGCAAGTTGTTGGGCTTCGATCCAGGATCCTACTTGTATGGGCTTAAAAATACACGAGGTGCGGCTTACGTTTCGACCCGTGAGATCTGTACTAGTAATTGGTTAAATGAATTTATCTGGACAACTCGTACCAACAAGATGCATCTTCTTTTCTGGTAACCATTTCATAGAAACTCCAAAGTTAAGCGTGCTTGGCCTGGAGTAGTTGTGGGATGCGTGAGTGAGGACAAAGCGCGCTAGAAAAGACTCGTTTTGATACAGTAAGGATAGTCTTCATCATTCTGGGGGACCAACAATTAGTATCAGAGCAGATCATGGGTGCGGATTCCATCGGAGTATCCTACAGTGGAGGCTACAGAGTGTTGGAATTGAGGGACGCGTATGCAGCAGAAGTTGCCACTTGGTTGGAACTGAGATTCTGGTGCAGTAGAGGTTATCATGTGCTGGAGGGCTATGTGATCAAATCTAGTATGCTGGATCCAAGATACTGGCACAACAGAAGCAAACAGAGCTGGAACATATGCTGATGTCAAGTGTTGGAGGACTGTATGAATGAATCCAGCCGCTAGAGCATTGTGTGATCAAATCTAGTTTGCGGAGGTTTCCAGACTATGGGGCTGAGATGCTGGCAGGTACTGGGAGAGGATTGTTGGGCTTTGGTCCAGAATCCTGCCTGCATGGGCTTAAAAGTACATGAGGTGCAGCTTGCGATTCGATCCGTGAGATCTGTACTAGGAAGTGATTAAATGAATTGATTTGGACAACTCATACCAACAAAATGCACCTTTTTTTCTGGTAGCCATCTCATAGAAACTCGAAAGTTATGCGTGCTTGGCCTGGAGTATTTATGGGATGGGTGACCCCTTGGGATGTTTCTCAGGGTGTGCGTGAGTGAGGACAAAGTGCGCTAGAAAAGATTCGTGTTGGTACAGTGAGGATAGTCTTCATCATTCTGGGGGACCAACACAAGTGCCCGTCAAAATTCCAAGCCCCCTCTTCAAAGACCTTCGTAAAGTCTAGTTTACAGTCAATTAATGATTGAATAAATAGGAGAAAAAACTCTCATACTTCCTTCATTCTCTTATTATTGCAACGTGTTGACTATTACACTATTCACATACTCTGTTTTGACCATCTTTTGTGCTTTATACATATGAAAAAATATATTCATGTAAGATCTTGTTAGATTCAACTCGAAATATACTTTCAAAATATCAATTTCTTATGATTTTAGAAATAAATAATTGAAGATATTAATAATCAAAGTTGTGCATTGGCAAGCCTGAAAAGCCAGATGTTGCAGTTATAAGATAACAGAGGTAGTATTACATAGTATGGTTTAAAGTGATTGAATAAAGCTTTGTTCTTTTGAGCTGCATTTTGATAAACTGAATGAACTGAATTAAACTAAACTATTTTTATGAATCGAATCAAATGAATCGAATCAGATCTTGAAATAAATTGTCTGAATCGAATCAATTGAATGAATCAAGATATCAAGAATACTAATAATATTAATATTAGATAACAATATATATATATATATATAAATATATATATATATAACAACAATAATAATGCTAATTGCAATAACAGTAATAATAATAGATAATGATCATAATCATAATAAATTATATATAATATTATTGATAATATTAATATAAAGAATAATAATATCACATAACAATAGATACATTGATAATGAGATTATTTATATTACAACAATATGAACAATAATATTATTAAAATAATAATAATAAAATTATTCATAAACTATAAATTATATATAATACTATTGATAAAAAATAAAAAAATGTACCATGCACGCTTTGAACTCCAATTGATATAAAATATTCAAGGTGCATACCTAAGTTTTCACCACTTGGCCAAATCAACTAGATAGTAAAGACATGCAACAACTTTATGAAATTATGATATACATACTTAAGTCCTATGTATCAAAATAAATGATGATAATAATACCAAATGAAAAAGAAATTATTATATCGTAAATCAACAAAATAATTCAAAAACATATTTAAAATTTAATTTTAATTCTAAAAAATTAAAAAATAAGAAATAATGATGATCCTATTTTTTTGAAACAATCATTCATCTTTTGGATTTTTTAAATATTTATTCTATTCACCAAAATTACTCTAATTCGGTTGAGGTTAACGTTGTTACTGCATCTTTCAAAATAAATATTATTCTTTTTCTCCCAGAGTTGTTGTTTACAAATCATGATTTTTTCTTATTTCATCTCAATAAATTTTCTTCAATTTTTTTTTGTTTTTAAATTCTTCGCAAAGATGGAATAATTAAAATTTTTAACAATAAAACAAAAGAAATTGTATTTTTAAGAAAATATAAATTGAGTTAAATTGATAAAATTAAATTCCGCTATATTAGACAAGCAAATCAATTTTGATGGGTGATATAATCTAATATACGAGAATACAAAAACTAGTATTTACATACTTACCTCTTTTACTATTTTTTACAAGTATATTCATAAGATATGTAAGCCTTTATTTTTAATCAAGCATATAAATTATTAGAATTATTTTTAGATAATAATTAAAGTATTTTTAAATGTGACTGGATAATTATTTAAATATCCTAAGAAATCAGTCATTTTCACGTGAAAAAATAAAGAAATTATTTAATTATGTTATTAAAAGAATAATTCATTTGGGTGACAGCTAATTTTATTTATTTTATTTTATGTTATATTCTAGTATGTTCATTTGCAGTATTTCAGTTCAATCACTCCTCTAGCATCTATATATATATTTCGCATTTAATTATATTAAATTTTATAATTATTGTTTGAGGAGAAAGTAAAAGACAGCAAATCAATTGTATTGATAACAATGAATAGAGGGGCCTTTATATAGGCATTACAATGAGAGTCCTTCCATACATAGGATTTCTAGTTAAGGTAAGACATCTAACAGGATCCTACTACCTCTGGAAGAGTCTAGAACCTTCCATAACTCTATCCCCCTACAACTAGTATTAGGTAAGACACCAATAAGGGAAGGATTTCCCGGAACACTCCCCCTGTATCGAGCACTAATATTAACATGGTGCATAAGGTGTTGCCTCGGTAAAAAACCTTTCCAAGTCAAATAAAACCCCTTGGGAAAAATAAAGACTTGGTGAGGAAAAACAGCACAACACACCAACTACAAATGTCAGAATCATGTGAAGTATACTCCCCCTGAGGTATACATGACAGCTCATCCCATCGAGCTATCATTAGTTGAGCTCGGATAATCGACACATGCCGATGCTTCTCACATGTTTCTCAAATGTAGATTTCGGCAGAGACTTAGTGAACAAGTCTGCGATATTCTCATCGGGACTCACTTGTTTCACTTCGATATTCAGCAATTTCTGCTGCTGCTGATTATAAAAGAACTTCGGCGCGATATGCTTGGTATTGTCACCCTTAATGAAACCTAACTTCATCTGCTCAATGCATGCCGCATTGTCCTCAAAGATGCAAGTAGGGGTTGCTGTAGTGGGATCTAATCCACACGTTCCTCGTATATGGTCTATGACTGACCGGAGCCAAATGCACTCCCTTACGGATTCGTGCAATGCAATTATCTGTGCATGGTTCGAGGAAGTAGCAACCAGGGTCTGCTTGGTAGATCGCCAAGATATCGCCGTATTCACAATGGTGAACACATAACCAGTTTGGGATCGTCCTTTATGTGGGTCAAAGAGATAACCGGCATCAGCAAATCCAACTAACATGTCGTTAGGATTCTCTGCATAAGGGGTAAGCTTGCTCGCATTAGCACTTCTGGTAGTCAAGCTACCATGCTCAACTGCAATATCAGAGGAAGATCGATGGTCGGTATGCATCGTCTTAACCTCAACAATTTCTTTCGGAATATCGCTCTCTCTTGCGTAGGGAAAGAACAATCCAAGATCACTGGAGCCTTTCAAGTATCGAAAGATATGTTTTACTCCATTCCAACGCCTTATCGTGGGAGCGGAGCTAAATCTCGCTAACAGATTCACAAAGAATACGATGTCTGGATGAGTACATTGAGCCAGATACAACAACGCACCGATTGCGCTAAGGTACGATGTTTCTGCTCCAAGGACCTCTTCATCCTCCTCTTTGGGATGAAATGGATCCTTGTTCATTTCCAGACTTCGACCAATCATGGGGGTAGCAAGAGGATGTGCCTTGTCCATACTAAATCGCCTGAGTATTTTGTGGACATAGGCAGACTGATGAATGAGTATGCCATCATCTCGATGTTCTAGCTCTAAGCCCAAGCAGAATAGAGTCCTCCCCAGATCTTTCATCTCGATTCGGATTTAAGGTAGCGGGCCATTTCATTGACCTCATCTATGGTACCGATAACATTCATGTCATCTACATAGACGGCTACAATCACGAATTCTGTATCTGTTCTTTTCACGAAAATGCATGGACAGATATCACTGTTCTCGTATCCCTTCCCAACCAAGTATTCACGTAGGCGGTTGTACCACATCCTTCCGGATTGTTTCAACCCATACAGTGAACGACGCAATTTCACAGCGTAAGCGCTCCGTGGTTTAGAGCTACTTGATTTGGGCAATGAAATCCCTTCGGGGACTTTCATATAAATATTCGTATCTAGATCCCCATAAAGATACGCTGTAACCACATCCATAAGTTGCATGTTCAGTTTTTCGGATACTACCAAACTGACTAAGTAGCGGAAAGTGATGATGTCCATAACGGGAGAATACGTCTCCTTGTAGTCAATGCCAGGGCGCTGCGAGAAGCCTTGGGCAACTAGTCTCTCTTTGTAACGCATGACCTCATCCTTATCATTGCGCTTACGAACAAAGACCCACTTATGTCCAATTGGTTTAACGCCCATGGGTACTGGCTCGATACAGTCAAATACCTCACGTTTAGCCATTGAGTCTAGTTCAGCCTGCATTGCATCTTTCCAATTTGGCCAATCGGCTCGTTGTTGACATTCAGCAACCGAGCGCGGCTCAGCTTCGTCGTCTTCAATAATTTCTTGAGCGACGGAGTAGGCAAAAGCATCATCGACTAGCGTGGACGACCTGTCCAATAGTACGTATTCACTCGTACATTGCATCGAGATTTCTCTATTCTCTGACATCAACAAAGTTTCCGATGCGTCCGTTCATTGTTCCATTGTTGATTCGAGGAAATATCCATAGTCAGAGATAATCTCGTGTGACGGAGTCACTGTGTCGATGATGAGAGGATTTTGTGCCTCTGTTCCTCTTCTCTTTCGAGGTTCAGTATCCTTTCTATCCACTGGCCTCCCCCTATTTCGAGCAGGGATAAGAGCAGCCGAAGCAGTCGTCCCACCACTAAGGTTGATGCTGGGGGCATCATTCCTTTGGGTGGCTGAACCTTGCCCTATAACTGGGACTTCTAACCTTGCAGGAACATTCGCAGCGGGAATGGTAGATCTTGTCACTTTCGCAGTATCAGTAAAGTTGTCGAGCATCGAATACGCAACTTTCTGAAGACTGAGAATACATTGCACTTCTAGCTCAGATTGAGACATGCGGGGATCTTGATGAGGCAAGGAGGGAGCACACCAGACAATTTCCTGGCGTTCAACTGGAATCGTTCGATTCCTCTCTCCCCCTAACGACGGGAAGTTTGTCTCATCAAAGTGACAGTCTGCAAATCTTGCAGTAAATAGATCTCCTATCAAAGGATCCAAATAGCGGATAATTTAAGGCGATTCATAGCCAACGTATATACCTAATCGTCTTTGCGGACCCATTTTAGTACGATGTGGAGGCGTAATTGGCACATAGACTGCACAACAAAAAATACGTAGGTGTGAAATATCAGGCTCATATCCAGTTACCAACTGGTACGCACTAAACGGTTGATTGGCAGTGGGTCGAAAGCGAATAAGTATAGCCACATGGAAAATTGCATAACCCCAGGCAGAAATTGGCAAGTTGGTGCGCAATACCAATGCTCGGGCGATAAGCTGTAACCGCTTAATCATAGCCTCAGCAAGGCCATTCTGCGAATGAATATGGGGGACGGGATGTTCAACTTCAATCCCAATCGACATGCAATAGTCGTCAAAAAGACTTTGACGTAAACTAACCAGCATTGTCCAATCTTAATGACGAGATTGGAAAGTCGGGGTGGTTAGCCTGTAACTTGATGATTTGTGCTAGGAGTTTAGCAAATGCAGCATTTCTTGTAGATAGCAGAGCGACATGTGACCATCGCGTCGATGCATCAACCAGAACCATAAAGTATCTGAATGGTCCGCACTCTGGTTGAATAGGTCTACAAATGTCCCCTTGAATTCTTTGTAAGAAGCGAATATTTTGTGTTGAGTCTTTAGCAAAGGACGGAGAGGGTATCAACTTTGCTAGTGAACAGGCTTTACAAAATGATTTATGGGCATTAGAAATTGCCATGGAAGCCTCGGGATTTACGAGAGATGCACCGTCAACCTTATCAGGGTGTGCGATCTTTAATCCCGGTGATACGGTATCAAGCTCACTCACATCAATGCTGATATCGAGTGGTGCTCCCAATCATTTTCTGGACTTGAAAAACGAATGACCATGTGAGTTTTTCAAAATGCGAATCATCATGTCGCGTCCAGGGTGACCGAGTCGGTCATGCCATAGTTGGTATGCTTCGGAATCACAAAGTTTGTGACTCACAGCGTAGGATTCAATAACCCTTATTGTAGTCTGGTATAAACCACTACTGAGACTCATAAGTTTCTCGAGAATGCAGCGTCTTCCGCATTCTTCCAGAGTAACACACAAAAATTCTGTCCCATTCTCACAATGTGTATCAAGGTAATAACCGTTGGCATGGATGTCCCTAAAACTTAGCAAGGTTCGGTTTCCTCTTGGGGCATAGAGAGCGTTTGTGACATTCATATGCGTACCATTAGGTAGCAAGAAATGAGCAGGTCCCCTCCCTTGTATTACTTGGGAGGAACCAATCATTGTTGTCACTGAGGATATATATGTCACAATATCCTTAAATAATTGCCTATTCCGAAGAATAGTGTGGGTTGTTCCAGTATCAGCAAGGCACTCAATTTCGCCACGAGACATCTACAATAAGACATAAAACTCGATTAGTCTTATGATGAAAGACATAGCGAAAATCATTAACTTCGAGTTTGGGGAAATTCGACCAAGTTGATTAGGATCAAAGTTAGCACAATCGCTGGAAATAATTTCCGTGTAGCTTGACCTTTGTTCACTAAAACAGCAATAACTTCTTCGTTAAGACGGCTATGGACAAACGGTCAGTTGTTCTGGAAACTAGACTTCCGTATCTTTCTGTCCATAGTTCATGCACTTTTTGGATCATTAAAATAAGATCTCAGTGCTCGTTTGAAGTTGCTATTTTGGTATTTCCCTGTTGTTGAGTGATAGAGCAAGGTTGAAGTTGCTATTTTGGTATTTCCCTATTTTGGATCATTAAAATAAGATCTTATTGTTGATACAATACTATAGCAATATGGCCATAGGAGCGTTTAAACACTTCAAAACGCATCGTGGTGTTCGATTTATATTTCGACTAATGATCCTTTCGGTAACTCCAACTTGGTAGACTTGCAGAGAAAGTAGGAATGTCGGTACAGCTAAGGCTGTTTAAAAACCACTGATTCCGTTTGAACTTTCAAAGCATAAACAAATACTAAGTCTTGATCATAAGTTTTGATGAAATCCACCAATGTATCAAATTAACCAAGCAATTCATTACTGAGCAATTGTTTTGTGATAAACCAAACATGCTTTCGAAGGGAAAAATAAAATTCATTTTTGCACAATCACAACAATTAAAAGAATTTTATTCATCATGGCCAAATTTATTACATTCATAGAAAATCCAAAGTAGTTATCGAAAACTAGAAACAAGACAAAACATAACCAAAGCGTAAAACTAGTCAAACTACAATGATCTAGTCAAAGTCAGCAACATCCATATATTGGTCTTTGTCCGCAATGGTGAGAGGAGGGATCTCAGTATGGTTCACCTCCGTATTCTCATTATCTTCCTCCATGTAATTTGACTCTTGGGTCAAGTACTGTTTATAGTGCTTGTAGTAAGCTTGGATGTTCTTTGGCGCCTTGCAATTGCGGTAAGTATGCTTCTTCGTTCCGCAAGTATAGCAATTCCGGCCTTCCTTTGGAGTGGTTCCATTCCCGGTGGCAGGAGGTGGTCCACATGGTTGGGTTCCACTTGGTCCCGTGGCCGAACCACCTTGCCTCTTCCACACATTGGAACGACGACCTCGTCTTTTCCCTCGCTTGCTCGAGTCATGCACCCGTGGTGCTTGCAAAAACAGAGTAGCGTTGCCTTTTCTATTTTGTCGTGGTGCCTTCCTGTAGGTAGCCTGATTCACTTTCCGGAATCGGCTTCGTACCAGCTGGGCGCACATTGCTATTGAGAATAATCTCATGGTGCCTTTCTTTTTTCGCGAGGTGGGAGATAAGGTCACTAAAATTTTTAATTCTCCCTTCCTCATAGGCAACGCGCAGCTGATGAGCAATCATACTTGCTCCCATGGGGAACGTGTTAAGAGTCTTCTCGATCAAATCTTGATCAGACTTCTTGACACCATAAAAACCAAGATCAGCGCGAAGATCGAGGATGGCTTGGTTATAGGCCTCCACATTCGCATAATCCAAAAATCAGATTTGCTCCCACTGAAGTTGCAATTCGGGGAAGCGCTGATCATGCACATTATGAAATCGTTATTCGAGTGTATCCCATAGTTCTTTGGGGGTTTGCAAATTCATGTAACACTTTTTCAAAAATGGATGTATATGTCTACGCAAGTACATCAGTACATTAGCCTTGGTTTCCTCGCTCGGTTCTTGAGCAGTAGGCTCGTTAGAGGAAAAGATGGTGGTGGTAAATCTCTTACCGACGAACGCCAAGCGAACGTCTGAGACCCACCTATGGTACTCCTTACCAGCATGGTCAAGGATGTCGAACTCCGGATGAACATTGGAGCTTTGTGCCATCTACAAGATATAAACAAGTGGAAGTTAGTCTTGTTGGATTTTCAGTGACAATGTAAACGATCACAATCGATGCTTTTAAAAGCGTGTAACATAACCGTTAATCGATGTACTTCCCTTAATTGTTGTTTAGTAAAGTCGACAAAAAAAAACGGTGATATCAGATCGCACCCAGATATATGGTGTATGCAACAACCACAAGTATCGACTTTCAACAATTCCGTGACTCCCCCAAGACCGTCACACAGTTTTTTTCAACACGCAGAGGTACCGATTTCTCTCGCGGTCTCATCTACCGCAAAGTAGCGTGGGAGATAAAGAACCCAATAACCCATGTCCCCAAAAGAAAAATTCCCAAACAGGAGAGAATTGAATAGGGACAAGTCAGATAATTACCTCGATTATAAAATTAGGCACGTGATGAATTTGTAGTGTGCTTCGATCTACCGGTGGTACTCGATGCGACGACGTGAAACCGGAGGCGCAATTTTGGCGGCTTCCGAAGTTAAGTTGATGTTCGGGTTTTTGGTCCGAGGTTCAGAACCGGGTCGGACTTGGCTGGGCTGGAGCAGGCCGGCGGCGGTGGTCAGTGGCGGCGGTGGCTTTCCGGTTGGAGCGGTGGTCCGACGGCGGCGGCAGCGGCAATGGCGCGGCCCAAGCGACATCGGCAGTCTTGGCGGCGTGGCGGGCGTCCAGCGGTCTTGGCAGCGGGCGGTTGGCTTGAAGCGGCTGGCGGCAATTGTGGGCGGGCGGCGCTGGCGGCAAGCGGCTGTCAATGGCGGTATGGGCTGGCGATTTTTTTGTTCGAGCTACGTGCTGATAACATGTTTGAGGAGAAAGTAAAAGACAGCAAATCAATTGTATTGATAACAATGAATAGAGGAGCCTTTATATAGGCATTACAATGAGAGTCCTTCCATACATAGGATTCCTAGTTAAGGTAAGACATCTAACAGGATCCTACTGCCTCTGGAAGAGTCTAGAACCTTCCATAACTCTATCCCCCTACAACTAGTATTAGGTAAGACACCAATAAAGAAAGAATTTCCCGGAACAATTATAAATTTTTAAATATATTTTAGTAATTAATTATTATTAGTAGCATATTAGTTCAATATAATCATCCTTCATAGAAGGAAAATCTTAGTGGACAAACTTAGTTATTCTTTCTAAACGTGAATAAAAAAACTTATCTTAAGATTCCAATATTTCAAAAAATAGAAAGTTCGTGCCAGATAGAGAAATTATTTTATTATGTAATTACAGTATGATTTGATTTTATACGAGACTATGCATATTTGTATTATTTTATTATAAATTTCATCATGGCATTTATATAGTTTATTATATTAAATTATATAATTCCTGATGTTATAAATTTTCAAATATTTATTTCTAAAATATACAGAAGTAAATAATTTTTAATAAAATATTATATGAATAAGAACTAATTTTTAGATAATAAAAATTTATTAAAATAATTAATGTGAATGGACAATTAATTTAATCATCTTAAAACTTTGATCATTTAGAAAATTAGGATATTCTTAATTGTGCTACTGCAACAATAATTAATGGGATCTCTCTTTTTTAATACCAAACCATAAAAATAGCAATTTATATATCGCATTCATAAGAGTATAAATTTTTGATACCAAAATGTGTTAAAAACATTATTACCCTTAAAGTTTACCACTAAAAGATAAAGAAACATAAAAAATAGAAAACTAATAAAACCAAATAACAATAATCTAAACGGTCCCACAACACAATCTCTCTCTCTCTTCCAAAAAAAAAACTCTCTTTCTCTCTCTCTCTCTCTCTCTCGCGAAACTGAAACCCCTCGTCGTGAAATCTTATCGCCGGCAAGAAAATATCGAACTCCGACTACGACAAAGAATCTGAAGACGCCAGAATTTCCTCACACGCTAGTGACACCCTATCTGAAGAGGCTTTCGTCAATGAGTCGCCGGTTAGTGTAATTTATTCACACGATCATATGTAATATCCGTACTTTCTATTTTTAGCAGTTTCTATTTTTGGACGCATGTCTATTTTAACAACTCGCTTGTAACCATTTCGACGTTTTGAATCTATTTTGTTCTTGATATTTTTCCATTTGGACGAGTTTCGGAGGTGGTTTTGCGTAATATGCTTTATGTTATGATCTTGTCGCATGTACGTTCGATTCTCGTAAAACTCATTCGATTTTGTTATTTATTTGTTCCATGAGTCCGTATGATTGAGTTATTCGTGTTGTGAGTTTCGATTTCATAATCCGACGTTGTATCATGATTTCCGAACGTTTGGACCGTTTTGTAATTTCCTAAAATTTGAAGGAGATTTTACTCCCGTCATCGAATTCCTAACCTTCGGGTAGTCGGAATTGTGTTTCCTTTTAGCGCTAAGATTCGTCGTCGGGAATACTTTGTAACCATATATTCAGAAGATTAGCTGGTTCGGATTTCGGTGTCGTTCGGGGCGGTTCGGACAGCAGCCTTTCCAAACTGCTGTCCAGCGGGGTGGTACGGCCGTAACATTCCAGTGGTTACGTCCGTAATAGGTCTATTGTTACGGCCGTAATAGGCTTGTCGTTATGGCCATAACGTCCCGCTGTTCTTAAAACAACGGGCAGAGGACATCAGTCCTCACTTGTTCCTTTTCATATTCTCTTCGACGAGCGACGCGAAAGTTCTTTCCAGGGGCGATTTTTACAACTATCAATTTGTTTGTTCATCATCTTCCATCACCATGATATTGTTAGAAGTATGCCCTCGAATGCCACTCAGAGGATGCTGAGTGAGGGCATTGTACTTGTTATTATGTAAAACATTATCAAAAGGCAAATTGAATGTTTCTTTATTTACTAATAGTAATTCGTATTCCTGACTTATAAATATATGTACAGAAACTAGTCCGTGTATTTGAGATCAAAACATTCCACTCTTGTTGGATAAGGGGATCGGCACTGGAAAGATTTATTGCTCAAATACTTAATCGTTCGCAAGTGGATGAAACTTGACTGGGCGTCAAGTTTATGTGAAGACTTGTATGACATGTTTGTTGACTTGGAGGGTGCCTGTCGATCACTAATTGTTAGTAGGAGAACATGTTATAGGTATGCTAATGAGATTAGTATACTCGAACCGACTCAGCTTCGATTCGTCACACGGATTTCACTCTGGACAGTCAATGACAGAATCGTAAGTTTGTGATAGTTATTCGTGAATCTTCGACTTGAGGATTTAGTAGGGATGTGCTTGCGGCGTTAAGATTTTTATTAGAGAAATTCGACCCAGAAAACCGGAAAGTGTGGGTCAACCTCGACGTGCGTCTTGACGGGCAAGTAGTAGGTCCTACTGAATACTAAGATAGGATTCATTGTCCTGTAAGTGAACATGCATATGTCCTATGAGGTTATTGGCAAATGAGATCATAAGTCTTTGGCCAAAATATTGGAGCTATATGTATTGGATACACGAAAGCTCAGTGATCTCGATTTACATTAACTCATGCATAGCGTCAAGTACAGATAGGGTTTGACTGACTGTGACCCTATAACTTGATCGCGACATATAAGAGAAGGGTTTATACGTATACTGGTATTCACGACAAAAAGGTTTTTGAATGATCCCAATCATTCGTTCTCAGTTAGGTTACAGTGTAGGCCGCGGGACTGGCTAGGTGGTGTTATCACTCTTTGGTTCCTCCCATTGCTAACTGAGACGGACCTATCAAGTCGCGTATTAGGATAGACAATGGAATATATCAATCTTAATCTCGCTTTGATAATATTAGATATTGGATATCTAATTTATTGGACATTAGATGTCTAATTGAATTTTGGGACATTGGATGTCTAAACTAATTTATTGGATAAATTAATTTCGGCCTAATGAATTAAATAAATTACTAGGTGATTGATTTAATTTATATATATAATTAATTCTTGGAGAAATTAATTAAATTTTTTGTATTTGATATAATTAATTAATTAGATTAATTAATTGATATAAATACATCAGAACGGAATGAAGTTTATCTGATTGGACTCTCGAGAGTCCGAAACGAACCAAACTAGTCCGGTTCTTCTAGATGACCGCCCCACCTTCTTCCCACTTTTCTTGGTCTTTGTCTCCACCTTAATTGGTGGCAACAAAAGACATTAAGAAATAAGATATCTCTTTTTGATTTGGTGAGAGGTGATTTTGTCTTAGGTGAAGAATAAAAGGAAGACTAAGAATATATCTTGTCACACTTCTTGATTCCTTGTGAATTTCACAGCAAGAACTAAGAGAGTTGGTGAGAAAAAGTGTTTTTCTAAGTCTTCTTCTTCTTCATCTTTCTTCTTGATTTTTCTTGAAGAAAAATTTGAGAGAGAATTGAGAGAGATAATTTGATAAATAAACTTGGAGTGTATTCATCAAATCATATAGCTTCATCATCCTATTCTAGCTGTATCCTCAGAGGATAATAGGGTGGTTGTTATTCAGGCCGTCTTCCGGCGCGTGGCAAGTAGAGGCACTATGCTTCGGTGCTCGGGATTTCAAAAGCTTGACGAATCAGATTCGTGAGGGAGATCACCTAAAGCTTGGGGAATCGCATTTGTGAAGAACACCATTTAATCAACGGACTTCGAGGGTATGATTTCGGACCTTCCTTTGTTTCTTTTTATATTCCTATATATGTAGCTCGAATCGATCCTCTTGAGGGATTCGTGTTAAACTTCTAGTTTTTGCTTCCGCTGCATATTCGTTTTTGTATGCGAATCCCCACAGTGGTATCGGAGCATGATCTTGCGATCGTATATACGATATATTGCATTTGGAATGCTTGATTGAATAGTTTATGATTTGGAATCATAAATGTTTAATCATTGTATATGTTTGTTTGTTCGTTGTAGTTGCATTTTTCGTAAATTCATATCAAAATATAAATCTTTTATTTCTTGGAAATATGATTTATGTTGAAGATATGAAAGTCGAAAAATATTAATATTAGATATCCAGTCGAATATCAAGCCCCGGATTGCCGTTGGATGGAACCGAGGACAGAACTGAAATTGGATAGGCCAAAATAATTCTGCCTCGCGGTCTGCTGCATGGGATCGCGATATAGACTGTTGGATCGCGATCCACTGGATCTGGGCACTGCTCCAGCATGTTTCAGGCTCGTTTTTCCGCCCATTTCAGAAAATTAATCTCCCGCATTTTATGTTGGATATATTTGATTAAAATGGAATATGGTATTTCATTTTAAAGTGGGAAACTTGATTTGTTGGAATGGTTTTGATTGACCTAATTACTTTGAACGATTTCATATTGTTGGCCACTAAGTATACTGGATACAGCTTGGGAAGTAGTTTAAACAACAAGCTGTATTGATTTTAAATCTGAGTGCGTAGCGGAAGTCTTAGATACAGTAAGTTGCTGTGGATACAGCAACTCGGTGTGCAGTGTATACTTAAATAATCACAGTAATTAAAATAGTAAAAACTGAAGGTAAATAACACAGTATTTAAAGTGGTTCGAGGTAGACCCCTCTACGTCCACTGGTCCTCCACACATGAGTAAAATGTTTATTATAATTACTACGTACACAACTACGTAATTATAACAGTATACAATCAATATATCGTTCACACAGATTGATATAAAGATCTTAGCTTCAACCGTTCACATAGATTGGTTTGAGCTAAAGCTTGACTGGCTTCTTCACACAGAGTTCTGAAGCTTCATCTTCCTTAGTCCACACAGGGCTAATCTGGGTTTGTTCAAAGTATAGAACAGAGTATGAACAACAACTTTGACTTTATGAGCTTCGAGCTGATGAAGTCTTGTTCAAGATGATGAGCATTGTATATCTCTTAGATCTGAGTTGCAGTAAGCTTTGGAGATATGTTTTGCTCTGATAATAACTTTGATGGCTTTCATAATTTCAGTCAATTGGTTTCGGTTTGGTTTACTCATCTTCAATGCCTTGATGAGATATATATAGTCTCTGAAATATATATCCGTTGAGTGAGATTCCGTTCCAACGGAATGAAAAACACGATCCGGATTTAGCGGGATTTGAAGATCTGTTGACTGACAGTATTTAAATACTTTATCCTTGAGTATTTAAATACTTCTTATTCAATGGGACTTCGACTTCTGAAGATTCCTTCTTTGTCCTGTTGAGAGCTGTATGGAAGATCACTGTATTGGTGATTCGAGACAGTTTCCATACTTGGTATTTATAAGACTTCTTTGCTGTACTGAAAGGTTCCACTATATGCTGGATTCGAGACAGGTCTTCGATACAGGTTGATGCCTCAATTCTTCGATACAGTTTCCATACTGTATTGAGGATTGGCATATATGTCAAAACCTCTTATCAACACAATTCGATACAGGGATTGATTATCCCGGCTGATTCGATACAGGGTTCTTGTTTTCCCAACAATTTCCCCCTTTTTGACAATTTGACAAGACTAATTTTCAAGTCTTCTTGATGATGCCAAAACCTTCTTTATGAAATAATCTTCTTTGATGACTTCTGGCAGATTTCTTGGTTTTTTGTCAAATGGTCTGTCTTTCAGCAACTTAGTCTAATTTATGAACTGCTCGCAGGCGAGTTCGATACAGCTAAGAATTTTTACAACTTAAGCTTATGATTGGCGCGCAGGCACAATCTTACAATGTATTCTAAGCATACACCTGAAATTATGAACTGTTCGTAGACAAGTTCGTACAGCTTAATTATCAAACAAGTTTCCATACTTGTGATTGTTATCAACCAATTTAAGTTATGTAATCATACATTGACACAGTAGATTACGAGTTGTAATCTTTCAAGTTAAGCAAACATTTTTATTGATATTCAAAGATAGAGTACACGGTTTGCTGTTTCGAAAGAAAAATAACTAAACAAATATAATATACAAGGATTTTAGCTCCGATAGTCCGCATGTCTCCATGGCTTTCTCCCTGGATCATTCTCGGTTCCACGCCACTAGTTCTGTCGGGAATCGTTGCCTCGATCTTGGTATATAGCTCTTCCTTCATAGGATCTGTCAAAGGCAAGAATTCAGTCTTCTGGATGGGTGATCCGATCTCGTCTTCTGTGCTTGGATTTCATATCTAGCTGGAGAGGGAGTTTTCCTTCTTCTAGCATCTTCGTGAATTTCTCTGCAGCATCCGCTAATGTCTTATAGCTTTTGAAGATGGCGGATTCCCTGACGATTTTAACAAAGTATCTCATCAGTTCATTCTTCCTCCATTGCTTTACCTCATCGGCAGTTGGATGGCGGTTGGTTGGCAGAAGAATTTCAGAAGGTCTTTGAATTAGAGTTTGCCACGGGACATTTGGATCATGAAATTCAGGTCGGGAGCCTAAAATCTTAAAACTCTGAGAGGGAGGGGCTAGCTTGTTTAATTCAGCAGTAATGCTGTCTTGAGCAGCCTCAAATTCCCTTTCATGCTGTAACCTGATTCTCCTTGCAGCTTCTCTTGCTTCTTCCCCCTTTTTGGCGTCATCAAGACGTCCTAGGATCTCTAGTGCGGCATCCTATTTCGTCTCAATGTTGGTTATTCTCTCGACAAGGGTGGAAAGAACCTCCGACATATCCTTGATACATTTGTCGTGGGCTCACAATTGAGAACTGTTTTCGATCATAGCGCATGCGGTCTTGGCTTCAGCAATGCGCATTTTGGTTGCCTCTTCTTTCAGGAGTTGCTCTTGTTTGTCTTGCATGATCTTCAGTGCTTGTTTGAATACTTCTGGCAATATAACGAAGGCCTCGACTACTCGAGAAACTTCATGCTGTAAGGTGGTCATCTCTTCAACGGCAGAAGTATGCATCCAATTCAAGGCTTTTTCAACTGAAGACAGGGCAAGCATAGCGTCCTGGATGAAGACAGTTTGAAGACCAAGAGCACGCAATCGCTCTTTTCTAGCAGCAGTAATCGGAGAATCCGGATGAGCAAAATCTTCAGAGCAGTTCAACCTCCTTAGATTCACGGTAGGGCGTGAATTAAGTTGGACATCCTCAGGTACAATACCGTCCTTGGATTCCACGGTTGATGGGGCGGGAGCAGCATGTTCTGGTTCAGCGGCAGGGGGTGCTGTGTCCTCTTGTTGCGAAGGTTCGTCGGTAGACATGGATAGAGGAGGGACTGATTCCTCCTGTTGTCTCTCAGCGACAACTTCTTCTTCTTGAGCGGCGGCAGGCTCGGGTGCCTGTTCCAAAACTATTTCTTCTTCCTCGACTTGAGGGACTGATTCCTCATCATCATGATTGTTTTCTTGCTGTGGCGAAGGGGGCTCACTTTGATTTGACGGCCCTTCGTCATCCTTGGGTTGAGAGGCAGCTCTGTCTTGAGCCTTTTTACGACTCATCCTCAGACCAGCTTGTAAAGCGTCGTCATTGTCATCTTTTGGATTTGGGGGAGAGTCCTCTGACTTATCTTTTCCTTTTCTCCTTGCGTCAGATTTATGCAGTAGATGGCTTTCAATCAGTTCTTTTCAGAAGGGATTGTCCCATCGGATCAGGGCCTCAATTTCCGTTGAGTCCGTCACTTCTGATACAAATCTTTCTTCTTGGCTCCATTCGCTCCAGTTGTATAATGTGTCATACGGAGCTAGCCTGTAGCCTTTCCATTTTAGGAATCTTTCGTAAGCATGTTCGATCTGAACATAGAGAAGAGTTTTGTTGATAATGGTGTCAGGGGAGGGACTGCGTACAACGTCTAGATCCGCTGTAGCGAGGGATTCCTCTACAGGTGTGGGATCCTGTAGGGAAGTGGGATTCCTTATAGGGGATGGTACCCCGAAGGAAGATTGATCCTGTACGGGCATGGAATCCCGCATAGAAGAAGTAGCGTTTGGCTCCGTAGGGGCAGCCGACTCGCTAGAGTCTTTTTCGTTGGTAGATGTCCGATCATCCGTCCTATCCGTCAAAGGCTCAGGATCTACTGTCGATACAGTAGTGGACACCTCTTCCACAGGGGTTGGGCCCTGGGGTAGTTCTCCAGTGGGTTGCGCCACGGTGGAAACATCCTCGGAGATTCTGGTGGTTTTAGCTTTAGAAAGCCTCCTTAGCTTCCTTTTCGGCTTCTCACCAGCAATGGGTGTCTTGCTGTGAGATATTTTCCTCTTCTTTGAAGACTCCACGTCCTGGGACTTCAAAGAAACGTCTCTTGGTTCTGCAGAAACTGGCATGCTTTGGGTTTTAGGGTGGTTGCAGACCATAGTGCTCTGGTTATACGCAGTAGGCTTGATGCCTCCTAGGTAGATACGGGTGTTGACTTTCTTCGCATCAGCGGATTGCGAAAGTCCGCATTTCGTCAAAATATGGTTTAACATTAAACCAAATGACTTCTTCTGGGTGGCAAGATTGCATACTTCCTCCTGCAAGCGCTTCAGGATTATCTGGCACCAGTTGACCTTTTCACAGGTCAGAATAGCAACCATCATCCTAAATCTCAAACTGGTACACATTTCGAATGCACTAGTTCTATTCTCGATGATCCTGCAGCAAAAGTCATGTAAATACACATAAGGCAGGCAAAAATTCTTCTTGTGACATGTGGTTTGAACCATGTCAACAACAGTTGAGCCGGTGAACAGCCCATAAAACTTAGTTATCAGCTCTTGAGACCCAAACGTCTCAAGTTGATCCATTGTCAGGCCATCAGCAGGTAGCCTGTAAATATTCTGGAGAAGATCGCTATCAACAAAGATATCCACTCCTTGAATGGTAGCGGTTATGTCAGCAACGTGACCTCCTTGGGCCAGCGGCAGAAAGCGTACGGCGGCGTTGAGGTAAAATTCCTCAACCAGATGAACATCGTACTTCTCAGCATCGTGACTTCTAAGGCGGTAGAGGCCTTGTTGATGGAGACGAGTGATAATGTGCTCCATGGGTTCAGCATGATTAGTCTCAGAGAGAATACGTTCAATGATGACAGATCTGAAAAAGATCCGTCCATCGATGAAGTTCGAGGTCTTCTTGAGTGCAGGAGAAGATGTCTGACCAGCTATTTCAAGAAATTGTGAAAGAGAATACATGAAATTTGCAGTAAAATGCAGAAAACTGTGTAGGCTGTTTTTGCTTGAGAACTCTTAAATTTGCAGAAAACGTAAAGAGTCTCTAATGGCAGTATCAGTCCTTTTATATTGGGCGGCGAAGTAGGGTTTTACAGAGTACGAATGGTCAGATTTTAAGGGATGGGAACCGGTTTTTGAAATCAACGGTCAAGATAGACTGAGTGTAACTGGTACACTAATCCATTAAAATATGAGCGGGTCCCACTTCTGACATTTGTGTCACCCTAAATGCCTGAAACGGCGGTTTTAAAACATTAAACAATTTAAAACATCGCGGCTTCTGAGATTCAGTTGTCCAGATGTCGTGTAAGGCATTTAATGTAAATGACGTTTGACATAAAAACAGGGCACGTGGACAAAAATCATTTTAAAATGAAATTAATATAATATTCACTGAATCGAAATCCTATAGTATGTGCTGTATCCGCGTCGAAACAGCGTTCCCCCTTAAAAAGGTACATATAGGTTTTAAATTCCATACAACAATATTTGGATTAATGCTGTATTCATGGGTCATACTGTATTCCCCCTTAATTATTGCACACGTCAGCTGTAGGATTCATATGTCTTTGTTCACTACAGTGCTGTATTGACGGTTCTGAGTGTACAGATAATTAACGTTGGATACTGTATTCTTGGGTCTTACAGCATTCCCCCTCAATTGTTGAGTAAAAATAGTAAATTACTTACAGGGAGTCGGGCTGTAGCATTCCCAATTCTTGTCTAAGCATGTTGAATCTGGCTGTGTCGAGGGGCTTGGTGAAGATGTCGGCCAACTGAATGTCTGTATGAACTTTTTCAAGGCGAACATCTTTGTTCTCGACATGATTCCTTATAAAATGATGCTTCATGTTGAAATGCTTAGTGCTCGAGTGCAGGACAGGATTGTGCGTTATTGCAATTGCATTCGTGCTATCACACATGATTGGCGTCTCTCTAGCATCAATTCCATAATCTGACAACTGTTGCTGCATCCAAAGGATCTGGATACAGCAACTACCAGCAGCATAGTATTCTGATTCAGCCGTGGAAAGAGAGTTAGCCAATTGCTTCTTACTGAACCAAGAAACGAGTCTAGGTCCAAGAAAGTGACAAGTTCCACTTGTACTCTTCCTATCTAGCTTGCAGCCTCCGAGATCTGAGTCGCTGTATCCAACTAAATCGAATCCGCCTTCTTTAGGATACCGTAGTCCTACATCGATTGTTCCTTTAATGTACTTCAGGATTCGTTTAGCTGTATTGAAGTGTGATTCCTTAGGTACTACTTGATACCTCGCACACACTCCAACATCAAACTGGATATCGGGCCTGCTAGCCGTTAGGTACAGGAGCGAACTAATGAGTTTCCTGTAGAGTGATTGGTCAAACGGCTTTCCGGCTTCATCAGCACTAATTTGCACGGAAGTGCTCATGGGGGTTGGCGATGATTTGGAGGTGTTCACTCCAAATTTGTTGAGAAGCTCCTTGCTGTATTTTTCCTGGTTGATGAAAATACCTGTAGGCAACTGCTTTACCTGCAAACCTAGGAAATAACTAAGTTCTCCCATCATACTCATTTCAAATTTACTTTGCATGAGATGAGAGAACCTTTGTGTTGCGATATTTCCTACACGCAAGTGCACGTCATCGTTTACAAGTAATAAAGTGATAAGTAGAGTATCGTTCCCACGAGGATTGAGTCTCTAACTACCGACGTTTTCGTATTCCAATTTTATTTGAACAATCGAAGTTGGGTTTTTGGATTAATAACTACAAGAATGAATAAAAGACTAAACAGAAAGCGATAGCTTGAATAAAAGGAATCAAATGATAAATAAGTCTAGAGTTCTGAATCCACCTTAATTTATCCGAATTTAATCTTGATTATCCGTAATAAATAATTTTCCCAATTTATTGAAGGTGGAGATTGCTAATATATTCTACCGCCTCTCCCGAGGTCAATAGATTTATCTAACGGCGACTAACGCACTCTATCCCTAGGTGAATTATCTCGTCGCTAGGCAAAAAGCATGAAATCTCCTAAAGGCCACGTAGTTCCTATGAGTATATTCCTATCTCACAGAATAAAACGGTCCTCACCAAATCTCCTCTCCCGATTCGAAGTGAATGATTAAATCAATACAACTATTGGCCAGATAATTGCAAGCATTAAACATAATTGGGAAAACTCAATAAAAAGGTAATAAATTGGATAATCTTAATCAATTCGTCAAAATAAAGGTTTCATCAAAACCCTAGATTAGGGCTTTAGCCTGACATACTAAAAACTGAAAATACAGAAGAAATAAACGAAAGCATAAAATTCAAACGCAGATGAAGCTCGGATTCCTCCGTTCTTCAGCTCCCGCCTTCTGCCCTTGAATTCCTCTGCTTTCCTCCTCTTCTCTCTCTCCAAGCTTAAGCTCTCCTAGGTTTAGCTTCAATGATATTCTGATTCCAAGGTTCCAAGATAATTAAATTAGGGTCTTAAGCCCTATTTATAGCTCAGCACTTCCATAAATCGCGTCCGTATTAGTTGGTTGAAAATCGGCAAACGCCCAAAATCCGCGCAGACGTACCAAACCCGCTAAGTGTGCCGCGGCTCATCAACTCGTGCCGCGGACATCGCCAAAATCAATACAGGGCGTAATTAAATCCTTACGTGCCGCGCTCACATGGGCCGTCAGCGCACGCAGTACACCTACTCGCCCTTCGGATGGTGTCTTCCTTTGCCGCGGCTCGCCTTCCTCAGGCCGCGGCTCATAGTCCAGCTTTTGCCGCTACCCGCTTTGCCTCGTTTAAGCTTCCGGACTTCAATTTCTGTCAATCATACAAAATTAAGGCATTAAAAGCTCATTTAGATGATTTCACACTCCAAAATACTACAAAATAGTGATAAATAAGCGTATAAAAATACGCCTAACAAATACCCCCAACTTAAGCCTTTGCTTGTCCTCAAGCAAAAAGAATTAAAGTCAATAAAAGAATGTCGTGAATCATCGTGCAACTCATAGTGTTCAACCTAATGAATACTATCCCGCCATTCTCTCTAAATAATACGAGTGTCATAAAAGCGAGCCGCACTTTAATAGTGATACCGCAAAGTGATCAAGTTCACCCTAATCATTTGTTCATGAAGAAAACTCACTCAAAGATTAACAAAACATGAGTCGAATCGACCGTCAATATGAAAGGCTAAAATAGACAAGTTAGTTCGTCCCGTTCCACAGTCTAAAGGCACAATTTTTCACGAGTCTCCTAACAACTAAACCTCGGACAGTGTCCCCTTATATAAATATGCTCAAGAATTCGATTCGAGTTGACCACTAGGTTAGGATCTCGGGATGTTTCATCGGGATAATCCTAGGGTGGAACTTCCATTCTCATGTATTAGGAAACCGTTTGACGTAAAAGACACTCATGGGGCACATGGATGCTTCTAGTTACTAAGTTCCCGTCTACAGCGGAGAAACAACTCGAATACACCATTTCCGCATGTCCGCATCAAGGTTGCCGTTTGACGCGAGAGTAAACAGCGGGTCACGCGAATGCCCCCGGTTACTAGGCTCCCTATCATTGGCACATGTGAAATATCTAAATCAATAGTCTAATCAGGGTCGTCGTTTTACGCGAGAGTAAACAACGGGTCACGCGAATACCCCCGGTTACTAGACTTCCCTTCATAGAACACATTATCTCGACTTTTAGGGAAAAACTGCCCGACTCTAAACTCAATTTAAGTGCCAACACGACTAAAGAAACAGTACGACTCTAAACTCAATTTAAGTGCCAACACGACTAAAGAAACAGTACGACTCACTATCCGGAAAATGTAGCCAAACGTATTGATGGGGATTTAAAAACAAGTATGTATCGTCTCTTATCTGCCAAGTCCTCTACTATCACGACAAATTTGGACCTAATTGAATACTAAGCGTAATGTAAATAATCGACTACAACTCGACTAAAACTCGCCCGCTTCTTCGGATAGAAAGACAAAGGTCGTAACATCAATATCACACATAATAGAAGCACGAAAATTCACGAATAAAGAAAAACTACGGCAAGCAAGGCTATTAAAAAAATTTTCGCAAAGAAAGAAAAGTGCAACAAAATATAATGTACGGAAGAAAATAGAGTACAAAGAATGAATGCAGATGAATGTAAAGCCCCCAAACTTAGGACGTACATTGACCTCAATGGACAAAAATGAAATGCAAGAAAAGTAAAGGTCAAGTACTCCTCCACCGCTCAGAGCCGGTGCCAGATCGTCCGGTGAGGAGGGTGGTGTGGTGAATGATCAATTTTCCATTGCTGCAATTTGTCAAACACCTTGTGTGCACAAGTTAAAATGAAGAACAAAAATTTTGATGGTTAATTCCAAATCCCAAAAATAATAACACAGATTATAGCCCTGAATTACAAAAACCCATCATCAACAATTGCTCATAAACATCAATTCCACCACAATAACAAATTCCCATATTCCAACTCCATTTCGAAACAACAATGAAGAACAACTAGCAATATAAAACTCCAAATCTTTTCACATCAATAATCACCTATGATTTAGAAATCAAAAATTACGGAGAATTTGAAAAGGAGATCGATAGAATGGACCCGACTAACCTCATCGTGTGCGGGAAGGAAGGAATGAAGGGAAGAAGTATACTATGCAAAGCCGATCGATCAAAGAGCTTGACTGGCTGCTCTTATTTTGCGACGGTGCCGCGCACAATAAACGTGAGCCGCGCCCAAAGTACAATGGATTTGGACGTTTTGATATGCCGCCGGTGCCGCGGCTCAGATTTCGTATGCCGCGGCTCGGTGTTATAGTGTGCCGCGGCTCGGACTTAGTATGCCGCGGCACAAAGCAGGCGCGCCTGGGCGTTTCTTGACCATTTAGTGTGCCGCGGCTCGGTTTTAGTGCCGCGGCTCGACTGGTGTGCCGCGGCTCGCAAGATCATGCCGCGGCACAGGTGGCTTTGATCGGCCATTTTTCTCACCGTGTGTGCCGCGGCTCACTGACTGCCGCTGCCCATTATTGAATTTATCCCCTTTTGCCGATTCCCCGCACGTAAATTTTACACGAATTCATTAAAATGAGAGGAAAGGATGGATCCAAGAGGAAAGAAGACAAAAAGAGACTCTAAAAATGCAAGCAAACAACAAAGAATCTACAACTAATACTCGGGTTGCCTCCCGAGAAGCGCTAAGTTTATAGTCTTCAGCCGGACTTCTCTCGCATTCATCCGGCGGTGGATAAGGTGACGCTCGTTTTCTGCGTGTCTATTGGATTCCCAATGTATGCCTTCAACCGTTGTCCATTAACTTTGAATTTTCGACCATCTCTTTGAACTTCTACTGCACCATGTGGAAACACTTGAACTACGGTGAACGGTCCCGACCATCGTGAACGCAATTTCCCGGGAAATAACTTTAAGCGTGAGTTGAATAGCAACACCTCTTGACCCGGGACAAATTCTCTCTGCGTGATGTGCTTATCATGCCAAATTTTTGTCCGCTCCTTATAAAGTTTTGCATTTTCGCTTTGAGTTGTGGCGAATTTCTTCTAACTCGCTCACCGCAAACACCGCTTTTCCTCGCGGATTTTAGATCAAAGTTTAGTTTCTTTATCGCCCAATAAGCACGGTGCTCCATCTCTACGGCAGATGGCAACCTTTTCCATAGACCAATCAGAGGGCGACATTCCGATAGGTGTCTTATACGCATCCGTACGCCCAAAGTGCATCATCGAGTTTAAATGCCCAATCTTTTCGAGACGAGTGACCGTCTTTTCTAGAATCCACTTCAGCTCTCGATTTGATATCTCAACTTGACCACTCGTTTGCGGATGGTATGCTGTGGCAACACGATGAGTGACTCCGTATTTTCTCAAAACCGCATCAAGAAATTTGTTGTCGAAGTGTGACCCACCATCACTTATAATAGCACGTGGAGTCCCAAAGCGTGAGAAGATATGTTGTTTGATAAACTTGATTACGACATTGGACCCATTCGTAGGTAGTGCCACCGCTTCAACCCATTTGGAGACGTAATCCACGGCCACCAAAATGTAGAGATTCTTGTTTGATGGGGGAAATGGACCCATGAAGTCGATCCCCCATACATCAAATAATTCGACTTCAAGTATGGTGTTCAGCGGCATTTCGTGTCGTCTTGAGATGTTTCTGTCCGTTGACACCGATCACATGTAGACACAAAGGAGTGAGCATCTTTGAATAAGGACGGCCAATAAAATCCCGACCGTAAGACCTTCATTGCTCTATTTCCACTAAAGTGTCCACCGTAGGGCGATGCATGGCAATGGTTCAAGACACCGTGGATTTCCTCATCTGGAATGCATCTACGGATAATTTGATCGGGCATCGCTTAAAAAGAAAAGGATCGTCCCACAAATAGTACTTAGCGTCCGAGATTAGCTTCTTCTTTTGATGACGTGAGAGATCGTTCGGAATTGTTTTAATTGCTAAGTAGTTCACTAGATCAGCATACCAAGGCGCATGTGTTGAATCCAACTTGTAGAGCTGCTCGTCGGGGAAGGTTTCTATAATTTGTGGTGACTTTCTTCCTTCTCGAGGGAACTCTAACCGTGAAAGGTGATCGGCTATAACATTTTCTGTCCCTTTCTTGTCCCGAATCTCCAAGTTGAATTCTTGAAGGAGTAGCACCCACCGAATTAACCTTGGTTTGGCATCCTTCTTCTCCAAAAGGTACTTTATCGCCGAATGATCGGTCCACACTATCACCTTTGTTCCTAGTAGATAGGCCCGAAATTTATCAAATGCAAATATCACCGCCAACAATTCCTTCTCCGTTGTGGCATAATTTCTTTGGGTGTCATCGAGCGTTCGGCTCGCATAGTATATGACATGAAACACCTTCCCTCGTCTCGCCCCAAAACAGCCCCAATGGCAAAATCGCTAGCATCGCACATTAGTTCGAATGGAAGGTCCCAATCCGAGCGACTATCACCGGTGCCGTGCTTAGAGCTTTCTTCAAAGAACTCAAAACTTTCTTTACAAGACTCGTCGAAAGTAAATAGGACATCTTTCATGAGTAAGTTGTACAATGCTTCGTGATCTTTGAAAATCCTTAATAAATCGGCGATAAAACCGGCGTGTCCCGGAAAACTCCTAATCCCTTTGACCGAAGTGGGTGGAGGCATCTTCTCAATTGTCTCAATTTTTGCTCTACGACTTCAATTCCATGTGAGGATATTCGATGGCCAAGCACAATGCCCTCCCGCACCATAAAATGACACTTTTCCCAATTCAAGACTAAATTGGTCTCTTCACATCTTCGCAAGACCTTCCGCAAATTTTCCAAACAAATGTCAAAAGAATCTCCAAAACAGAAAAATCATCCATGAAAATCTCAATACACCGCTCTACCATGTCGAAAAATAGCCATCATACACCATTGAAAAGTCGCGGCGCATTACACAATCCAAACGGCATGCGCCTATAAGCGAAAATGCCGTAAGGACATGTAAACGCTGCTTTCTCTTGGTCTTGGGGCTATGTAAATCGATTATACCCCGAATAGCCATCGAGAAAGCAATAGAAATCGTGTCCGGCTAATCTATCTAACATCTGATCAATAAAAGGCAAGGGAAAATGATCTTTTCTAGTGGCCTTATTTAGTTTCCTATAATCTATGCACATACGCCACCCCGTAACAATCCTGGTGGGAATTAATTCATTATTATCGCTTTGAACAATCGTTATCCCACCCTTTTTCGACACAACTAGAACAGGACTAACCCACTTACTATCGAAATTGGAAAGATCATACCTGCGTCGAGGAGTTTTAAAACCTCGACTTTTACCACCTCCTTCATGTTAGGATTCAGCCGGCGTTGATGCTCCACGGATGGTTTGTAGTCTTCCTCCATCAAAATCTTGTGCATGCAAATCGATGGGCTGATCCCCTTGATATCCGCAATAGACCATCCAAGAGCAGATTTGTACTCCCTCAAAACTCTTAATAATTTTGCCTCTTGATCTCCTGCTAAAGTGGCCGAAAGAATAACTGGAAGGGAGTCGTCGGGCCCCAGGAATGCATACTTCAAATGAGGTGGCAGCTTTTTGAGTTCCAATTTTGGAGGTTTTTCAATCGATGGGGTCGGTCGAGTTAGTGAACTTCCTAGCTCCTCGAATGGTTTACGAATAAAAATTGGCGGGGAAGCATCCATATGTCGTACGTAGGCGGCGTGCTCTCCATTTGGTTCGGAAACAGCCCCAATCAAAACGGATTCCAATGGATCGGGTGGATAATTTTCTCGGAAAGTTCTACTCACGCACGAGTCAATGACGTCAACTTGGAAACAATTTTCAGCGTCACTTGGATATTTTACGGATCGAAAAATATTGAAGGTTACTTGCTCCTCTTGAACGCGCAAAGTCAGCTTTCCTTTTTCCACATCAATCAACGTTCAGCCTGTTGCCAAAAATGGTCTTCCCAAAATAATCGGGATATCTTGGTCTTCTTCCATATCAAGTACGATGAAATCGGCCGGAAAGATGAACTTATCCACTTTGACTAAAACGTCCTCTATCACACCCCTCGGATATTTGATGGATCTATCGGCCAATTGTAGAGAGATTGTCGTCGGCTTGGCTTCCCCAATCTCCAGCTTTTTAAAAATCGAAAGGGGCATAAGATTTATACTGGCCCCGAGATCGCATAGGGCTCTTTCAAAAGATGAATTTCCGATGATGCAAGGAATGGTGAAACTTCCCGGATCTCTCAATTTAGGTGGGAGTTTCTTTTGCAAAATAGCGCTGCACTCTTCCGTTAAAGCGACCGTCTCATATTCCTCGAGCTTTCGTTTATTGGACAAGATCTCCTTCATGAACTTGACGTAACTCGGCATCTGTTCCAATGCGTCGGCGAACGGAATGTTTATGTGCAACTTCTTGAAAACGTCGAGGAATTTTGAAAACTGCTTGTCCAATTTTTGCTTTTGAAAACGCTGTGGAAATGGAATTTGAGGAGTGGGCTGAGTAGTCGATACTTCCTTTGGCTTAGGCGTCTCATCCTTTTCCTTCTCGCTCGCACGTTCGGCTGCTCTTTGTCATTAATAGGTGCCCTTTCAACTCCTTTCCGCTTCTTAATTCGATTGCTTGCACATTTTCCTTGGGTTTCCTTCGGTGCGTTGGGGCTGCACCTTGAGCCCGAGAAGACAATAAATTAGCAATCGCCCCATTTGTGTTTCTAGATTTCGGATGGAGGTTGAATGATTTTGAAGAGTCGTCTCGGTGCGGGTCATGAATTGGCTTGTGTTAGCCGCCAATTGAGCAAGAGCATCCTCCAAAGATACCTTTGAAGATTGAGGGGGCTGCTGTGGGGGTTGCACGAAGTGAGGTTGTGGAGGCTTCATAGCTTGCCCATTTCTCCATGGAGAATTTTGTTGATTCCTCCACCCTTGATTATAAGTCCGGGATAAAAATTGCTTTGTCGATTTCCATTGGCCACGAACCGAGCTTGCTCCATCGATGTTGCTCGAACGGATTTCCAAATTGACATTCCGCACTCGGGTGTGATCCGTTACACCAATTACATGTCTCAATGGTAACGGGGCTGGTGCGTGCGAAAAGTTCGAGTGTTGTGTCAAAGCGGCGACTTGAGCCGACAAGGTGGAAATCGGATCATTGCTAGAGACTTCCATTCCCATCTTCGGTGTCAATCTTTCACCTGGCCATTGCTAAGCGTTTTCAGCCATATCTTCCAACAAAGACGTGAGCCTCGCCATAGATTTTCCCATGAATGCTCCTCCGAGGTGCATCCACTAAAGTGCGTGTAGAAGCACTCAAACCACCATAAAATGTATGCAGCTGAAGCCAATCAGGAATGCCGTGATGAGGGCATCTTCGAAGCAATTCTTTATATCGCTCCCACGCCTCGTGGAGCGATTCCATATCGTACTGGGCAAAAGTGGTTATCTCGTTTCTTAACCGCGCCGTCTTAGCTGGTGGGAAAAATTTTGCAAGGAAGGCTTGCACTAACCTCTCCCAAGTTGTAATCGACCCCGGCGGTAAGGAATTCAACCTTAATTTTGCTTTATCCCTCAAAGAAAAAGGGAAAAGCCTCAATCGGATGGCATCGTCGGTGACACCATTAGTTTTGAAAGTGTCGCATATCTCAAGGAAAGAAGCAATGTGGGCATTCGGATCGTCCTTCGGTAGTCCACAGAATGGGCTCGCCTGCACCATCTGAATAATGGCGGGCTTGATCTCAAAGTTATTAGCTTGGATGGTGGGACGCCGAATTCCCGAAAAATTTGCGTTGACTTGCGGCATGGCATAATCTCGAAGAGCGAGTTCCGGTTGAGCTTGCCGCACTTGGTTGTCTCCTCCTTGGATTTCAATATTCTCGGCCATGTTGACCGTCGTCTGCAGCTCTCTTTTCTCCTTTTTATTCCTTCTTAGAGTGCGCTCGAGCTCGGTGTCCAAAGGTAGTAGGCCTTCGTTACCGAGTCTTCTCATGCACTAACGAAAGGTCCTGAAAGGAAAACGAATAAACAAAATTAAATAAACAAAAATAAAACGTTCAAATTAAGACTGGAAATACTTAAATCGATATTAGAGAAATTTCAATCCCCGGCAACGGCACCAAAAACTTGTTGCGATATTTCCTACACGCAAGTGCACGTCATCGTTTACAAGTAATAAAGTGATAAGTAGAGTATCGTTCCCACGAGGATTGAGTCTCTAACTACCGACGTTTTCGTATTCCAATTTTATTTGAACAATCGAAGTTGGGTTTTTGGATTAATAACTACAAGAATGAATAAAAGACTAAACAGAAAGCGATAGCTTGAATAAAAGGAATCAAATGATAAATAAGTCTAGAGTTCTGAATCCACCTTAATTTATCCGAATTTAATCTTGATTATCCGTAATAAATAATTTTCCCAATTTATTGAAGGCGGAGATTGCTAATATATTCTACCGCCTCTCCCGAGGTCAATAGATTTATCTAACGGCGACTAACGCACTCTATCCCTAGGTGAATTATCTCGTCGCTAGGCAAAAGCATGAAATCTCCTAAAGGCCACGTAGTTCCTATGAGTATATTCCTATCTCACGAATAAAACGGTCCTCACCAATAGTTCCTCACCAAATCTCCTCTCCCGATTCAAGTGAATGATTAAATCAATACAACTATTGGCCGATAATTGCAAGCATTAAACATAATTGGGAAAACTCAATAAAAAGGTAATAAATTGGATAATCTTAATCAATTCGTCAAAATAAAGGTTTCATCAAAACCCTAGATTAGGGCTTTAGCGACATACTAAAAACGAAAATACGGAAGAAATAAACGAAAGCATAAAATTCAAACGCAGATGAAGCTCGGATTCCTCCGTTCTTGAGCCTCCCGCCTTGAATTCCTCCGCTTTCCTCCTCTTCTCTGTCTCCAAGCTTAAGCTCTCCTAGGTTTAGCTTCAATGATTTCCGATTCCAAGGTTCCAAGATAATTAAATTAGGGTCTTAAGCCCTATTTATAGCTCAGCACTTCCATAAATCGCGTCCGTATTAGTTGGTTGAAATCGGCTCAAACGCCCAAAATCCGCGCAGACGTACCAAACCCGCTAAGTGTGCCGCGGCTCATCAACTCGTGCCGCGGCACATCGCCAAAATCAATACACGGGCGTAATTAAATCCTTACGTGCGCGGCTCACATGGGGTGCCGCGGCCTGCAGTCTGACCTACTCGCCCTTGGTGGTGTCTTCCTTTGCCGGCTCGGCTTCCTTGTCTGCGGCTCATAGTCGATTTTGCCGTTTTCGCCCGTTTTGCCTCGTTTAAGCTTCCGGACTTCAATTTCCTGTCAATCATACAAAATTAAGGCATTAAAAGCTCATTTAGATGATTTCACACTCCAAAATACTACAAAATAATGATAAATAAGCGTATAAAAATACGCCTAACACTTTGACACAAAGCAAGGTTAGTTGAACCAAAAATTATATCATCTACATAGATTTGCACCATAAGAAGGTCATCACCTTCCTGTATTTTGAACAAGGTCTTGTCCACAACACCTTTCTCAAATCTATTGTCGGTTAGATACTGGGACAGGGTCTCATACCATGCTCTAGGGGCTTGTTTAAGTCCATACAGTGCTTTCCTTAGCCTGTAAACTAGATCGATACCGTCTGTGTTGGAAAACCCTGGTGGTTGTTCAACATAAACTTCTTCGGAAAGGTCTCCATTTAGGAATGCACTCTTGACGTCCATTTGATATACAATAAAGCTCTTATGGGCGGCAAAGGCTAAAAATATCCTAATGGCTTCTAGTCTGGCTACAGGGGCGAAGGTTTCATCATAGTCTATGCCTTCTTCCTGACTATAGCCTTGTGTGACTAGTCTGGATTTATTCCTTATAATAAGTCCATTTCGATCCTTTTTGTTCCGAAATACCCATTTGGTTCCTATAACCGATTGATGTGTAGGTCCGGGTACAAGATGCCATACATTGTTTCTTTCGAAACCGTTAAGCTCTTCTTCCATAGATGTTATCCAATGAGAATTATTAAGAGCGTCTATGGTCGAAACAGGTTCGGACTGGGCTAAGAATACAGCGATAGTGCACATATTGAGTCTTCTAAGCTCGGATTGAGATTTCCATTCAGGAAACTGTGATATCTCAGTGTCAAGTTCTTCTTGTGCACAAAGTACATTTCCTTGTGTACTCTGTATTCTTCTACGAGTAGAAACACCAGCATTTATGTTTCCAATGATCATCTCTTGTGGGTGATCTCTCAACCATCTTCGGTCGGGTTCTAATTCAGGGTCCCGTACTGTATCGAGAGTTTCTGTAGATACAGCTTTAGCTTGTACAGCGTCGGCTTCATCTACGGCGATTCTTACATCTGCGGGGTTGATTTCTAGATCAACTACAGGTTATATGGGAGTTGGAGGATCCAAGATAGAGAGATGTTGGATGTTCTGAGTAATGTCATCTACTGATGTAGGGTCATGATGAGGTTCGTCGAACACTACATGAACTGATTCCTCGATCGTCAGCTTCCTTTTATTAAAGATTCTGTAAGCTTTGCTGACGGAGGAGTATCCTACAAATATTCCTTCATCTTATTTCTCATCAAAGGTTCTAAGTTGATCCTTCCCATTATTTAACACATAACACCTGCATCCAAAAATATGGAAATATGAAACTAACGGAGTTTTGTTCTTCCATACCTCATATGCTGTTTTGTTGTGGTGCTTGTTGACGATACAGCGGTTTTGAGTGTAGCATGCTGTATTGGTTGCTTCACCCCAGAAACGCTGTGGCAACTTGCTTGTGGCGATCATTGTCCTAGTTGCTTCATTCAGCATCCTGTTCTTTCGCTCGGCAACACCATTTTGTTGAGGTGTACGGGCAGCTGAGTATTCGTGCTGTATCCCATTCTTCGAATAGTATTGCTCTATAAAGCGGTTAGTAAATTCTGTACCTCTGTCGGAACGAATGCACACGATACTCAATGCCTTTTCATTTTGAAGCTTTCTCAGGAGCTCTGGTAGCTTTGATGTTGTTTCCTTCTTCTTGGTAAGGAAAATCGTCCAAGCATACCTGGAATAATCATCAACAACAACCATGCAGTATTTCTTACCTCCCAAACTTACTGGGTCTATGGGACCGTGGAGATCCATGTGTAGCATCTCCAACAGTCTTTGGGTTGAAAGGTAGGATTTGCTCTTCAGGGTTGCCTTGATTTGCTTGCCTTTCTGACATGGTCCGCAGACGCTGTCCTTCTTGAATGACAAATTTGGCAATCCTCTTACCATTCCCTGTCTTGAGAGCTTGTTGATCGTCTTGAAGTTGACGTGAGACATCCTCTTGTGCCATAACCAGCTAAGATCTGCAGTGCCTTTGGCAACAAAGCATGGAATTGAGGAGCTCATAGGCTTCCAGTCAGCAATATACATGTTCCCTGATCTGCTTCCTGTAAGCACAACTTCCTTGGTTTGGATGTTCTTGAATCTACATCGATCTATATAGAATTTCACCCAAAACTGTTTATCACAGAACTGGCTAATACTAAGTAGATTGTACTGTAAGCCTTCAACATATGCAACATCGGTGACTTTGAATTTTCCGACAAGTAGGTTTCCTTTCCCTCTTGTTCTTCCTTTGGATTTATCACCAAAACGAACTTTTGGACCTCGACCTTCCACGAAATATGATAGCTTGCTTCTATCTCCGGTCGTGTGTCGAGAGCATCCACTATCCTCCTCTAGGATGTCCTGTAGCAAATAAATTAAGTAGATTTTGGTCCCCTTTGATTTTTGGGTCCATATATGTTAGTGCCTTTAGGTACCCAAATTTTCCTGACAGCAACAGGTTTACTGTAGGTCACATTCGGTACATTGTTGCAGTATTTACGTGGGGCATACACGTAGTCGCTATAACCATGATAATTTTTATGCATGAAAAATTCAGGGTTATTATTATTAATCCAGTACGAGTGCCGTCTTGGAGGTGGAGCCATTTTCTTTGGCCTAACAGCTTGCCTTCTGAGTCTCCAGTTGGATTCCCAACGCTGTTGTTGATACTGAGCGGGCATCTGCTATCTCGAGGAATAACGGGGCTCCTGTATCTAATACTTAGGCGTGCTGTACTGATAGTACTGCCGTGCGGGCTTTTGGTAGTTGGATACAGCCTTCCTTCTGAACGGCTGTTGGCGCTGTTGATATGCTCGGGGAGCATGCTGTTGAGTGCGCCTCACAGGTTGGAACGGCTTATGATTCCGCTGTCTGGAATAGGATTGCGGGGGCGGAATGGCAGCCTTCAGTTTTCGCGGTGCAACAGATTCCTTCACGGGACTAGTGGAATATTTCGATACTGGAATGTGTTCCACACTCTTGACAAACACTGTACTAGTTTTCCCTTTGTTTGAACATGAGCTGTATCCTAAGCCATTTTTATCATGAGCATATTGCCCAGTGCTCAGAATTTCTTCCATTCTTTTGGACGATTTCTCGAACGATTTTAGAATGGTCTCAAGTTCATCTTCTCGTATTTCGAGAGTTTTGACTTTGGCTTGAAGTAGAACCAAATCATTTGTCTTGCTCTCATTGTGAGTTTTAACCTCACTTAGTTCATGAGCAAGTTGATGATTGCTCTCCATGAGTTTTTCAAAATCGACTTTGCTGGTTTCACAATCAATGGACATATTTTCATAATTTATTTTTAGCAAGTCATTTTCATCTTTCAGCTCTAAGTTAGATAGTTGGAGCTGTATATTCTCATTTTTCAATGTCTCATGGGCCTTTTGAATGTTTTTAAATTCATTCATCATGTTTTCAAAAGTATGAGATGCATTTGACGGAATATCTGAGGTTGAGTTTATCTCATCATCGCTGTCTTCACCTTCCGGAATGTCTTTGGCCATAAAGCACATATATGCTTTATCATCGAACTCATCGTCAGATGAATCACTTTCAGTGACCACCTGAAGACATTCTTATGATTTGGATGGTGTGGGGGAGGCTTCTGATTCTCCAATCAGGGCCTTGAGCTTGTTTTTCCAAGCACGTCTTCTTTCATCTCTCTCTTGTTGCTCGGCCTCCGGCAACTTTTGAACTTTGGGATGAGGACATTTATTTGCATAATGCCCTGGTTTCCTGCAATTATAGAACATGTTAGAATTACCGGATGAAGTTTCGGTACTTACCTTTTGGACAGGTTTGGGCCTGTAGGGAGTCTGCTTGATGAACTTTTTGAATTTGTGCATGAGAAGCGCCATTTCATCTTGAGACAGGATGTCGTCGTCACTGTCAGCATTCTTGTGACTAGGCTTCGATGAGCTAGGCATGCTGTGTCGACGACTCGATACAGCGGCTAGTGCTGTGACCTTTGAAGGAGATTCTTCAGCTTTCTCTCTTCTGTCAATATCATACTCAAAAGCTTTGAGGTCAGAGAAGAGATCAAAAGTAGTTATTTCATTAAGATTGCAAGACACACGGATAGCTGTGGTCTTAATGTCCCATCGGGCTGGGAGAGATCTGAAAATTTTTAAATTCTTCTCCTTTTGAGTATAAATTTTGCCCAACGCTTCAAGTTCACCAACAATACCAGTGAATCTGAGGTCAAGTTCCTCAAGTGTCTCAGTTGGTTTCATTTCGAAAGATTCAAATTGCTGAGTCAGTTTTGAAATCTTGTTTTCTTTTGAGAGCTCAGTTCCCTCACAAATCAACTTGAGTTTAACCCAGATTTCTTTGGCTTATTTGCAGCTCTTTACCTTTGAGAATGTGCCTTTGTCAAGAGTGACAAATAACGCGTTCTTAGCCACATTGTCGAGATTGGCACGCTTTCTTTCATCGGTGGTCCATTGCTCGCGCTCCTTTTCGAGCATCTCAGCATGAGCTTGGCCTTCAATCCTTGCGGCCGTGTTTACCTTCATTATCTTGATAGGGCCATCCTGTATAACAAAAATCATCTCTTCGTGCATTGCTGCAAGATGAGCCTCCATCCTAATTCTCCAATCATCAAATTCGTTAATAGAGAACATAGGCACTTTGTTGATCATTGATGTATCCATGTGAAAGTAAAGAAATGAAAGAGACTATTTTAAAGAATAAGTGATTTTGGATCTGATTTGGTTAAAAATACGACTGATTCTTTTTAGAATCAACCTCTCCGATACCACTTGTTGGCCACTAAGTATACTGGATACAGCTTGGGAAGTAGTTTAAACAACAAGCTGTATTGATTTTAAATCTGAGTGCGTAGTGGAAGTCTTAGATACAGTAAGTTGCTGTGGATACAACAACTCGGTGTGCAGTGTATACTTAAATAATCACAGTAATTAAAACAGTAAAAACTGAAGGTAAATAACACAGTATTTAAAGTGGTTCGAGGTAAACCCCTCTACGTCCACTGGTCCTCAACACATGAGTAAAATGTTTATTATAATTACTACGTACACAACTACGTAATTATAACAGTATACAATCAATATATCGTTCACATAGATTGATATAAAGATCTTAGCTTCAACCGTTCACACACATTGGTTTGAGCTAAAGCTTGACTGGCTTCTTCACACAGAGTTCTTAAGCTTCGTCTTCCTCACTCCACACAGGGATGATCTGGGTTTGTTCAAAGTATAGAACAGAGTATGAACAACAGCTTTGACTTTATGAGCTTCGAGCTGATGAAGTGTTGTTCAAGATGATGAGCATTGTATATCTCTTAGATCTTAGTTGCAGTAAGCTTTGGAGATATGTTTTGCTCTGATAATAACTTTGATGGCTTTGATAATTTCAGTCAATTGGTTTCGGTTTGGTTTACTCATCTTCAATGCCTTGATGAGATATATATAGTCTCTGAAATATATATCCGTTGAGATGTATCCGTTGAGTGAGATTCCGTTCCAACGGAATGAAAAACACGATCCGGATTTAGCGGGATTTGAAGATCTGTTGACTGACAGTATTTAAAATACTTTATCCTTGAGTATTTAAATACTTCTTATTCAACGGGACTTCGACTTCTGAAGATTCCTTCTTTGTCCTGTTGAGAGCTATATGGAAGATCACTGTATTGGTGATTCGAGACAGTTTCCATACTTGGTCTTTATAAGACTTCTTTGTTATACTGAAAGGTTCCACTATGTGCTGGATTCGAGACAGGTCTTCGATACAGGTTGATGCCTCAATTCTTCGATACAGTTTCCATACTGTATTGAGGATTGGCATATATGTCAAAACCTCTTATCAACACAATTCAATACAGGGATTGATTATCCCGGCTGATTCGATACAGGGTTCTTTTTTTCCCAACACATATAACCGATTGTGTGGATTGATTGGATCAATCTATTTATAGTTCATTTTATATATTGGTTGGATCAATATATTTATAATAGTTCCGTTTATTTAGTATTTATTGGATGAATGCTTGTGAATAGGGATGTTGTTCATGGACCTAGTTTTGACTCATTCGGTTTTATTCAATTGGTTTGTAAAGGCCGTTTTGAGCCTATTTATTTTACTAGAAAATTTGTATAGGATGCAATTTTTAATGTAAAATTTATATGTAATGACGAAGATCGGAGGAAGATCCATTCGAGAAGATGAATATTCAAGACCGAAGACATGTAATTAGATTGCAATGTTTTTGTTCTAGGAGCGGTGCATGAACTACATGTTGGTATCAACTAGGTTGTGAATGTTTTGTTCATATGGTATGAATGCAACAAATGCGCTTAAATGAATTAATGTGCAAAGTGTAACATTCATCGTGAAAATTCCCCCACGACAAATTATTAAGTTTAAAAGGTTTCAAGGTTTTTCTTCCCTCCATCGAGCTTTCGGAAAATTAAAATCCAAACCGGATGTGCTATGCTTCCGAGTTATCGGGGTAGTCATTCGGGGAGGGTCGATAAATTGCCGAGAGTGCATTGGATGCCTTCGTTGGAGCAAATTTTATCCCTAGAAACATGTTCGGTTGTCGGATAAGATTCAATTGTGAAACTGATCGGCGTCGATGGTATAAATTTAACTTGTTCATGAACTATAGAAACCGTATAGGTTGGGGGTAGTGAACAAGGGGAAAAAGAAGATCGAAACATCTATTAGATGGGTTGGCGTTGGACACTACTTTATGAAGATTAATAGACCAGAAACCTGTTTGGTAACCCTCTATTAAAATTTATAAAGAACTAGATCATCATTATGAAGTGAAGTGAACAAATACTTCTGGTTTTCACATAGGAGTGTGTTATTCCGATAAAATTAGTGGGAGCTGGGTTAAAAGAATAGAAAAGACCTTAATTCTAAACTCAGATCATAATTGAACGAGTCATTAATAAATCTGTGGTACTTTATGCAGACAAACAAAATAACAACTCTCATAATGACAATGAACCCACTTGCAATTCTACTCGAGAAGAACAACCTAACCGGACCAAACTTTATGGACTGGCTCCGCAATCTGATGATATCCTCAATATGGAGGCACTGGGATACGTCTTGGAGGCGGACATTCTGGCACCTCCTGTGTGGACCAGAGCGAGTCATGAAGATGTTGAAAATCATGAAAAGTGGGTTAAGGATGACATAAAAGTCTGTGCCTATATGATGGCTTCTATGTATAATGAGCTTCAGAGAGCTCAAGAGAAAATTTCTTCTGCTAGGCAGATTTTGTCTCACTTAACAGAGCTTTATGCTGAGCACAGTCGAACTGCTAGATATGAGATATCTAAAGAGCTTTTTGGTGCTAGGATGAAGGAAGGTGAGAAAGTTGGGGACCATGTCCTCAAAATGATCTCTATGATCAAGAGATTGGAGGCTCTTGATTTTAGGATGCATGATTCTCTATAAATAGACCTCATCCTACAATGTCTTCCTGATTCCTTCTCACTGTTTGTTGTGAATTTTAACTGCAATGAGATTGCTTGCAATTTAGGGGTTGATGAACAAACTGGTAACCGCTCAGTCTCAAATGAAGACTCCGCTTTGTGATTTTTTCTGGACCTCGAAGGTCTAAGAATAAGATGAAAAAGACCAAGAAGGAGATAGGCCCACAAAGCAAGGACCTTAAGGGTAAGGGCAAGGCTCCGATGGTTCCTAAGATCAAGAAGAAGGACAAATGTCTCAAATGTGGTGAGCTGGGCCACTGGGCAAGAGATGGTCTGATCCTTCATGGCACTTCAGGTACAAAATTTTTAGGTTTGGAAATGAATTCTTCCGCTACTGTATTATCTACTTCTTGAATACTGGATTCAGGTGCTAGTTCTCACATTTGTAACATGAATTAGGATTTGAAACAAAGTAGGAAGCTTAAAGCTAGAGAAGTGATGATTACTGTCGGAAGCGGGCATAATGTCGAAGCAACTGACATAGGATCACATCTTTTAGATTTGGAATCCGGCTTTGTTTTAAAATTGGATGATGTACTTGTTTTGCCCAAGAGGCATAAAAATATTGTATATATTCCGGTCATGGATCAGAAAGGCTTTTCATTTTTCATTGGTGATAGTTCCTGCAAAATTTATTTCCGTAATAAACTAGTAGGCACTGCCACATTGTTAAATGGATTGTATCATTTAAACCTAAATAACAATGTCGTTGTAAACACTATGACTAAGAAGTGTGGTAGGGATGAAACTAATCAAGTTTTGAAATGGCATCTTAGACTTGATCATATTGGTTAGACCAAGGTTGACAAAATGGAAAAGGATGGACTTTTGGGTCCATTGGGATCGGATCCCTTTCCAACTTGTGAATCTTGCCTTAAAGGCAAAATGACCAAGTCCCCCTTCACATGGACTTTTGAAAGAGCCGTTGATAAACTTGGATTAGTCCATACCGACGTATGTGGTGCTTTGGAAGCAGCACGTAACATATATCAGTATTTCATTACGTTTACGGATGATCATACTAGGTATGGTTATGTATACTTAATGAAACATAAATCCGAGGCCTTTGAGAAATTCTAGAAATTTAAGGCCCTAGTCGAAAAGCAAACTGGTAATCATATCAAAACACTCCGGTCAGTCCGAGGTGGCAAGTATATGAGTACAGAGTTTGACGAGTTCCTTAAGGAGCACGGAATAGTATCACAACTCACACCTACATGAACTCCTGAGTTAAATGGTGTGTCGGAAAGAAGGAACCGAACCCTGTTGGACATGGTTCGTTCCGTACTTAGCTACACCGACTTACCGATTTACCTGCGGGGTTATGCACTCCTGACTGCTGCTCATATCTTGAATAGATGTCCTTTCAAATTTGTTCCTAAAACTCCTCATGAGATGTGGGAGGGCAGGAAACCAAGTCTTAATCATATTAGGATTTGGGGATGTCCCGCCTATGTCAAGAAGACTAAAGTGGAGAAGTTGGAAGCAAGTTCCGTGAAGGGACATTTTATTGGATTCCCATCTGGGACGATGGGTTATCTATTCTAAATGCTCTAAGATCGAAAGATCATTGTTGCTTTACAAGCACACTTCCTGGAAGATGATTTCATTCAGGAAGGTGGAGCAGGTAGAAGTATTTCTTTGGAAGAATATAATGAAACTCCTCGGGAGACACCTGTATAAGAAATTGGAACCAAACCTTATGAAACATAAGTACAACCACCTCGTAGGTCTAGTAGGGTGTCTCAATTACCTGAGAGGTATGGTTTTATGCACTTGGAGGAACTGGGTCTCCATGAGGTTCCAGGTGATAACCAAGAGACCGACCCAATGACCTATGACCAAGCGATGGTAGATGTAGACTCCGCAAAATAGTGGGAAGCTATGGAAGCTGAGATAGACTCGATGCATGTCAATCAGGTGTGGACTTTAGTAGACCACCCCAAGGGCATAGTGCCTATTGGGAACAAGTGGATCTACAGGAGAAAGACTGATGGGGATGGCAAGGTTGACACCTATAAGGCCAGGCTTGTGGCAAAGGGTTATACCCAGAAAGAAGGGATCTATTACCGCGATACCTTCTCGCCCGTAGCTATGATCAAGTCTATTCGCATGATGCTTGCTATAGTTGCCTACCATGATTATGAGATATGGAAGATGGACGTAAAGACGGCTTTCCTTAATGGATTCCTCGAGGAGGAAATCTATATGGAGCGCCTAAAGGTTTTGTGTCTGAGATCGATATTCATAAGGTCTGCAAGCTTCAGCGTTCCATTTATGTACTAAAGCAAGCTTCGCGTAGTTGTAACCTTCATTTTGACGAGGCTGTCAAAGAGTTTGACTTCGTGCAAAATTAAGAGGAACCTTGTGTATACAAGAGGGTTAGTGGGAACAATATTGCACTCTTAGTACTATATGTAGATGACATTCTACTACTAGGAAAGGATGTGGGAATGCTCGGTTCTGTAAAAGCTTAGCTTTCGAGTAGGTTCTCCAAGAAATATTTGGGAGAAGATACCTATATTATTGGAATTCGGCTCTACCAGGATAGAGCGAAGAGAATGATAGGTCTTTTCCAAGCCCTCTATATAGATAAGATCTTAAAGCGATTTAACATGGATGATTCTAAAAAAGGGTTCCTACCGATGCGACATGGAATAAAACTTTCTTCGAAGATGTGTCCTCAAAGTTAGGAACAACGAAAGGAAATGAGTAATATACCATATGTTTCGGCCGTGGGTAGCCTTATGTATGCAATGTTGTGTACAAGACCTGACATTGCGCACACTGTGAGCATGGTAAGTAGGTTTCAGGCAAACCCATGTAGGAAACATTGGACTGCTGTAAAGAACGTTCTCAAGTACTTAAGAAGGACTAGAGATCTGTTTCTTATGTATGGCAGTGGAGAACTGAATGTTATGGGCTTCACTGATTCAGACTTCCAAAGACAGAAAGACGATGCGATGTCTACTTCTGGCTACATATTTACTCTTAATGGAGGAGCAGTATCTTGGCGTAGCACCAAGCAAAGCGCGACTGCTAATTCCACCTGTTAGGCTGAGTATCAAGCAGCCTCGGAGGCTTCTAAGGGAGGGTTTTAGATTAAGAAGTTTCTGGGAGAACTTCAAGTGATACCATGTGCTGAGCTTCCTGTTCCGCTTTTCTGAGACAACAATGGAGCTGTAGCGCAGGCCAAAGAGCCTAGGTTTCACAATAGTACCAAACACATTGAGAGGAAGTATCATCTCATGAGAGAATTTGTTCGCAAAAGATACATTATGCTGCATAGAGTAGACTCAGCTGACAACGTCGCTGATCTACTGACCAAGCCACTTACTCAGATTAGCTTGGAGCATCATCTGGAGAACATAGTATTAGATACCATAGTGTGTGGCATTGAGTGCAAGTGGGAGATTGTTAGGAGTATGCCCTCGAATGCCACTCAAGGATGTTGAGTGAGGGCATTGTACTTGTTATTATGTAAAATATTATCAGAAGGCAAATTGAATGTTTCTTTATTTACTAATAGTCATTGGTATTCCTGACTTGTAAATATATACATAAACTAGTCCGTGTATTTGAGAGCAAAACATTCCACTCCTTATTGGATAAGGGGATCGACACTAGAAAGGTTTATGGCTCAAATACTTAATCGTTCACAAGTCGATGAAACTTGATTGGGCATCAAGTTTATGTGAAGACTTGTATGACATATTCTTTGACTTGGAGAGTGCCTGTCGATCACTAATGGTTAGTGGGAGCACACATTATAGGTATGCTAATGAGATTAGTATACTCGAATCGACTCAGCCTCGATTCGTCACACGGATTTCACTCTGGGACAGTCAATGATGGAATCGTAAGTTGTGATAGGTATTCATGAACCTTCGACTTGAGGATTTAGTAGGGATGTGCTTGTGACATTCAGATTTTCATTAGAGTAGTTCAGCCAAGAAAACAGGAAGGTGGGGGTCAACCTCGACGTGCGTATTGACGGGCAAGTAGCAAGTCCTACTGAATACCAAGATAGGATTCTTTCTCCTGTAAGTGAACAGACATATGTCCTCTGCGGTTATTGGAAAATGAGATCATACTTCTTTTGCCAAAGTATTGGAGCTAGATGTATTGGATACACGGAAGCTTAGTGATCTCGATTTGCATTAACTCATGCATAGCGTCAAGTACAGATAGGGTTTGACTGACCGTGACCCTATAACTTGATCGGGACATGTAAGAGAAGGGTTTATACGTATACTGGTATTCACGACAGAAATATTTTTGAATGATCCCAATAATTCGTTCTCAGTTAGGTTACAGTGTAGGCCGCGGCACTGGCTAGGTGGTGCTATCACTCTTTGATTCCTCTCATTGCTAACTGAGACAGACCTATCGAGTCGCGCATTAGGATAAACGACGGAATATATCAAGCTTAATCTCTCTTTGATAATATTAGATATTGGATATCTAATTTATTGGACATTAGATGTCTAATTAAATTTTGGGACATTTGATGTCTAAATTAATTTATTGGATAAATTAATTTCGGCCTAATAAATTAAATAAATTACTGGGTGATTGATTTAATTCATAGATATAATTATTTCTTGGAGAAATTAATTATATTGTTTTGTATTTTATATAATTAATTAATTAAATTAATTAATTGTTATAAATACATCGGAACGGAATGGAGTTTATCTAATTAGATCCTCGAGAGTCCGAAACGAACCAAAATAGTCCGGTTCTTCTAGATGGCCGCCCCACCTTATTCCCACTTTTCTTGGTCTTTGTCTCCACCTTAATTGGTGGAAGACAAAAGACATTAAGAGATAAGATAACTCTTTTTGATTTGGTGAGAGATGACTTTGTCTTATGTGAAGAATAAAAGGAATACTAAGAATATATCTTATCACACTTCTTGATTCCTTGTGAATTTCACGGAAAGAACTAAGAGAGCTAGTGAGAGAAAGTCTTATTCCAAGTCTTCTTCTTCTTCACATTTCTTCTTGATTTTTCTTGGAGAAAAAATTGAGAGAGAGTTGAGAGAGATAATTTGATAAATAAACTTGGAGTGTATTCATCAAATCATATAGGTTCATCATCCTATTCTAGCCGTATCTTCAGAGGATAATAGGGTGGTTGTTATTATGGTCAACATCCGGTGCGTGGCAAGTAGAGGCATGGTGCTTCGGTGCTCGGGATTTCAAAAGCTTGACGAATCGGATTCGCGAGGGAGACCACCTAAAGCTTAGGGAATCGCATTTGTGAAGAACACCATTTAATCAATGGACTTTGAGGGTATGATTTCGGATCTTCCTTTGTTTCTTTTTATATTCATATATACGTAGCTTGAATCGATCCTCTTGAGGGATTCGTGTTAAACTTCTAGTTTTCGCTTCCGCTGCGCCATTCATTTTTGTATGCGAATCCCAACAGATATCGTGGTAGTATATTATCATCAAGGAAATCATCCTACTCCATCCGAATTCAAGGTATTTTGGCTTAGAACCCTAACTTTGTCAATTTTGGGTGCGTGTTTTTCGGGGTTTGCCTATTTAAACTCGAATTGTTCGTTTATGTTGTGATAATTCTTATCGATTATTGTTATTGAGTGATTCCCAATCCATTCCATTGGTTTTTGATCTGTGAGTTGTCGATTTGGGGAGGTTTTTGAAAAACCCTCGCCCGTATTGATCGTACGTATATTTTTATGGTTGGTAATCGGGGTTGTGGGCGTACTCTGTTTGGTTATTGATGTCGTTTAGGACTGATTCGTGTTAATCTCTCGTTTAGGAGCGGACGTGTTCACTTTGGGCCATTCCTAGTCGTCGTTTATTTTCCGTCTCATCGAAGATGTCTCAAAGGCAAGTACTTTACATTTATATGCATATTCTAGTATTTGATTTATGGCTTCCCGTGTATGTTGTGGATGTGAATGCGTATGTTCACCCAGGGATGGTCTGACAGGGCCTCTGGGGATACGTAGTGTCGTGTGTATGCGTATCGTGAACTGGGGTTAACCACCCAGGGAAGGTCTGACTGGGCCTCTGGGGGTGCGGTGGCCGTGAGTCTAGTACCAACGGTTAACCTTTGAAATGTTTTGTTGGAGAACTATTTTTGTGCATGTGCACCTTCATATTCCAGAATATAAATGTTTTCTAAAATGATTTTTGGCTCTTATTTCATCTGATTAGAATGGTAGTTTAAATGGATTGTACTTGCACTAGCTGTTGTCGCTAACCCCTTAAATGGGGAAAATACTCTTGTATTTCAGGTACAGGTCATGGAGGCGAACGAGCATGCTGATTGTACGAGGATGATGGGCAAGGGTGATTCTATTCAATGGTCGTTTGTTTGGCGTCTTGTATTTTAATTTTATTAATTATGTCATTTGTTTCAGTACTCGAGTACTTTCTTCTTTTGGACATATATTTGTTTGTGGACCCGTTTTGGGAAAGATTGTTATTTATTACTGTCGGGTTCAGTCTATTGTTTTGAATGTCTTAAAATTGTGGAATCGTTCGTATGTTGATGATGTTTGTCATCAGTCGTGATGTCAAGTTTGTGCGTTAGCCTGACGGATTCCAAAGAGTTGGGTCCACGGCGCAGTAATATGCCCTGAACGTCTTGGGGGTGTTATAGAGTATGGTATCATAGTTTAGGTTTATGGATACCTAGGCTGTCGGTTATTTGGGTCTAGTCGAGTGTCGTTTATGAGCAGTATCACTACTATGCCATCATCTCAGTATGGTGGTGCTCGTAAGTTTTCCTAACTTGACTCGTTGCATTATTCTGAGTTGTTCCTTTCTTAATATCGTGATGTATTTTGCGTTTGAACTGTACTCACTAGTTACTTCTTCAGAGTGCCTGCTGCTAGAGGACGCGGATGCGGTAGGAGCGTGGCGCAGTCGGTGGGGCGGCCATGTCCAATAGCTCTGAGGCTGGTTCGGCAATGCCGTCTTTGTCGAACAGTGTTCAACCTAGTACCGAGGGTCAGCACGATCAGTCTGCTCGCTTCGGTAATGCAAATGATAACGCCAGGGTAGCTAACATTCTGCAGCAAGTAGCGAATCAGATGACACTACTAACCCAGGCGGTCCTGGTTAATCAAGCTAATGCTACTCCGATTCGGCCTACTAGTTCTGGTACCGACAAGTTGCTTCAAGATGTCATTCGTATGCGTCCTCCACAGTTTGATGGTACTTCTGACCCTTCTGGTTGGGAAAATTGGATATTTGAGATGGAAAAAGTATTTGAGGAAGCAAACTGCTCTGAGAAGAGGAAAGTACCAATTGCTCAGTACTTTCTCGCCAAGGAGGCGGCAACGTGGTGGCAGGCAGTGAAACCGCGTGACCGGGAAGCTACGTGGGATGAGTTCCGGGAATTGATGGAGGCTGAGTATTGTCCGTGTCCAGTGAAAGATAGAAGGATTCGAGCCTTCTTCAAGGCGAAACCCCATGATGTTTCCATATCGCAAGCAATCAAATATTATAATCAGCAATTACACTACGTGAAAAATCAGGTCCGGGACGAACAGGACAAGATCCGCCACTTCAACATGCGGATGAAACCGAGGGTTTGCCACTACATGTCAGGACTTGGGTGTAAGACTTTGAAAGACTATCAGAACAAGGAGATGGCCTATGAGATGTCTTCTTTAGCGACAGAGGTGGCAGCAGAGGGTAAGAAGCAGAAGACTTCCGGTCAGTTTTCAGGAAGTAAGTTTGGCGGGCATCAGAAGACTCTGTCTGGTTCGCGATCCTTTGGGAGTCAGTCCCCATCATTCGGGCGAGGCCATGGTTCTAAGTCGGCTCCTGTTGTTTCTGCTCATGGTCATACTTATTTTAACTGTGGTCTTCCGGGACATATGATGAGTGAATGTGACAAGCCGCCAGTACAGTATCATAATTGTGGTCGTTCAGGGCATCGTGCTGCGTACTGTGGAGATGTGATTCGGGCACTAGTTACTCAAGCGTCGGCCCCGGATACGAGAGAACCGAGCGTGAATCAGGCTCCGATAGCTAATCAGCCTCAGCAGAGTTTTGACAGAGGTCGAGGACGTGGACAGTCTTCTAGAGAGTAAGCGTCTAGTGCGGGGTTTGTTCTGCCCCGTGTGTATGAGATGATACGAGCCGTATATCCTGACACGACAGTGGCTACAGGTATTGTTCACATCCTTGACCATCCTGTTTCCATGCTATTCGATCTGGTGCTACACATTCTTTCATCTCTTTGAATCGTGTGCGTCGTATGCATGTTGATTGTCTAGTTGCATGTGAACCATTTGGTTTTAAACTGTCTAGTGGAGATAGTATTGTGGGGGATCATGAGGTTAGAGATTTTCCGGTGAGTATCGCGGGGAGGGCGTGGTGTTCTAATCTGATTGTGGTAGACATTAAGGATGAGGATTTGATCCTTGGTGAGGATTGGTTGGATCGACATGGGGAGATCATGAATTATAGAGCGAGGACCATTTCGACGTTAGCATCTGACGGTACTGAACATTCCTTTGTGGGATGCAAACAGAGTAGTCAGAGATTCTTGATCAGCACTTTAAAAGCGGTGAAACTCCTTCGAGGAGGTTGTACTGGTTACTGGTGCTATGCTTTAAGATCAGAAGAAGGGGGGAGTCGAGCTCTTATCTATTTCGTTAGTGAGCGAGTATCCTAATGTTTTTCTAGATGAGTTGCCGGGTTTGCCACCAGACTGTGAGGTTGAGTTCACCATTGATTTAGAGCCGGGTTCAGCCCCGATTTCGAAAATGCCGTACCATCTGGAGCCTGCCGAGATGCTTGAGTTGAAGAAACAGTTGGGAGAGTTTCTAGACATGGGTTACATTCGATCGAGCGCTTCGCCTTGGGGCGCACCGGTCTTGTTCGTAAGGAAGAAGGATGGGTCACTGCATTTATGCATCGATTATCGAGAGTTGAACAAGGTGACCATCAAAAACAAGTATCCACTCCTGAGGATTGACGACTTGTTTGACCAATTGCAGGGGGCGACTGTGTTCTTGAAAGTTGATTTGAGATCGGGATATTACCAACTCCGAGTGAAGGATTCCGATATTCCGAAGAAAGCCTTTCAGACGAGATATGGCCATTACGAGTTTGTGGTTATGCCGTTCGGTTTAACCAATACCCCAACCGTGTTCATGCATCTAATGAACAAGGTCTTCATCAAATATCTCGATAAGTATGTAGTCGTCTTTATCGATGATATTCTGATTTACTCGAGAAGCGAGGAGGAGCATGCACGTCATTGATCGCTAGAATTCGCGTAGTATGGTTTTCAAATCCGATCAATTTTAAAATTTATAAAACCTCGAAGTATTTCCAAGGTGTCGAACCCAAGAGAATTGATATGTCGAAAATAAAGGAAGTAACTCTACTCAAAATTTGACTGCTATTTAGGAATCCGAAAATTTGGTTTGTTTCTAATTATCTAACTTTAAAAATCGAAATATAAAAATTAAATAAAAGATGAATTATCTAAATCAAGCAAATAAAGCAAATTAGCAAGTTAAAATCACAAGTGAAAGCTAATTGATCCTAGGGTAGTATCATCTAATTGAGTTCACACAATCCATTCACTTGATTCCTTTTCCCCAAATTTTAATTCAATCCTAGAAATAATCACTCAGCCGATCTAGAATTCCGATCAAGGCAACCTAGAAAGATAGTTAATTTAAACCCTTTTTCCCCGCCAGGGCTCAAAGAATTTAAATCACTTAAAAAGCTCCAACTTATTTATCTATGATTTATCTTTCTCCACTTAGGTCTTAAGATAAAATCATATTGTGCATCAAGTATTTCCACTAATTAATTAATCCTTCCGGGCAAAATTAATTAGCTAATCATGCATCGATTAAGGGCCCTTTAATCTAGCATGAGATTTAACACATCTTGATCACAAGCCTAGGATGAAAGGTAAAAAGGTAATCAAAGGAACATCATGTGAACATCAATTAAAATTACTAACCCTAGAATCAATCAATGAATTTAGCCAGACATAATTGAAATTAAACAAGAAATAGATGGAGAATGCATATTATTAATATGAAAAGAGAGATTACAACCCTTACGGATGAACTCTGAGTCTTCAATCTCCGAAAAAGTAGAAAAATAATAATACTTGCTTCCTTCCAAAAAGTTCTAGTCTCAAAGGAATTAATCTTGCCAAAAAATCTAAAAGTGTGCTGAAGATGAAGAAAAGATGAAAAAGAATGATAAAAGATCGTAAACTAGGTCTAGGGGGAGGTGTATATAGCCTATGGGAGTTAAACTCCCGATTAGCCCTAATCTAGGAAACAAAATCTATCCAAAAGAGTCACAATCCGTCAAAATTCGAGAACCCGCGGAGCAGCCTATCGGACTCACCTATCGGCCGATAGGCTTGCCCGATAGTTGGTTCGTCGGTCGACTTTACTCGATAGGGCCTGGACACCTTTCGGATGCACCTATCGGCCGATAGGCTGGCCCGATAGGTTCGTCTGTCTCTTGCAAAAATCCGTTTCTTCCGTCCGTTTGACTCGACTCTCGGTCCTTTGTCTCGTTTTGGGTCCTTTTGGCTCTAAAAACCTGCAAACACACTAAAACCAACCCAAACGCGTAATACGGCTCGACTAATCATAAATAAGCCAAATACGAGCACATTAATCACGAAACGAGATAAAAACCTAGTATAAAATCCTAGGAAAATGTGGTAAAATTACCACTTATCAAACCCCCCCAAACTTAAGCCTTGTTCGTCCCGAACAACAAAAAGAAAATAAAAAGAAAGTCGTGAATCATCGTGCAACTCATAGTGTTCAACCTAATCAATACTATCCTGTAATTCTCTCTAAATAATCCGAGTGTCGTAAAAGCGAGCTGCACTCAGAATAATGATTCCGCAAAGTAGTCAAGTTCACCCTAATCATTCGTTCATGAAGAAAATCCACTCAAAGATTAACAAAACGTGAGTCAAATCGACCGCCAATATGAAAGGCTAAAATAAACAAGCTAGTTCGTCCTGCTATACGCCTAGTGGCACAATTTTCACGAGTTTCATAACAAATAAACCTGACAAGATTCCCTTATATATATGTTCAAGAATTTGATTCGAGTTGACCACTAGGTTAGGATCTCGGGATGTTTCATCGGGGTAATCCTAGGGTGGAACTTCCATTCTCATGTATTAGGAAACCGTTTGACGTAAAAGACACTCATGGGGCACATGGATGCTTCTAGTTACTAAGTTCCCGTCTACAGCGGAGAAACAACTCGAATATATAATTTCCGCATGTCCGAATCAAGGTCGCCGTTTTGCGCGAGAGTAAACAGCGGGTCACGCGAATACCCCCGGTTACTAGGTTCCCTATCATTGGCACATGTGAAATATCTAAATCACTAGTCTAATCAGGGTCGTCGTTTTACGCGAGGGTAAACAACGGGTCACGCGAATGCCCCCGGTTACTAGACTTCCCTTCATAGAACAACATTATATCGACTTTTGGGAAAAACTGACCGACTCTAAACTCAATCTAAGTGCCAACACGACTAAAGAAACAGTACGACTCACTATCCGGAAGATGTAACCAAACGTATTGACGGTGATTTTAAAACAAGTATGTATCGTCTCTTATCTGCCAAGACCTCTACAATCACGAAAAATTTTGGACCTAAATGAATACTATGCAAAACAGAAATAACTGACTACAACTCGACTAAAACTCGACCGTTTCTTCAGAGAGAAAAACAGTGTCGTAACATCGGTATCACACAAATAGAAGCACGAAAAATTCACGAATAAAGAAAAACTAAGACAAGCAAGGCTATCTAAGCAAACAACGAAAAGCAAATAAAAGCAAACACGAAATCTAAAAAAAAAACTACTACGACCTAAAAAATAGAAACTAGCAAACACACCAAACGAAAATGAACATAAAAATCTAAAAACTAAGCAACAAAAGCTAAATCCACGCACACCAATATGAGAAGCACAAATAAAAACAACGGGCACCAACACAAGCAAATAATGATACAAGGCAAACAAGGTACTCACACGTGCCGAAATTAACAAAGCCGCACTTCTCCCCCCCCCCCCCCAAACTTATTTCGCATCCCAAAGGAGGAATAAGTTTGAAAAGAGAAAGGAGTGGCTTTGTTAACGGAGTACCCGATCACCGTGGGCGGAAAATGGCGGGTTTGTCGGCCGAGAGCTCCCTTTCCTTCTCTGTGGTTGCCTTAGACTTTCCGGCCTTACACGGCTTCGACTTCTTGCTTTGATTTCCAGCCATTTCAAAGTTCCTACAAAACAACCATCCAATCAATATCCACTAAGCAACTCATAATGCAAACATTCAACGAGTGTCGACATAATCCAATAATCCCACAATATCAACTAAGAGCCCTATAATGTCCAATAAACATCAAAATCATAGACCCGGCAGCCATATACTACGATCAACAAATCACACAACCTCCCCCAAACTTCGACTCCCCCATTTCATATTCAAAGAATCAAAATCACAACCCACAATAACAAAACCACACACTACGATCATATTAGGACAAATTCTCTCCAATCCAATCTAATTCATTCAAAATTCGAATCATCACCAACAATTCAACTCATATCAATCCCAATTAACAATTCAATTCAATAAATTTACCCAATTTCAACAAATTCGAAATTAGGGTTCTTCCAATTTGGGGTTTTTTTTTCAAAATTCGTTCAATTTCATCAATTAATCCCCCAATTCGAAGTACCCATGAACAATCAAGCATAGATAACATGTTTCCCTCAAGATTCTATCAACAACCGGGCATAAAATTCAAAGAACATCAAAGTCTAACAAAAGCCCCCAAAAAGTGGATCCCCAATTCGAAATTCAACAAAACTCCAAAAAGAATCCGTCAAAGTGCTTCAAAACATGTATAGAAATGAAAAACAAGAGGATTAAGTGTCGAAATTAAGTACCTTGATCGAGTTTTGAAGGAAAAACAGATGCGAAAATTGCCCCTTATGTTCTATCGTCCGATAGGTGTGTGTGTGTGTGTGAAAAATGGGTGGGAGAAGTGTATAAAAGGGGGTATTAACCGGGTCGAAGCGGATACTGGGCCGGGTATTTCCTATCGGGCTGGCCTATCGGCCGATAGGCTGGGCCGATAGGACAGACAGAAACTTACGTACCTTACTATCGGGCGGGATATCGGTCGATAGGGTCTGCCTATCGACCACTGCTTATAACATTTTTTTTTTCTCCTCAGCCTATTGGTCGGGCCTATCGGCCGATAGGCTCGCCCGATAGGTTCGTCTGTCTCAAAAAAAATTTTTCAACTTTTTCTATTTCGCATACTTGGTCCCGTTTTTGCTTGGATATGGCGATTAAAGACCTGCAAGTATCCAAAACTCGGCGTGCATGGATTAGAACTTAACAAAACTAACAAAGCTACTACGAAACTAGAAACTACAAAAATCACGCAAACGAAAAATCGAAAACAAATGAATAAAACGAACTAATATACATACGTTGGGTTACCTCCCAACAAGTGCTACGTTTAACGTCTTTAGCTAGACGATACCTCATTCATTCCGGGTCTTCAGCGACAACTCCCCCTTGAACGGGTTTGTTGATATCAAGATAGCATACGTCCCTCTCATTAGATCGAAACTCGTTCGCCTCCAACATTCGAACAATGCCCGCATGTCGTAGGCACACCGTTGTTTGGTATGTCCCTCTTCAGTCGTGATGTCGAGTTTGTGCGTTAGCCTGGTGGATTCCAAAGAGTTGGGTCCATGACACTGTAATATGTCCTGAACGTCTTGGGGGTGTTACAACCACGACGGTTGTTCATCATTATATTAGTTTTCGCTTGCCACGACCACGTCCCTCTCATATTATAACTTGCCACGACCTCGCCTCCAATATATATAAGTACTGTTAATCATTATATTAGTTTTCGCTACCTTTTGCACTATGCCTTTAGTCCTAGATTTCTTGACCTTCAACATATTTACTATACCTCGCTTCGCACTTTTATCCGTGGCACTACTAGTTCCATTGGTGCCAATAGTGCCGGTTGTGTCGTGCGATCCACCAGTCATGATCCTAAACAAAAAAAACACAAAACATGATCAGTAACACCATTTAATAAAAAGATTAAGATATTTTATGTTACAAGTTCATCATACAAGACATATTATACCAAAAAAAACACAACAGCAGTTAAGTTATGATAACAAAGCAAACATACATTTCTTGGATTTACTTTTTCTTTTACGCTTCTTGATAGGTTTTGATCTTTTATGCCCATGCACATTTTGAAATTCTGGATTAACATATTCTCCCTCATCATGGTCATTTCTAGAATAAAAACATTCATATTCATCATCGCCATTCATGATCGTGGAAAAATTCACTCCAGAAAAGGGATCATCTATATTATCGACTTCTTCGTCTACACCATCAGTGACTTGATAACTATTATTGAGTTTGTTTGACAATACAACAATTGACCACTTCTTATCAACTGGATCAGTAACATAGAACACTTGTTGAGCTTGAGTTGCCATAATGAACGAATCATCTTTGTACCCAACCCTCTCAAGATCAACCCTTATGAATCCCCGCATTAAATATTATTAAAAGTGTAGAAATAATAGTTTTAAATATTATTTATAAATAAATCAAAGAAACTATGGAATAAATCAATTAGTCTGTTTAATTTAAAATCTTATTTAATTAATATAAAAGAACAAAATAAATGAAAAACTCATATTTACTAAATTATATAATTACTGATTTTATGAATTTTCAAAGAGATATTTCTAAATATATAAGAAAAATTTAATAATAATATACTAATCCGTAGATTAATCTTTGTACAAAGAAAATTTTAGAAAATAAAAATTGATCGTTTTAAGTAATTTTTAAGTGATTTTTTTTATTTTTAAAGGATTTGTTAATTTATCTACTTTTGAAATCAAGTATATATTTTTGAGATTTTTGGATTTGCCTTTGTATTTTAAATTATATCCAAATAAATTATGTAATTTTTTTTTCAAATATAAGGATTAAATTATCTCCTCTTTCGTTATTTAACAGAAACGGTTAATACTTAACGATTTTGGCAAAAAAAATGGACCAATTATTTATGTGTTCTCTTGAACGTAAATGTGCCTTTTTAATACTTCTATATATTAAGTTAACTTTTTAAAAATAATATCATATAAAAATGATATAAAGTTTCAACTGAACCAAATGTCACTTAAGTTTTTTGTAATACAAGTTTCACAAATTACTAAAATACTCTAATTATTTTTCTTCGTTTGATGTAAAATTTCTTGAATTTAGTATTTTTAAACATGAAGTTCAATGCCTAAAAAGTACCCTATAACGCGGCCGTGGTCATGGTCGTGGCCGAGGGCGTGGCGCAGCCGGTGGAGCAGCCATGTCCCTCAGCTCGGTAGAAGGCTCAGCTACGCCTAGCTTGTCGGACTCTATTCAACCTAGCACCGGTAGTCATCAGGAACCGTCAGCCAGTCTGGGAACTTCTACAGGGAGCCAACCGGATGTGGGTGTTGCCACCATACTGCAGCAAGTGGCGAACCAAATGGCTCTTTTAACCCAGGCGGTACAGCTTAACCAACCACCTCCTGTTACTGACACTGGGGCTGAGAAGTGGTTACAAGATGTTATTCGTATGCGCCCTCCCCAATTTATTGGTGCAAATGATCCGATCGGCTGGGAAGATTGGATTAATGAGATGAATAAAGTTTTCATGGCCGTGAATTGTCCAGAGGCACGTAAGGTGCCGCTTGCCCAAGATTTCCTATGAAGGGATGCGGCTAGTCGGGTGGCAAGTCGTTGCACCTCAGATCGTGAGGTTTCATGGGACGAGTTTAAGGAATTGATGGAGGCCGAGTTACGCCCGTGGCCTGTTCAGGAGGCCAGGATTCGAGCCTTTATGAAGCTAAACCCCAGGATGTCCCTGTATCTCAGGCAATCATTGAATACAACCGTCAACTCAACCATGTGAAAAATCAAGTGAGGGAAGAGAGAGATAGAATTCGTCACTTTGACATGCGAATGAAGCCAAAAGTTCGGCACTATATGTCGGGCCTCGCTTGCGCCACATTGAAGGAGTATCAAGATAGGGCACTAGCATATGATATGTCCTTCACTACTACCGAAACGACAAGTGAGAGTAAGAAGCAAAAGACCACTGGAAAGTTTTCTAGCGGTAGAGGTGGCAACCCGCGGGGATCGCAGTCGGCAAGCTATACAACCAAAGGGTCTTCCCGTGCATCGGGAGGTAAACGGAATTTCAGAGCTGGTGCTAATACGTCCCTCTTCAGTCGTGATGTCAAGTTTGTGCGTTAGCCTGGTGGATTCCAAAGAGTTGGGTCCATGACACTGTAATATGTCCTGAACGTCTTGGGGGTGTTACAACCACGACGGTTGTTCATCATCTCACGATGGTGCTGAAGAAGATGATATCATCACGTGCACGATGGTCTTTCGTGGTCACGATGGTTTACACACGACGATCCCCGACAGCATTCAGCATTGTAGGATATAGGGCCCGGCAGCGGCCGCAAGCTGTAGGATACAACGCCCGACAATGCCCGCATGTCGTAGGCACACCGTTGTTTGGTATGTTGATGTTCTTAGCATAGCGCCCGCATGCTGTACAATAGTTTACACACGGTGATCCCCGACAGCACTCAGCAGCTGTAGGATACAGGGCCCAGCAGCGACCGCAAGCTATAGGATGCAGCGCCCGCATGCTGTAGTGAAAAATATTTATGTTCTTGTGCACACGATAGCTTGTCCCATCATGGGCACGATCATGTGCCCCATCATGTGCATATGAACTTTTGGTATTTTTGCCAATTTGATTTAATGTGTTATCTAGAAGGATGTTTTGTGATTCTAAAATTGCTTGTTCAAACATTAATTACTACATGACTTCTTATACAAACTCGTATTTGTTATTTCGTGTAATTCATTAGTATATGAGATATTTCATACAGATGATGAACTTATATGTACGAACTAATACATTGATAATATGCAATATATTATGTTAATTCAATCTATAACTTTTAAATAAGTATATTGTTAACAAATACTTGCTAATACATAAGTAACAACACGTAAATTCACGAGTAATTTGAGAAATTAGTAAAAAATGTTGATGTTCTTGTGCACACGGTGGCTAGTCTCATCGTGGGCACGACCGTATATCCCATCGTGTGCACATGAACTTTTGGTACTTTTGCCAATTTGATTTAATGTATTATCTAGAAGCATGTTTTGTGATTATAAAATTGCTTGTTCAAACATTAATTACTACATGACTTATTATACAAACTCGTATTTGTTATTTCGTGTAATTCATTAGTATGTGAGATATTTCATACAGATGATGAACTAATATGTACGAACTAATACATTGAGAACATATAGACTACACACGATATGCAATATATTATGTTAATTCAATCTATAACTTTTTAAATAAGTATACTGTTAACAAATACTTGTTAATATATAAGTAACAACACGTAAATTGATGAGTAATTTGAGAAATTAGTGAAAAATAATGATATTCTTGTGCACACGATGGCTAGTCCCATCATGGGCACGATCGTGTGCCCCATCGTGTGCACATGAACTTTTGGTATTTTTTGCCAATTTAATTTAATGTGTTATATAGAAGGATGTTTTGTGATTCTAAAATTGCTTGTTCAAATATTAATTACCACATGACTTCTTATACAAACTCGTATTTGTTATTTCGTGTAATTCATTAGTATATGAGATATTCATACAGATGATGAACTTATATGTACGAACCAATACAATGAGAACATATAGACTACACACGATATGCAATATATTATATTAATTCAATCTATAACTTTTTAAATAAGTATATTGTTAACAAGTAACAACACGTAAATGGACGAGTAATTTGAGAATTAGTGAAAAATATTGATGTTCTTGTGCATACGATGGCTAGTCCCATCGTGGGCACGATCGTGTGCCCCATCGTGTGCACATGAACTTTTGTGCATCCTCCCCGCGGTCATGGGCTACTGCTGTCGTGTGCATCCTGCAATGATCGTGCACACACCATGGCTAGTCCCATCGTGTGGACGATCGTGTGCCCCGACAGCACTCAGCAGGTGTAGGATACAGGGCCCGGCAGCGTCCGCAAGCTGTAGGATACAGCGGCCCACATGTTAGTTGTGCGCACGAAGTCAAGGCCGTTGGACACGACCGTTGCACATGGTGGCTTGCCATCATGTACAGCCATCGTGTCCGGAAGAATTTGTCGGAATTTTTTTTTTTCCGGCGGTAAAATATTGATGCATACCTTCTTTATGAACCCAGAAGCACGACAAATGAAGTCCTATTTGAATTCAACTTTTCTTTTCGAATAATCTTGTGATTTTTATAAGATTTTTGAGAGACCATTTGTCAAAAATGGTTGTCTTGTTTTGATATATATATATATATATTGTAGTTAAATTTTGGTTGTTGGACATTAATGATCAGCTTTGAGCAGATGAGGAAAATGAAAAAGAAAAAAAAAGAGTTTAAATTAAATAAAAAAAAAAGAGAAAGTCAACATTACAACTTTTGGAAGGATATTTTAGTCATTTTAATCAAAATAGTACTAAAAACTTATACTCTTATGAATGATGATATAAAACTTGTCAATTTTATGATTTGGTATTAAAAAAAATTAATTCCCCATAATTAAATCTCACAAATTTAGATTTATTTATTTTATTTTATATTATATTTTAAATAATGCGCATTTTTGGTACAACTTATACCATAGCATTTATACATAATTCGGTAGTTTTAATATTTTTTAAGTTTTATTATTCTAGATTATATAATTACTAATTTATCATTTTTTGGAGATACCTTCTTAACATATATAAGCATTAACTTTTGATAATATCATATTGATCAATAGAACAACTGTTGTTTTGATTTTTATATTATTAAATTATAATTATTATGTGATGAATTTTTAAAGTTATCTTTCTAAAATAGAATAAATTATATTTTTGCTCCCTTTTATGGTAAAGAAAATGATCCTTTTATGGTAAAAATTATATCATACGAATTTTCCATCAAGAACTGTGCATTTAGCAGAAATGATATCATTAGATTGTTTATTCGTAATTTTATTTCTCCATAATTTCTTTTCGGTTTAAATTTTTTATTATTAAATTATATGCAGAATATTTTAATATTTTGTAATAATCGTATGTTTTCTCATATTGTTTATTTTTATCAATAACTGAAGTTCTTTAAAAAATATAAATAAAGTCTAAAAAGTATATAAAATATTAAAAATTATTAAAAATATAAGTGAAAAATATTAAAAACAACTGACTTAAAATATTTAAATAAAAAAATAAACTGAATGTATTAAGAAAATAAAATAACCTTAAAAAATAATAAAATTAAAAATGCTATTTGTTTTAAAAAAGATAAATTATCTAATCAACTAAAAAATCGACATAATCACTTAATTAAACTAAAATATTATTAACATTCAATCTTATATTTGACTGAATTTTTAAAAAATTTTAATAAAATTTATCTAATTTCTTTTAGCTTTAGTTGAGTTTTTTCAAAATAGATTTTATTTGGGTTTTCAGACTTTTAATTTGGTTATTTTTCAAGATTTATTTAGTCTTTTGAATACTTTTTTCAATCTTTATTTAGCTTTAAGTGATTTATATTTTATTTTTAGTTTAAGATAATTTTTTGAATTTATTTTGCTTTTGAAATCAACAATATATTTTAGTAAACTTGGATTTGATCTTGTATTTTAAAATCATATTTGGATTATTTATGTAATGTTTTTAGTTCCGAATAAGGATTAAACCTTCTGTTTAGCCATTTAACATAAACCATTAAATACTTAATGATTTGAACCATTTTTACGAAAGAAAATGACAAAAAAGGGACGCGAGACCAAAGTTGTAATTTTTCCTCCTCTAATATGTAAGCAATTATTTTTTTGATAATAACATATTAATCAATAGAATCATCTCTATCTAAGAAAAGTTATAGAGAATTATAAATCTTTTTAAAAATATGGGATAAATATTTCATTTATCTTTACTTTTAAATCACTCAAAGAATAGGAAATTCGTGTAAGGAAGTACGATAATTATTTGATTGTGATATTGCAACAATAACTGATTACATAAGAGAGTTTATGTTGTGTATTTATTTTCTATTATGCTTTAGATGATGCACGTTTGTATTATTTTGATACAATTGCTTTTATAATATTTATATATCTTAGGTAATGAGTTACACATTTTAACAGTAAACTGTTTATTCCACAAATGATATTATACTCATCAGATAGTAGACCGGCATTTAAATTTCAAGGACGACAATTGTCATTAATTGTGCACTCTCTCAAGTCGACGTGTATCTGTCAAAAACCGTATTCAATCATGGTCAGCTTTATGTAGCCATATTAAAGTGAAGAACACGAAAGGCTTGATTTTTTTTATTGCAACAAGCATGGTGTAATCGTAGGTAAAACAACTAATGCAATTATAAAGAAGTGCTACAAAATTTATGATAAACGGCTTACGTATTATGCATTTCTATGTGAATATTTTCGTATGTTCCCGTTTATTACATGGGTGGTACAGTAGTTATATAATATAGATTCGTATTTATCATCAATGGTTAAAAATTACAGAATATGATTCACTCACAAGTGTTATGAGCTCTCTCCAAACGCTGTCGCCTTCCCCGGCGCCAACCAGAGAGGATGAGGATCAACTGGAACAAAGCATCAAGAAATCAAAGTATGGGGAAAGGGATATCGTCATGGGGACAGTGGAGTTTGCTCCGAAGTCCTAATTTCCGCCTTTGAGAGAAGTGGAACAACAGCCACAGACACCCCCGGTGGGGGGGGGGGGGGGGCAACGACCGCCAGACATTGGAGTTAGTGGAGGAATAGAGCAACCGGGTATGGCGGCATCAAATGTGTCTTATAAAGAGGCCTTCACCGGTAACACCTCGATGCGAAATCTCAACGAAAGTGATGATGACGATGACTTCCCGGTGTTCGATGACGATGAATATAATGAAGAGGATGACGATCCTTTTTGCCCGATCATCATTCTCACAAAGGAAGAAAAGAGGAACATTTGAAAGAAGTGGAGGCGATCACTGATTATAAACGTATGGGAACGTCGAGTGGGATACATGTTTATGCAGAAGAAACTACATGCGATGTGGCAGCCAAGAGCATTTATGGATATCATTGCTCTGTAAAATGACTACTTCATTGCCAAATTTCATTCGAGAGAAGATTATAAATTTTCCAGGGACGAAGGACCATGGTCTGTCTTCGATCACTATCTCATGGTGAAGGAATGGGTCCCAAACTTTGATCCGATCATGGATAAAACAGAGAAAATCATTGTGTGGATAAGGATCCGCTGCCTTCCTATGGAGTTATTTGACAAGATGTTCTTGGAGAAAGTTGGAAACAAGATTAGCCGATATATTAGAGCTGAATACAACACGGATATGGGTTCAAGGGGGAGGTTTGCTCGCCTGTGTGGAGGTAGACGTCACTCAGCCGTTGGTGGCAACCTATAAAGCACGGGGACAAAATCGGCGAGTAGAATATGAAAGCATACAATTGGTCTGTTTCAGATGTGGTACATACAGGCATAGATAAGAACCATGCCCGAAGAATAAAGATGAGGGGGCGGTGGCAATGAATTCACCGAAAATAGAGGTAGAGGCTGAAAAGGAGAACACGTCCAAAGGAGTGGCTGAAGATGCACAAATGGAAACAACCGCAAATCTCACAGAAAATGAAAAGGCTAGTCCTGGATGGTTGCCCAAACGAAACATAATTATGGAAAGAAGAAAGAAGGGAAGTATCAAACTAAAGATAACAACAGACATAATGGAAAATGTTGATAACTGATTGGATCAACGTAACGTGTGCCAACCTGGAGTAGGTGGATCGAAGCCACGTAGAAAAACAAAAGATCAAGTCAGTTGGATCACAAAATTTTATTGATGATCGTAATCTGTGATAGAGCCGAGCTGAACTTTTAAGCTGGTCTAAATTAACTGCTTATTTTTTACAAGTCTTTTTCTTTATATTCTCTCTCTTTTTCTGTCTCTCCTTTTTGAAAATTTCCAAAAGTCCTTTCTTATCATACATTCTCTCTCTCTCCCTCTCTCTCTCTCTCTCTCTCTCTCTCTCTCTCTCTCTATATATATATATATATATATATATATATATATAATCTTAGCCAATCAGCGGGCAACAGCTGGAGAATGTTTGGGAATGCATCCAAACACTTGTCAGAGGGAGAGCACATGGCGGTCCTTCGGGACTGCTTTGGGAAGAGGGAGGACAGAATGCCTTAACTGTCCTGTATGCCTGTTCCGCGTGTCCTGTGTGCCTGTCCCGCATGCTTCTGGTGATGCTTATCTGTTGTGGTCGGTATTGGGGTCAGCCATCGGGTCTCCTGCTGCTCTGATTGGTCATGTCATGATGGTGTTTTGGAGCGTATTTATCCTGGATCTGGTCGGCCCTTTCGTCCTTGCTCCGGACTGGTCATCGGGTCGGCCTCAAGTCTTTTGATTGTTCTGTCCGGTCCAGTCTTAACATGACTTAGGAGTAAATTTGATACGTACTCAGACGGTCCTCCCTGTCACTCTGCTCAGTCGGTTCATCAAAAATCGATTCTCTTGTCCTCTGGCCCTCCTAACCGGGATAGTTGAGCTAGCGGGGAGTGCATACGTGGATGCCAAGGCGGATGAGCTATCAACAAGGGCCCTAGAGTCCAGGGTCGTGCCGGGTGGCCGGGGCTGGAGTCGATTCGTATTTAGGCCGATCCGGCTTCTCAGGGAGGATGGGATTCTCGAAGGGATGTCAGTTCGATTTCCGCATCGGTTCGATTTCCACGTCTATGTCATAATGAGGGACGCATGGCAGGATTTGATTTCACGGTACTGACCACAGGTCGTTGGTACTCGCGATGGTTCAGTGTTACGCATCAGTCATTTAATGCCCGTCTCTCATTATAAATAGAGGGGTTCTTCCTCTTTATGCTTTCTTTTTACTTCCGCCATTTTTTCCGATTTTTTGCAGAGAAGAAGTTCCAGTGAGTTTGTTTTCTTGCTTCCCCCCTATTTTTTTTGTCATTTCAAGTAACTGATATGTCGGATCTGGGGGATGTGAGGGCGGCAGAGTTGGCCGTGTCGCTGGATCGTATGGGGGTGGCGGATTTGTCTCTAGGGGGACTCCCATCGACTGAAGTGATGAGGAGGGAGGCGGCGAGGTAGCGAGGTCGGCGGGACCTGAAGAGGTAGAGGTGGTTGTGTCGCTGGCATCGGTTGGCGGAGCTTCAGATAAGGAAGGGGAAGTTGAGCTTGAGGAGTCCTGGGTTTGGCCTCGGTCATCCCTTTTCGTGGAGGCGGCGTGGGACTCAGCCTCAATCCGAAGCGTCGTTACGGAGGAGAAACTGGTGGCCTGGTGGCGGCGGTTCAAAATCTTAGCGGCAATGTGGATGTTCGTCCCGTATCCCGAGGAGAGGCCTCACCTGCCGCTGTGTGGCTGCACGGTGGTGTATTATCGCTCCTTGTTGGCGGGATTGAGGTTCCCGCTTTCTTTCGGTCTGTCCGGATTGCTGAGGCAGTGGGGCCTTTCTATTGCCCAAATTCATCCCAACGCTTGGGCTCGAGTGGTGGGTTTTTTCATTCTTTTCAACCAGTAAGGCTGGCCCGAGCCCAGTTTTGAGGAATTTAATAGCCTCTTCTTGTGGATTCCAGTCGGAAGATCCGGCTCGGGCTGGTTTTATTTAACAGCTCGGCATGCCATGCATAATGAGGCGGTGGATATGCCGGAGACCATACACAGCTGGAAGGAGCAGTGGTTTTACATCGGGGGATCTTGGAGGGGCTCGGTGGATGAGTTCGATCCCGGCATTGTGGACGCGCAGCTTCGGATCCCGGAACACTTTATTGCAAAAATGCGTAAGTATAGTTTATTCTGTTCTGTTCATTTTTTGTCTATCGCTCATCATTTGTTTCCTGTGAAGATCATATTCTGGCGCAGGATACGTCCTCTGAGTTTGACGATCGGATTGAGAAGCTATTGGAGCTTTCCCCCGAGCAGAGGAAGTCGCACCTCCTTACCACCAAGGAGAATCTCTCGGCCGCCAGTCTTCAATCCACCGACCCGAATATGTCTGACCCATGTAACTTTTTTTTTCTCTTTTTTTTTTAACTTTTCTTTATTTTTCTAGTTTCCCGGATCAAGATTGCATCAGGGATGAGGGAAACTTTGGCGCAGCAGGTGTAGCGATTGGATGTTGAAGCCGCCGAGTGGAGGAAGCGTGTGGGGGATAAGTGGAAGAGGGAAGGGACCGAGCCCGAGGGTAGCGTCAACAAGGCGGAGGCTCCCGCTGCTCCATTGCCTACAATGCTGAGTCCTGTCCGAGTAAGCCGTGCGGCTTAGAAAGAGGCCTTGGTTGATTTGGAGGGGCACTACCTTCCGGTTAACAAGGACCGTGAGGATCCCTGTGCCGAGATGAGGGGGCGGAGTCCGTGCTTGTTCCTTAAATATGTCCGGGCGGCCACTCCAACCACCAAGATGCTCGATCTGGTCCCTCCGGCTGTGGCCGAATCCAGCCATGTCCCTATTCGGGGTTGGACGCAAAAAATTGGAGCTGGTGACCAACGATATGGATCCTGTCGAGCAGCTCCAATTCGGAAATGCTCAGCTCGGTCGTGCACTAGGAACCTATGTGAAGGATGCCGGGGAGTTCCAGGCCCTGGTTGAGAAGCATAAAAAGATGGCGGCCAAGCTTCAAACCCTTCGGGAGGAGCATCATCTCTGCCCTTAAATGATCAAGTCCCTGGAGGAGGACATAGCCTCCATGAAGGAAAAATTGGAGATCCTGTAGAGCCGTGTCGGTGAAGCCGACATATGGAGGGAGAAAGCCCGCGAGATGACTGAGGCGATGGAATCTATGCATAAACAGTGCGAGGATATTCGGGCAGAGCACAAGGCTCATCTAAGGGAGACAAGTGCCTGGGTTGAACGCATGACCGATCAGGTTAGCACTTGCGAAGCTGTGGGCTATGCCAAAGGTCTGAGTGACGGGGCTGTAATATCCGCAATTTTTAATTTCGGTAATTTTCTTTTTTCGGAGTAAGTTCGTTTTGACAACTCTATCATGACCGTTTCGTCATTCCGAGAATGATTAATTCTGCACTTTTTGTCATCCGAGTTCGTTTCGGTGTCGTTTTGTTGAGTTCCGTGTCCTTAATCGACTTTTTCAAGTGGGAGTTCGACTTTGTAAAGTCACCATTAATTCTGGGAAACTCCAAAAATTATAAATCTTTGCAATATTGTAGAACATCGAGCTAGCTTTCCAATGGTTCAAACGGTGAGTCAATCGGAGTCCGGACGAGAGAGTTATGGTCGTTTCAATTTTTGGCCGATCACTTCCAGGAGCCTTTCGGCCGATAGGGGGGGTCGATAGGCTCTCGCCGGCATTCCGTATGGGTATCGGTTGGGCCTATCGGCCGATAGGTGGCCGATAGGTTACCGTGTTACACTATAAATGTGTTGTTTTGAGCGTGAAACGGCTCATTTCCTTCTTCTTTTTCCTTAGACGCGAGAGAGTGAGAGAGGAGGAGAGCTTCTCATCATTATCATTTGGAGGGTTGATTTTCATCATTCTTCTTCGGTTGCGGTCGGACAATCAATCCAACGCGTGTTCTACGAATCTAAATACTTGAATCACTCAAGGTAATATCTCTTGAAACCCTACCTTTTTGGATAATTGGGGATTTTGGGGTTTTGTCCGATTCTTTCCGTTTTGTTGATGGATTCTTGATGAATATGATTAATCTTGTTGATATCATTAGTTTTCCTACGGATTCATGGTATATTTTCATAGTTTTGCGGAATCGAGAGGGTTTGGTTGTGGTCCGCCCTCGTTGTTATTTTTGTGCGAATATACATGAATCGTAGGCGGGTTTCCGGGTGTATTCCATTTCCGTAATCGTTTAGAAGTGGTTGTGATTGTGCTATTCGAATCGTTAGGTTCATCTCCGCCGGTTCCTTGCGGTCGTGTTCAACTCTTCCGTATTCGTTCGCTTTTCCATTTCTCGTGATATCGAGGCAAGTACCTTGCCCATACTCTTCTTATTTTGTGGATATGATGATCGGTGATCGTCTTGGTGTGTTTGTTTGGTTGTTTGAAATGAAGTTTCAAAAGATTTCGGTTTGGCCTCGTTAAAGGTTTTCTTTCAAAATGCGTGTGTTTTGTGAACGGCGTGTTTTGGGAATTGATTATGATTTGATTATTTTGAACGTTGAAGGATTTGATGATGATACTCCTATTGTTTAAAGTTATGGAATCGTGTATTCCGTATTTAATCTTGTTATTGTGTTTTGAAGAGTTTGATAATGGTGTCGAGTTAATGGCCATCTCTAGTGAGTATTCTTAATGAACTTACATTCTTGGCATGTTAGTTTTGCATGAGTAATGTGTGTGTGTGTGTGTATGCTCACTACGGGTTAGATCCGACGGGGTCTCGGTAGGGGTCCACAGAGACGTGGATCGACGAGCTTGCTTTTAACCACTACGGGTTAGATCCGACGGGGTCTCGGTAGGGGTCCACAGAGACGTGGATCGACGGTTAATTGTGGTGCATTTTACAAATGTGACTTATTTATGGCATTTAGGAAATGAGCGCTTTTGAACGGTTTTCATGATTGCATGCATCGACTAAGTGTGTAAGAGGTAAGTTGTTCGTTTGGCTTACTTGGCTAGGATGGCACAAGAGTATTTTGTTGTTTGTTTTAAATCCTTTATTTGTGGATTTTGATGTTGGGAGACGAGCCTTGTGGTCGTTCTTGTGTACTGTGAGTTGATGAGATTTGGGGCTAAAATCCCAATGGTTTTGTAAAAGTCGTTTTATGGATTTGGGGCTAAAATCCCAACGGGTTGGTAAATGTCATTTTTCGGAAAGTAAAGATTTGGGGCGGTGACCCCTTTTGTCTTTTGGATTTTTGAAAAGTAGGATTTGATAATCCTAAATTGTTTTCTATTAAAACTCTCGATGGCATTCTAAACCGTTTTATAAATTACTTCCATTGATTTATGATATTTCGATTTTGAAATGTTTTCTCAAACCCTTGCCTCGGGAGGTACTTTTCGTTTCGTTTGGATCTTTGAGGATCCTTGGTTATTGTTATTCGTGGAATGTGAATTGTATGGCTCGTATTTGCACTTTGTTCTTGCACTAGCAAAACAGTGGAGTTTTGCTAACCCCCGAGTATTCGGGGGGTGGATGTCTGTTTTTGCATTCAGGTTTTGGAGCATAACACAGGGTTGGCACGAAGGATGATGAAATATGATCGATACTAATCACATGAGGAACCGTACATCGTGTGTTGGTTCAGTTGTACTTTATTTTCCGCTGCTATATTGTTCCCGTTGTACGGGTGTGGTTGTATTTTGTCCCCTGCGTGGGCATGAGTTGTATTTGAGTTGTATGTATTTGTGGAAAGACCAAATCGGTCTACTGAGTCATTTTAGCCTGAAAGGCATGGTTGAGTTGTTATATGTCGTTACCGGCTGGTAGATCCTTGAGGAAAGGTTCTACGGCGTGTAATATCCCCGAGCGGATTGGGGGTGTTACATAAATGGTATCGAGCTTAGGTTGTGGAAACCTAGTCAGCCGGGTCGATGGTGTCTATTGAGTTTTGTCTCGTCGGATTTAGTCTGACTGAGTCGTGTCGCGACGCGTCGTTTGAGTTTGTTGGTCGTGATTAGTATCGTGGGGCGATCATCATCTTCGTGCGACCTGTGGAAGTAAGTCTCCCTTCTTCGTGTTGTGCCTCGTGTGACACGAGCTATTTTTATGATTATTTGTTAAGTGATGGAATCTTTATGTGGATTTTGATTTCACGATATGTATTTAATCGACTCTCGTATTTGATTTATACGAGGAGTGTCGTCACTTGTGATGTCTTTTATTATTGTTTTTGTCCGTTCTCGATGATTTTCGAATCGATTTGCACGTTTTACAAGTTCTCTTGTGGAAGCTTTGTGCTTATACGCGTTCGACTTGTTCACTAGCCAGTGCGTGAGGGTCCTTAGAGGCCTCGAATGGGGCCAGTGGTTTTGTTCTGAATGTGGTTATTTGACTCTAATATTTTGTTCTTATGAGGAGTTGTGTTCTTTGGATTGTGCATGTTGAATCGTATTTCTTTTATCCATTGCGTGAGTTCTTTTGTAATGACTTTCGATATTTTACCGACCGAGTTTTATTTCGAAAACCGATTCCCTTAACTGAGTTTTTGGCATTATGGCCTTGATCATTTTGGCGAAATTCTTATGACGGTATTTAACATTTTGTAAATGGCCTCTGTGAGTTTTTGAAATATTACCGTCATCAGCCTTTTTGGCATCGTCCTTTTTGGCATTGAATTATTTTCGAAAACTTGAGTATCTTAGAAATAAATTTCGAGACATATTTTTTTCAAATGAGCTATTTTCTTGTGGTACATCAAGGTGCCACAATATATTTCAAAAATTTTCTGCCTCGGGGACCAAAATGTTTTGAGATATTTTTAATGTTTTAGAAACACTTTTATTTAGACCCGAGGGTCGAATATTCTGAAAGTTTTCACTAAGAGAAGGTGTCCTCATTTTTTTTTTTCAAATGCGAAACGGTTCTCCAAAGTCTCGATAACGATGTTTCACGTTTGTACTTTTTGAAAGGTGATACTCAAGATCAATCGGTGTTCTTCTAAATTATTTTCAATTTGAGGTTTTCTTTTTTAAAACTTATCCATTCCGTTTGAGGGTGGGTATATATGTATGATGTTCGCGTTGTCATTTTTATGTTTGCTCCAAGTATGACCGAATTGGCGGTGTGAGCGTTGAGTCGTTTTCCACACATTTGTTGTGTTAGCCCCTTGTGAGAGGTGGGATGTTGGTGTTGAATATTGTCGCCTCGTGGTGATTTCTGCGTTGTCGCGCATGTGCGAGCTGTTAGAGCTTGGGTTGGTATGGTCGTGTGCATCGGTGATCGTTCGATTACGTGTCGGTTGTTTAACGCCTTGTTACCTTGCTCTGTTTTGTGAATTTCGTGGATGAGGTCGGGGTAATACCGTACTATTTTGACTTCGTATTTTCTCTTTCTCGATCTATCGATTCGCTCACGTTCGTTGAGACTTTATGAAATTGTTCGTATTTCGGTTTCATCGTCCGAACGAACTGTGATCTGTTGTGGGTCGATCCGGTTATCGTTGTGATTTTTTCGAGTTCGGTTCGATTCTTGTGAACCTTGTTCGGGAGTAACATCATTTGGTTCTACTAGTCCTTTTATTCAAGGGATCGGATTTTGAACTTCAGTATATTCTACTTTGTCGACTCATTTATGTTCGTTGACATTTCGAGCTTGTCCCGCCCCTTGTTTTTGTTTATCGAACGGGTGTGGCATCATTTCTAATAACTCGTTTGTCGTTGTGACTTTTCAATTTCTATTCCCTTTCATGTGGATCTTATGTGAATGCATACGTTGTTGTTTTCACCGGATCATATATTGTCTCGAGTCGAGATGTGAACCTTGGAGTTGTTGTTTGAATTTTTATTGTTCTTCGTGATTCGAACATGATTGTTCGCTTTTTGTTGTCTCGACCGTTGTGGTTCGGTCGTTTGTTTGTTCGGTTTTTGTCCTCGTTTCGTGATCGTTGAGCATTCAGGCTCATTCCTAATTCCCTTAAGTTTGGGAAATTAGTCTCGTTTTCGATCTTCCAACCCTTGGGCGGTGGAATTCCGTACTTGTTCAGCGATTGACTTGCGTTTTGATTGATGTACCGTTGGGTTGGTCAATCGTACTGACTTTCGTTCGTTGTGTTTTGTGATTGTCGGATAATTGACTTGGCTATATTATCCGTTTGATGACGCTTGTCACTTGTTGGTTTTATTATATCCCTAACGGCGACGTTGTGTTGGTCGTCGTGGAGCGTGTTTTCACGCCGTATGTCTCTTTGCGTTTCTTGCAGCGTTTCGCCGTTGGGCGCGAGTTTTCTATTTTGTTTATCTCGATGAGTTTTCCTGGCTGGTATATTTCTCCCCACTACTTGTTTTAAGTTTCGCGACGAAACTTCTTATAAGAAGGGTATAATGTAATATCCGCAATTTTTAATTTCGTTAATTTTATTTTTTCGGAGTAAGTTCGTTTTGACAACTCTATCATGAACGATTCGTCATACCGAGAATGATAAATTCTGCACTTTTTGTCATCCGAGATCGATTCGGTCTCGATGTTTTGAGTTCAGTGACCTTAATCGACTTTTTCAAGTGGGAGTTCGACTTTGTAAAGTCACCATTAATTCTTGGAAACTCCAAAAATTATAAATCTTTGCAATATTGTAGAACATCGAGCTAGCTTTCCAATGGTTCAAACGGTGAGTCAATCGGAGTCCGGACGAGAGAGTTATGGTCGTTTCAATTTTTGGCCGATCACTTCCAGGAGCCTTTCGGCCGATAGGGGGGGTCGATAGGCTCTACTGCCGGCATTCCGTATGGGTATCGGTTGGGCCTATCGGCCGATAGGCCGATAGGTTCTGCTGTGTTACACTATAAATGTGTTGTTTTGAGCGTGAACAGCTCATTTCCTTCTTCTTTTTCCTTAGACGCGAGAGAGAGTGAGAGAGGAGGAGAGCTTCTCATCATTATCATTTGGAGGGTTGATTTTCATCATTCTTCTTCGGTTGCGAAGCCCGGACAATCAATCCAACACGTGTTCTACGAATCTAAATACTTGAATCACTCAAGGTAATATCTCTTGAAACCCTACCTTTTTGGATAATTGGGGATTTTGGGGTTTTGTCCGATTCTTTCCGTTTTGTTGATGGATTCTTGATGAATATGATTAATCTTGTTGATATCATTAGTTTTCCTACGGATTCATGGTATATTTTCATAGTTTTGCGGAATCGAGAGGGTTTGGTTGTGGTCCGCCCTCGTTGTTATTTTTGTGCGAATATACATGAATCGTAGGCGGGTTTCCGGGTGTATTCCATTTCCGTAATCGTTTAGAAGTGGTTGTGATTGTGCTATTCGAATCGTTAGGTTCATCTCCGCCGGTTCCTTGCGGTCGTGTTCAACTCTTCCGTATCCGTTCGCTTTTCCATTTCTCGTGATATCGAGGCAAGTACCTTGCCCATACTCTTCTTATTTTGTGGATATGATGATCGGTGATCGTCTTGGTGTGTTTGTTTGGTTGTTTGAAATGAAGTTTCAAAAGATTTCGGTTTGGCCTCGTTAAAGGTTTTCTTTCAAAATGCGTGTGTTTTGTGAACGGCATGTTTTGGGAATTGATTATGATTTGATTATTTTGAACGTTGAAGGATTTGATGATGATACTCCTATTGTTTAAAGTTATGGAATCGTGTATTCCGTATTTAATCTTGTTATTGTGTTTTGAAGAGTTTGATAATGGTGTCGAGTTAATGGCCATCTATAGTGAGTATTCTTAATGAACTTACATTCTTGGCATGTTAGTTTTGCATGAGTAATGTGTGTGTGTGTGTATGCTCACTACGGGTTAGATCCGACGGGGTCTCGGTAGGGGTCCACAGAGACGTGGATCGACGAGCTTGCTTTTAACCACTACGGGTTAGATCCGACGGGGTCTCGGTAGGGGTCCACAGAGACGTGGATCGACGGTTAATTGTGGTGCATTTTACAAATGTGACTTATTTATGGCATTTCCGGAAATGAGCGCTTTTGAACGGTTTTCATGATTGCATGCATCGACTAAGTGTGTAAGAGGTAAGTTGTTCGTTTGGCTTACTTGGCTAGGATGGCACAAGAGTATTTTGTTGTTTGTTTTAAATCCTTTATTTGTGGATTTTGATGTTGGGAGACGAGCCTTGTGGTCGTTCTTGTGTACTGTGAGTTGATGAGATTTGGGGCTAAAATCCCAATGGTTTTGTAAAAGTCGTTTTATGGATTTGGGGCTAAAATCCCAACGGGTTGGTAAATGTCATTTTTCGGAAAGTAAAGATTTGGGGCGGTGACCCCTTTTGTCTTTTGGATTTTTGAAAAGTAGGATTTGATAATCCTAAATTGTTTTCTATTAAAACTCTCGATGGCATTCTAAACCGTTTTATAAATTACTTCCATTGATTTATGATATTTCGATTTTGAAATGTTTTCTCAAACCCTTGCCTCGGGAGGTACTTTTCGTTTCGTTTGGATCTTTGAGGATCCTTGGTTATTGTTATTCGTGGAATGTGAATTGTATGGCTCGTATTTGCACTTTGTTCTTGCACTAGCAAAACGGTGGAGTTTGCTAACCCCGAGTATTCGGGGTGGATGTCTGTTTTGCATTCGTGTTTTGGAGCATAACACAGGTTGGCACGAAGGATGAAGAAAGAACATCCATACTAATCACATGAGTAACCGTACATCGTGTGTTGGTTGATTGTACTTTATTTTCCATTTGCTATATTGTTCTGGCCAGACGGGTGTGGTTGTATTTTGTCCCCTGCGTGGGCATGAGTTGTATTTGAGTTGTATGTATTTGTGGAAAGACCAAATCGGTCTACTGAGTCATTTTAGCCTGAAAGGCATGGTTGAGTTGTTATATGTCGTTACCAGCCTGGTAGATCCTTGAGGAAAGGTTCTACGGCGTGTAATATCCCTGAGCGGATTGGGGGTGTTACAGGGGCGACTGCCTTCAAGAAGACGACTGAGTATGAAGAGCTGATTAACTTAATTACGTCACCACCTACTACGAGATGTTGGATCTCATGAAGCTGTGCCTACCTCGTGACTCTGGCGTTCGACCTGCAGATGGAGCCGATGGACGCCGACGACCCGAGGAGGCCGCAAGAGGTCCGGGCATGGCCTCTCCTGGTGAAGGTGAGGGGCAGTCATTTCAGGCGGCTGGCCAAAGTGGCAGAGCCGAGTAGCTTTAGCCATTGTCTTGTTTATGGCCTGCGTGCCTCCTTAGCTTTTTCTTTACCTTAGCTTTTCCTGGATTTTTTTTGTAACAATGTTTTTCGAATGAATAAAATATCATTTTCAGTACCTGTTTAGTCATTTTCTTTTTTATGTTCCGGCCGGGTTGGTTTGGCCGGTGTATTTTTTTTATATCTTCCATTGATGGTGCCGAGACAAGCTCGGTCTTTTGGTGACGAAGGATCTGGTCATTCATAGTGCCGAGTCAAGCTCGGTCTTAGGGTGCCGGAGGAGACGGTCATTTATAGTGCCGAGATGAGCCCGGTCTTAGAGTGCCGGAGGATTCGGTCATTCATAGTGCCGAGTCGATCCCGGTCTTGGGGTGTCGGAGGAGTCTATCATTCACAGTGCCGAGGCAAGCTTGGTCTTAGGGTTCCGGAGGAGCCGGTCATTCATAGTGCCGAGTCGAGCCCGGTCTTAGGGTGCTGGAGGAGCCAGTCATTCACATTGCCGAGTTGAGCCCGGTCTTAGGGTGCTGGAGGAGCCGGTCATTAACAAGGTTGAGTCGAGCCCGGTCTTAGGGTGATGGAGGAGTCGGTCATTCATAGTGCCGAGTCGATCCCGGTCTTAGGGTGCCGGAGGAACTGGTCATTCACAGTGCCGATTCGAGCTCGGTATTAGGGTGCTGGAGGAGCCGATCATTCACAGTGCCGAGTCGAGCTCGGTCTTAGGGTGCCGGAGGAGCCAAGAAAGAAAGTTGAATTTTATTGACAACACCTCTTTAAATACATAGCATTCCATGGATAAGTAAATATTTGGCCGCTCAGATATTCAAGCCGGTAGGACCCATTATGGAGGACTTCGCTACTTATATGGTCCCTCCTATTTTGGTTTAAGTGGCCCGGGATCTGGTCCCATTACTCGTTTAAGAACGAGGTCCCCAATATGGAAACTTCTTTGGTGAACTTTAGAGTTATAATAGCATTCGCATCCTCTTTTGTAGATGGCATTCCGCATTTCCGCTTAGGCCTGTTTTTCGGCGATGAGGTCCAGGTTTACTTGGAGGGCCAAGTCGTTATCTCGCTCTTCGAAATGGGTCACTCGATAGGTAGGTGCTCCAATTTCTACCGGGATGATTACTTCAGTGCCGAAAGCCAAGGAGAAAGGTGTTTCTTTGTGGCGGACCGATGCGTGTCCTGTAAGCCCATAATACTCCAGGAAGTTCTTCCAGCCACGAACCCTTGAGTTCTTTGAGGTGGGTCTTGAGGTGTTGTTTTATAATTTTATTGACCGCCTCGACCTGTCCATTGGATTGTGGGTAGTATGGCGTGGAGAAGTTGTTCCGTAAGTGGAGGCCATCGCCAAATGTCCGAATTTCTTATTATCAAATTATTTGGCATTATAGGAAACAATGGACTAAGGGATCCCAAACCGGCAGATGAGGGACTTCCCAATAAAATCGACTATTTTCTGCTCAGTCGTCCGTGCCATGGGTTCGGCCTCTGCCCATTTTGTAAAATAATCGACTACGATGATGGCATATTGCACTCCTCCCTGTCCTTTAGTCAGGGGGCCAATCAGATCAATCCCCCACTTGGCGAATGGCCAGGGGCAATAAATGGAAGTGAGTGTTTCTGGCAGGGATCGGATTTTAGAGCAAAAATTTGGCATCCGATGCATTTCCGTACGAGCGTGATGGCATCTTTTTTGAGATTCGGTCAGTAATATCCCTATCGGATCAGTTTTTAAGTCAAGTGCATAGCCGCCGGAGTGGTTGCCGCATGTACCCTCATGCACCTCTTAAAGAGCGTAGTCGGCCTCCGACTCGTACAGGCACCTTAGCAATGGGACCGAATAACCTCTCTTGTATAAGGTACCATACAGCATGGTGAATCAGGCGCACTGAATTCGGAGTGTGCATGCATGGACACGGTCCGTGGGTATAACGCCATTCTGGAGGTATTGAATTATTGGTTACATCCATCCTTGTGGTTCAAACGGACCGGCTGTTTGAACTTCAGCCATTTCCAGGGCTGATAACTTCGCCCATCTCCAGGGCTGATGACGCGTGGTACCCTATGCTGACCTCGTCCATATGCTCGGCTCCAGAGCTGGATGCAAGCTTTGCTAACAAGTCGGCCTGGATGTTTTATGTTTGAGGAATATGTTGTATAGTTCCTCTGAAATCCTACAACCGGGCTCGCGCTAGGCGGAGGTACTTGATCACTTTAGGTTCCTTGGCCTCGTATTCGCCCTTGATTTGGTTGACCGCCAATTGGGAGTCGCTTAATATGGTGAGGCGAGTGAGACCAAGGGAGGTCCGCCATTTCTAGTCCGGCCAGGATGGCTTCGTATTCTGTCTCATTATTAGTGGCCGAGAAACCTAGGCGAACGCCCGAATAGAACAACCGTTGATCGAGACTGACCAGGACTATTCCTGTGCCTGCTCGGTCGGTAGTTCACGACCCGTCCACGTAGAGTGACCATTCCTCGGATCGGTCATTCTCTTGGGTGATTGTTGGTGTGAACTCCGTGATGAAATCTGCTAGGACCTGACGGTGCGCGATTCAAAGGCTACGTCGAGCTCCATGGCCCATTTAATCATTTGGCCGGAGACGTCTGGTCGGTGCATGATTTGTTTTAGGGGGTGGTTCATTAATACGACTACCTGATGCTCGAGAAAGTAGGGCCTTAGTTTTCGGGACGCCATTATGAGCGCATAAGCCAATTTTTCCATTGGGGTGTACCGGAGCTCAGCATCGTGAAGGGCCTGGCTGACATAGTAGACCGGATGTTGAACCAAATTTTCCATCCGGATAAGAGCAGCACTGATGGCGGAGTTTGACACAGCGAGATATAAATAGAGAGGCTCTTCGCGGGCTGGTCATTATAGCATCGGTGCTTCCGTTAGGACTTTCTTGATTGCCTCAAAGGCTTTCTGCCAGGGGTCGGTCCGTTGGAAATCTTTATTCTTATTTATTGCCTCAAAAAAGGGCTTGCATTTGTCGGTTGAGCGAAAGATAAAACGGCTTAGCGCGGTTAGTCGACCTGTGAGGCTCTGCACTTTTTTGACCGAATTTGGCGGAATAAGTTCGGTTAATGCCCTGATTTTATCGGGGTTAGATTCGATTCCTCTTTGGCTTACCATGTAGTCGAGGAATTTCCCTCAGCCTACCCCAAATGAACATTTCTTTGGGTATAACTTCATCTTGTACTCTCGCAAAATCACGAACATTTTATTGAGATTATTTACATGATCAGCCGAATGTAAAGGCTTTACAATCATATCATCTACATAAACCTCCCTCGTATAACCTATCAAGCTACAAAACATTTTATTTACGGGGCGTTGATAGATCGCGGCAGCGTTTTTAAGCCCAAAAGGCATCATGCGGTAGTAGTATAGGCCGCGGGCCAAGTAAAATGAGGTCTTCTCTTCATCAGCAGGATGCATCCGGATCTGATTGTACCCGGAGTATGCATCCATAAAACTCATTAGCTCATGTCTGGCCGTTGCGTCAACCATGTAGTCGATATGGGGTAGGGGATAGCTATCTTTTGGGCAGGCTTTATTTAGATCGGAGAAGTCAATGCAGAGCGGACATAGTCCGGTTGGCTTCTTAACTAGGACCGGGTTAGCCATCCAGGTCAAATATCTGGACTCCCTAATAAATTTGTTATCGACTAGTTTCTCCACTTGTTCTTCCAATCTTTTTTTGACTCAGGTCCTAATTTACTTCGCTTTTGAACGACCGACTTTGAACTGGGGTCAATATTTAGCCAGTGGCATGCATATTCTGTAACACCCCCGATATATTCAGGAATATTACAGCGCCGCAAATCCTTTACATAAGAATTTACAAGGCTGAATAAATGAAAAGACAATAACAAATACTAAATCATGAAATCACTGAAACAAAATACGACAGTTCTGGTTCAATACCGAGAATACAAATATCCAAATGAAGAATATTAATACATCACTGAAATCCAAACATCACAAATTACGATGTACTCGAGTACTTATTAAAATAACCAACAATAGACAATAAACCCGTCCGGAACATCACTCTGCACCCTCATCGTCATGCAGTTCCAGTGGTTGTTTCCCCGCTCTCCTGGATCCTGAACATAAAGAAATGTTCACCCCCAACGGGGTTAGTACAACGATGCTAGTACAAGTACGATAATCATACAACAGTGATGTAATCAACAATCATCATAACAAGTTTCTCCAACGAGAAATAACAACAACACATATCACATCATAACAGTCTCAACATACTGATGGTATTCCAGCGATCCAGCGCACACATCTATAGATTCCCATGATGATCCCGTCGGACCAATGCATGGTGGAACTACCTGTCCAACGATCCAGCGCACACAACTATATATTCCCATGATGATTCCCATCGGATCAACGCATGATGGACATTTAATCACAACACGTACATAATACAATCACAATATTACTGACATAATATAAACAATTCTAATTAAAGTACTTGCCTCAGTTTGATGACAAGAATAAAGCTTCCACAAATATCAAAACACTTGAAGGTCATCCCCTTCGATCAATCACGTTGCTAAGCTCGAACCTTAACAAAAGAAATAATATAGAATTCATCTCAAGTCGTACGAACATCTAACAATCCAAATTACGGTCAAAGTTCATAGAATGTAACCTGTCTGACTTGCTAAACGTACGTTACGTACCTTTTGTAGCGTACGCTAAGCCTACTTCGTTAGCGTACGTAAACAACAAGGTCTTAGCGTACGCTAACTATGTATTGATAGTTCCTCTCTGATCAGTCGACTTGACTCGTCTGATGATATAACACATGTTACGTTCCGAGCGTAGCGTACGTTAACTATGCCCGATAGCGCACGCTAATCATGTATGACAGTTCTTCTCCTGGGCAGACGATTGTTTAAACTGTGATGAAGCTTATGAAATCTTCAGTGATTAATGTACGTTATCTCCATACATATTACGTTCATCTTATGACGAGTGTTCTCACGGATTCAAACATCTTCGAGATATAAGGATACGTATAATCATCATAACACCATATTCCATCTTGATTACAATTCTCATGCGAAGTTTGGTGTTCTTAAGGTCGATGCACTAGATTCCAAATCATCATTACATCCTGATTTAACCATGAAGATGAACTAACAATTCCAACTTATGAGAAAGGATGCAAATCTTCTATGATTCTTTCCTAAGTCCATTTAACAAAAATGATAACTTTACTTCTACGATCAATAAGGTAACGTCATCAATACGGATAATCAATCTCAGAATATTTCTCTCATCATTCGACGTGGTAAGATGCTAGTCATGATGTTTCCAACGATGATATCTTAAGTATAAACATTCCAACTTATAAACATGATGTTGTTTGGATAATTCACCAATGGAACTCAATATCTTGATAGCATAATCCTCATATCCTTAATAACATGAATCCAAGGTAGGAGATAGTATTAACATACCTTATGATGAAGAAAACACTGACACAATAGGTAGACTTCAACCCCAGTTGCTTGTGTGTCACTTCAAAGTGAGTTTCTTCTTCAATGATCAATTGTAAGTACTCTCCAATATTCAATGATCATGTAAGGAGGGTTTGTATGTGTTTAAGGAGTAGGGAAGGCTCTCTGGACTTCCAAGGAACGAAGAACAAGTGAAGGAAACGTAAACCAAATGAAATGAGGGTGCTGTCCCTTATATAATTTTTCTGAACGTTAGCTGATTAGCGCACGCGGGAATCTTATCCGGACCCATGTCCGGCTGGCGCATGTGCTAGCCACCTACCTCAATAATTGACTGCCTAACGCACGCAATTCTTCAATTGTAGCGTGCGCTAGTTTTAGCCGATAAAGCACGTTAAGCTACATTCTGAGCGTACGTTATCACGAGTTTTCATGAGAAAATTTGCATGTTGCTATACTCATCTACAAAGATACAAATGTGAGAAATATCATACTCTAATTATCGATATCACGATCCCGAATAATACATGGCAAAAATACAAATGAAATACTCAATAATAAATCCGGATATTACATTCTGGGTCAATTTCTGGCATGTCCGAATGGGTCCAAGCAAAGACATCCAAATTCTATCTTAGATGGGATATTAACTCGGAATGGATAGGCTCCTATAGGTTGTGGCCGATCCTAAGTTTTCTGACGGGATCAGCAGTATCCATGTTGACCTGATCCCGTTCTTCTGTCGGCTCGGCATGGCGAATTTTTCTCATTGGTTTTTGGAATTGCGGGTCGATGGGATCTTCCTACAGGACAAGTTCTTTCACGGGCCTACGACCTCGGTCTGCATCCCGGTTAATCTCTATACCGGGGGCTTGAGCGGCCCCGGAACCTTCGGCATCTTATTCCAGCCCAGCACTATCTTCCAACTGTTCGGGTCCGGTCGCTCCCGTTTCTGCGGGCAGACTTCCTGGAGTGCCCTCTGTGGTGTTTATCTCGCGAGCCCGGATGCTAAGATTGCATTACAGATCGGCACGTTGATCCCCCCTGTGGACCCCGATGCCATTCGGGGTAGGGAACTTCATGCACAAGTGATAGGTGGACTGAGTGGCCCTTAGCCTCGACATCACAGGTCGGCCTATGATGGCATTATAGTCGCTGTGCATGTCGATGATCTTAAATGTGGTGATCATCGTTCTCTTGATCGGCCCCTGACCAAACTCCAAGGTGAGGTTGATTTCCCCTAACGGGGTGGTGCGACAGTTGGCAAACCCTCGGATGTCCTCCTTTCATGGTCTGACATAGGATTGGTCCACCTTCATCCTGCGAAGGGTATGGAGGTAGATAATACTTGCATAGGCCCCTGAATCCACAAACACTCGGTGTATAGAGATTCCCATTATCCGCAGAGTGATGACGAGGGCATCGGAATGGGATGATCCAAGCCATCAGCATCGGATTCTTTGAAAGTGGAGACTAGCTAGGGTTTTTGGGGATTTCCTCTGCCACTGACAGAAATCCTTCGGGCCGGCCTTATTTCTGTTTGTAGGAGGTGGTAGCCTCTCGAATAAAGTCCTTCCGCTTTCGCTTCGACCGATGGTCATCGACTTCGGCTGTCCCTATTACAGTGAGAATTTCCTGGGGAGACTTAGGGGGCGGAGGCACCCGATCGTTCCTTGCTTTCGTCGGGTCGGCTCGGTCCTGGAGATCCCGGGGTGGGTTCCGGATAAATCGACTTAACCCGGTATCGTCGCATACCGCAATCAAGGCTGCGACGAGGTCTCGGCACTATTCGGTATTGTGACCCGTCGATTCATGGTATTTACAAAAGCGGGTCTGATCCATGTCTTTCTGATCTTTGTAGATCGGTCGAGGGACCGGGAGCAAATTCTTGTTCTTTATCTGGTCGAATATGGCCGCGGTCCCTACAGAATATATCTCGGCGTAGCTGGCCATGAGCTCGGGCCTTTGCTTCTGGAAATTCCTGATTGATGGGGTGGTCGAAGAGGAGCCGTTGGCCTTATTCTCCCGGCGGGGCTCTTGGCGGGACTCCCTGGAGTCAGGCCTGTCTTCTCTTTTCTTGTACGATCCTTTCGCATTGGCGAGCATGACTAGGACTGGGGCCGGAATAGCTTCCTCGGCAGCGATGTGGGAGCTGGCACGCTCCAAGAACTCCTGATATGTGTGGGGGATGTTCTGGCACACCATTCAGCGGAAGAAAGAATTTTTTAGGAGGCCGGCCTGAGCAATTATGGCCAGTGCGTCATTGGACATAGTTTCCATTTCCAATATCCACTTATCGAAATGGGATATATAATTTTTGAGGGATTCGTTCGGCCCCTGCACGACAGAGGCGATGGAGGACCGTGGGGTGACGCACACTAGAGATCCCATAAAATGGGATCAAAATGTCGTAGTGAGCTGAGCCCATGTCTGGATAGAGTGGTGGGGTAGCGAGTGATACCATCTTTGAGCCTTTTCCTCCAAACTCAGGGAAAATATTCGGCATCGGAATGCATCTTGGGACCCGTATAGGTCCATTCATGAGTTGTAATGTCCGAGATGGGCATTGGGGTCGGTCTTCCCCTTATATGGGGGAATTTGGGGGACCTTAAACTTCTCCGGGAGAGGCTCCGCAAAAATACAGGGGCCAAGGGGGATCTCCTAGCTGTTGAGCCATTCAGAATTTTGGGATGGCTGAAGTTGTTATTCTCAAGATTTGTGAGGTATTTTTCGAGGAACTCGATTTCGCTCGAGTTATCGCCTGGAGTTTGCGGTAGTGGTTGTGTCGGGACTCGGGATTGACGGGGAGCCTCCACTTCTTTGCGGCCCCTACTCTGAGTGGTCCGGGTCAGTGCCATTTTTTCAGTTCTCCTCCTAGTTCCCAATCGATCAAAAATCGATATGGGGTGAGAAAGGCGACTTTTTCGGGAAGGGTGAGGGCTTTCACCATGGTTTTCCGCCTCTTCCTCGAGAAATCGGGAGACGGTTTTTTTTATCCCGCCTAGGGGCGTCTGGACGGGTTGTCTGAGATTGGGCCTCCGTATGGTCCTCGGGCTTCTGAAGGATTCCACCTTCAGTGACTCGCGCCATGAGGGCGTTCATTCCCTGGACGAACGTGAGGTCTTTAAAGCACTCTGCCACCTTGAGGAGGTTTTCTTACTCCGTGGCGGGTTGATGGTGCTTGGAACTTCCGTGAGACATGAACCTATTGGAACAATCTTGTCAGGGCTCTGGTGAGAACTTAAGCTGTGGGCAGCGTGGCCCCTTCTTCTAGCGCCAATTTATTGATAACTGATTGGATCAACGTAACGTGTGCTGACCTGGAGTAGGTGGATCGAAGCCACGTAGAAAAATAATAAAAAAGATCAAGTGAGTTGGATCACGAAATTTTATTGATGAGCGTAATCTCTGATAGAGCCGAGCTGAACTTTTAAGCCGGTCTAAATTAACTGCTTGTTTTTTACAAGTCTTCCTTTATATTCTCTCTCTTTTTCTGTCTCTCATTTTTGAAAAATTTCAACGTCCTTTCTTATCATACACTCTCTCTATATATAGAAAATCTTAGCTAATCAGCGGGCAACAGCTGGAGAATGTTTGGGAATGTATCCAAACACTTGTCCGAGGGAGTGCGCCTTAGACACGTGGCGGTCTTTGTGGACTGCTTTGGGAAGAGGGAGGACGGAATGCATTAACTGTCCTGTGTGCCTGTCCCTCATGCTTCTGGCGATGCTTATCCGTTGTGGTCGGTACTGAGGTCGGCCCTCGGGTCTCCTGCTGCTCTGATCGGTCATGTGATGACGGTGTTTTGGAGCGTATTTATCTTGGATATGATCGGCCCTTTCGTCCTTGCTCCGGACTGGTCATCAGGTCGCCCCCAGATCTTTTGACGGTTCTGCCCGGTCCAGTCTTAACGGGACCGGGGAGTAAATTTGATACGTACTCACCCGGTCCTTCCTGTCACTCTGCTCGGCCGGTTCATCCAAAACTCGGTTCTCTTGTCCTCTGGCCCTCCTAACCAGGATGGTTGAGCTAGCGGGGAGCACATACGTGGATGCCAAGGCGGATGGGCTATCAACAGAAAGAATTACCATGAAAAAAAAAGGAGTCGTTGATGAGATGGTGGGAGTAAATTCACGTTAATGCCCTATATGGGCTAGGAGCTGAAGAAGAGGGAAATCAGACTAATACACAAGTTGGGCCCAAAGTGGAAGCTGGGCCGCAGATAGAGAAAGGGCTACACGAAAACAGAGATAATATAGCCTAGGGGTGTATTTCGAACTGAACGTTCGTGAAAATTTCGCGAAAATATTCGGTCAACGTTCAGTTCGTGTTCGGTTCGGTCAAATTCGAACAGTTCACGAACATGTTCGTTACATACACGAACCGAACACGAACAAAATAATATATGTTCGTTAGTTCGCGAACAGTTCGCGAGCAAAGGGTTTTTTATATATTTATTAATAATCTTACAATAATTAATAAATACAATTAATAATTTTACAATAATTAATAAATATATATACAAAATAAAATCTACCATTCCAAAACCCTTAATTTCTAAATATATCTTCTTTTTTATTTTTTAATTATTATTGCTTGTACTTTAGTCTTTTTTTATATTTTAGAATACAAACGAACAAACGAACGATTAAAACGAACCGAACAAACGAACGCTAAACGAACACGAAATATGTGAAATTTTAACGAACCGAACACGAACAAGTGGCTTGCAATTTTATCGAACACGAATACGAACCGAATCCTTAACGAACGAACGTTCGTTAAAGTCACTTTTCGGTTCGTTCGGTTCAAAATACACTCCTGTTATAGCCCAAGGAACTAGTGAGGCTAAGACCCCCAAGCCCAAAACAAGATACAATGAGTAAAACACTTGATTAGGCCCAACCCGTGAGCCAAGCTTGGAAGTCAAAAGACAAGATGCCTCAAGCCAATCAGCCATGAGCCAGCTAGATTTCAGAGAAATGAACCAGTGAAATTTGTCGGAAATAAAATCATTCCGACTAACAAAAGAAAACGTAGACAAGACCAAGGTAGATTTTAGGGGTGTATTTAATTATGATTTTAATGGAATTTAATAGATTTTGTTGGAGTTTAAAAATTTTTGTGTATTCAATTTAGATTCTTAGAAATCTTTTGAAATTATCCGGTATTTAATGTAGATTTAGATGGACTCTTAAAAAGTCCTTCAAAATACCATGATATTCAATTTTTATTTTTTAAGTTCTATTAAATCTAGAGGTATTTAATATTTGTGGGATTTTGATGAAAATCTATAATTTATTGATTTGATGTTCTTTTTTGTGTCGATTACAAATAAATAGAGTCATCTCATCTCTCTACTTACCCTAGAAATTTTGAAGGAGAGAAAATCTATTCTGCACGAGAAGAGAAGTCGATGTCGACGTTTGCCTTCTGCCTCCACCATCGCCTTCTGCCTTCTGCCTCCACCATCGGAAACCCTCACCACATCACTTTCTCTCTCTATCAGGTACTCTTTCTCTGTATATGATAATTTTGAATTCCACTGTGATTTCTAGACATACCAATATACTGTAGATTAACCTGCTCAAGAGCCATAGATTGTCGTTGTCGTCCTAGAGTACAACTTGATAGACTATATTATAGTATATACAAATACTTCAGTAGATTTAGGCATAAATATTATTCCACTGGGAACCTTGGAATATTTGTTGTTCCTTTCAGTAGTGACGAATTTACATGACATGATATATTTTTATGCAGATTCTATGACCACGGCATAGTGATCTGAGACATGTTTGTACAAAATTAAGTAGTTTAAGTTTGAGATTAACAAGCTTGGTTTTCTGGAAAATGGTTCATATTGAATTTGATTTGGTTCCTATATTCTTAAAACAGTAGTATAACTAATGAACTTTATTTGAAGATCTAGATTAGGTGTTGCCTAATGGGTTGAATTTTTAGTGCCGAATTGTGATGAATGCCTGATGGGTTGAATTTTTTGTGCCGAATTGTGATGTTACAGCAAATTGAGGGGAAAAAAAAGCTTATGCATGACTTTGAGATTATTTAGCTGAATAAGGCATCTTTTACTACATGTTGTTGGAAGATCAATTGTTGGCACAATATACATACCATTTTGTTTCTTGAGTTAACAAGCCTCCTTGCGAATCCCCGATGAAAATCCCTAAAAGAAATATTGAAATGAGGAAAAATTTGTATTTTATATTTTGACTCGATAGCACAAAGCATTTCGTTTACGCGATATGAAATCCTGAGTCTCAGGCCGTAACGTATGTTCGTGCGGTTCAAAGTTTGTCGGAGCGGTCGGCTACTAACGCTGAGTGTTTAATTAGGGCGCGTGAACCAATTTTTTTTATCCTCTCCTATATATGCTATGAGGAATCAGATTGATTCAACCCCTAAATTTTGTGAATTCTATGGGTGTTGTTGTTAGTTATATGAATTTTATCAAAGCCTTTAGTCCTTGCCTTTGGAATTCCGTTCTATTTCTCCTTCACATGAAGGTTGCCAAGAAGAGCATCCGGCATAAAACTTTGTCATTTGTTTGCATGAATTATAGTGTTAACTATAATTTTAGATAATTAATCGACACTATAATCTTCATGACACCGACCCCAATATAGTTGAGATTAAAGTGTTGTTGATGATGATGATAAATCTTTCACTATTCGCAAAGATATCTATATGTTTTATCATTAAAGGATATGTCAATGCTCGACTAATAGAGCAGTAAGCTCTTTTAAGTGTTATGGGATTGCAATAGTTTTAGGATGGACAATAATAAGGAAATGGGAGATTCACGACAAGCAAAATACAAGGTATGGACGGTGGAAGAGAGCAACGAGTTGTTAACTCTTTTGGTTGATGCAGCCGCTCGTGGATGGCGTGATACTAATGACTCATTTAGCAAGTTAATTGTGGTAAACAAGATACTTCCTGCTCTTAATGAAAAATTTGGATGTGAGAAGACTTCCCCCCAATATCAAAGTCGTCTCAAATCGTTTAAGAATAGGTACAATGAGTATCTTAAGCTACTTCATCATAACTCTGGATTTGGATGGGATTCTAGGACCAGGAAAATCATTGCAAGTGATGTAGTATGGGATGAATACATTAAGGTAAACTTCATTCATCAAAAAAAATATGAATTTTTAGCACATGTAATATACAATATTCTATTGTTAATTTTAGTTTATCGTTTTCATTTACTAGTCAAATGGGAATTCATCTTACCGTATGGACATTATTGCTGACTACGAAGATCTGAAAATTGCAATCGGAAATAGAACAACTACCGGAAGACATGGAATTGCTATAGGGGATGATTGTGATGCTCTTACTTTGAAATAGAAGAAACAAGAGGTGGCAATTCATTAGATAATTCTACATATGATTCCCGTCTGGAGGCATTTACACAAAGTGATTCACTAAACTAGACTTCACCTCTTGAGCGCTCTATTCCACCATTGCTCTCTCAGTCTGTTGTCTCGGATGTGACTCGAGCAGAGAACCAACTATGAAGTAAAATCAAAATCATCTGATACTGTTAGTCAGTCGGGACTTGTAGAAAAGATCAGCGTTACGATTGACAAGCTCAATCATACTGTTGAGTCAATTGATGGGAAAGATAATTGTTGGGACATGATTATGGAGATCTCCAATTTGGACAACCGTACACGTTTCGAGATTCTTGACTTAATACTAGAACACCGAGGTCCCCATTTATGAGAATGACACAGGAACAACGTTCTGAATGGATATCCATAATGTTGATGGAAGGAGTGATCTAATAACGTGATTTTCAATATTATGTTGTTTGAATTTTTATTTCCACTTTTGTTAGCTTTATAAATTTATGCGTACAATGAGTTTTATTATTGGAGATTAGTAATAGTTGGTTTTGAGTTTTTGACCTATGAGTTAGTAATATTTTTTAAATAGTAATGGATACAGTACTTATGTTTCTAAATTGTTAACTATGAGTAAAGTGTATTATTGTGATAATAATTTTATTTTGGGTTAGACTTGTATGCATTAAGCTAATATAAATTTATTTTCCAAGTGTTATATTTTATAATGTCTAATATCGACATGCTTGAAATAGAGAATGAAGAGATAGAAGATGTTGGGAAAAACAATGTTGTTTTGATAATTACCAAACAGCAAACAACATACATCAAAAGGATGAAGTGTCAACATACAACAAGTTATGTCATGAAGATATTCATACATCAGGACATGAGTTTTGATAAAGTGTCATCATACAGCAAAAGCTCATCAGTCGATATGACGCTAAGTATGGAAGCTGCCCCTTCATACAGCAACACTCCATACAGCAGCAGCTTCTATATAGCTTACAGCATAATTGGATACAACATACAAACTGTAAGTATTGATTTCCTCAATACTTATCCAAACAGGACTAAAGATCGTTAGAATGGAACCTGCTTTATTCGCTAAAGTTAAGTCCTGTTTGAAAAGAAGTATTTAAGTACTGAAAGGATAAATTATTTAAATACTAAATCCGACAGAGATCTTCAGACAGTGCAAAATCCAGATCTTAATCTAGAAAGTCAACCATCCAGTTGAAACAGACTTTTGCTCAACGGATCTTTCTCAACGGATCTATTCTAAAAGCTATATATATATATATATATACCCCGAAGTTTGAAGTTCAGAACACACACGAACACACAATCATACATCTGTGAAGAACATTCAAACTGAGCAAACTGAGATATACTGAGATTCCATGAGATCCTCTAAAGAACAGTATATCAAGAGCAATAATATTTCTTCAAGCAAACTGCCAATCCCGAGAGAAGAAATATACAAGTGCTCATCCCTGAACAACACATCATCAGCTTAAAGCTTAAGAAAGTCAAGCTGTTGTTCAACCAACGTTCTTACATTGAAGAAAACCATCAGCCCTGTGTGGACTGAGAAAGCCTTGCTTTTCCTGAACTGTGTGTGAGGGATCTGCATTGTAGAGACGAAGCTTTGAAACTGTGTGTGAAGAAGCCAGTCAAGTGTTAGCATTGACCAACTGTGTGAACGGTTGAAAGCTACGATCTTTGTATCAATCTATGTGAACGATACATGGTATGCGATTTAGAAAGTTGATAGTCAAGATTTTTGTATTTTTTAACCATTTTTTTAAGAAAATGAAGGAGGGGGTGGATAAGTGTCAGTTTTGTACACTTATCCATAGTTTATATCGATAAAATTCACCCATAATTGAGCTAGTTTACTCGTTTTTTGCTTTTAATTAATTAGTTTTTAATAATTTTATTTTTATCGGATGATGATCGGATTAAATAACTGATTTACTCAAGAAATAACATGTTTATTAAATATTCTCTTTGTTGAATTTTGATATATTCATGTTGTAGGGCTTTCCGAGATGAATTCGGCAGTCTTTCCGGATTCAAAATCAGAGTTATATATCAAAAGTTATCATCCGAAGAAGATTTGGGGCAAAAACGCAAAGTCTAAGAAATTCTGGGCTGAAAACATAACTCTCAAAGCAACCAATGAACAAATTGACGAAGCCAAGTTACGGCCGTAACTACAGAATGTTACGGCCGTAAGTCATTCAAGTTACGGCCGTAACTCCTTAATGTTACGGCCGTAACTCTTGACAGATTGTTATGATTTGTCTAATTTTTTATACTTTTTGTGTATTATTGAGAGGATGGCTAGCACTGATCCGATCTATTGTAATAATGCTGGAGTTTTGGAGCTATTAGATGACTTTAGGTGTATAAATAGACCCCTTAGATCCTTCATCATTCATCATATAATTTTTCACTTCCTGTAAATTTTTCTTTTTGTGTGAAGAACACACTTGTGTTCTTGAGTGGTTTGTGTGAGTGTGGTATATCATATGTTGTTCAGAGAGTTTATTGCTTCTTTCTCCTTTATCTACTAAGGGAGTGAGGATAAATTCTTTCTCTTGATTCAACTAATAATGACCACCAAAGTTTGTATTATGTATAATAAACCCTTCATGGGCTAAGTTACCTTTAGTTGGGATTATAAACAAGGTTAGTCATGTTATTTAAGTTTGTATAAAGATCTAGTGTGAATTACTTTTTGTTGTGTGTGATTTTCATTGTTTTAACAATCTTTATTTATTTGGCCAATAAATGACGATATTTATGGTCTTCATATGTTTCGAAAGAAAATATGTTTGATTAGATCAAATGAGCTTCACTCTAAGTTGTTCTAGGGGATAGAAATATACCTCTAGACCTTAGATGATTCTTTGAGTTATTTTCATAAATACTAATGCTATGTATTGAAGCCAATCAACATAGAAATATAGTGGATTGATTCAATATGTAAGGGGCGTTTTATAGTTCGAAAGAGAAACCGTCTTTTTAAGGAAAATCGAATCTACACAACATAATAAGTAAATTCATCTTATGATCTCCTATACATCTTCTATAACTAATGACGAACTAAGTTTGTAATCCCAACTATTTCATTTTATCGTTAATCAATCTATTATTATTGCTATTTTTTATTTCCTTATAATTTTAGAACTATTATTGCATTATCTTTGCAATTATTAAACCAAACTCTTTAATTGTGTGTTTCACTTATCTTAGTATCTATAAAAATAGACTAATAGTTTATAATTCAAATTATAACCAAACTTCCTCGTGGGATCGATAAACCGGACTCAAAAAGTCCACTTACTACTTGATACGATATCGTGCACTTGCGATAGTTATACGAAAAACGTGTCAAGTTTTTGGTGCCGTTGCCGAGGAAGTATAAGTTATATTTGAAATCTTACATTGTAAACTATTTTTATAGGTACAACTTTCTCGACATTGTAACTTAGTACTCAATTGTGTTTGTCCGGTCAAGTGGCGGATAAAGTACTCCGTGACTATTAAAGTCGGATTTTTCAGTTTCCCACAACAACTGATATTTGTAAATATTTCCTCCATTTATTTTCATTTTTACTTTTTTTTATAATGGAAGAAACATTGTATAAAATTGAAAAAAGATTTCCCTTTCTAAGCAAAAATGCAATTTTAAAAATTTACAAGGCAAGGGTTGCAAGGATGACGTTGCTTATGAATAAAAGCATACCTTTTGACATAAGATTCATTATTGAAGCCAAAGTAAGAATAGAGGGTGAATTCACAGAAACACCGACTAGATTTTTACCAGGGCTTGGAAAAAGTTCATATGCGAAGAAACGACGAGCAAAGATGATAGCCGTTTGTTATAAATGTGCTAGATGGAACTGTAATTTAAAATGTCGATCTTTAGGAATTCCATATACAAACAGAGAAGATAAAATTCAGTTCATTAAGGATGGTCTGAATAAGGAGAATTTAGATGATATCGAAATTTCTCTTGACACGCATCCTAGTGGACTCGTACATTACGGAATTCGATGTTTGTGGAATAAATTCAAACCAGAATATGAATAACGTCTTGGGAATCTGACGTTAAAAGACCCTGTTTGCCAAATTGTAAGAAAATTGGATGGGAAGCTTCTCCCCGACTCATAGAAGGCGTTTAGGCCGTTTCTGAACGTAAAATTAGAGGAAGATGTGAGCCACAATCACAACTACTGTACATACGCGTAAGTATCTTTTATTTTTGCCGTGTGGTGAGATTTTCTGAATAAAAAATGTGATACGCGATAAATGCTTTCATTATTCTATTGAGTAGTTGAAGCGCAATCAACGCAATCACAAACTTGTTAAACAATTTTTACCTTCTTTTTCTTCTATAAATAAACTTTGTGCTTGTTTCTTTTATTCATCCCTCAAACTTGCACTTTTCTCTGTTTCTCTCTAAATTATTTCTTTTCAAAAATGGTGTCATCATCTTTATCAAAAAAATTTAGTACAGTCTGCATTTTTGGTGGAGCTAGTTATGGAAAAGAGTCATGCGTTACTGAAGCAGCCCACAACTTGGGTCGTACCTTAGGAGAAAAATGCATTCATGTAGTTTACGGAGGAGGAAGTCTAGGATTAATGGGAGGAGCTGCTGCTTCTGCCTATATGGAAGGAGTAAGAGTGTTGGGAATAATTCCAAAACCTCTGGCTGAAAGTAAAATCACCGGGTCAACTATTGGAGATGAGTTTAGATATGTAAATATGCAAGATCGCATAACTCACATGATAAATAATTCTGGCGCCTTTATCACCCTTCCCGGTGGTTTTGGCACCCTTGAGGAACTTTTTCATGTGGTTACCAGAGCCCAGCTAAATGTTCATCAAAACCAATAGTCTCGCTTAATGTCAATGGTTTCTTTGATGGTTTACTATCTTTCATCGACTACTCTGCTGAAAAGGGTTTTATTTCCGAGCGTGCTAAACGAATCATAGTCGTTGCAACAATACCAGATGAACTAATCAAAAAACTCAATGAATTTGTTCCTCAACCAGATCCAGCTAAAATTGTCTGGATGTAAGATTTTACCGTGAGAAAACGAAAAGTGGATTCATTCCTCTCCCTTTGATAACCCATATCGGACCTCTTGTATTTTTACTTTCTGTCGTGTGTAATAATCGTGCTAAATGGTGGCAGCTTAAGGAGTTTCTTCTTGATCTCTTGACGTGCATCTATTCGCGATTTATGTATTGTTATTTTATTGCTGTAATTTTTATTGTGTGTTTTTTTTATAAAAGCTTTGATGGCAGCGTAAGGCGACTCTTCGGACTTTCTTGATGCGCATCTTAAAAATTATGTTATACTTACGAGTATATTTTATTTTCTTTTGTTGTGTGCCTCGTATATTTATTCTCTTACAGATTCTAAAAGGCGTTAGCTCAAACATCAACTTTCTTAACAGGGAGTATTCTGCTTTTCTACATTGCTTTTTATTTTTCTTTTATTTTTTTTTAAACTGAGGACAGTTTTATTTTCAAGTTTGGGGGTGGTTTGTTTAATTATTTTGGTGTGTTTTGATTGATTTGGTTATTTGCCTTAATATATATATATATATAGTATTTTGATTTATGAGATTTCTAGATCTGGCCATAACACCAATAAATTAGCTATATACAAGTTTCTATAATCATTTTAACCGGTTAAAAAATTGTATATTCCAAAATTTTTGAGCCTTAATCTCTCTTTCCAAGCCTTGTAGTTATCATATAAAATCGAGTCATTCGTTACCTTGAGAAAAGAAGAATCAGTCGGTTGATGAAAAATAGAACTGAAATTTACTTAATTTATGGAGTTTTTGATTTTTTCATGCTTAAACTAAGAAATGATTTTCTGCAAAAATTCTACTCCCTAAAAAAAAGGAGTCACTGGTGAAAAGAGCTATACGTTAGCAAATAACGGTGAAAGCTATCACCTAAAAAATAACGAAAAGGAGAAGTGTTGAGCTTAATAATGCCTAATCTTGGGGGTCTTAAATTTTGCGAAAAATAAAGGACTAACCATTGTTGGTGCGTAGCTGCCGTCTCAGAAAAATTGGTGAAAAGAGCTACACGTTAGCAAATAACGGTGTGAAAGCTATCACCTTTTTAAAAAATGAGATAGAAATTGTGTTAGTGAAAAGAGCTACACGTTAGCAAATAACGGTGTGAAAGCTATCACTAAAGGGATGTAGTTTATGAGCAGATTTGAATTAATTAGCGGCTGAATTTCAATACACTCAATTTTGTAAAAATCACAATATTTGATGACGCCAATAAAATTCTTCTTCATATTGAGTCGAAAAATAAACGAGTGATCGAGAGCAACCATTAAAGGGAGTCGTGTGTATCAGGAGTGGGAAAGAAATAATCAACCTTTTGGGGGGAAAACCTTGAATTTGGAATTATAAAATTAAAACCGTGTTTTAACTTTAAAATCATTAGTAGATTTATTTTGAATCTTAATTCATTTCTATCTACTGTATAAAGCTGGTTGTTGTGTATTAATGGCATTTTGATCTCCTTTTCTCTTTTTATATTTTAATTTATGTGTGTATTAATTTTTTGGAGCATGAATAATAAAGAGTCTTGCTCGGGACTAGCAAGAATTCAAGTTTGGGGGTGTGATAAGTGTCACTTTTGTACACTTATCCATGGTTTGTATCGATAAAATTCACCCATAATTGAGCTAGTCTACTCGTTTTTTGCTTTTAATTAATTAGTTTTTAATAATTTTATTTTTATCGGATGATGATCGGATTAAATAACTGATTTACTCAAGAAATAATATGTTTATTAAATATTCTCTTTGTTTAATTTTGATATATTCATGTTGTAGGGCTTTCCAAGATGAATTCGGCAGTCTTTCCGGATTCAAAATCAGAGTTATATATCAAAAGTTATCATCCGAAGAAGATTTGGGGCAAAAACGCAAAGTCTGAGAAATTCTGGGCTGAAAACGTAACTCTCAAAGCAACCAGTGAACAAATTGACGAAGCCAAGTTACGGCCGTAACTACAGAATGTTACGACCGTAAGTCATCAAAGTTACGACCGTAACTCCTTAATGTTACGGCCGTAACTCTTGACAGATTGTTATGATTTGTCTAATTTTTTATACTTTTTGTGTATTATTGAGGGGATGGCTGGCATTGATCCGATCTATTGTAATAATGCTGGAGTTTTGGAGCTATTAGATGACTTTAGGTGTATAGATAGACCCCTTAGATCCTTCATCATTCATCATTCATCATATAATTTTTCACTTCTTGTAAACTTTTGTTTTTGTGTGAAGAACACACTTGTGTTCTTGAGTGATTTGTGTGAGTGTGGTATAGCATATGTTGTTTAGAGAGTTTATTGCTTCTTTCTCCTTTATCTACTAAGGGAGTGAGGATCAATTCTTTCTCTTGATTCAACTAATAATGACCACCAAAGTTTGTATTATGTATAATAAACCCTTCATGGGCTAAGTTACCTTTAGTTGAGATTATAAACAAGGTTAGTCATGTTATTTAAGTTTGTATAAAGATCTATTGTGAATTACTTATTATTGTGTGTGATTTTCATTGTTTTAACAATCTTTATTTATTTGGCCAATAAATGATGATATTTATGGTCTTCATATGTTTCGAAAGAAAATATGTTTGATTAGATCAAATGATCTTCACTTTAAGTTGTTCTAGGGGATAGAAATATACCTCTAGACCTTAGATGATTCTTTGAGTTATTTTCATAAATCCTAATGCTATGTATTGAAGCCAATCAACATAGAAATATAGTGGATTGATTCAATGTGTAAGGGGCGTTTTATAGTTCGAAAGAGAAACCGTCTTTTTAAGGAAAATCGAATCTACACAACATAATAAGTAAATTCATCTTATGATTTCCTATACATCTTCTATAACTAATGACGAACTAAGTTTGTAATCCCAACTATTTCATTTTATCGTTAATCAATCTATTATTATTGCTATCTTTTTATTTCCTTATAATTTTAGAACTATTATTGCATTATCTTTGCAATTATTAAACCAAACTCTTTAATTGTGTGTTTCACTTATCTTAGTATCTATAAAAATAGACTAATAGTTTATAATTCAAATTATAACCAAACTTCCTCGTGGGATCGATAAACCGGACTCAAAAAGTTCACTTACTACTTGATACGATATCGTGCACTTGCGATAGTTACACCAAAAACGTGTCAGGGGTAGACCCCGTAAAGAGCTAAACACTATGAATTCGTGTTGAGACAGCGCACTCTGGCAATACCCATTGCATCCTCTCTAACCATATCACAAGCTTCCACTGGAGCGTCACTAAAGATTCTCAACCCCGCTGCATGTTGGGAAGCGTTCTTAGCCATAAAGTGTAATATTCGTATTTTCGGTTTACGTATTTCTCGATTTTCCTAATGCTTGAACTTCGTACCAAATAATATTAAATCATGTCACGTTCTTTTCGCATTTTAAATTATGTTGGTTCGTGTGGAAATTTGGATGTAATATGTATTCCTGTCATTCTTTCATTTTTGCAGGCTATTACCCGAGTTTCATTCCGTATACATCGGGCTGATATTTTCGGGATTGTTAGTACTTGAGTATATTCCGTTGTGTAGTTGTTTATGTTAGAATTCAAACTCTTCTAGAATGGAGGCTAAGTATTTCAACATGTGAAGGCATCTACCTTTGAACAATTAGTTGGCAAGTTTGACAAGAAAGGGATGAGAAACTTCACATGGTTGATCCTTTCACACCATGGTTTCACACCATGTTTACTACCTATAAATAAGGCATGTTTGTAGCATTTGTAACTAGGGGTGTAAACGAGACGAGACAACTCGCAAGGTACTCGAGATCGACTCGGTCAAAACTCGGTCAACACTCGACTCGAGTGGGCTCGACTCGAACTCGAGCTCGACTTGACATACTAACGAGTCGAGTTGAGCTACCCAATACTTGACTCGATAATCTCGTGAGATACTCGATTTTTTTATATATAATTAGTTTTATAATATAAATTTGTAAAATATAATGTAAAAATTATTAATAAATAACTTGAATTGTAAAGGAACTATTTGTAAAAAAATTGAAACTCAACTTTTTCTGATTTCATGTATTGTTTCTAACTGCATATATTGTTAAAATACAAATAATGACAACTGTTTAAATTGGCAACTAATATAATACACATAATAAAGGGACAGTTCCAGTTATTCCCACATCGGCTAAGAATAATAGTCCCAACCTTATAAATCTCTATATAAATGGAGTTTGGTACCTTGATCGAGCTTAATTCGAGTTCTGACTTCGAGCTTGATTTCGAGCTTTTTTCAAGCTTCAATCAAGCGTGAGTTCGAGCTTGAGTTTGAGTTTAGAAGATTGTTATCGAGTTCGAGTCGAGTTTGGACTTCTTATGAGCTCTTATATAAAGGGGCGATTCTACTTATTCCAACATCGGCTAGGAATAATAGTTCCAACCTTATAAATCTCTATATAAATGGTGCTTGGAACCTTGATCGAACTTGATTCGAGTTCTAAGTTTGAGCTTTTTTCGAGCTTGAGTTCGAGATTTTTTCGAGCTTCAAACGAGTTCGAGCTCGAGTTCGAGTTTAGAAAATTGTTATCGAGTTCGAGTCGAGTTTGGACTTGATATGAGCTCTTATATAAAGGGGCAGTTTCAATTATTCCCACATCGGCTAGGAATAACAGTTCCAACCTTATAAATCTCTATATAAGTGGTGCTTGGGACCTTGATCGAGCTTGATTCGAGTTCTGAGCTCGTGATTTTTTCGAGCTCGAGTTTTTTTCGAGCCTGAGTTCGAGCTTTTTTCGAGCTTCAAACGAGTTCGAGCTCGAGTTCGAGTTTAGAAAATTTTTATCGAGTTCGAGTTTGGACTTCAACTACTCGCGAGTTTTCGAGCCGAGTTCGAGCCTGAGATATTGCTATCGAGTTCGAGTCGAGTATACTGATACTCGAGCTCGATTCGCATCATTTACACCCCTATTTGTAACCATCCCATCTCCAAGAGTGAGTTCAAAGAGTGAATAACAATCCAAGTTGAGATTGAGTGAGTTTGAGAGTTTTTCTATTTTGTGAGTTTGTATCTATTCTTGAGTGATAATAGAACAAATATTTTTCTCTCAAATCATTAGAAATTCACTATAATGATCATGTGATATCCCAACAAGTGGTATCGGAGAAAGGTTTTGGAGTGCTAGCCGGAAGTGGTAGAGGAGCTGAAAATTTCGAGTTTTACAAAGCTGGCCGAAACTCAGTTTTGAGGATATCATTAGATTCCTCGCGTCGAGACGAGTTCGGAGGTATTTTCGGAATACAAAACTGACGTCAGACGAAGCCGTACGGGCTGTCAAAAGAATCGTCTCAAGGTTGAAGACGATGAACACTAATTTGTGCAAATAAATTTTCCAGAAATTACATACTGGTCCCTGAACTTTTTGGAAGATTTTAATTCAGTCCCTAAACTTCTGAAATTTTTTATTTTGACCCCAAAAGTTTCAAAAATTGTACTTTCGGCACCAGAAGCGTTGTTAAATCATGGCTGATTTTACTATCTCTATTGAGAAGCTCAATAACAACAATTATGGGTCATGGAGTACCCGTATGAAGTTTTACCTGCCCGGACAGGACTTATGGGATATCGTGAACGGAGCTGAGACAACACCACCAAGGGAGGCCAAAAGCACAGACACAACCTTCGACATCTCAACCTCAACACCGGTACGACCAGATGCTGCACATCAAAGGCCAGCTGCCGACCCTGATGCTTTAAAGAAATGGAAGGTTAAGGCAAGCAAAGCTATGTATGCCTTGACTGTAGCTGTAGAAGATGAATTTCTCCAGCGGATCAAAGATGTCCGAACACCGAAGGAAGCTTGGGATACATTGGCGGCTATTTTCGCGAAGAAAAATGATGCAAAATTACAAAGGCTTGAAAATGAGATTTTGTCAACCTCCCAGAGAAATATGTCTGTGAGTCAATATTTCTCAAAGGTGAAATCTCTTTGTGATGAGATTTCTAAACTAGATCCTGAAAATGGCATTACAAATACCAGGATGAAAAGAATTATCATCCACGGATTGAAGCCAGAGTATAAGAGTATTATCACGGCAACTCGGGGCTGGGCCACCGAGCCAACTTTAGCAGATCTGGAGAATTTGCTAATTAATGAAGAGGATCTAGACAAACCCATGTCTAGTCGACCAACCAATGGTGAAGAGGCAGCCCTTTTCACTAATAGAAGAGACAATCAAGGACGCGGACGAGGACGCGGTCGTGGTCGAGGATGAGGACGTGGTTTCGGGAGATTCAATAGTCAAGAAAGAGATGTTCGAGGAAACCAAGATAGAGGTTTCCAGTCAGGGGGAGCTCGAGGAGCTCAACGTAATCGAAATGGTCAGAACTGGTGGCAACAAAAGGATCGTTAAAGTGACGAATGTTTCAATTGCGGCAAGAAAGGACATTATGCAAAAAATTGCTGGTCCAAGAGAGTTGAAGGAAATGCAGCAACAACATCTAAGGACAAGGTTCCAGGAGAAGAAGATTGGGATTTCGAGACTTCCTTCTATGCCGAGGAGGTAGATACTACTGATACACGAGGGAAAGGCCCAAGAGAGGAATTCGCACTTACTGCGGTATGTGAGCAGTTAGTCGATTACAAGAATGATTGGATCGTTGACTCTGGTTGTTACAATCATATGACCGGAGATGAGTTGAAACTTGTAAGTATGACCAAGTACAACGGAGATCGAGTTATTGTGACAGCTGATAACACACAATTACCAATAGCCCATGTTGGCAAGACATAACTGCCACAAAGGTACAAACATGAAGAAGTACAACTCGACAATGTCTATCATGTCCCAGGGATGAAGAAGAACCTGTTGTCAGTACCACAATTAACTACTTCAGGTAATTATGTGTTGTTTGGCCCGAACGATGTGAAAGTGTATTGTGAATTGAAAGTCATAGGTACACCGTTCGTGGAAGGACCAAAAATGAAGGCTATCTATGTGATGTCAGCTGAAGAAGCCTATGTTGAGAAGGCTAGGAGAAGTGACACTGGAGACCTATGACATGCACGACTTGGACATGTCAATTACGGCAAACTGAAAATTATGATGAAGAAGTCCATGCTGAGGGGACTTCCTCAACTCGAGATCCAACATGACACTGTGTGTGCTGGATGTCAATATGGTAAGGCACATCAACTGCCTTACAAAGAGTCAAAGTTCAAAGCAAGGAGCCGTTGGAATTGGTCCACTCAGATGTGCTTGGGAAGATCAAACAAAAGTCAAAAAGCGGTTATCAATATCTGATAACCTTTATTGATGATTTCTCAAGGTATGTATGGGTATATTTCTTGAAGCATAAAGATGAGGCTTTTGAAAAATTCAGGAAATTCAAAGATACGGTAGAACGTGAGTTTGGAAGGAAGATCAAGTGCCTCCGTACTGATAATGGAGGAGAATACACTTCTAATGAATTCAACAACTACCTCAAGGAGTGCAACATCCGAAGGCAACTAACTTGTGCAAAAACTCTTCAGCAAAATGGAGTAGCGGAGAGGAAGAACCGCCACCTAGCAGAGACATGTAGAAGTCTTCTACATGGAAAGAATGTTGATACAAGATTTTGGGCAGAATGCATGAAGACAGTAGTCTATATCACCAACAGGCTACCACAACCGAGGCTGGAATTTATTTCACCATTTCAAAAATTGTATAATGTAAAACCAACAGTGAATTATTTTCGAGTGTTTGGTTATGTATGTTATGTGTTTATTGCAGATGAAGATCGCAGTAAGTTCGATAAGAAAGCTGTCCGCTGCATATTCGTGTAAATATCCGCATTTTTCTTCTTTTTCCGATATTCCCGTTTTGGTGTATTTTCATTTTTAGTAGCTTGCTTGTAACCATGTCGAAATTTTGAATCTATTTTATTCTTGAAGTTTCTCCATTTGGGACGATCTTGATGATGTTTTAATATTATTCTGTTTTACGTCACGTATTATTGCATGGACGTTCAATTCTCGTAGAACCCATTCGATTTGGGTTAATTCCTTGGTTGCACGAGTTCGTGTGGTTGAGTTGTTCATGTTGCGAGTTTCGGTTTGTTAATCCGACGTCGTATCACGATTTTTGGACATTTGGGCCATTTTGTAATTTCCCTAAGTTACGGGGTAGTTTCCATCCCTGTCTGTTCCGAACCCTCGAGTAGTCGGAATCACGTTTCACTTTATCTCTTTTGTCGTTGGTTTGAATCCATCGGAAGTGTATCAGTTGGTAGCGGATACGTCTCATTATTTCCCGATCATTTCCTCGTCGAGAAGTGATTCAGATCTCTGCCTGCTGTCACAGGCCATGTTACGGCCGTAAGCCGTATATGTTACGGCCGTAATACTCGAGAGTTACGGACGTAAGTTTTCCTTATACGGCCGTAATAAGAGTTCGTTTCTCTGCACTTGGGTCCAGTGGAGGGGTTACGGGCGTAACACGCTAGAGTTACGGCCGTGAGAATTGTTACGGCCGTAACCTCATCTTGATATGGCCGTATGTCAGCTTCGTCAGATTGCCTAGTTTCATTCCTGGGAACAGTTACGGCCGTAAGGCAGGAGAGTTACGGCCGTAATATTCCTATGTTACGGCCGTATGTTATGGATGTTACGGCCATAACACCAGCCAGTATATAAACTGGCAGCAACCGTATTTTTTTCTCATTTCTAACCTCTCTCACTTCTCTTCGCGACGGGACGACTTGGAGAGCTAGGGCTCGCCCGATTTTCGCCCAAACACCATTGTAGGAGTATATTCAAGCTTCTTATCATCAACCTATCACTAATCATTCATTGTTCATCATCAAATCAAGGTAAAGTTTCCTAGAACCCTATTTTGGGAATGATTTGGGGGTTTTCACGTTTTCGTCCGATCCGTTCCGTTTTGTTGAATTATCCATGATAAGTATGATTAATATTGTTTGTATCCTTCGTTTTCCTATGGATTCATGGTGTATTTCGTAGTATCTTTCGTTATCGAGAGGGTTTGGTTGTGGTCCGCCCTCGTTGTTGTTTCTATACGAATATACATGAATCGTAGGCGGGGTTTCGGGTGTATTCCATTTCCGTATTCGTCTAGAGTTGGTTGTGATTGTGTTCTTCGGATCGTTAGGTTCGGTCCTGTTGGTTCCTAGCGTTCGTCGGTGTTTTTCCTTCCGTTCGGTGCGTCATCAATTATTCAAGGCAAGTATTTTTGGAAACCTTTATGCTTAACGTGAAATGGTAATGTATATTGTGTGTGATTGTGCTCACCCCGAGAGGGTCCGATGGGGCCTAGGGGGAATCTATGACTTCACTCTGGATTCACGAGTTTGTTTAGCTAGCCAGCCCATGAGGGTCCTTAGAGGCCTCGGTTGGGATTTTTGGCTTCGTCCCTATCCTAGGCGATGCATGTGCGTGATTTGTTTTATGATATGGCCAGCCCGGGAGGGTCCTTAGAGGCCTCGGGTGGGACTCGTGGCTTCGTCCCGGTCCTAGGCAAATTTGATTTTGACTGTTTGTTTCCGGAAAAGACATGTCTGGTTTTGACTTTTGAAATTGATTTTGGTGCATTGTACTATGAAATGTGTAAGCGATTGGTTTGCCTTGATTACTTGTACTAGCGTAATTGCTAACCCCTTTGGGGACCCGTTTAAGGGAAATTCTTGTTATGGATTTCAGGTTATAATTATCCGGACGAGCGAGAACCGGGACAGTACGAGGATGTCGGCCAGGGTCGTTGACATGTGCATTTGGGTCTTCTTATTTCTTTGTCCATTTCGATATGGTCGTTCCCACAGTTATAAACTTATAGATTGTACTCGCGAGTACTTAGGCTTTTCATTTCAAACTCCGTATTATATTACTTCAAATTGTTACATTGTCGGATGATGCTTATTTCGCCGGTTGCTCCGGGCGTATCTTTATATGTCATATTATTTAAATGTGTGTCCTCGCTAACCGAAATAGTTAGTCGAGTGGTGTTTTTCTTGTTGTAGCCTGGTGGGTCCCATGTAGGGGTCCACGACGCTGTAATATACTCCGAATATCTCGGGGTGTTACAGAAAATGGTATCGGAGATCTAGGTTTATGGATACCTAGGCTTGTCGGTTATTTGGGTCTAGTCGTGTTTTGTTTTGCACATTGTCACACCGCTGCCGGCATCTCAGTACTTCCAGTGTTCGTAAGTTTCCTTACTTAATTCTTTACTTTCTCGTACTGTATTCCGTTTCTTGAACTGTGGTTATTCTCCCTCTTTTGCTTATCATCGTAGTTGTTTTTTTTTCCTCCCTTACTCATCCTCGATATACTTCTGTTATCTCTTAACACCAGTATGGATGCCGGAGGAAACCATGGTCGTGGTCGTGGTCGTGGACGCGGCCGAGGACGTGGGGCAGCCGGTGGGGCGGCCACGTCGCATTCTTCGAGGCCGCGATCTGGAGACCGTCACAGTCATGCTTCTTCTCAGGAGCGCGCCGACCTTAGTATTGCGGCCGTTATGCAGCAAATGGTAAACCAAATGGCGGCGATAGCTCAAGTGGTTCAAAACCCCGATCAGGCCCATGCTAATCGGGGCGGAGCAGACCGTTGGCTCCAAGATGTCATCAAGATGCATCCTCCTCAGCTTTCGGGAGCATCAGACCCGATCGGCTGGGAAGGGTGGATCAAGGAGATATCTAAAGTCTTCGTTGCCACCAACTGTCTCGAGGACCGCAAGGTCCCTATTGCCCAGTACTTTCTCACTGGGGACGCTATGGATTGGTGGGAGGCCGTGGGGCCCAAAAATCATGTTGCTTCGTGGGCCGAATTTCAGGAATTGATGGAGACCGAATATTGCCCGTGGCCGGTCATACAAGCTCGGGTACATGCTTTCTATGATGCTCAACCACGGGATATCCCCGTATCTCAAGCCACTGCCGATTTTAACAAGGAGTTGGGCTATGTGAAGACCCAAGTTGTCGAAGAGAGCAACAAAATTTTTCATTTTTCCAGGAGGATGAAGCTGTCCATTCGGGACTATATGTCTGGACTCGTTTGCACTACTTTGAAGGATTATCAGAGTAGGGCCCTCGCTTATGATATGTCGGTGACGGCTAGTGATGTGGCTCGTGAGAGCAAGAAGCAGAAGTCGGTCGGAAATTTTTCTGGTCCCAAGAGTGGAGGCCAGCAGAAATCTCAGGCTGCAAATATTTCTACGGGCGGTTCGACTCGTTTCTCTGGGAGCTTTCGGGGTGCCGCCGGAACCTCCGCTCGTGAACCCACATGCTTTAACTGTGGCCAGCAGGGCCATAGGAACCGACAGTGTTCTCGCCCGAAGTTGACTTGTCATACTTGTGGTCAGTCGGGCCACATGGCCCTCTTTTGTGATCAGGTCAGACAGCTTCGCGAGTCCCGTGATTCTTTCCCAGCACTTAGAGAGCCGAGTGTGAACCAGGGCTCGTTTGCCCCGCAACCTCCGCCGAGTGCCGGTCGAGGTAGAGGCTGGGGTCAGCCCGCTAGATGAGGAGCTTCCAGTGTCGGCTCTGCCCAGCCGCGTATCTATGAGATGAGGAGGGCCGATGATCCAGCGGCCACTGTGGCGACAGGTACCGTTCATATCCATTCTCATCCTGTCGGTGTGCTTTTCGATTCTGGTGCTATGCATTCGTTCATATCGCTGGAGTGTGTACGTCGTTTGGGTCTCGACTGTTTATCGCCTTGTGAGTCTTTCATCGTTAGACTTCCTAGCGGTGATAGGATCATTGGCGATCGAGAGGTCCGAGACTGTTCTGTGTTTATTTGTGAGAGGGCTTGGCTCTCTAATCTTATTGTTGTGAGTATTGAGGGTGAGGATTTGATTCTCGGGGATGATTGGCTCGAGCGGCATGGCGCAATCATGAACTACCGCACGAGAATCATCACTATGTTAGCCGATGACGGCACCGAGCACTCTTTCGCGGGGCGAAAGAGAGGAAACCAGAACTTCGTTATTAACGCCCTAAAGGCGATGAGGCTCCTGCGAAAGGGGTGTACTGGTTATTGGTGTTATGCCTTGAAGGCAGAGGATGGAGGGGTCGAGTTTTCATCGATTCCAGTCGTTAGTGAGTTTCCCGATGTATTTCCTAACGAGTTACCGGGTTTGCCACCGGATTGTGAGGTCGAGTTTGCTATAGAATTAGAGCCGGACGCGGCTCCGATTTCGAAGGCGCCGTATCGCATGGCACCTTCAAAGATGGCCGATTTGAAGAAGCAGTTGAGTGAGCTTCTTGAGTCGGGGTATGTTCGACCGAGCGCCTCACCTTGGGGCGCACCCGTCCTGTTTGTGCGTAAGAAGGATGGTTCACTGCGTTTGTGTATCGACTATCGCGAACTGAACAAGGTGACCATCAAGAACAAGTATCCTTTGCCAAGGATTGATGACTTGTTCGATCAGTTGCAGGGAGCAGCGGTATTCTCGAAGATCGATTTGAGATCGGGGTACTATCAGCTCCAGGTGAGGGAGTCCGATGTGCCGAAAACAGCTTTTCGGACGAGATACGAACATTATGAGTTTGTAGTTATGCCTTTCGGGTTAACTAATGCACCGGCGGTATTCATGCAGCTGATGAACAAAGTTTTTATCGAGTATTTGGATAAGTGTGTCGTCGTCTTCATTGACGATATTCTTATTTATTCGAGGAACGAGAAAGAGCATGCCCATCATTTGCGAGTAGTGTTAGACATCTTGAGGACCGAGCAACTCTATGCGAAGTTCTCGAAATGTGAGTTCTGGCTGAAGGAAGTGATGTTCCTAGGTCACGTGATTTCAGCCGAGGGGGTTCGTGTGGATCCACAGAAGATAGAGGCAGTATTGGATTGGGCACCGCCCAAGAATGTGAAGGAGATCCGTAATTTCTTGGGTTTAGCTGGCTACTACCGTAGGTTCATCGAGGGTTTCTCGAAACTAGTTCGGACACTTACACAGTTACTCCAGAAGTCCGAGAAATTCGTCTGGAATGACGAGAGGCAGTCGAGTTTTGAGGAGCTGAAGAGGCATTTGACTTCGGCTCCGATTCTGGCATTGCCGAGTGGCAACGGGGGTTTTGCCGTTTATAGTGATGCTTCAGGTCAGGGTCTTGGGTGCGTGTTGATGCAGCATGGCAAGACCATTGCTTATACGTCGAGACAGTTGAGGCCATATGAGCTTAACTACCCTACTCATGATTTGGAGTTAGCGGCAGTTGTTTTTGCGCTCAAGATTTGGCGTCACTACCTTTTCAGCTTTGCATGTCAGATTTTTACCGATCATAAAAGTCTGAAATACATATTTACTCAGCGGGAGTTGAATATGAGGCAGAGGAGGTGGTTAGAGCTGATTAAGGATTATGACCTCGAAATCCTTTATCATCCGGGCAAGGCGAACGTCGTGTCCGACGCCTTGAGTCGGAAACCGATTGCATTGCGAACGCTTGAGATCCTAATGTCTCAGTCTGAGCTTCGGCGGGATTTGATCGAGTTAGATGTTGAGGTTTTGTTGCCTGGAGCTGTCGGGCAACTTTGTGCTTTAGAGATTTCGTCGTCTTTGATCGATGAAATTAAGCTGAAGCAGTTGGGGGATCCGATGATTACTCAAATCCGAGAGAACGTTCTTAAGGGAAAGTCTCCTGGCTTTGTGATTCACGAGGATGGTGTTTTGAGATTCCAGAGTCGGCTTTTTGTACCGAGCGACTCAGAGTTGAGACAGAGCATTTTGCACGAGGCCCATGCTACACCTTACTCCGTTCATCCTGGTTCGAGTAAGATGTACAAGGACCTGAGGAGGAATTTCTGGTGGAATGATATGAAAGAGGAGGTCGCACAGTTTGTAGCGAGATGTTTGACTTGTCAGCAGGTCAAAATCGAGCATCGGACCGTGGAGTTATTGCAGTCACTTCCCGTTCCGGAATGGAAATGGGAAGATATATCGATGGATTTCGTTACGAGTTTGCCGAGATCGAGGTCGGGCATGAATATGGTATGGGTGATTGTTGATCGTCTGACCAAGTCGGCATATTTTCTGGGCATCAAGGACACTTGGGCCCCAGAGAAGTTGGCTCGTGTGTTTATCGCGCAGGTTGTGAGGCTTCACGGTACTCCGAAGTCTATTGTTTCGGATCGTGATGGCCGTTTCGTATCGCACTTTTGGCAGGCGGTGCATAAGGCATTGGGTACTCGTTTGCATATGAGTACCTCTTTCCATCCCCAGTCAGATGGACAGTCGGAGCGCACTATCCAGACATTTTAGGATATGTTGCGTGCTTGTGCTCTCGATTGGAGCAATGATTGGGAGGAGCATTTGCCATTGATCGAATTCACGTACAACAACAGTTAGCACGCGTCGATTCAGATGGCACCGTATGAGACACTTTATGGGCGACACTGTCGATCACCGATTTGTTGGAATGAGGCGTCCGATTTGGTCGGGACCGAGCCGGATGTCATTTTAGAGACGAGGCGGAAGATAGAATTAATTCGGGAGCGGATGTTGATTGCCCAGAGTCGACAGAAGTCATATGCCGATGTCCGTCGTCGACCTTTGGAATTCGAGGTGGGAGACCACGTTTTACTGAAGGTGTCGCCGACGAAAGGAGTTTTCCGTTTCGGAAAAAAGGGGAAGTTGAGTCCGAGATTTATCGGACCCTTCGAGATTCTTGAGAGTCGGTGAGTTAGCATACCGCTTGGCGTTACCTCCGGCATTGAGTCGCGTGCATAGCGTTTTCCATGTTTCCCAGCTGAGGAAATATGTCCCGGACCCTAGTCATATCATCGATTATGGTGAGATCGATATTGCTGAGGACTTTACCTTCGAGGAGCGTCCCTTGAAGATTTTGGAGCACCGTGATAAACAACTGAGGCATAAGACCATCCCTTTAGTCAAGGTGCAGTGGTCGAGACACGGTGTCGAGGAGGCAACTTGGGAAACCGAGGATAGCATGCGTGCTAAGTACCCTAAGTTGTTTGTTTCTTAAGTTTCGGGACGAAACTTGTCTTTAGAGGGGTAGAATGTAATATCCGCATTTTTCTTCTTTTTCCGATATTCCCGTTTTGGTGTATTTTCATTTTTAGTAGCTTGCTTGTAACCATGTCGACATTTTGAATCTATTTTATTCTTGAAGTTTCTCCATTTGGGACGATCTTGATGATGTTTTGATATTATTCTGTTTTACGTCACGTATTATTGCATGGACGTTCAATTCTCATAGAACCCATTCGATTTGGGTTAATTCCTTGGTTGCACGAGTTCGTGTGGTTGAGTTGTTCGTGTTGCGAGTTTCGGTTTGTTAATCCGACGTCGTATCACGATTTTTGGACATTTGGGCCATTTTGTAATTTCCCTAAGTTACGGGGTAGTTTCCATCCCTGTCTGTTCCGAACCCTCGAGTAGTCGGAATCACGTTTCACTTTATCTCTTTTGTCGTTGGTTTGAATCCATCGGAAGTGTATCTATTGGTAGCGGATACGTCTCGTTATTTCCCGATCATTTCCTCGTCGAGAAGTGAATCAGATCTCTGCCTGCTGTCACAGGCCATGTTACGGCCGTAAGCCGTATATGTTACGGCCGTAATACTTGAGAGTTACGGCCGTAAGTTTTCCTTATACGGCCGTAATAAGAGTTTGTTTCTCTGCACTTGGGTCCAGTGGAGGGGTTACGGGCGTAACACGCTAGAGTTACGGCCGTGAGAATTGTTACGGCCGTAACCTCATCTTGATACGGCCGTATGTCAGCTTCGTCAGATTGCCCAGTTTCATTCCTGGGAACAGTTACGGCCATAAGGCAGGAGAGTTACGGCCGTAATATTCCTATGTTACGGTCGTATGTTATGGATGTTACGGCCGTAACACTGGCCAGTATATAAACTGGCAGCAACCGTATTTTTTTTCTCATTTCTCACCTCTCTCACTTCTCTTCGCGACGGGACGACTTGGAGAGCTAGGGCTCACCCGATTTTCGCCCAAACACCATTGTAGGAGTATATTCAAGCTTCTTATCATCAACCTATCACTAATCATTCATTGTTCATCATCAAATCAAGGTAAAGTTTCCTAGAACCCTATTTTGGGAATGATTTGGGGGTTTTCACGTTTTCGTCCGATCCGTTCCGTTTTGTTGAATTATCCATGATGAGTATGATTAATATTGTTTGTATCCTTCATTTTTCTATGGATTCATGGTGTATTTCGTAGTATCTTTCGTTATCGAGAGGGTTTGGTTGTGGTCCTCCCTCGTTGTTGTTTCTATATGAATATACATGAATCGTAGGCGGGGTTTCGGGTGTATTCCATTTCCGTATTCATCTAGAGTTGGTTGTGATTGTGTTCTTCGGATTGTTAGGTTCGGTCCTGTTGCTTCCTAGCGTTCGTCGGTGTTTTTCCTTCCGTTCGGTGCGTCGTCAATTATTCAAGGCAAGTATTTTTGGAAAGCTTTATGCTTAACGTGAAATGGTAATGTATATTGTGTGTGATTGTGCTCACCCCGGGAGGGTCCGACGGGGCCTCGGGAGAATCTATGACTTCACTCTGGATTCACGTGTTTGTTTAGCTAGCCAGTCCGGGAGGGTCCTTAGAGGCCTCGGTTGGGATTTGTGGCTTCGTCCCTATCCTAGGCGATGCATGTGCGTGATTTGTTTTATGATATGGCCAGGCCGGGAAAGTCCTTAGAGGCCTCGGGTGGGACTTGTGGCTTCGTCCCGGTCCTAGGCAAATTTGATTGTGACTGTTTGTTTCCGGAAAAGACATGTCTGGTTTTGACTTTTGAAATTGATTTTGGTGCATTGTACTATGAAATGTGTAAGCGATTGGTTTGCCTTGATTACTTGTACTAGCGTAATTGCTAACCCCTTTGGGGACCCGTTTAAGGGAAATTCTTGTTATGGATTTCAGGTTATAATTATCCGGACGAGCGAGAACCGGGACAGTACGAGGATGTCGGCCAGGGTCGTTGACATGTGCATTTGGGTCTTCTTATTTCTTTGTCCATTTCGATATGGTCGTTCCCACAGTTATAAACTTATAGATTGTACTCGCGAGTACTTAGGCTTTTCATTTCAAACTCCGTATTATATTACTTCAAATTGTTACATTGTCGGATGATGCTTATTTCGCCGGTTGCTCCGGGCGTATCTTTATATGTCATATTATTTAAATGTGTGTCCTCGCTAACCGAAATGGTTAGTCGAGTGGTGTTTTTCTTGTTGTAGCCTGGTGGGTCCCATGTAGGGGTCCACGGCGCTGTAATATACTCCGAATATCTCGGGGTGTTACAATTCGTTGGATATGATGAACAAAAGAAAGGCTGGAGATGCTGCGATCCAAATACAAACAAGATATATATCTCACGAAATGTTGTATTCGATGAGGCATCTTCATGGTGGGCAAACAAGGTGGCATTACCAGATACACATGAGCTGCAAGAAAACCTACAAACCAAGTTGCAGCTACATTCCTCTCAAGACAACAATGACATACAAGAACCAAGATCCCCATTGGATCAAGTTGAGGTACGGTCCAAATCAAGAAGCCCTTGGAGAACAAGTGTACATGAAACATCAGATGAAGTACAGACTAGTCAACCGGAAGAGCAGGAACCTTCACAACCTCAAGTGCGAAGGTCCACCAGAGAAAGACGGCCAAATCCAAAGTATGTAGATGCTGCTTATGCTGAAGTCAAAGAGCCAAGTACATTTGAAGAAGCATCAAATAGTCCAGAGTGGAGAAAGGCCATGGAAGAAGAGATTTTGGCATTAAAACAAAATCAAACTTGGAATTTAGTGCCAAAACCTCAAGGTGTTAGACCCATATCCTGCAAATGGGTTTACAAATTGAAGATTCGTCCAAATGGTACAATCGAGCGGTACAAGGCTCGATTAGTTGTTCATGGATTCTCTCAAGAGTATGGCATAGACTATGACGAGACGTTTAGTCCAGTTGCAAAGATGACTACAGTTCGTGTCTTACTAGCCTTAGCAGCAAGTAAGTCTTGGAAATTATGGCAAATGGATGTGAAGAATGCGTTTTTACATGGGGAACTTTATCGTGATATCTATATTGATCAACCCAAAGGATTTGTGAATCATGAAAAGCCTGAGTACATGTGAAAGTTGAAGAAGGCGTTGTATGGCTTGAAGCAGACACCCCGAGCATGGTACGGGAAAATTGCTGAGTTTCTAGTCCAAAGTGGTTATCATGTTGCCCCAGCAGATTCAAGCTTGTTCGTGAAAACTCAAGGAGGCAAGCTAGCAGTAGTCCTTGTATATGTGGATGATCTAATCATCACTAGCGATGACGAAGACGAGATTCAACGAACAAGGGCAAACTTGTCAGTTCGATTTCAAATGAAAGAACTTGGTGAACTGAAACACTTCCTGGGATTGGAAGTCGAAAGAACAGATGATGGTATATTTCTTGGACAGCAGAAATATGCAAGGGATTTAATCGAGAAGTTTGGGCTAACTGACTGCAAGCCAATATCTACCCCAATGGAGCCAAACTTGAAGCTGTGTGCCTATGATGGGAAAGACTTGAAGGATACAAGAATGTACCGACAGATAGTAGGTAGTCTTATCTATCTAACTCTTTCCAGACCTGACATAGCATTCACTATAGGTGTTGTTAGCAGGTTCATGCAGAAACCGAAGAAGTCACATATTGAAACAGTTAAAAGAATCCTCAGATATGTTAAAGGCACGATTGATTGGGGACTTTTCTACAAGAAGAGAGTACAAAGTAAGGTCAGCGGCTATTGTGATGCTGACTATGCCGGAGACCATGACACCCGGAGATCGACTACAGGATATATATTCAATCTTGGTTCGAGAGCTATATCATGGTGCAGTAAGAGACAACCTACCATTTCTCTTTCAACTACTGAAGCGGAATATAGAGTAGGGGCGATGGCAGCACAAGAGTGTGCTTGGTTGACTCAACTCATGAAAGATTTAAACCAACCAATAGAAGATGGAGTTGCATTACACTGTGACAATCTGTCAGCAGTTCGTTTGGCTGAGAATCCAGTATTTCATGCTCGGACCAAGCATGTCGAAGTGCATTATCATTTCTTATGAGAGAAGGTACTCCAAGGAGATATTGACATGAAACCAGTCAAGACAGAAGATCAAGTTGCAGACATATTTACGAAGAGCTTATCCGCAACAAAGATTTATGAGTTTCGAAAATTACTCGGAATGCAAAGTCGGGTTTGAGGGGGAGTGTTAGAATTCAAACCCTTCTAGAATAGAGGCTAAGTATTTCAACATGTGAAGGCATCTACCTTTGAACAATTAGTTGGCAAGTTTGACAAGAAAGGGATGAGAAACTTCACATGGTTGATCCTTTCACACCATGGTTTCACACCATATTTACTACCTATAAATAAGGCATGTTTGTAGCATTTGTAACCATCCCATCTCCAAGAGTGAGTTCAAAGAGTGAATAACAATCCAAGTTGAGATTGAGTGAGTTTGAGAGTTTTTCTATTTTGTGAGTTTGTATCTATTCTTGAGTGATAATAGAACAAATATTTTTCTCTCAAATCATTAGAAATTCACTATAATGATCCTTTGATATCTCAACAGTTTCATCAATCGGACGGACCAGTGTTGTTGTTGGCATGATTACATGCGTTACATGACTAACATTACGTACGCTAGCAAGGGCATAGCGTACGCTAAAGTCATACACAACATGCGTTCGGATACTTGTGGTTCGAGGCAGTAGCTTCTGGGGATGAGTTACGTATGCTAACACGGGAGCATAGCGTACGCTAACAATTCTTAACGTACGCTAAGTGCTCTACATAACGTACGTAATGTCAATAATGGTTCGAGGCAGTAGCCTCTGTGAATAGATTTACATACGCTAACACGGAAACATCACTACTACAAAAAAGACATTCAACATCGCTCGTTTAACATCGGTTTTGTAAAAACCGATGTTAAAAAAGACGCGGTGGCATAATGCTAAAAACCGATGTTAAATGAACAACTAACATCGGTTTTTAACAAAACTGATGTTAAATTAATCCATTTCACATCGATTTAGAAAAATCGATGTTAATTTTTAATTTAATATCGGTTTTTAGAAAAACCGATGTTAATTTTTAAATAAAGTTTCGATTTTTTTAAATAAAGTTTCGATTTTTTTAAAAAAATTCAGATTTTTTAAAATTTAACATCGGTTATACAAAAAAACCGATGTTAAATTAAAAATTAACATCGGTTTTTTAAAAAAACCGATGTTAAACAATGTTAATTTTAAATTTAACATCGGTTTTTAGAAAAAACGATGTTAATTTTTAATTTAACATCGGTTTTTTGTATAACCGATGTTAAATTTTTAAAAAATCTGGATTTTTTTAAAAAAATGAAAACTTTATTTTTTTAAAAAAAATTCAGAATATTAATATTAAAAATTAGATGTTTATATTTATTGTTCAAAAATAAAATGTAAAAATTGGAAGTTTTTATTTAAAGTTCGAGAATAAAAAATGAACATTAGTTCGAAAATAAAAAATAAAAATCGGATGTTTTTATTTAAAGTTCGAAAATAGAAAATAAAAATCGGATGTTTTTATTTAAAGTTTTGAAAAAAAAGTGGAATATTATTTTCCATAAATAAGTAAAAACTGAATTATTATATATATTTTTAAAAACCTGCTAGTTTTTATTTTTGTAATTTTTTTACTTTTCATAAAAAACTATTTTATGTTTTTACAAAAAATCTAAACATAAAAAAAAACAGATTAAATATTAATTATAAATCTGATCCAGATTTTTTAATTTATTATTTTTTATATTCGAGCTTTAAATAAAAACATCCGACTTTTAATATTAATATTCTAGATTTTTTAAAAAAAATAAATTTTCGATGTTTGAATATATATATATATATATATTAAATATTCTTATATTTATATACATTTTTAAATGTATATAGTATATAAATATAACACATAGCAAAAAATATACAAGAAGTTCATTTAGCGGAGTGGTAATATCACACTTCCACAAGCAAGAGGTGGTGAGATCGAAACCCACCAATAATAAAATTTAATGGTATTTGTTGTAGGTTGGTGGGGCTTGGTGCGGGTGGCTGGTGCGGGTGGTTGGGGCGAGTGTGCAGGTTGAAATTTGGGTTGGGCTAGCTGGGTTAGCCGCGGTCCGATAAAATTTTAAAATCGCGAAATTTAACATCGGTTGTTCCAGAACCGATGTTAAATATCGCGATATTAAAATTAACATCGGTTGTTATAACAACCGATGTTAAAATCGAAGTTTAACATCGGTTATTAGAAACCGATGTTAATTTTAACATCGTGACATTTAACATCGGTTCCAAAACCGATGTTAAATGTCCAAAAAACCGATGTTAAATGTCTGTTTTTTAGTAGTGCATAGCGTACGCTAATAACTCTTAACGTACGCTAAGCGCTCTACATAACGTACGTAATGTATCTTATTGTTCGAGGCAGTGGCCTTTGCCCAGGCCGTAGCGTACGTAATGGTGGGACGTAGCGTACGTTAATGGCCCTACGTACGTTAATATGTAGGCATTGCGTACGTAACGTGCTCACCGCTATATAAGCGGACAACAACCCCTTTTCTGCATTTCTTACCTTCCTAAACCTATACCGACGAGAGAGTGTGAGAGAGACATCTTGGAGGCGATTTGGGGAAATTCTTCATCATCTATCACCATTCTTGAGTTGCTAACGAAGATTATACAACTCCTAATCCGTTCATTCCTTACAAATCAAGGTAAATCTTCATAAAACCCTATTTTGGGAATTTTTTTTTTTGGGGGGGGGGGTTCATAGATTTCTTCGTTTAATCCGTTTTGAAGCTTGAAATCCTTGAGATTATGAAGTATCTACCCCGTACCCACGTTTTCCTTACGATTATATGAATGTTTTGTGTGTTACTCGGATTTGAGAGTGTTTGGATGATTTCCAACCTCTATGTGAATATCCTTGAAGATTTGTGAATTGTAGATGGGGTTTCGGGAGTTTTTCTTGTGAATTGAGTATTGATCGTTGATTATCGTATTCTTTACAAATCGTTTAGGGCCGGAAGTGCGTTATTGGACCTACCGAGCTTGAATATCATTTTCTTTCGATTTCCAATGTCTCAAAGGCAAGTATATATTTATGATTATATGTTCTTGACTTTGAAAGTAAAGTGTATGTGATGTGTATGATTATATGTTCACTCCAGGATGGACCGACGGGTCCTCTGAGGGGTCGTTGCTTCTGGTGCGACCCATTGAACATTTTGGGTTAACCACTATGGGACGGACCGATGGGTCCTCTGAGGGGTCGCTGCTTCTGGTACGATCCATGGTTAATCATGTATATGAATGAATAATATGAGATTTAGTTGTCCGGAATACTAGTCTTGAGTTTGATGAAATGAGGTTATATTTACTTTATCGTTCTAGAAGCATTATGTTTCATATTCGATATACTTGCACTAGCTATTTCATGACTAACCCAATCCGGGGGGAAATATGTTTCATATATTTCAGGTTCCAGACGAGCGTACGAGCGGCTACTGGATCGGTATGATGATGATGGGCAAGAGTGATGTTGTCTCATGTTTTTGTCTGTATTATTATGTTTCACCCATTCAGAAATTTCGTACTTCGATGCTTATTAGTACTCGAGTACTAAGGAATGTTGTTCTTGTTGTTCTACCTTTGCGTCATGGGTTTAATTTCCGTTGATTTCTGTCTATTGATTCTGAATATTATTTTGGATGTCGATTTTTATTACCTTTCGTTTGACTTTGTCTATACCCTATCGGTCAAAGTTTATGATTATGTGCATGTATAACCCTGTGAGTCCCACGGTGGGGCTCACGGTGCTATAATATACCTTGAATATCTTGGGGGTGTTACATAAAATCTGCCACCCTAAAATCTGCCACCCTATACCCTATCGGTCAAAGTTTATGATTATGTGCATGTATAACCCTGTGAGTCCCACGGTGGGGCTCACGATGCTATAATATACCTTGAATATCTTGGGGGTGTTACATAAAATCTGCCACCCTATTCTGTTCACGGTAGATATGACAAATTTGAATTCCCAATCTTTCTCTTTGAACCTTCTGCACTCTTGGATAATATTCCCAAAGTTTCCTGTAGCTCCGTCCATATTTCTTTTATTTATTGCTTCAACAACTACTCTTGAGTCGCTTTCAACTTGAAGCCTTCGAACTCCTATGTCCCAGGAAAGTTTTAGCCCAGTAAGAACTGCTCTGGCTTCGGCCTCTTCTATAAAACACGTCCCCCCATTAAAGGTAAATCCCATAGTCCACGTCCAATTCTCATTCCGTATAATTCCTCCACAACCAGCCTGTTTAGTTACGGGATTAATGCTACCGTCAGTGTTGAGCTTCACCCATCCATGGTTTGGTTTGTCTCATCGAAGCTAAATTTCTCCTCTCTATTGTGTTTCCTCCTGGTCTATATGCTTGGATAAAGGCTTTTTCAGTATGAGAACACTGACCTCGGAGCCAACTTATCTTATGCTCCATGTCCTTAATATTGCTTGTGAAAACTTATTCATTGTGCTATTTACAGAGCCACCAACAAATGACCGCAAACGCCGCATTCCAAGGTCCTAGTCCACCTTCTGAATCTTTGTCTGTGATGTTCTCGTCTAGCCATTTGTCAAGGGGATCATTCCAGCCCGGACTAAAGACCTTTCCTGGAGCTATCCTTCTCCAAACCATATCAGCATTCGACAACATCTTACTATGTGAACCACACTCTCCGGGGTATGATGGCAAATGTGACAGTTGTCATCTTGTGTGAAGCCTCGTTTCCTTCTTTCCACGTTTGTCATGATTTTCCCATGTTTAGCAAGCCACGAAAAAAATATCATCCTATTTGGAGCTCTTACCTTCCAGATGTTGCCCCAGTTGGACTGCCCTTATACACCTGCATTGCCATATATCATATTATAAGCGGATTTTATTGAAAATTTATTGTTCTTACCTGGTTTCCAAGCTATGTGGTCGGTTAGGCCATCGTCTTGAACTAGGATGGTCGCTTCTAGTTTCTCCTTTGCCTCTATTGAAAGAAAAATTTGCAGGTTGTTCCAACCACCCAGCATCTGTGCTTCAGTATTCAACCACTCGCCTTTCAAAGTCCACACTTCCAATTTCGCACATCGCATTATTTTGTAGGGGATCATTAAATAGCCAAGCGTCCTTCCAAAACAGCATGTCTTTTCCATTCCTCCTTGAGTACGCATTCCTTCTTCAAGTATTTGCTTTGCCACCACAATTCCTCTCCAAACGTTCAAACGTTGGAAGCCCCGTTAGCTGATTTAATGCTTCCCGTCCCTTTTCCGTTCTTCATGTACCTATTTGAGAGGAAATTGACCCATATCAAATCCTTGTTAGTGAGTAAATTTAACCGAGAGATTTTGATCCCCAGTCCACCGACTTCTTTAGGTTGTGTAATTGTGCCCCATCTAACCAAGTGACAACGTTTCTCTATGTCCGTTCCTCCCCAGACAAACTGACAGATTCTTTTATCAATGTTGTCGCAGATACTTACAGGTAGCAGGTGTTGTGTCGAGATTTATCGTTTCAACAGGCGATCGCCTCAGAAACTGGGCGATCGAGCCAGAGCCTAGCAGCCAAGGCAGATTGTCCGACCGAAGGTCCCAGGACAAGTCCCGGTGCCGAGCGACCAACATCTAAGGCGATCGTCTCTCGGTACTTGGCGATCGACCCCCTGGTGACCGGCAAATGACGACCGCCTCATGCCTCGCGAAGCCATCGCCCGTCCAGTCGGCGAAGGCCGAAGCTCGAAGCAAGGACCCACGTGCATATCCGGAAAAGGCGCCGCAAGACATGGATCGTTCACCACAGCCTGTCAGCATCTTCTCACCAACCGATATATCCGCCGAAAGTTGTACAGTGGGACCGCCCGTGACAGCAACTCAGGACGCGTGCCGGCTCCTCATTGGACCGCACAGCTGCGGACTTTAAGGCAGACAGCCCATGTGACATAAAGACGATCGCCCCTTATTATATTACATGAAAGGCGATCACCCGTCAGTAAACAGAGCATCTCAGCTCCTATAAATAGAAGGCTGCCCACGCTTGGAAAACTCTCGGTTTTCTCTGGGTTCACATCCAGTTCAGAAGCTCAACTCTTAACTTGGCTTTCACACTTTTGGCAACAGCTATCTCTCGGCTTTTCTCTCTCTCAGGACCTCTCAATCCTGAGACGGTCGGTAGAAACGAGAGCAAGAACACGCAAAGCTTCACTCAAGATCTAGATAAATAGGATCTTTTACACTCATTGTAATCGCATTATTACATTGATATTTGTACTCAAACGTATTCATATTAATAACATCTCGCGAGAGCATTCAAGCCCGGGCCTAACAAACCCAGCAAATCTTGTGTTATTTCCATTCCCTCGGATATGCTCTCGCAATTTGCTGTTGCTCGACCATTCCAGCAATATCCATCTTCGGATAATATTTCGGGCAACAACAATTGGCGCTAGAAGAAGGGGATCTTAACCCTCATTTTTATTCCTACCGTCTCGAAGAACACCCACTGTTCTCCGGGGCATATACCTGAAGAAACACTCACTGTTCTTCAGATAAAAACTTTAAGAATCATGACTTCTGCCTCTGCATCGAAGTAAGCCACTGGACGATCCGCCGGACGCCTCTTTCCTTCCCAGTCCGAGCCCCACCCTATGGCGGAGAGTAGCCGCCGCGGTCCGAGACTCTCGATCCCGCCCCCGAAGGAAGGCCCAAGCCTCTCGCTCGATCAGTTCCAAACCGCGGAACAGATCGAAAAAGCCTTGGCCATCCTACAGGAGCGACGAAGAGCATTTGACGCGTCCGCTGTAACCCCCTCGACCATCTGCCGCGTGACCAAACGGAAGTTCAAGGGGTTACTGACCGAGCGATCGCCAGGAGGCCCCCATTCACAAGAAGATGCGCTCGCAAGCCGGGGCAACTCTATTTTCAGCCGCCTAGGCGGCGACCCATCTTGGCGACCGGGGCAATCCGGCCCCAGCTACGAGGCGACGGAGCCCGAGTCCGTCACCAGGAGTTCGGCGTACCCAACTCCCAGAGGGCAGGCCAACCATCTGGTTCCTCCTCGCCAAAGAACCGAGATCGGCGACCGCGGAGTCAAGAGATCGGTACACGATCGCCTTGGCTCCCGCTCCGTAAGCTGAACCACGAGCGACCATGCTACAGCAATGGCGCGATCTGGCCTTGACTCGACGACATGAAGGCGCTTTTAGAAACTGGGGCAGGCGCCAATAGCAAGATCGCTGGGCCGAGCGAGCCACTCGCGGTCCACATCGAGCTCGCCCCCGTGCAGCGTAAGATCGCTCCTCCGAAAACACCTTTGTACGAGGGGAGGTCGGATCCCGAGACTCACCTGAGCAAGTTCCGGATCTACATGACCGGGTGCGGGGCATCAGACGCGACCAGATGCCGAATGTTACCACTAACGCTGGGCGACCTGGCCCATAGATGGTACGTCTCGTTGCCACCTCGATCCATCGGTTCCTTTGATCAACTGGCGAACGACTTCACGTCGTACTTCGCCACCAAGGTCGCTCGACCAGAAGGTCCCCATCGCATGATGCAGATCACGCAAGGGGAAGAAGAGTCCGACTCGGACTACATCAACCGGGTGGACGAGATAATCCTCAACGGCGAGCCCGTAAGGGACGAGATCGCCCTCTACTCGATCCTCAGGGGATTCAACGGTCTTTCGCCTATGTTCAGGCACCTAGCGAAGGACATCCCCCCGACCTACGTGATTTTCTGCGCCAAAGCCGCAGACTTTCTGGCCAGGCAAAGGTTACTTTTCAACCTATGAATAACGCGATCGGCAGCCAAACGACGATCACCAGTCTTCCAGCCCGATCACATTATCAATCAACATCTCTTAAACCGGAGGACTCGTTCGCCATCTATAGTTCACCATCTAACATGATGGACTAAGGCACGAGATCGCCTCCCCCGCACAACGTACACCGTCGAAGGTCGGCATCCACATGACGATCTGAGGTAGAAGAGTGCAGCCATAGTCCTGGTAGTCGATGGAACCGACTGCTTCGGCCATGCAAGGTCCCTTTGGGCCACGATCGCCCGTCCTTCATTTAAATACGAGGCCGGCGTAGTCTGAGGGCCCTCCAAAACTAATCAGTAGACACGCTCGCCTGCCCTCAAAGGTTCATCATCTAACTTGGTGAACCCGAACAATGCGACGCGTCCCTACCCCCATCTCAACGTACACCGTCGAGGGTCGCCATCTTCATGGCGGGCCGAGGTGGAAGCAGAGCTAACAAGCCGCGGAAGTGGAGTTGATTAATCCGACGTCGCCCCGCGCAAGGACTTCTCTAGACCAAGACCGCATGCCCTTCGTTTAAATATGAGGCGAGGCGAAGCCTAACAGAGGACCCTCACAATAAAATGAGTCACGAGACAGACAATGTCGCTCGCGCATAAGACACGGTCATGGAGTCAGTCCATCGAACTCCGCGACTGTGCACGGTTCCTCAGCGACGAAACAATCGGCTTTCTACGAGGGATCGGCCAAAATTGTTTATTGTAGGTACAAGACCGAAGATAACTAGCCAATTGACTAGATCGCCCAAGTCCGAAACCAAAGTCCGCTCTATGGATCGCCCGTCTTCATCCTACACGATCGCCAGCAAGAACCACCTCACCCCATGTCTTCAACATCGGAGCAAGCTGGGGGGCAATTGTTGTATCGAGATTTATCGTCTCAACAGGCGATCGCTTCAGAAACCGGGCGACCGAGCCAGAGCCTAGAAACCAAGGTAGATTGGCCGACGAAGGTCCCAGGACAAGTCCCGATGCCGAGCGATCGACATCTAAGGCGATCGTCTCTCGGTACTTGGCGATCGACCCCCTGGTGACCGGCAAATGATGACCACCTCATGCCTCGCGAAGCCATCGCCCGTCTAGTCGGCGAAGGCCGAAGCTCGAAGCAAGGACCCACGTGCAGATCCGGAAAAGGCGCCGCAAGACATGGATCATTGACCACAGCCTGTCAGCATCTTCTCACCAACCGACAGACCCGCCGAAAGTTGTACAGTGGGATCGCCCGTGACAGCAACTCAGGACGCGTGCCGTCTCCTCATTGGACCGCCTGGTGTTGCCCGGCCAGCGGACTTTAAGGCAGACAGCCCATGTGACATAAAGACGATCGCCCCTTATTATATTACATGAAAGGCGATCACCCGTCAGTAAACAGAGCATCTCAGCTCCTATAAATAGAAGGCTGTCCACGCTTGGAAAACTCTCGGTTTTCTCTGGGTTCACGTACAGTTCAGAAGCTCAACTCTTAACTTGGCTTTCACACTTTTGGCAACAGCTATCTCTCGGCTTTTCTCTCTCTCAGCACCTCTCAATCCTAAGACGGTCGGTAGAAACGAGAGCAAGAACACGCAAAGCTTCGCTCAAGAGCTAGATAAATAGGATCTTTTACACTCATTGTAATCGCATTCTTACATTGATATTTGTACTCAAACGTATTCATATTAATAACATCTCGCGAGATCATTCAAGCCCGGGCCTAACAAACCCAGCAAATCTTGTGTTATTTCCATTCCCTCGGACATGCTCTCGCAATTTGATGTTGCTCGACCATTCCAGCAATATCCATCTTCGGATAATATTTCGGGCAACAACAATTGGCGCTAGAAGAAGGGGATCTTAACCCTCATTTTTATTCCTACCGTCTCGAAGAACACCTACTGTTCTCCGGGGCATATACCTGAAGAAACACTCACTGTTCTTCAGAGAAAAACTTTAAGAATCATGACTTCTGCCTCTGCATCGAAGAAAGCCACTGGACGATCCGCCGGACGCCTCTTTCCTTCCCAGTCCGAGCCCCACCCTATGGCGGAGGGTAGCCGCCGCGGTCCGAGACTCTCGATCCCTCCCCTGAAGGAAGGCCCAAGCCTCTCGCTCGATCAGTTCCAAACTGCGGAACAGATCGAAAAAGCCTTGGCCATCCTACAGGAGCGACGAAGAGCATTTGACGCGTCCGCTGTAACCCCCTCGACCATCCGCCACGTGACCAAACGGAAGTTAAAGGGGTTACTGACCGAGCGATCGCCAGGAGGCCCCCATTCACAAGAAGATGCACTCGCAAGTCGGGGCAACTCTGTTTTCAGCCGCCTAGACGGCGACCCATCTTGGCGACCGAGGCAATCCGGACCCAGCCACGAGGCGACGGAGCCCGAGTCCGTCACCAGGAGTTCGGCATACCCAACTCCCAGAGGGCAGGCCAACCATCTGGTTCCTCCTTGCCAAAGAACCGAGATCGGCGACCGCGGAGTCAAGAGATCGGTACACGATCGCCTTGGCTCCCGCTCCGTAAGCTGAACCACGAGCGACCATGCTACAGCAATGGCCGCGATGCAACGCCAGCTCGACGACATGAAGGCGCTTTTAGAAACTGGGGCAGGCGCCAATAGCAAGATCGCCGGGCCGAGCGAGCCACTCGCGGTCCACATTGAGCTCGCCCCCGTGCAGTGTAAGATCGCTCCTCCAAAAACACCTTTGTACGAGGGGAGGTCGGATCCCGAGACTCACCTGAGCAAGTTTCGGATCTACATGACCGAGTGCGGGGCATCAGACGCGACCAGATGGCGAATGTTACCACTAACGCTGGGCGACCTGGCCCATAGATGGTACGTCTCGTTGCCACCTCGATCCATCGGTTCCTTTGATCAACTGGCGAACGACTTCACGTCGTACTTCGCCACCAAGGTCGCTCGACCAGAAGGTCCCCATCGCATGATCCAGATCACGCAAGGGGAAGAAGAGTCCGACTCGGACTACATCAACCAGGTGGACGAGATAATCCTCAACGGCGAGCCCGTAAGCGACGAGATCGCCCTCTACTCGATCCTCGGGGGATTCAACGGTCTTTCGCCTATGTTCAGGCACCTAACGAAGGACATCCCCCCGACCTACGTGATTTTCTGCGCCAAAGCCGCAGACTTTCTGGCCAGGCAAAGGTTACTTTTCAACCTATGAATAACGCGATCGGCAGCCAAACGACGATCACCAGTCTTCCAGCCCGATCGCCATTATCAATCAACATCTCTTAAACCGGAGGACTCGTTCGCCATCTATAGTTCACCATCTAACATGATGGACTAAGGCACGAGATCGCCTCCCCCGCACAACGTACACCGTCGGCATCCACATGACGATCTGAGGTAGAAGGGTGCAACCATGGTCCTGGTAGTCGATGGAACCGACTGCTTCGGCCATGCAAGGTCCCTTTGGGCCACGATCGCCCGTCCTTCGTTTAAATACGAGGCCGGCGTAGTCTGAGGGCCCTCCAAAACTAATCAGTGGACACGCTCGCCCGCCCTCAAAGGTTCATCATCTAACTTGGTGGACCCGGACAATGCGACGCGTCCCTACCCCCATCTCAACGTACACTGTCGAGGGTCGCCATCTTCATGGCGGGCCGAGGTGGAAGCAGAGATAACAAGCCGCAGAAGTGGAGTTGATTAATCCGACGTCGCCCCACGCAAGGACTTCTCTAGACCAAGACCGCATGCCCTTCGTTTAAATACGAGGCGAGGCGCAGCCTAACAGAGGACCCTCACAATAAAATGAGTCACGAGACAGAAAATGTCGCTCGCGCATAAGACACGGTCATGGAGTCGGTCCATCGAACTCCGCGACTGTGCACGGTTCCTCATCGACGAAACAATCAGCTTTCTACGAGGGATCGGCCAAAATTGTTTATTGCAGGTACAAGACCGAAGATTTCTAGCCAATCGACCAGATCGCCCAAGTCCGAAACCAAAGTCCGCTCTACGGATCGCCCGTCTTCATCCTACACGATCGCCAGCAAGAACCACCTCACCCCATGTCTTCAACATCGGAGCAAGCTGGGGGGCAATTGTTGTATCGAGATTTATCGTCTCAACAGGCGATCGCCTCAGAAACCGGGCGACCGAGCCAGAGCCTAGCAGCCAAGGTAGATTGGCCGACGAAGGTCCCAGGACAAGTCCCGATGCCGAGCGATCGACGTCTAAGGCGATCGTCTCTCGGTACTTGGTGATCGACCCCCTGGTGACCGGAAAATGACGACCACCTCATGCCTCACGAAGCCATCGCCCGTCCAGTCGGCGAAGGCCGAAGCTCGTAGCAAGGACCCACGTGCAGATCCGGAAAAGGCGCCGCAAGACATGGATCGTTGACCACAGCCTGTCAGCATCTTCTCACCAACCGACAGACCCGCCGAAAGTTGTACAGTGGGACCGCCCGTGACAGCAACTCAGGACGCGTGCCGACTCCTCATTGGACCGCACAGCTGGCTGCCAGCAGCAACCGCGGACTTTAAGGCAGACAACCCATGTGACATAAAGACGATCGCCCCTTATTATATTACATGAAAGGTGATCGCCCGTCAGTAAACAGAGCATCTCAGCTCCTATAAATAGAAGGCTGCCCACGCTTGGAAAACTCTCGGTTTTCTCTGGGTTCACGTCCAGTTCAGAAGCTCAACTCTTAACTTGGCTTTCACACTTTTGGCAACAGCTATCTCTCGGCTTTTCTCTCTCTCAGCACCTCTCAATCCTGAGACGGTCGGTAGAAACGAGAGCAAGAACACGCAAAGCTTCGCTCAAGAGCTAGATAAATAGGATCTTTTACACTCATTGTAATCGCATTCTTACATTGATATTTGTACTCAAATGTATTCATATTAATAACATCTCGCGAGAGCATTCAAGCCCGGGCCTAACAAACTCGGCAAATCTTGTGTTATTTCCATTCCCTCGGACGTGCTCTCGCAATTTGCTGTTGCTCGACCATTCCAGCAATATTCATCTTCGGATAATATTTCGGGCAACAACAGCAGCGTCGACTGCATGGCATAGTAAGGTATTGTGCTTAACACTGATTGAGCCAAAACATGTCTACCAGCTTGCGAGAGGTGTTTTGTCTTCCACCCCTCTAATCTCATCTTTGTTGAAAATCGGCACCCAACTTAGAATGGTGGATTATATTGCGGAGTAGAGTTTTTCAAACTCTTTTGCATTTGCGGAAGTGTAATTAAATTGTGGAAGATAAACGACACAAGATTTATAGAGGTTCGGCCAAACGTGCCTACGTCCTCTATCCGTATCTTTTTCTATAGGCTAAAGATCAACCTCTACGCCTCGTCTTCTATCGGTCCGAGGGATACCGTTACAATTTTGTCTTCAATCGGTCCAATATAAACCATATAATCTCGTCTTCTATCAGTCTGACATAAACCGTTACACTCTTGTCTTTATATCGGTCCAAGGTAAATAGTTTTTCTTTTCAATAGGACAAGAAAGCAACGTATCTAGCTTTCTATTGGTACTAGACAAACTTCACTTGGATTTAGATATGATTCAAATAATGCCAGATCAACGATCTTACTAACACCGAATCAATCTACAATCCGTATTTTTCCTCTCGTGTATGATTTCGTGTATGAATACTCAAACACTTATCAATTTAACTAAAATACAACAATAATATATACAATGATATCTGATCAATATGTGATTTGCTTGTAGTTGTTGTGTTGAATGGTACCGAATGACTTGGTATTTATAGGCATAAAACCTCAACTAGCCATTACTGGCTGTCTTCATTAGCGTGCGCTATTTATCTTCTTTAGCGTGCGCTAAACCTTCTTACATATGTTAATCTGCGTGGTTACGTACGCTAACTGCTTATTGATTCAGTCCAGTAGCTTCTGCCTTTATCGTTAGCGTGCGCCTAACTTTGTCCCTTAGCATGCGCTATCAACGGTCGTATGCTTTAAAAGTCTTCTGTCCAGCGAACATAATTCAAACTTAGCATGCGCTAAGTATTCTTTGTAGCGTGCACTATATTGTTCAAACTTCACTTTTCAGATTCATTGACTGACCCCGTGATCTCCACGTTGAAATTCTTTACAACCATCATATTCTTCGTTAGCGTGAGTTAACCTTAATGTTTAGCGTGCGCTAACCATCAGGTGAATTTTTAGGTGGCTTTCTATTACGTACGTTACTACTTCATATTATGCACATTATTTCCTCTATTTAGCGTGCGCTAGTCTTGCTTATTAGCGTGCGTTATCTGTGTCAGCTGCACTCTCGTCTGCCTTCAGGTGATATGCATTACGTACGTTAATCCTATTGTGATAACGTACGTTAGCTTTGTTAAACATCTCTTGTTTGCTTTTCTGTCCGTTTCGAGCGTCTTCGACTTCTTTGTTGTTTTGCTTCGTTCTAATATTGTTTTCTTTGATCGATAACATCATCAACTCATCTTTAGCTCATCATCAACTCATCATCAAAACCAATTTATGATTATGCGGAATAGAATATTCCAACAATCTCTCCCTTTTTGATAATGACAAAACAAAAACCTTCGATCGGATTATATACCTGCAAAAATATAAAACATTAGAGGTCAAAGTTTCTGGCTTTGTCCGTTCATTAATTTTCTTCTCCCCATCTTTTCTTTTCTCCTTTTCAACCCCTTCTCATTTTTTTTCATGACCGGTATTACATTTTTTCATTTTTCTCGTCATCCTTCCGTGACCATATTCTCATATTCTCCCATCATTTTTCTCAACATCTTCTCCCCATTTTTGTCATAATCAATAAAATTGATGATAAAAACTAATATGACAATTAACGGGTAAAACCCCTCTGAAAAATAGATTTCCCTATTTTAAAAATAATGGTAACTCCCACTCAGTTAAATACCAATTGTAAAAAAATATAAATTATCAAAGTACCAATTGATGAAAATATATTAGTTTTGATTTTTGGGATCCAACCGAGAGTTGGTTTTTTATTTGAAACATAGACGATATTCGGTGTTGTGGTTCCTTTAGGAATCCAAATTTTTTTAATTTTTATCGTCCTTCTTGATCTTTTGCAAATCAAAATATGATGCCCAAGTTTTAAACATTTCTCACATCGGGTGTTGGGATAACAATCATTGTATCGAAATTGTCGGGATAACAATCCCTACATCGAAAGTTTTGACAGAATGTTTTGACAATGTGCCAATCAAGCATACAACAAATAGCTGTATCGAAAAGATGATCAAAGGTGTCATCCTGTATCGAAGACTTCTCGTAGTCCCAGCATACAGTGAATCTATCATACAGCAAAAGAGTCTCATAAAGACTAAGTATGGAAGCTGTCTCGAAACGACAATACAGCTATCATTCCATACAGTATCCAAACAGGACAAGAAGGAATCTTTTGTTATTCGCTAAAGTCAAAGTCCCGTTTAAGAAGATATATTTAAATACTAAAGGATAAAGTATTTAAATATCAAGCCGTCAGAGATCTTCAATCTAGCGCAAAATCCGGATTGTGTTTTATTCAAACACATCATCCCGTTGGAACGGACTTCTGCTCAATGGATCTATCTCAACGGATATATTCAAGAAGGCTATATATATCCCCAGTCTTTGAGGATCGACATACACGAAATCACCTACAATGAAATTATCATCATATACATCTGAGCAAACATATCTCCCAAAGCATACTGCTATTCTGAAAGAAGAGATATACAAGTGCTCAAACTTTGAACAACACATCATCAGCTAAAAGCTCAGAAAGTCAAAGCTGTTGTTCAATCATTGTTCTACCCTTGAACAAAACCCATCAGCCCTGTGTGGACTGAGAAACCTTGCTATTCCTAAACTGTGTGCGATGGACTTGCATTGAAGAGACGAAGCTTCTGAACTGTGTGTGAAGAAGCTAGTCAAGTGAAAGCTTAAACCAATCTGTGTGAACGGTTGAAGGCTAAGATCATTATATCAATCTGTGTGAACGATATATTGATTAGGTTTGATTATAAATACGTAGTTGTGTACGTAGTATTTGTAATAAATATTTTCACTCGTATGTGGAGGACCAGTGGATGTAGAGGAGTTTACCTCGAACCACTTTAATTACTGTGTGACGTATCTTCTGCATTTACTGTTTTAATATTTGTGATTATCTATAAGTATACACTTCATATCTAGTTGCTGTATTTACAACAACTCACTTTAACAAGACTTCCGCTACGCACTCAGATTTGAAAACCGTACAACTTGTTATTTAAAACACTTTCCAAGCTGTATCCTGTATACTTAGTGGCCAACAAGTGGTATCGGAGCGGTTGATTCTAAAAAGAATCAGTCGTATTTTTGATTGAATCAGATCCTTAAATCACTTATTTTTGTAAAACACTCTTTTTCTTCCCTATACTCTCATATGGATTCATCATTGATCAATAAAGGTCCTATGTTTTCTATTAACGAATTTGATGATTGGAGAATTAGGATGGAGGTTCATCTTGCAGCAATGCATGAAGAGATGATTTTTGTCATACATGATGGCCCCATAAAGATTATGAAGGTAGATCCGGCCCCAAGGATTGATGGCCAGACTCATGCATAGATGCTCGAGAAAGAGCGCGAACAATGGACTTCTGACGAAAGAAAGCGCGCCAACCTCGACAATGTCGCGAAGAATGCACTATTTGTCACTCTTGACAAAGGCACGTTCTCTAAGGTAAAGATCTATAAATCAGGCAAGGATATCTGGGATAAACTCAAATTAATTTGTGAGGGAACTGAGCTCTCAAAAGAAAACAAGATTTCAAAAGTAACTCACCAATTTGAATCTTTTGAAATGAAACTAACTGAAACACTTGAGGAACTTGACCTCAGATTCACTAGCATCGTTGGTGAACTTGAAGCATTAGGCAAGATTTATACCCAAAGTGAGAAAAAACTAAAAATTTTCAGATCACTTCCTGCCCGATGGGACATTAAGACCACAGCTATGCGTGTGTCATGCAATCTTAGTGAAATATCTAATTTTGATCTCTTTTCTGACCTCAAAGCATTTGAGTACGATATAGACAGGAGAGAGAAAGCTGAAGAATCTCCCGCCAGGACTACAACCTTAGTCGCTGTATCCAATCGAAGACACAGCATGCCGAGTTCATCAAAGCCCATTCATAAAAATGCTAGCGGCGACGACGACATCCTATCGCAAGACGAAATGGCGGTCCTCATGCATAAGTTCAAGAAGTTTATCAAGTAGTCGGGAAAGACTCCATACAGGCCCAAGCCTGTACAAAAGGTAAGTACTGAAACTTTCTCTGGTGATGCTAACCTGTGTTATAATAGCAGTAAACCAGGGCATTATGCAAATAAATGTCCTCATCCCAAAGTTGAAAGGTTGTCGGAAGCCGAGCAACAAGAAAAGGATGAAAGAAGACGTGCTTGGAAAAACAAGCTCAAGGCCCTAATTGTGAATCAGAAGCCTCCCCCATTTCATCGAAATCCGAAGAATGTCTTCAGGTAGTCATTGACAGTGATTCATCTGACGACGATTTCGAAGATAAAGCCTATATGTGCTTTATGGCCAAGGACATTCCGGAAGATGAAGATAGCGATGATGAGGTAATCTCAACCTCAGCTATTCCCTCCAATGCATCTCATACTTTTGCAAACATGATGAATGAGTTTAAGACCATTCAAATGGCCCATGAGACATTGAAAAATAAAAATATACAGCTCCAACTTTATAACTTAGAGCTGAAAGAAGAAAACGACTTACTGAAAGTAAATTACGAAAATATGTCTATTGATTGTGAAAACAGCAAATTCGAGTATGAAAAACTCATGGAGTGTAATACCCGTGATTTCGATTTCCGGTAATTTCTTTTTTTTCGGCGGAAGTCCATTTTGATGACTCGCTCATGACCGTTTCGTCATTATGAGAATGATTAATTGTGCACTTTTTGTCATCCGAGTTCGTTTCGGTGTCGTTTTGTTGAGTTCCGTGCTTTTTAGCGGTTTTTCCGCACTTGAGTTCGATTCTTGCGAATCTCGTCCGAAACTGTTGTTTCGACTTTCTTGTAAGTTCATTTAATGTTATTATTCATGTTGCAAGCTTCGGTTTGGTTATTCGATCACGTATCGTGATTTTCGGGCGTTTTGGGCCATTTTCGTAATTTCCCAAAGTTTGGGGTAATTACTTTCCGTTGTCGAATTTCGAGCCTTCGGGTGGTCGGAATCGTGTGTTCTCTTAGTGCTCGGATTCGTCTTTGCGAGTACTTCGTAACCGTATCTTGATTCGTACTCGAGTTCGGGTTTCGGTCGTTCGGGCCGTCGAGTTGGTCCCGGCCGAGTCATGGTCGGCATGCTCGGGCGAGCCACCGCCGAGTAACGTGCGGTAGTGACCGGCGATTCGCACGTAAGGCGATTACGACGTAAGGCCCTAGCCGTAACGCGTTAACGCCCGCATTTTCGAGCGGGAGTTCGCCATGGCCGATTACGTGTAAGCATGGCCGATTCATGACGTAACCACGGCCGATCGGCCTATTTAAGGCACAGCGGCGTTTTTCTTGACCATTTCTCACTTCTCTTCTTCTCTTCCGAGGCTTATGTTGTGCTAATCATGTAGAGATGTTGTTGGACAATAAATCCATGAAGTTTGGAGGTTCATATCATCAATCATCCGTCCTATAACATCCTCCAATCTACTGATCGTCGATTTCCTAGAAATCTAGTTTTGGGGAATTTGGGTATTTTGGTTGTTTTCGTCCGATTAATCCGATTTAACTTAGGATTATGATGGATTGATGATTATTTAGATGTATTATATCATTTCCCTTGTTATTACATGGTTGGATCGTATCGATTCGTTATTTGGGTCGAGCTCTTGACCGACGCCTTGAAGGTGTCCGGTAAAATGTCTTAGAGGGGTTTTCGGGCGTTCTACGTTTATTCTTTCTCGTATGATCGATGATTTATTGATTATATATTGTTAGGGTCGAGTTTCTTGCGAAGAAACCGAGTTGAACCCTTCCGTTCGTTGTCGTCTTTCTTTTCGATTGCATCGGGCGTTTCGAAGCTTTCCGGTTGAGCCGTCTTCGTCGGGATACTTGCGTGCCGATTTTGAGGCAAGTACCTTGTCCATATAATTCTTGTTTTGTGGATATGATAATTGGTGATCGTCTAAATGTGTTTGTGTGGTCGTTTGAATTGAACTTTCAAAAGATTCGGTTTAGCCTTGTTAAAGGCTTGCTTTCAAAACGCGTGTGTTTTGTGAATGGTGTGGTTTGAGAATGACTATGTGAACTCTATGGATATGTTTGGTGTTGATGTTGCACTTGGTATTGCGTGTGGACGTATATTATTTCATTTCGGTGCGTTGTGGTTTGACGTGGTGTTTTGCTAAGTGTTGATGCCTCTGGATGAATTATTTGGATATCTTTGTTGCATTGTGCTATGTGTGTGATTGTGTGAATGTGGGCGGGGCCTACGGTGGCACATGGCATGTGATCATGTGGCCAGGATGCAACAAGCGATTGATCCAACCGTGAGAGCCTAAGAAAAACTACGGTGGCACATGGCATGTGATCATGTGGCCAGGATGCAACAAGTGATTGATCCAACCGTGAGCGCCAAAGTTAATCTACGGTGGCACATGGCATGCGATCATGTGGCCAGGATGTAACAAGTGATTGATCCAACCGTGAGATGTTGTGATTTGTTTTGCTAGCCAGCTCGGGAGGGTCCTTCGAGGCCTCGAGTGGGATGTCTGTGGTAGCATCCCGGTCCTAGGCGATGCGCGTGCGTGATTAAGTTTCGTTAATTTTATGTCCGTTGAGGACACGTGATGTTGGGCTCTGGCCCTGTGAATTGTTGTCGGTTTTCTATTTGCGAAAATAAAACCTTTTGGGCTGTGACCCTGATGATTTTGGAAAGAGAAGGATTTGATAATCCTAATTTGTTTTCTATTAAAACTCCCGAGGGTATTTTAAACCATTTTGCAAACCATTCTCGCTATTTGTGATCTTTCGGATTTGGAAAGTTTTACTCAAATTCTTGCCTCGGGAAGTATTCGTTTCATGGTATTTTAATCTTTAAGGATTCTTGGTTATTGTTATTCGTGGAACTTGAATTATATGGCTCGTATTTGCACTTTGTATTTGCACTAGCAAAACAGTGGAGTTTTGCTAACCCCCGAGTATTCGGGGAGTGGATGTCTATTTTTGCATTCAGGTTTTGGAGCATGGCACAGGGTCGGCACGAAGGATGATGAAAGATGAACGATACTAATCACACGAGGATCCGTTGATGTCGTATTGGTCTAGTTGTATTTTCTTTTCCGCTGCAGTATCTTTTCCCCGTTGTACGGGAGTTTATTGTATTTTGACCCCTGCGTGGGTATGTGTTCGGAATTGAGTTGTATGTTATTATTGAAAGAGCAAATCGGTCTACTGAGTCATTTTAGCCTTAAAGGCGATGTTTAGATGTTTGATTTTAGTTATCAGCCTGGTAGATCCTCGAGGAGAGGGTCTACTGCGTGTAATGTCCCTGAGTGGATTGGGGGTGTTACAGAATGGTATCGGAGCTTAGGTTGTGGAAACCTAGGCTGTTGGGTCAGTGGTGTCTATTGAGTTTTTGTCTCGTCGAATTTTATCTGACTGAGTCGTGTCGCGACGCGTCGTCTGAGTTGGTTTGTTGTGATTAGTATCGTGGGGCGATCATCATCTTCGTGCGACCTGTGGATGTAAGTCTCCCTTCTTTGTGTTGTGCCTCGTGTGACACGAGCTATTTTTTGATTATGAGTTAATTGACGGAATCCTCTTATGGATTTTGATTTCGTGATACGTGATTATTTGACTCCCATTTTTCGTTCATATGAGGAGTAGTGTTGCTGTCTTGTGCATGTTTGACTTCATTTCTTTTATCCGCTGCGTGAGTTCTTACAGAATGGCTTTCGGTATTTTACCGATCGAGTTTTATTTCAAAATCAATTCCCTTAACCGAGTTTTGGCATTATGGCCTTGATCATTTTGGCGAAATTCTTATGACGGAATTTAGTATTTTGTAAATAGATTTTGTGAGTTTTGAAATATTACCGTCATCGGCCTTTTTGGCGTTTTGTGAATGGTTTTTAGCTGGTGGGTTCTCGCGGGACACACGGCGCTATAGTGTTCCGTGTAAGTACCTAAACTTTTTGTGCATTCTAGCCCATTGAATTATTTTTGAAAACCTTGAGTATCTTAGAAAATTAAAATTCGAGACGTACTTTTAAAACGAATTATTTTCTTGCGGTGTTTTCAAGGTGTTTTCTAATGCCGCAATACATTTCAAAAAAATTTCGGTTGAGGACCAAAAATATTTTGAGATATTTTCAAATGCAGTTGCTTAGACCCAAGGGTCGAATATTTTGAAATTTTTTCACTAAAAGAAAGGTGTCCTCATTTTTGTTCAAACGCAAGATGACTTTCAAAGTCTCGATAATGGTGTTTGTACTACTTTTTGTAAAATGATACTCAAGATCAACTGTTGTTTCCAAACTGTTTTCAAAAGGTGGTTTTTGTTTTTAAAACCTATCATTCCTTTTTGCGGACCGGAAATGCGTGTATGGTTTTCGAACTTTCGTTACGGTGTTAACCCCGAATTGTGATTGAATTGGTGGCGTGAGCGTCGAGTCGTTCGCCACGCATATATTTTGTTAGCCCTTGTGGGAGGTGTGATGACGATCCTTAATGTTGTCATTTCGTGGTGGCTTGCGTGTTAACGCACTGTGAGTTAAAGCTTGGGTTTGTACGTTTGTGTACATATGTGATTGTTTCATAATGTTTGTAATTATGTCTGGTTATTGTTCGCCGTTGAGGTCGCCGAACGATACCGTCGTTGCTGTAGTGTTTGTGTGTATTATTTTACGATGATAATCGTTGTATATGATATGTATTATGATTCCTTGTTGTGCTGAGTTGGCATCTCCGCTATGTTGTTTTGCGACGTTATGCCCCATTGTATCTAGCATTTGTATTTTCGGTATGCCGAGCCGAGGCGTTTCAACCGTGATGTGTCGGGGCATGCACGTGTAAATTTGTCCTTCTCGTCGGTAACACATTTCAAGTGTGGACTCGAGGGACACCGAATTCAGTTTTGCGAATTGGCTACCGAGACTTTCGGAGTTCGCGCTTCAGCACAGTCATCGGAATCGTCTTTGAGAGGCCTTTGAAAGATGTTTCTGTCAGTTGCTTATTGTGTTGTCACATTGATTTTGTAACACCCCCAGAATACGACCGGGAATGTCACACGCCGTAGACCCTTATCACAAGGATCCACCAGGCTAAACTCCAAAAGACTACTCAAAGATTGACCGGCCGGGGTCAAAATTTAATACAAAGCAGACCAACAAGGTCATAAACCAATTCAGAAACTAACGACATTCATATTACAATGACAACAATAAACTTGAACACAGAAAAGAATGACAACTCAATTTAATAAATGATAATTACAACCATGCAAGGGTGAATACTCGAACGACAGAGAAATACCGACCAAAATGATACAAAAGAAAAGACTCTGACTCTGGTGTGATTAGCATCGTCGTCTTCCATCTCCTTCCAAGCCAATCCTGATCGCTCCCGAGCCGCCAAAACTGAGCGCATAACAGCACCCACCCCGAAAACTCGGGGTTAGCAACCGGAATTTTGCTAGTGCAAGTACATAATATACAAGATATACGAACAAGAATAACACAAAATTCAACCGCCGTGAAGCCTTAACACAAACCATACATTCCCACAACAAGACAGAATAACACTCGCATACACGAGGTGAAAGGTAATCACATAGTCATATTCTCCTTACGGAAAATAACATTCATGAAACTTTAAACGAGCCCAAGGAGTCAGGAAGATCCCTTTTGTAAAAGGAAAAGTATTTTGATAAGATAGTTTGCAATCATTATTATTGACTCGGGCCGTTTAGGGGTTTTTAAAATCGAATGGGAATACTTTTGGAAATTAATTTCAAAACTCTCGGGTCCTTGACCCAATGTATGGAAAACGATTACACAAAAACCAAGTCAACTTATTTAGGGTTCTCGACCCAATTTATAGAACACCGTCACAAACGAAATCATTACAACATCTCACAGGGTTCTCAACCCATTCCAAATAACATCATCACGAAACCAATCATCTCAACATTCCACAGGGTCCTCGACCCAATACACAGAATAGCACCACAATACAATCAAAGGTACAAAACTCTCACTCGACATATCCTGCTCTAGTCCCCCGATTAATTAACCCTGAGATTTCACAAACCTCCGTGGTTAACTAACCCCGATACCAACGCTTTAAAAACAATTGAAACAAGCTTTCAAAACATGAATTGCGGTCGTATCAAGACAAATATTAAAAGTGAGTTGAAAGAATTTGAGATACGAACATCGTTCGCAGCGGGGTCTTAGCTATCACTCGAATACCCGTAACCAATAAGCCTGCCAGCGCCTCCACCGCACACACGTGCACCGGCGTTCACTCCACTATGTCGGCCGCTCCTTGAACATGTCACCGCACCGGCCACTCCCGCAAGAGCCGCCTTGCACGCGCATTAGGTGACACCGGCGTTCACCACCCATATGGAGCCGCACATTGCGGCGTACACCAGCCGGAGTACACCGCCCGCCTCGAGAGGTTCCGGATATGACGTTTCTCACAACAAGTATCCACATTGTTCAAACATCAAGCACACGGACAATTGTCACAACAATTTTCAACTCGGTACATCAAGTCACACAATTTCTCCGCCAGTCCAAATCCACACAAATAAACAATAACACGCACGTTATCAATCAAACTCAATCAACACCGCACATATATCTCTATGTTGCGACTCAACCGAATATATACACATTTATATATATAGATATATATGTATATATAAATATATAACCTCACTATATTATATGAATAACTATAGTTCGCCCATCAATCCAAGTTGAGTACGTCAACTAATGGTAGAATTCAACACTCGTCGATCACCGACATAAACATATATATTAATATACGTATATACATACATATATTTAACATGTAACTATATATATAAACACATATATATATATATACACATACATATATATACCTCCATATAAACTCATACACTTCGACAACAATGATTTCACGCAGTTACAATTCGTATATCGAGGTACTTGCCTTGGTAATACGACGCGAAGGAGACGACGAAGGAATAGGTTTCGGTCCGAACAATCCTCTCAAATCCGACCCTAACACAATAATGATATACAATCAATCTCACATCATGAATACGAAGAAATCCCTCCTAGTTCTACCCGTTGGGACAATTTATCGAACACCAAGAGTGCGTAGGGAATTGAAATCGGTTAACGGTGAACTAACGGGATTTCATCCCAACCAAAAACAAGAAAACCAAGGGTCACGAGTACTATCAAAATCTAACAACAACATCGGTTAATTCGGATTAAAACACAAGATCACCACCAAACCCTCCCCAAAAATCATACTAGGGTATAAGAGATCTTACCTCTTGAAGATACAAACCCTATAATCCGAAGAACACGTGCTAGATCCACAATCCGAGCTACACGATCGCAGGAAGATGAAGCAAACAACACAAGCACAAGGTTGTATGGAGAATAAATCCCCCTCTCAACCCTCTCTCTCGCGCACGGTGGAAGAAAACGAGGAAATGAGCGAAACTCGCTGAAAACACCCGATTATAAGCGCTGACCGCATTGTGTGCCGCGGCTCACGACCAGGCTGCGCACAGGCCAAAATTGCGCCTGGTCGGATGACCGCTTGTGCCGCGGCTCATTCGGAGTGTGCCGCTCGACTCGGCATGTGCCGCAGATCACGGTATCGTGCCGGGCACGCGATACAGAGGTTTTAGCCGGCAGTGCCACAGGTGTGCCGCGCCCGACAAGTGTGCCGCGGCAGACTCGACTGTGTGCCGCGGCGCACAATCCTTGTGCCGCGGCACAGACTGCATGCCGCTGCCAACAATCGGGTAGTATGTGTGCGCGGCGCACAATCCTTGTGCCGCGGCTCACACCCTCGGGTCCCAAAATGACGAAAAAGATCCTAAAGAGAATAAAAGCAATAGGAATCAATATTTGGGCAACAATAACACGAAATGGAAGTACGGAACCCCAAAACGATCTGAGGTACACAACCAAGGTCGAACAAGGAACAAATTCCCTAAATTTCTAGGAAGTTACAAAAACGGCCCAAACATCCGGAAATCACGATACAACGTCGGATTAACAATCCGAAACTCACAACATGCTCTACTCAATCATACGAACTCATGGAAGTAAGAAAATGACGAAATCGAACGAGTTTAACGAGAATCAAATGCACATGAGACAAAATATAACACAAGATGAAATTACGTAAAAACATCATCGAGACCCGTCTAAGCGGAGAAACTCCAAGAACAAAATAGGTTCAGAATTCCAAAACAGTGTCAAGCGAGTTGTCGAAACGGACCTCCACCGGAAAATGAAAATTACCGGAAATCGAATTTGCGGGTATTACATTCTACACTCCTTAAAAAAAGTTTCGTCCCGAAACTTAAAATAGAGAGCGGCGGAACAATCAAGGAAATAACTACTTGCTCAGCCCCAATTCATCACGAGCAAAGCGCGAATGCAAGGTTCCAGAAATACGACGAACTGACCTAGCGAGCATCCGGTACGTGAATCGAGGCGATAAAAATGTATGGGAACACGATAAGTTGAGGTGGAGGAGTATGAATTTGGATACCAAAACTCCCAGAGGGAAGAAAATCACAAAATAGTTCAGACGTCCCGAAAATCATGTTTCGAGCTCAACCAACCGCATCCAAGTTCATAATACATTCGAAAATGTTAATTGCTCGCGAGGGAATATTAGCTTCGAACAAAAATTTCTACAAGAATCAAGCTCAGATGTGGAAAGACCACAATAATTCACGGAGTCTAACCACACGGTTCTGAAATTCGTTTGGAGAACGGTAGGCTAAGTACAACAGGGTAGTTTAAAAATTTATCGAGAGGGTCATAGATGAAGTACCAGCAATGAAAGTCACCCAACACTGAAAATACTATGAAGAGTACGGGTAGTACATTTCCCCATACTAAGAAAACATTTCGATCCCGAACTTAGAACAGCAAGAGTTGGTAACATAGAGCAATGAAATGAAGAACGATCAAAGTCACGATTGTCCAAAACAGCAACGATTAGGGCATATTACAAAATATTCATCCTCCCATGTTAGGTTCTTCAGAAGGAGACATAGGGTTTCGGGACATTCTCCAGTCACTTGCTCTGTTCGCCAATAGGGTAGCATTCTTTGCCAGTTCGGAAATTATCTCACAATGCTTCTCCCGATGACCTTCACACCCGCACCGGTAACAAGTCAAGAGTGGAAAGGGACAATTTGCACGAACATGTCCCTGACGATTGCAGTTGAAGCACCCTCCCTTCTTACCGAGAGTCACCGATGCTGGCTTGGGATTCCAAGCGCTCACTCCTGATCGCGAAGACGACGCGTTCGAACGACGTGGGGGTTTGGGAGCCTTAGGCTCTTCACCGCCCAAAAACTTCCCAGATATCCTCGATCTCTTGGCTTCGCTCGTGGGCTCGACCACTGAGGAGATTTCATAGGATATCGATTAATCTAGATACTCCTTCACCGTAGCATGGATCGTAGTCGTACGAACCACCTTGCCGCTTCCATTTCCATCATCACGTCCACGTCCGCCGAGGCTTGACATACTAATACGGATAACACCGATCAACAGTATTAGTTTATCATCTGCACAATATACAACAATTATCAACCCGAGTTTTAGTTAGCATCCTTAGAATAACGGTACTATCGTAAAGCATAAAGTTTTATGAAGTCAATTTCGAGTTCCTCGACGAGGACGGTCATTATATGTATGCACTTAATGAAAACAAATTTTTGAAAAAGAGGGCTAGTCACGTTGCGCCCAAGACTTGTAAACACTGTCTTTTATTTCGGAAGAGGAAGTTTATATAACGACTCTAAAAATTATTTCGAGTGATGTATAAAAGAAAAAAAAAATTGAAAATAATTTCGTAACTAATTTGAAATATTTCAAGAATGTTGAGTCCCAAATACCACAATTTTGAAAATCTTTCCTCTTCTTCCAAAATGTTTATTTGAGAGAATTTTCCACCGAGATACGTGACCATTTAACATGACGATATTAAATCATGGCTTCACACAATGTTAGGAAATTTCAAAGCATCACTTTAAAATATTCGAGATACTACGGCCGTGGGCCGTGCGGAACCTACCGAGCTAAAAATCATTTAAAAAAAATGTTCAAAATGCCAAAAAGGCCGATGTCGGTAATATTCTCAAATACTCACAAAAGTCATTTATAAAACATCAAATACCGTCATAAGAATACTATCAAACCATGCAAGACCAAAATATCAAAACTCGGTTTGCAAGATAATAAAAGCCATCTTAAAATACTCATGCGGTGGATAAAATTGTCATTCGTAAATTCATTCTAATAAAGTACCGAAACAGATAAACATGTTCGACTTCCATGTAATATCCTAAAACGATAATATCACCAACAAGTTCCAATTCCTAGTTCACATTAAGCATATTAGCACAATGTAATCAAATACGTGTATAAGGGGACTTACGATCGGGAGGCTTACCATCACGGATTGCGGAAGATGATGTCGGAACCACGATACTAATCACGACTGATGCGCGCGACTTACACAAGACATGGACTTGACCCAACGGCTAGGTTTTTCGCAAACCTAAGCTCCGATACCATAAATGTAACACCCTGCACGACGGGAATGTCACACGCCGTAGACCCTTATCACAAGGATCCACCAGCTAAACTCCAAAAGACTACTCAAAGATTGACCGGCAGGGTCAAAATTTAATACAAAGCGGACCAACAAGGTCATAAACCAATTCGAAACTAACGACATTCATATTACAATGACAACGAACTTGAACACGTAAAAGAATGACAACTCAATTTAATAAATGATAATTACAACCATGCAAGGGTGAATACTCGAACGACAGAGAAATACCGACCAAAATGATACAAAAGAAAAGACTCGACTCGTGTGATTAGCATCGTCGTCTTCCATCTCCTTCCAAGCCAATCCCGTGATCGCTCCGAGCCGCCAAAACTGAGCGCATAACAGCACCCACCCCGAAAACTCGGGGTTAGCAACCGGAATTTTGCTAGTGCAAGTACCTAATATACAAGATATACGAACAAGAATAACACAAAATTCAACCGCCGTGAAGCCTTAACACAAACCATACATTCCCACAACAAGACAGAATAACACTCGCATACACGAGGTGAAAGGTAATCACATAGTCATATTCTCCTTACGGAAAATAACATTCATGAAACTTTAAACGAGCCCAAGGAGTCAGGAAGATCCCTTTTGTAAAAGGAAAAGTATTTTGATAAGATAGTTTGCAATCATTATTATTGACTCGGGCCGTTTAGGGGTTTTTAAAATCGAATGGGAATACTTTTGGAAATTAATTTCAAAACTCTCGGGTCCTTGTCCCAATGTATGGAAAACGATTACACAAAACCAAGTCAACTTATTTGGGGTTCTCGACCCAATTTATAGAACACCGTCACAAACGAAATCATTACAACATCTCACAGGGTTCTCAACCCATTCCAAATAACATCATCACGAAACCAATCATCTCAACATTCCACAGGGTCCTCGACCCAATACACAGAATAGCACCACAATACAATCAAAGGTACAAAACTCTCATTCGACATATCTGCTCAAGACCCCGATTAATTAACCCTGAGATTTCGTAAAAACTCCGTGGTTAACTAACCCCGATACCAACGCTTTAAAAACAATTGAAACAAGCTTTCAAAACATGAATTGCATGGTCTCGTATCAAGACAAATATTAAAAGTGAGTTGAAAGAATTTGAGATACGAACATCGTTCGATAACGGGTCTTAGCTATCACTCGAATACCGTAACCAATAAGCTGCCAGCGCCTCCACCGCACACTGCACCGGCGTTCACTCCACTATGTCGGCCGCTCCTTGAACATGTCACCGCACCGGCGTCACTCCCGCAAGAGCCGCCCCTTGCACGCGCATTAGGTGACACCGGCGTTCACCACCCATATGGAGCCGCACATTGCAGCGTACACCAGGCCGGAGTACACCGCCCCGCCCTCAGAGGTTCCCGGATATGACGTTTCTCACAACAAGTATCCACATTGTTCAAACATCAAGCACACGGACAATTGTCACAACAATTTTCAACTCGGTACATCAAGTCACACAATTTCTCCGCCTGTCCATATCCATACAAATAAACAATAACACGCACGTTATCAATCAAACTCAATCAACACCGCACATATATCTCTATGTTGCGACTCAACCGAATATATACACATTTATATATATCGATATATATGTATATATAAATATATAACCTCACTATATTATATGAATAACTATAGTTCGCCCATCAATCCAAGTTGAGTACGTCAACTAATGGTAGAATTCAACACTCGTCGATCACCGACATAAACATATATATTAATATACGTATATACATACATATATTTAACATGTAACTATATATAAACACACATATATATATATACACACATACATATATATACCTCCATATAAACTCATACACTTCGACAACAATGATTTCACGCAGTTACAATTCGTATATCGAGGTACTTGTCTTGGTAATACGACGCGAAGGAGACGACGAAGGAATAGGTTCCGGTCCGAACAATCCTCTCAAATCCGACCCTAACACAATAATGATATACAATCAATCTCACATCATGAATACGAAGAAATCCCTCCTAGTTCTACCCATTGGGACAATTTATCGAACACCAAGAGTGCGTAGGGAATTGAAATCGGTTAACGGTGAACTAACGGGATTTCATCCCAACCAAAAACAAGAAAACCAAGGGTCACGAGAGTACTATCAAAATCTAACAACAACATCGGTTAATTCGGATTAAAACACAAGATCACCACCAAACCCTCCCCAAAAATCATACTAGGGTATAAGAGATCTTACCTCTTGAAGATACAAACCCTATAATCAGAAGAACACGTGCTAGATCCACAATCCGAGCTACACGATCTAAGGAAGATGAAGAAAAACACACAATCAACAGGGTGGATGGATAAGAAATCCCCCTCTCAACCCTCTCTCTCGCGCACGGTGGAAGAAAAGGAGGAAATGAGCGAAACTCGTGAAAAACACCCGATTATAGCGCCGACCGCATTGTGTGCCGCGGCTCGGCTAATTGCTGCGGCAAGACAGGGCCAAAAATTGCGCCCGGTGGTGGTGACCGCTCGTTGTGCCGCGGCTCATTCGGAGTGTGCCGCGGCTCGACTCGGCATGTGCCGCGGCATCACGGGATCTTGGGGCACACAGACAGAGGTTTTAGCCGGCAGTGCCACAGGTGTGCTGCAGACCGACTGGCCATGTGCCGCGGCGCACAATCCTTGTGCCGCGGCACACTGACACTGCTCGCCAACAACTGGGTAGTATGTGTGCCGCGGCGCACAATCCTTGTGCCGCGGCTCACACCCCCCCTCGGGTCCCAAAATGACGAAAAAAGATCCGGAAAAAGAATAAAAGCAATAGGAATCGATATTTGGGCAACAATAACACGAAATGGAAGTACGGAACCCCAAAACAATCTGAGGTACACAACCAAGGTCGAACAAGGAACAAATTCCCTAAATTTCTAGGAAGTTACAAAAACGGCCCAAACATCCGGAAATCACGATACAACGTCGGATTAACAATCCGAAACTCACAACATGCTCTACTCAATCATACGAACTCATGGAAGTAAGAAAATGACGAAATCGAACGAGTTTAACGAGAATCAAATGCACATGAGACAAAATATAACACAAGATGAAATTACGTAAAAACATCATCGAGACCCGTCTAAGCGGAGAAACTCCAAGAACAAAATAGGTTCAGAATTCCAAAACAGTGTCAAGCGAGTTGTCGAAACGGACCTCCGCCGGAAAATGAAAATTACCGGAAATCGAATTTGCGGGTATTACAGATTTCGCTGTTGTGAGTTGCGGGGGCGACCTTCTTTTATAAGAGGTCGAATGTAGTACCCGTGTTGTTTTTAGACTCCTGCATTTTCTCTTTCTCGAGTCTATCGACTCGCTCGTGTTCGTTGATACTTTCTGAACTTGTTCTGTATTTCGATTTCGTCGTTCGAACGAGCTATGATCTTGTTTTGGGTCAACTGGGTTATCATTGTGACTTTTCGAGTTCGGTTCGATTCTTGTGAACCTTGTTCGGAAGTGACATCATCTGGTTTTACTAGTTCTCTTATTCAAGTGGATTAGATTTTGAACTTCTATATTTTCGACTTCGACTCGTTTATGTTCGTTAACATTTTACGAGCTTGCCCTATCCCTTGCTTTTATTGATCGAACGAGTGTGGTGTTTGAAATTACTCGTTTGTCGTTGTGACTTTTCAATTGCTATTCCCTTTCCTATGGATCTTATGTGAATCACATCTTGTTGCTTTTAGGATCATATATTGTCTCGAGCCGAGACGTGAGCCTGAGAGTTGTTGTTTGAATTTTATTATTCTTCGTGATTCGAACATGATTGTTCGATTTTTGTTGTCTCGACCGTTGTGGTTCGATCGTTTGATTGTTCGGTTTTTGTTGATCTCGTTTCGTGATTGTTGAGCGTACAGACTCCTTCCTAATTTCCTTATATTCGGGAAATTTGTCTTGTTTTCGATCTCCCAACCCTTGAGCGGTGGAATTCCGTATTTCTTCAGCGATTGGCTCACGTTTTGATCGATGTACCGTTGGGGTGGTCAATCATATTGATTTTCGTTCGTTGTGTTTTGTGATTGTTCGGATAATCGACTTGGTTGTATTACCTGTTTGATGACGCTTGTCACTTGTTGGTTTTATTATTTCTCTATCGGTGGCGTTGTGTTGGTCGTCGCGGAGCGTGTTTTCACGCCGTATGTTTCGTTGCATTTCTTGCAACGCCGCGTCAGCGCGAGTTTTCGGTTTTTGGGTATCTCGTCGAGTTTTCTGACAGTGGATATTGCTTCTCCCTACTTATTTTAAGTTTCGGGACGAAACTTCTTTTAAGGAGGGTAGAATGTAATACCCGTGATTTCGATTTCCGGTAATTTCTTTTTTTTCGGCGGAAGTCCATTTTGACGACTCGCTCATGACCGTTTCGTCATTATGAGAATGATTAATTTTGCACTTTTTGTCATCCGAGTTCGTTTCGGTGTCGTTTTGTTGAGTTCCGTGCTTTTTAGCGGTTTTTCCGCACTTGAGTTCGATTCTTGCGAATCTCGTCCGAAACTGTTGTTTCGACTTTCTTGTAAGTTCATTTAATGTTATTATTCATGTTGCAAGCTTCGGTTTGGTTATTCGATCACGTATCGTGATTTTCGGGCGTTTTGGGCCATTTTCGTAATTTCCCAAAGTTTGGGGTAATTACTTTCCGATGTCGAATTTCGCGCCTTCGGGTGGTCGGAATCGTGTGTTCTCTTAGTGCTCGGATTCGTCTTTGCGAGTACTTCGTAACCGTATCTTCGATTCATACTCAGGTTCGGGTTTCGGGGTCGTTCGGGCCGTCGGAGTTGGTCCCGGCCGAGTCATGGCCGGGCATGCTCGGGCCAGGCCAGCCCTGGCCGAGTAACGTGCGCTAGTGACCGGCGATTCGTCGTAAGGCGATTACGTCACGTAAGGCCACGGCGTGCGTGCGTAACGCGTTCCGGCATTTTCGAGCAGGAGTTCGGCCATGGCGATTCGTCACGTAAGCCATGGCCGATTACGTCGTAACCCGGCCCGATCGGCTTATTTAAGGCTGGCGGCGTTTTCTTCAGCCATTTCTCACTTCTCTTCTTGTTTTCCGAGGCTTATGTTGTGCTAATCATGTAGAGATGTTGTTGGACAATAAATCCATGAAGTTTGGAGGTTCATATCATCAATCATCCGTCCTATAACATCCTCCAATCTACTGACCGTCGATTTCCTAGAAATCTAGTTTTGGGGAATTTGGGTATTTTGGTTGTTTTCGTCCGATTAATCCGATTTAACTTAGAATTATGATGGATTGATGATTATTTAGATGTATTATATCATTTCCCTTGTTATTACATGGTTGGATCGTATCGATTTGTTATTTGGGTCGAGCTCTTGACCGACGCCTTGAAGGTGTCCGGTAAAATGTCTTAGAGGGGTTTCCGGGCGTTCTACGTTTAATCTTCCTCGTATGATCGATGATTTATTGATTATATATTGTTAGGGTCGAGTTTCTTGCGAAGAAACCGAGTTGAACCCTTCCGTTCGTTGTCGTCTTTTTTTTCGATTGCATCGGGCGTTTCGAAGCTTTCCGGTTGAGCCGTCTTCGTCGGGATACTTGCGTGCCGATTTTGAGGCAAGTACCTTGTCCATATAATTCTTGTTTTGTGGATATGATAATTGGTGATCGTCTAAATGTGTTTGTGTGGTCGTTTGAATTGAACTTTCAAAAGATTCGGTTTAGCCTTGTTAAAGGCTTGCTTTCAAAACGCGTGTGTTTTGTGAATGGTGTGGTTTGAGAATGACTATGTGAACTCTATGGATATGTTTGGTGTTGATGTTGCACTTGTTATTGCGTGTGGACGTATATTATTTCATTTCGGTGCGTTGTGGTTTGACGTGGTATTTTGCTAAGTGTTGATGCCTCTGGATGAATTATTTGGATATCTTTGTTGCATTGTGCTATGTGTGTGATTGTGTGAATGTGGGCGGGGCCTACGGTGGCACATGGCATGTGATCATGTGGCCAGGATGCAACAAGCGATTGATCCAACCGTGAGAGCCTAAGAAAAACTACGGTGGCACATGGCATGTGATCATGTGGCCAGGATGCAACAAGTGATTGATCCAACCGTGAGCGCCAAAGTTAATCTACGGTGGCACATGGCATGCGATCATGTGGCCAGGATGCAACAAGTGATTGATCCAACCGTGAGATGTTGTGATTTGTTTTGCTAGCCAGCTCGGGAGGGTCCTTCGAGGCCTCGAGTGGGATGTCTGTGGTAGCGTCCCGGTCCTAGGCGATGCGCGTGCGTGATTACGTTTCGTTGATTTTATGTCCGTTGAGGACACATGATGTTGGGCTCTGGCCCTGTGAATTGTTGTCGGTTTTCTATTTGCGAAAATAAAACCTTTTGGGCTGTGACCCTGATGATTTTGGAAAGAGAAGGATTTGATAATCCTAATTTGTTTTCTATTAAAACTCCCGAGGGTATTTTAAACCATTTTGCAAACCATTCTCGTTATTTGTGATCTTTCGGATTTGGAAAGTTTTACTCAAATTCTTGCCTCGGGAAGTATTCGTTTCATGGTATTTTAATCTTTAAGGATTCCTGGTTATTGTTATTCGTGGAACTTGAATTATATGGCTCGTATTTGCACTTTTATTTGCACTAGCAAAACAGTGGAGTTTTGCTAACCCCCGAGTATTCGGGGGGTGGATGTCTATTTTTGCATTCAGGTTTTGGAGCATGGCACAGGGTCGGCACGAAGAATGATGAAAGATGAACGATACTAATCACACGAGGATCCGTTGATGTCGTATTGGTCTAGTTGTATTTTCTTTTCCGCTGCAGTATCTTTTCCCGTGCCAGACGGGAGTTTATTGTATTTTGACCCCTGCGTGGGTATGTGTTTGGAATTGAGTTGTATGTTATTATTGAAAGACCAAATCGGTCTACTGAGTCATTTTAGCCTTAAAGGCGATGTTTAGATGTTTGATTTTAGTTATCAGCCTGGTAGATCCTCGAGAAGAGGGTCTACGGCGTGTAATGTCCCTGAGTGGATTGGGGGTGTTACATGGAGAGCAATCATAAACTTGCTCATGAACTAAGTGAGAGTAAATCTCATAGTGAAAGCAATACAAATGATTTTGTTCTGCTTCAAGCCAAAGTAAAAACTCTCGAAAAACGAGAAGGAGAACTTGAGACCATTCTGAAATCTTTTGAGAAATCATCTAAAAGAATGGAAGAAATTCTAAGCACTGGGTAACATGCTCATGATAAAAGTGGCTTAGGATACAGCTCATTTTTCAATAAAGGGAAAACTAGTACTGTGTTTGTCAGGGGTGTGGAACCCATTCCTGTATCGGAAGAAGTTCCTCGTCCTGTGAAGGAACCTATTGCACCGCGAATAGCAAAGACTGCCATTCCGCCTCCTCAGTCATATTCCAGACAGCGGAATCACCAGCCATTTAGACCTGTAAGGCGTACTCAACAGAATGCTCCCCGAGCATATCAACAGCGCCAACAGTCGTTCAGAAGGAAGGCTGTATCCAAATATCAAAGGCCCGCACATCAGTACTTTCAGTACAACACTCCTAGGTATTGGATACAGGAGCCGCGGTATCCCTCGCGAAAGCAAGTATCCTCATAGTATCAACAACAGCTTTGGGAATCCAACTGGAGACCCAGAAGGCAAACTGTAAGGCCGAAGAAAATGGCTCCACCTCCAAGACGGCATTTGTACTGGACTAATAATAACCTTGAATTGTATATGCATAATAATTATCATGGTTATAGCAACTACGTATATGCCCCACGTAGAAATTGCAATTATGGACGTAAACCATCCTACAGTAAACCTATTGCTGTCAGGAAAATCTGGGTACCTAAAGGCACTAACATCCATGGACCCAAAAATCAAAGGGGACCTAAATCTACCTAACTTGTTTGCATACAAGACATTTTGGAGAAGGACATATGGTACTTCGACAGCGGATGTTCCCGGCACATGACAGGAGATAAAAGCAAGCTGTCAGATTACGTAGAAGGTCGTGGTCCAAAAGTGCGCTTCGGTGATAAATCTAAAGGAAGAACAAGAGGGAAGGGAACCTTACTTGTAGAAAAATTCAAAGTCGCCTATGTAGCTTATGTTGAAGGCTTACAGTATAATCTACTTAGTATTAGCCAGTTCTGTGACAAACAGTTCTCGGTGAAGTTCTATATGGATCACTGTAGAGTCAAGAACATCCTAACAAAAGAAGTTGTGCTCACAGGAAGCAGATCAGGTAATATGTATATTGCTGACTGGATGCCTACGAGCTCCACAATTCCTTGCTTTGTGGCCAAAGGCGCTGCAGATCTAAGCTGGCTATGGCACAAGAGGATGTCACACGTCAACTTCAAGACTATCAAAAAACTCTCCCGATAGGGAATGGTCAGAGGATTGCCAAACGTTTCATTCCAAAAAGACATCGTATATGGACCCTATCAGAAAGGCAAGCAAATCAAGACCACCCTGAAAATCAAATCATACCTTTCCACCCACAGAGTTTTAGAAATGCTACATATGGATCTCCATGGTCCTGTAGACCCAGTAAGTTTGGAAGGTAAGAAATACTGTCTCGTTATTGTTGATGATTATTCCAGGTATGCTTGGACAATTTTCTTAAGCAAGAAGAAGGAAACTACATCAAAGCTGCCCGAGCACCTAAGAAAGCTTCAAAATGAAAAAGGGTCGAGTATTGTGTCCATTCATTTCGACAGAGGTACGTAATTCACTAACCGCTTTATAGAGCAATACTGTTCGGAAAATGGGATACAGCACGAGTACTCAGCTGCCCATACACCTCAACAAAATGGTGTTGCCGAGCGAAAGAACAGGACGCTGAAGGAAGCAACAAGGACAATGATTGCCGCAAGAAAGTTTCCACAACGTTTCTGGGGCGAAGCCACAAATACAGCGTGCTACACACAAAACCGCTGTATCATCAACAAGAATCACAACAAAACAGCATACGAGGTATGGAACAACAAAACTCTGTTAGTTTCGTACTTTCACATATTGGGATGCAGATGTTACGTTTTGAACAACGGTAAGGATCAACTTAGAACCTTCGATGAGAAATCGGATGAAGGTATATTTGTTGGATATTCCTCTGTTAGCAAAGCTTACAGGATCTTCAATAAAAGGAAGCTAACAATTGAGGAATCAGTTCATGTAGTGTTCGATGAACCTCACCATGATCCTACAGGAGTAGAAGACATTTATCAGAACATCCAACAACTTTCCATCATAGATCCACCAACCCCATTAGAACCTGTCGTTGACTTAGGAATCAACCCCGTAGCTGTAAGAACTGACGTAGATGAAGCCGATGCTGTACAAGCTGAAGCCGAAACTACAGCAACTCAAGATACAGTACGAGACCCCGAATTAGAACCTGACAGAAGATGGTTGAGAGATCACCCACAAGAGTTGATAATAGGAAACATTGATGCTGGTGTTTCTACCCGTAGTAGAATACAGAGTACACAAGGAAATGTACTATGTGCGCAAGAAGACCCCGAGTCAGAGATATCTCCATTTCCTGAATGTAAATCTCTATCCGAGCTTAGAAGACTTAATATGTGCACCATTGCTGTATTCTTAGCCCAATTCGAACCTGTTTCTACCAAAGAAGCTCTCAACAACTCTCATTGGATCACATCTATGGAAGAAGAGCTTAATGGTTTTGAAAGAAACAATGTATGGTATCTTGTACCCAGACCTACGCATCAATCAGTAATTGGAAACAAGTGGGTATTTAGAAACAAGAAGGATAGAAATAGACTCATTATCAGGAATAAATCCCGACTAGTCGCCCAAGGCTACAGACAGGAATAAGGGATAGACTACGATGAGACATTTGCCCCTGTAGCCAGACTAGAATCCATAAGGATATTTTTAGCCTTTGCCGCCCATAAAAGCTTCATTGTATACCAAATGGACGTCAAAAGTGCATTCCTTAATAGAGACCTTGCTGAAGAAGTATATGTTGAACAACCACCAGGGTTTGTCAATCCTGAAGGCGAAAACCTAGTATACAGGCTAAGGAAAGCACTGTATGGACTTAAGCAAGCCCCTAGAGCATGGTATGAGACTCTGTCCCAGTATCTAACCGATAATGGATTTGAGAAAGGTTCTGTGGACAAGACCTTGTTCAAAATACAGGAAGGTGATGACCTCTTGATGGTTCAAATCTATGTAGATGATATAATATTTTGTTCAACTAACCTTGCGTTATGTCAAAGGTTCTCTCATCTCATGCAAAGTAAATTTGAAATGAGTATGATGGGAGAACTTAGTTATTTCCTAGGGTTGCAGGTAAAGCAATTGCCCACAGGGATTTTCATCAATCAGGAAAAATACAGTAAGGAGCTTCTCAACAAGTTTGGAATGAATACTTCCAAATCATCATCAACCCCCATGAGCACTTCCGTGCAAATTAGTGCTGATGAAGCTGGAAAGCCAGTTGATCAATCACTCTATAGGAAGCTTATTGGCTCACTCCTATACCTAACGGCTAGCAGGCCCGATATCCAGTTTGTTGTGGGAGTGTGCGCGCGATATCAAGTATCACCTAAAGAATCACACTTCGCAACAGCTAAACGAATCTTGAAATACGTCAAAGGAACAGTCGATGTAGGACTGTGGTATCCTAAAGAAGGCAGATTCGATTTAGTTGGCTACAGTGACTCGGATCTCGGAGGTTGCAAGCTAGATAGGAAGAGTACAAGTGGAACTTGTCACTTTCTTGGACCCAGACTTGTGTCTTGGTTTAGCAAGAAACAATTGGCAAACTCGCTTTCAACAGCTGAATCAGAATACTATGCTGCTGGTAGTTGCTGTATGCAGATCCTTTGGATGCAACAACAGCTGTCAGACTATGGAATTGAATCCAAAGAGACGCCGATTATGTGCGATAGCATGAGTGCAATTTCTATCACTCACAACCCTGTATTGCACTCGCGCACCAAGCATATTAACATGAAGCATCACTTCATTAGGAATCATGTTGAGAACAAGGATGTTCGGCTGGAAAAAGTTCATACAGATATCCACTTAGCCGACATCTTTACCAAGCCTCTCGACACAGCAAGATTCTGCATGCTTCGACATGAATTGGGATTGCTACAGCCTAACTTACTGTAAGTTTTTAATGCTTTTACTCAGCAAATTGAGGGAAAATACTGTAAGACCCAAGAATACAGTATCCACCGTTAATTATCTGTACACTCAGACTATCGAAACAGCACTGTAGGAACCAAGAAACATGAATTATCCTACAGCTGACGAGTGTAATAATTAAGGGGGAATACAGTACGACCCAAGAATACAGCATTCATCCGAAAGTTGCTGTATCGAATTGAAACTCGTATATACCTTTTAAGGGGGAACACTGTATTTTTGCGGATACAGCACACTATGGGAAATTAATTATCATATTATTTATTTTAAACAATATTTTATGTCCACGTGCCTTGTTATTATTACAAGTCGTTTGCATTAAATGCTTTACACGACATATGGACATTGGTATCTTCAAAGCCATGATGTTTCAAATTTTTATTAATTGTACACCGCATTTTCAGGCAATAAGGGTAATTTGATAAGTCAGAAGTGGGACCCGCTCTTATTTAAAATTAGATGGATAAGTTGTACCGGTTACACTCAGTCCATCGTGGTCGTTTATTTCAAACAACGGTTACCATCCCTTAAATCTGACCGTTCATTCTCTGAAAATCCTTATTCGCCGCCCACTATAAAAGGACTGTAAATGCCATTTGAGACTTTTTACCCTTTCTGCATATTGCAAGAGTTCTTGAGCATACAGCCTACAAACCTTTTTGTGTTTACTGCATTCTCTTTGAAACCTTTTAACTTTTCTTTGAGAATCATCATTGGCATCTTCCCATACCTCTTCCATCTGTCTCAAGAAATCCTCCAACATCATCGACGGACGGATCCTTTCTAGATCTGTTGTGCTTGAACGTGTTCGTTCCGAAGTGGATGATGTCGAATTGATGGAGTACTTCATCGTGAGGATACGTCAGCAAGGCCTCTATCGCCTGCAGCCACACCGCTGAATGATTTGATGTTCATCTGGTTGAGGAGTTCTACCTCAATGCTGCTGTTCGTTTCTTTCGCTGGCTCAGGGAGGACATGTTGCTGACATCACAGCTGTCATTCTTGGAGTCGAGATCCATGTTGACCAGGATCTTCTCCAGAATCTCTACAGGCTTCCTGCTGATGGCCTGACAATTGAAGATCTTGAGACCTTTGGGTCCCAAGAACTGTTGACTGCTTACTATGGGTTGTTCACCGGTTCAACATTGGTTGAAACAGTTCACACCTTTTGTCATAAGAAAAACTTTTGTTTACCTTTTGTCTATTTACACGATTTCTATTGCCGTGTTATTGAGAACAGAACAGGTGCGTTCGAGATGTGCACCAATCTTAGGTTCAGGATGATGGTTGCAATTATGACACGTGAGAAGCTCAACTGGTGTCAAATCATCCTCAAACGGTTGCAGGAAGAAGTTTCTAAGCCTGCCTCATAGAAGAAATCCTTTGGTTTGCTTTTGAATTATATTCTGACCAAATGCGGTGTTTAGCAAGATGAAAAATCAAAGAAGATCACTTCTCGCATTTATATGGGAAGCATCAGACCCACCGTCTTCAAGAAAGGACCCCTTATTGCAAACAGGCCTTGCGTCCAAAAATTGCCCCTTTCTACCGACCCAAGGGACGTATCTTCGAAATATCAGAGCGAGGAGACTTCAAGGAAGAGAAAAAGATCTCACAGCAAAACTCCAGTTACTGTTGAGAAGCCAAAAAGGAAGCTAAGGAGGCTTTCAAAAGTTAAGGATACAGAAACCTCCAAGGATGCTCCTTCCGTGGCTCAACCCACTGAACAAATCCCCCAGGACCCAACCCTTGTGGAAGAGATGCCTACTACTATCGATACAGTAGATCCCCAGCCTTTGGCGGCTACGACGGATAATAAGACATCTGCCAACATACAAGACTCTGGCGAGTCGGCTGCCACTTTGAAGCCAAAAGCTACTTCTCCTATGCGGGATTCCACACCCATTAAGGATCCATCTCCCATCAGGGTACCAACCCCTATAAGGGATCCCTCTCCGATATAGGATCCCACACCTGTAGAGGAACCCATGCCTACAGCGGACTCAGGCGTTGTACGCAGCCCCTCCCCGGACATAATGATTACCAAAACCCTACTTTCTGTGCAAATCGAACAGGATTATGAACCCTTTGTCCAATGGAAGAATTACATACTTGCTCTGTACGACAACCTGTACAATTGGAGCGAATAGAAAAATGAAGAAAGATTTGTTTTGGAAGTGACGAACGCTCAAGATGTAGCTGTCATGATCTAATGGGACAACATATGTGTTAAAGAGCTTATTGAGAGCCATCTTTTTGACAAAGCCGAAGCACGAAAGAAAGGAAAAGCTAAGTCCGTGGAATCTCCCGAAAGTCCAAAATCAGATTGACTCGGACAATGATGACGACGCCCTTTAGGCTGGTCTAAGAATGAGTCGCGAAGAATCTGAATCTCATATGGGCGCAGGAACTTCTAGTCAATACAAATATCCTCCCCATCAACAAGACTCTGTTCCCGACAATGAGGATTCAATCCCTCATGTCGCGGAGGAACAATCTGTTTTGCAACAGGCACCCGAGCCTGTCACCGCCCAAGCCGAAGAAGAATCCAACGCCATCCCGCACGAGGAATCAGTCCATCTGCCGAAGCAGGTGGAAGCTTAGATACAGCAGGAGGAATCAGTCCCTCCTGTACCTTTGTCTTCAGAACCCTCTTCCGATCAAGAGAAATCATCAACCCATGTTGCTGAGCCACCCTCTGATGCTCCCAAAACCTCAACTGTCTTGGAATCCGCGATGGTATAAAACCTGAGGATGTCCAACTTAATTCATGTCCTCATATGAACTTGAGATGGTTAAATGGAGTTGAAGATTTCGCCCAGCTAGACTCTCCAAGGACTGCCACAAGGAAAGAGCGATTACATGCTCTTGGACTCTAAACTGTTTTCATCTAGGACGCTGTCAATGCCCTGAAAAAGCTATTGATTGGATGCATTAATCAGCCGTTGAAGAGATGACAGGTCCAAGGCACGAAATCTCTCGAGTGGAAGAAGCCTTCAGAATATTGCCATCAGTCTTCAAGCAGGCCCTAAGCCAATTGCAAGAAAAACAAGAGCAAATCCTGAGAGAAGAACAATCTAAGCTACACGTGTCCTAGGTCAAGACAGCATCGGCTATGATTGAAATTGGTTCCCAGCATTGAGCCCACGACAAGAAAATTCAAGATATGTCGCAGGTGCTCTCATCCCTTGTTGAGAAAATGACAAATTTTGAGACGAAACAGGATGCTGTTTTGCAAATCCTGGAACACCTTGATGAGAAGGTGTCATACCTTGATGACGCCAAAAAGGGGGAAGAATCGAGGGAAGCTGCTAGGAGAACAAGGCTAGAGCAAGAAAAGAAAATGCTAGCTCCTTTTGAAGACAACATCACTGCTGATATTGCCCGCATTTCATCTCCAAATGTTAGGATACAGGGAGATCGACCAGAATTCTAGGATCCTAAGTATCCTTGGAAGAGCCTAGTTCAAAAACCGCAAGCTATGAACCTCCCGGCCGACCGACAACCTACTGCAGAAGAAATCAAGAACTGGAGGAGGAATGAACTACTAAGACACTTTGTTGTTCTTATCAAGGAATCCTCATTATTCAACAGATGCAGGATGGTACAGGAAGCCGCAGAGGAGTTTAAGAAAAGGTTGGAACAAGGAACGCTCCCACTACAGCAGCAGATGAAGTCTAAGCATAGACAAGGTGACTTGGTTACCCATCCAGAAGATTGGATCCTAGTCTTCAATAAGTCGTATGATGGACGAGCCTTATATCTAAATCGAGACCGGGACGCTCATCAGAACTGGTGGAAAAATACAAAGAATGACCCTAAAAGGCCATGGAGACACTCAGATTACAGGAGTTGAATCCCTTGTTGTATTATTTTTGTAATTTTATTTTCAAAACAGCAAAATATTATACTCTTTGTTTCAATATCAATAAAATATTTGCCTATCTTGAAAGATTACAACTCGTAATCTACTGTGTTATTGTATGTTTACAAACACTTAATTTATCTTTGTTGTACACAAATATGAAACTTGTTTTAATACATAAGCTGTAAAGAACTTGTCTACGAACAGTTCATAGTTTAAGTTGTATGTATCTAGAATACTATGTAAGATTGTGCCTGCGCGCCAATCATAAGTTTATCATGTAACACTCTTTTGATAAAAGCTGAACTTGCCTGCGAGCAGTTCTTAGTATTAGGCTAAATGCTGAAGGCCAGACATTCGAACAAAAGACCAAGAAGTCTGCCCTCCTTCAAGATGCAAAGTTGTCAAAGTTTTGGCATCATCAAGGATGTTTGGATAACATCATAAGGTTTTAAAAGGAAGACTTGGAAGGACTTGGCAAATTATCAAAAAGGGAGAAATTGTTGGGATAATAATTTCTGTATCGAAATTGTCGGGATAACAATCCCTGCATCGAAAGTTTTGACAGAATGTTTTGACAATGTGCTAATCAAGCATACAGCAAACAGCTGTATCGAAAAGCTGATCAAAGGTGTCATCATGTATCGAAGACTTCTCGTAGTCCCAGCATACAGTGAATCTATCATACAACAAAGGAGTCTCATAAAGACTAAGTATGGAAGCTGTCTCGAAACGACAATACAGCTATCATTCCATACAGTATCCAAACAGGACAAGAAGGAATCTTTTGTTATTCGCTAAAGTCAAAGTCCCGTTTAAGAAGATATATTTAAATACTAAAGGATAAAGTATTTAAATATCAAGCCGTTAGAGATCTTCAATCTAGCGCAAAATTCGGATCGTGTTTTATTCAAACACATTATCCCATTGGAACGGACTTCTGCTCAATGGATCTATCTCAACGGATATATTCAAGAAGGCTATATATATCCCCAGTCTTTAAAGATCGACATACACGAAATCAACTACAACGAAATTATAATCATATACATCTTAGCAAACATATCTCCCAAAGCATACTGCTATTCTGAAAGAAGAGATATACAAGTGCTCAAACTTTGAACAACACATCATCAGCTAAAAGCTCAGAAAGTCAAAGCTGTTGTTCAATCATTGTTCTACCCTTGAACAAAACCCATCAACCCTGTGTGGACTGAGAAACCTTGCTATTCCTGAACTGTGTGTGACGGACTTGCATTGAAGAGACGAAGCTTCTGAACTGTGTGTGAAGAAGCCAGTCAAGTGAAAGCTTAAACCAATCTGTGTGAATGGTTGAAGGCTAAGATCATTATATCAATCTGTGTGAACGATATATTGATTAGGTTTGATTATAAATACATAGTTGTGTACGTAGTATTTGTAATAAATATTTTCACTCTTGTGTGGAAGACCAGTGGACGTAGAGGGGTTTACCTCGAACCACTTTAATTACTGTGTGATTTATCTTCCGCATTTACTGTTTTAATATTTGTGATTATCTTTAAGTATACACTTCATATCTAGTTGCTGTATTTACAGCAACTCACGTTAACAAGACTTCCGTTACGCACTCAGATTTGAAAACCGTACAGCTTGTTATTTAAAACACTTTCCAAGTTGTATCCTGTATACTTAGTGGCCAACATCGGGGTATTTTAAAATTTAAAGATTCGATTTATTATTCGGTTTGAATCCTAACCCCATTTATTTAATGAAATTTTTTGAACGGAAAGCATTTGTTCAAATTTATCATTTCCGCAAGAAAATTTATTCGTCAATTTCTTGAGTTCATTTTGAACTTTTAAAAGATCATCATTTAATTTATTTTCAATTTCAAGACATTTAGAATGATCAGATACAATAAATTTCCTTTTCTCGTTTATTTTGGAAATTTTGATTTCTAACATTTTAATTTTCGATTTGAGGGATTTGTTATCGAGTAAAGAAAATCAGTATGTAAAAGTTCGAATGCTTCAAATAATTCGTCGTGAGACGAGGTACTAACATGGTTTTCGGCGTCGCTTTCGTTGAATGAACTCCTTGTCATGAGTGCGAGGTTATTTTGAGTATATTCATCATCTTCCTCTTCGTCACCCCACATGGCTATTAAGACTTCGTTCTTAGAAGTAGAGCCTCGGCAATTTCTAGCAAAGTGGCCTGGTTTACCACAGTTTCGATAATTATTGCCGAATATCTTTGACTCGCTCGAGTTGATGTCATTTCTTTGCCGGTTTAATAAGTTTTGGTACTTATTTATGTTCTTGGCATAATATTCCAATTCTTCATCGTTTTCGTCTACGAGAGGATTTCTTCGTTTCTTGATATCTTAGCTTTTAAAGCTATTGACCTTTCTTCGGGTTTCGGCTTGGAATTTCGAGATTTAAGAACTGTCTCGTAATTATTAGTGAACCAATGAGTGCACTAAAATCAATATTATTTAAATCTTTCGATTCCATAATCACCGTAACCGTCCCGTCCCATTCAACAGGTAGTGATCATAGGATTTTCTTTACTTTTTCACCACTTTTTAATGGTTTCCCAAAACAAGCTAGTCCATTTGTAATGACCGAAATCGGTCGAGCATGTTCGTTATGGACTCGTCATTCTTCATCATAAATAACTCGTAGTCGTGGAGAAGCATATTGATCTTCGTCTACTTGACTTGTAATGTTCCTTCATGAGTTACCTCAAGTATTTTCCAAATCTCTTTGGCACTATCACATGATGAAATCCGGTTGTGTTCTTCCGGATTTAAAGTGCAGTATAATAATTGCGTTGCTTTGCAATTATAATGGTCGTTTTTCCAATCTGTATCATCATACTCTTCAAAGCTTTTGAGAGTACCGTTTGAATTCGTGGGAATTTTCGGACCAAGACATATGACTTTCCACAACTCGATGTCTTAGGCTCGGATGAATATAGATATTTTCTTCTTCCACGTCATAAAATTCGATCCATCAAAGAATGGAGGTTTAAGGCGAGTCCTTCGATCAGTGCAATGGAGATGATGAGGCTAATGCCTATGGGAAGGAATGAAGATAGAGATGCTAAGGCGATTTGGATGTGGGCCCCTTTCTATCTTCCAATTTCGTATCTAATGACATTTAGACATCTCCTGAATCAGTTGGGAACTCGGTTGTCCAACCTAATTATTTATTCCTTCTCAAGATAGGCTAAGACGCGACTTATAGCACAGGGTATGGGTCCATGCTGAAGCAGAAGGGAACAGGATGCTTATTTAAATGTCGATGAGAACAGTAAGGCTCTGACAAGACCTGTAGTACATTCCCAGATCTGAGCTACCTGGGTCAACACTTGTTCACTAATTATGACGGTTCACCAGGGCCTCTTTCCTCCTCCCTTTTCTGCTCACTGGTAGGGGTCCGGACCCCCACAAAGGGGGAGGGAGTCAACTGAACATCTCAGCCATTGGAGGGAATTTCGCCCCCATCCGATCCCCAATTCTTGTTCACCCCAGATGACCATTGAATCTTTTTCTCTTTGGATGTTAAGCTGATTTTTATGAAACCCGCTCCGATACCAATTGTTGAAAATTTGGCACCCAACTTAGAATGGTGGATTATATTACGGAGTAAAGTTTTTCAAACTCTTTTGCGTTTGCAAAACTGTAATTAAATTGCGGAAGATAAACGACACAAGATTTATAGAGGTTCGGCCAAATGTGCCTACGTACTCTCTGTATCTTTTCCTATAGGCTAAAGATCAACCTCTACACCTCATCTTCTATCGGTCCGAGGGATACCATTACAATCTTGTCTTCAATCGGTCCAAGATAAACCATACAATCTCGTCTTCTATCGGTCCGAGATAAACTGTTACACTCTTGTCTTGATGTCGGTCCGAGATAAACCGTTTTCCTTTTTAATTAGACAAGGAAGCAACCTATCTAGCTTTCTATTGGTACTAGATAAACCTCTCTTGAATTTAGATATGATTCTAATAATGCCGGATCAGCGATCCTAATAACATCGAATCAATCTACAATCCGTATCTTTCCTCTCGTGTATGTTTTCGTGTATGAATACTCAAACACTTATCAATTTAGCATAAATACAACAACAACAATATATACAATGATATCTCATCAATATGTGATTTTCCTGTAGTTGTTGTGTTGAATGATACCAAATGACTTGGTATTTATAGGCATAAAACCTCAACTAGCCGTTACTTGCTGTCTTCATTAGTGTGCGCTATTTATCTTTTTTAGCGTGCGCTAAACCTTCTTACATTCGTTAATCTACATGGTTACGTACGTCAACTGCTTATTGCTTCAGTCCAGTAGCTTCTGCCTTTATCCTTAGCGTGCGTTAACTTTGTCCCTTAGCGTGCGCTATCTGGTCTTCACTTACAACGGTCGGATGCTTTAAAAGTCTTCTGTCTAACGTATATAATTCAAACTTAGCGTGCGCTAAGTATTCTTTATAGCGTGCGCTATCTTGTTCAAACTTCACTTTTCAGATTCGTTGACTGACCCCGTGATCTCCGCGTTGAAATTCTTTACAACGATCATATTCTTCGTTAGCGTGCGCTAACCATCAGGTGACACTTCAGGTGAGTTTTTAGGTGACTTTCTATGACGTACGTTAATACTTCATATTATGTATGTTGTGTCCTCCATTTAGCGTGCGCTAGTCTTGCTTACTAGCATGCGTTATCTGTGTCAGTTGCACTCTCGTCTGCCTTCAGGTGATATGCATTACGTACGTTAATCCTATTGTGATAGCGTAAGTTAGCTTTGTTAAACATCTCTTGTTTGCTTTTCTGTCCGTTTCGAGCGTCTTCGGCTTCTTTGTTGTTTTTCTTCGTTCTAATATTGTTTTCTTTGATCGATAACATCATCAACTCATCATTAGCTCATCATCAACTCATCATCAAAATCAATTTATGATTATGTGGAATCGAATAATCCAACAATCTTGACTCGGTTGATGATGTTGGCGAAGGTTTCCTCAGTGACTCTGCCATGGATAGATGAGACCCCCAAATGACGGCCTAGATCTGTTGTTAGCATTATTCCTGAGTACTGAGTTAACAAATCTGCAAAGATAGAGTTTACATTATTAGACACAAGGAGGCTACACTTGTTTAAGTTAACCTTTTTGCCCCGAGATACTACAAAAATCATCAAGGCATTCCATCACGATGTGTATCTGCTCCGTGCTGGCCTCTGTGAAAAGAACCATGTCGTCTGCGAAGAATAGGTAAGATAAAATTGGGCCATTCTTTGTGAATTTGATCCCCTTCCACTTTCCCTCTAAGACTGCTTTCCTGATCAAATGGCTTAGACATTCCATACAAAGGACAAAGATGAAGGGTGAGATCGGCTCCCTTTGTGTAACACCTCGTCCTAGTTTAAAGTACTCGGTTTCTTCCCCATCCCAGAGCAAAGATAGTCTCTATGAATCCACACAGGCCATGATGTTTCGAAGCCATTCGTTGCTAAGCCCAACTTCATAAAGGGTGTCCCGGATAAAATCTCAAGATAGTCTGTCATACGCTTTTTCATGGTCTATTTTAAGTAGCATATAGCCCTTTGCACGTCTCTTTTTCCTCATAACATTAAGAGCTTCTTGGTAGAGGATAATATTATCAATTCATCCGGGGACAAAACTGTTTGGATAGGGTCCCACGGGCTTTGGCATGATCGTTTTAATCTGTTTGTCATCATTTTAGTTATGACCTTATAGCTTACATTTCACAGGCTAATTGGCCCAAAGTGTTCGACTCTATCTGGAATCTGGCTAATGGACTTTCAGGGTCAGACTAATGAGTGTATCGTTATGCCCTTTCGGGACGGCCCCACTTGACCAGAAGTTGTTCACAAGATTAACGAGTGACTTTCTCGTGATATGCCACATTTTTTGATAAAAGATTGCATGGAGGCCAGCTGGGCCTGCTGCTTTGAGCGGGGATATTTCGAAAACAGCTTGCTTAATCTCCTTATCTGTGATTGTCGTATCGAGGCTGCCCCTATCAGTTTCACTTAGTTGTGGAAAATATCCCTTGAGGGCCTTACCAATATCACAAATTCTGTCCTCCTTAAAGAGTTTAGAATAGAAATGAACCATGAGCTTTTTAATATCCTGATTATCCGTGATCAAATCATTATCCTTGTTAAATAGTGCATCAACTCTGTTCCTGGCTCTCCGGACTATTGTCGATGCGTGGTAGAATGTGTATTTCGATCTCGTGACACAATTCATTCGTCACGTGATTTTTGGAACCACATGAGCTCTTCTTGATACAACACTTCATCCAATTCTGCTCTTAACTTCTTGTCTAGCTAAAATAACCCAAAATCAAATTTGTCATCCATCTTTTTTGTATGCCATCTTCCGAGACAAGAGCCTTCTTTTTCTAGCCAACACGCTGCCAAACACCTCACGGTTCCAGATCGTGAGGTAGGATGTCAGACTTTTGATCCTTTCGAGTCCTTTTGAGTCCAAGACTCCTGTTCTTTCCAGATGGAGATTACTATTTGTTCAATGCTGTCTTTAAGGAACCAAGCTGCTTGGAGTTTAAAATTTCCCCTCGCCACCTGTGTTCACTCAATCCTGTACGGATTAAGAGTGGGAAATGATCAGATTGCATCACCGGGATGTGGAATACCTGCGCATCTTGTTGGAAAAAACCGACAATATCGCCATAACGAAAAATGCGGAACCTCGTTTGACAATTTTTCCAATCTTCAATTGTAACTTTGAGGTTACCGACGAGTAGAGTAAATCAATTACAACTCGACAAACAATACAAATGATATAAAAAAATAATAAACAACGAGACACAATTTTTAGCGTGGAAAATCCCTTAAGACGAGAGTAAAAACCACGGGACCGAAGCCGCTTAAATCCACTATCACCAATACACAATACATGATTCGTCCCTAGTACAAACTAGAGGTATACAACAATAATCTTCAAATACTTGGTAATAAACAATCTTCAAGTATTTGGAATATACAACAACAATAAGATCGAGAAAGAAAAAAACACATTAAATAGCTTACATAAAAAGCTAACAAAATACCCGAACTTCCGGACTCAAAAACTCGATCTACTCCGGTGAAAAGATTTGCCCAATCTCTACCAAGTTTTTGTCAAAATATCACGACGATCCGATCGATACAACTCCGGAAAATCGAACAAGTATAATCTCTCTTTTTTTCTCTCTTGTATCTCTCTCTATTGTGCTCTCAAAGTTGGGTGAAAGTGATGAAAAACCGCAGCAAAACGCTGCTAAAAATACCTCACAAATATGAGTTGACTTCGTGCACCTAGGCGCATACATTGTGTGCCTAGGCATACTTAGAAAAAGAATGACAAAAGTTCCAGGGGGGCGCAACCCTTCTGCGCCTAGGGAGTACAGCGGGAAGGGAGAGTTTGTTCCAGGGGGCCATGGCCCGGAGGGCTTGTGCCACGGCCCGGAGTCCAGTGAGGGAGGGAAGTTGAGGGAAATGTGTGTGCCGCGGCCCGGAGGGCTTGTGCCGTGGCTCAAATTACAGCCGACTCCGAGAAGGCCTATATTTCGGAAATAACTCATACAAATCTCCCCCTTTCCGGAATATAGGAAGAATCCGCCATCCCGACGATCGAGCAACATATCTTCACCTTCTCTCTACTCAACGCCTTAGTTAACATATCGGAACCATTATCATCGGTGTGAACTTTATCAAGTTCAAACAAACCGTCCTCCAATGCATCTCGAATCCAATGATATCTCACATCGATATGTTTTGTTCTCTTGTGAAAAGTCGCATTCTTCACCAAATGAATTGCACTCTGACTATCATAAAGAACCACGTAACACCGTTGTCGGAAGGCCAGCTCTAGTAAAAACATTCTCAACCATAAGAGCTCTTTACTCGCTTCCACCGCCGCAATATATTCGGTCTCCGTTGTTGACAAGGCAACACACTTTTGCAGTCTCGATTGCCATGACACAGCTCCGCCTACAAACGTCATCAAATAACCGGATGTGGATTTTCGGTTATCTTCGTTACCTGCCATATCCGAATCGGAATAACCAACAAGCATCGCTTTCCCATTTCCAAATGTGATCCCCAATTTGGAAGTACCCCGTAAATATCTAAATATCCACTTTACAGCTTCCCAATGCTTCTTTCCCGGATTCGACAGAAAATGGCTCACCACTCCCACGACATGAGCAATGTCGGGCCTCGTACATACAATGGCATACATCAAACTCCCGACCGCAGAGGCATAAGGAACTCTATCCATTTCCTCAATCTCTTCCTTCGTCGTAGGCCAATCCTTGCTCATCAATTTAAAATTGTTAGTAAGAGGCGAACTAACAACTTTAGCTTTGTCCATGTTAAAGCGTTTAAGTACCTTCTCAATATATTGCTCTTGTGACATGTGTAATTTCCGGGCTGCTCTATCCCGAGTGATTCTTATCCCAAGAATCTGTTAGAGGCCCCCAAGTCTTTCATGGCAAAAGACTTATTCAACTCTTTCTTCAAATTGGCAATCCTTTCGGCATTCTTGCCAACGATCAACATGTCATCCACATAAAGCAATAGGATGAAAAAATCATCATCTCCAAATTTCTTGAAAACTATGCAATGGTCCAGGGTCATCTTCCGGTAGCCTTGCTCCCCCAGAACCGACTCGAACTTTTTTATACCATTGCCGTGGTGCTTGATTCAAACCGTATAGACTCTTTCGGAGTCTACAAACATAATCCTATTTTCCCTTAACCTGAAACCCTTCAGGTTGCTTCATATATATATCTCTTTATCAAGGTCTCCATGAAGAAATGCCGTCTTGACATCCATTTGCTCAATATCAAGGTCAAGACTAGCCGCTATACCAAGGACCAATCGAATCGATCCTATCTTCACAACTGGAGAAAAAATCTCCTCAAAATCAATGCCTTTCTTTTGACAAAAGCCCTTGACTACGAGTCTAGCTTTGTATCGGGGCAATGAAGTGTGCTCTTCTGACTTCACCTTATATACCCATTTAATTCTCAAAGCTCTCTTGTCCTTCGGCAACTTCACCAACTCGTATATATTGTTCTCATGCAACGAACTCATCTCGTCTTGCATGGCATCCATCCACTCATTCTTGTTCTCATCCTCTATAGCCTCCTCAAAATATTCGGGCTCTCCATCGTCGGTGAGTAAAACATACTCATCGGACGAATAACGAGTGGAAGGATGACGGTCCCTCGTCGACCGTCTAAGTGGAACAAACGATGGCATGTTCATCATGGGTAGTTCGGGATGAACTCCATCGGTGTCATCTTGTACCAACTCATCATTGTCACCGGCATCATGTTGTTCATTATTTTGGCCATCATCTCCACTGGGTGTCTCAACATGTTGTGGAGGAATGGGGTCCAAATCAATAAGATCATAATCATGTTGCGGAACTGACTCTCCATTCTCAACATCCTTCATTGTTTGATCTTCAACAAAAACAAAATCTCTTGACCGAACAAGTTTCTTAGTCACCAGGTCATACAATCTATACCCGAACTCATCAAGCCCTAACCAATAAAAATACATGGCTTCGTCTTGGAATCAAGATTCGACCTTTCATCTTTCGTAATGTGTACAAATGCTTTACATCCGAAAACCCGTAAGTTGCGATATGAAATATCTTTACCGCTCCACACTTTGTCTAGGACATCAAATTTCAAAAGAACACACATCGTTAAATTAATCACGTGAACCGCCGTGTTCAAAGCTTCTCCCCAAAATGACTTTGGTAATATGGCATGTGAGAGCAAACATCGAGATCTCTCAACCACAGTCTGATTCATTATCTCCACCAAGCCATTAAGTTGCGGAGTTTTCGGTGGTGACTCTTGATGTCGGATCCCTTGCTCTCGGCAATACTCATCAAAAGGCCCAGTGTATTCTCCACCATTATCCGTCCGAATACACTTCGACTTTGATAAGTGTCAGTTTTGTACACTTATCCATGGTTTGTATCGATAAAATTCACCCATAATTGAGCTAGTCTACTCGTTTTTTGCTTTAAATTATTAGTTTTAATAATTTTATTTTTATCGGATGATGATCGGATTAAATAACTGAATTACTCAAGAAACAACATGTTTAATAAATATTCTCTTTATTGAATTTTGATATATTCATGTTGTAGGGCTTTCCGAGACGAATTCGGCAGTCTTTCCGGATTCAAAATCAGAGTTATATATCAAAAGTTATCATCCGAAGAAGATCTGGGGCAAAAACGCAAAGTCTGAGAAATTCTGGGCTGAAAACGTAACTATCAAAGCTTCAAATGAGCAAATTTACGAAGCCACGTTACGGCCGTAATATTCAGGAGTTACGACCGTAAGTCACCCTAGTTACGGCCGTAACTCCTGAATGTTACGGCCGTAACTCTTGACAGATTGCTATGATTTGTCTAATTTTTTATACTTTTTGTGTATTATTGAGGGGATGGCTGGCATTGATCCGATCTAATGTAATAATGCTGGAGTTTTGGAGCTATTATATGACTTTAGGTGTATAAATAGACCCCTTAGATCCTTCATCATTCATCATTCATCTTATAATTTTCCATTTTTTGTAAACTTTTCTTTTTGTGAAGGACACACTTGTGTTCTTGAGTGATCTTTGTAAGTGTGGTATAACATATGTTGTTCAGAGAGTTTATTGTTTCTATCTCCTTTATCTACTAAGGGAGTTAGGATCAATTCTTTCTCTTGATTCAACTAATAATGACCACACAAGCTTGTAATATGTGTAATAAACCCTTCATGGGCTAAGTAATCTTTAGTTGGGATTATAAACAAGGTTAGTCATGTTATTTATGTTTGTATAAAGATCTATTGTGAATTACTTATTATTGTGTGTGATTTTCATTGTTTTAACAATCTTTATTTATTTGGCCAATAAATGACGATATTTATGGTCTTCATATGTTTCGAAAGAAAATATGTTTGATTAGATCAAATGATCTTCACTCTAAGTTGTTCTAGGGGATAGAAATATACCCCTAGTCCTTAGATGATTCTTTGAGTTATTTTCATAAATCCTAATGCTATGTATTGAAGCCGATCAACATAGAAATATAGTGGATTGATTCAATATGTAAGGGGCGTTTTATAGTTCGAAAGAGAAACCGTCTTTTTAAGGAAAATCGAATCTACACAACATAATAAGTAAATTCATCTTATGATCTCCTATACATCTTTTATAACTAATGACGAACTAAGTTTGTAATCCCAACTATTTCATTTTATCGATAATCAATCTATTATTATTGCTATCTTTTTATTTCCTTATAATATTAGAACTATTTTTGCAATTTCTTTGCAATTATTAAACCAAACTTTTTAATTGTGTTTCACTTATCATAGTATCTATAAAAATAGACTAATAGTGTATAATTCAAATTATAACCAAACTTCCTTGTGGGATCGATAAACCGGACTCAAAAAGTCCACTTTACTACTTGATACGATATCGTGCACTTGCGATAGTTACACTAAAAGCGTGTCAAGTTTTTGGCGCCGTTGCCGGGGAAGTATAAGTTATATTTGAAATCTTACATTATAAACTATTTTTATAGGTATAAATTTCTCGACATTGTAACTTAGTACTCAATTGCGTTTGTCCGGTCAAGTGGCGGATAACGGTACTCCGTGACTATTAAAGTCGGATTTTTCAGTTTCCCACAGCAACTGATATTTGTAGATATTTCTTCAATTATTTTCATTGTCATTTTATTTTTATTTTCATGGATGAAACATTGTATAAAATCGAAAAAAGATTTCCCTTTCTAAGCAAAAATGCAATTTTAAAAATTTACAAGACAAGGCTTGAAAGGATGAGGTTGCTTATGAATAAAAGCATACATATTGACATAAGATTCATTATCGAAGCCAAAGTAAGAATAGAAGGTGAATTCACAGAAACACCGACTAGATTTTTACCAGGGCTTGGAAAAAGTTCATATGCCAAGAAACGACGAGCAAAGATGCTAGCCGTTTGCTATAAATGTGCTAGATGGAACTGTAATGTAAAATGTCGATCTTTAGGAATTCCATCTACAAACAGAGAAGATAAAATTCAGTTCATTAATGATGGTCTGAATAAGGAGAATTTAGATAATATCGAAATTTCTCTTGACACGCATCCTAGTGGACTTGTATATTACGGAATTCAATGTTTGTGGAATAAATTCAAACCAGAATATGAACAACGTCTTGGGAATCTGACGTTAAAAGACCCTGTTTGCCAATTTGTAAGAAAATTGGATGGGAAGCTTCTCCCCGACTCATAGAAGGCGTTTAGGCCGTTTCGAACGTAAAATCGGAGGAAGATGTGAGCCACAATCACAACTACTGTACATACGCGTAAGTATCTTTTATTTTTGTCGTGTGGTGAGATTTTACGAATAAAAATGTGATACGTGATAAAAGCTTTCATTATTCTATTGAGTAGTTGAAGCACAATCAAACGCAATCACAAACTTGTTAAACAATTTTTACCTTCTTTTTTCTTTAAATAAACTTTCTACTGGTTTCTTTCATTCATCCCTCAAACTTGCACTTTTCTCTGTTTCTCTCTAAAAAAAATTTTCTTTTCAAAAATGGAGTCATCATCTTCAACAAAAAAAATTAACACATTATGCATTTTTGGTGGAGCTAGTTCTGGAAAAGAGGCATGCTTTACTGAAGCAGCCCACAACTTGGGTCGTACCTTAGGAGAAAAATGCATTCATGTAGTTTACGGAGGAGGAAGTCTAGGATTAATGGGACGAGTGCTCGCCTATATGGAAGGAGTAAGAGTGTTGGGAATAATCCCAAACCTCCGGGCCGAAAGTAAAATCACCGGGTCAACTATTGGAGATGAGTTTAGATCTGTGAATATGCAAGATCGCATAACTCACATGATAAATAATTAAGGCGCCTTTATCACCCTTCCGGTGGTTTTGGCACCCTTGAGGAACTTTTTCATGTGGTTACCAGAGCTGACTAAATGTTCATCAAAACCAATAGGTGTGCTTAATGTCAATGGTTTCTTTGATGGTTTACTTGTCTTTCATCGACTACTTTCTGAAAAGGGGTTTATTTCCGAGCGTGCAAAACGAATCATAGTCGTTGCAACAACACGGAAGAACTAATCAAAAACTCAATGAATTTGTTCCTCAACCAGATCCACTCTAGCTAAAATTGTGCAGGTAGAAGATTTTACCGTGAGAAAACGAAAAGTGGATTCATTCCTCTCCCTTTGATAACCCATGTCGGACCTCTTGTATTTTTACTTTCTGTCGTGTGTAATAATCGTGCTAAATGATGGCAGCTCAAGGAGTTTCTTCTTGATCTCTTGACGCGCATCTATTCGCGATTTATGTATTGCTGTAATTTTTATTTCGTGTTTTGCTTTTATAAAAACTTTGATGGCAGCGTAAGGCGACTCTTCGGACTTTCTTGATGCGCATCTTAAAAATTGTGTTATACTTACGAGTATATTTTATTTTCTTTTGTTGTGTGCCTCGTATATTTATTCTCTTGCAGATTCTAAAAGGCGTTAGCTAAGACATCAACTTTCTTAACAGGGAGTATTCTGTTTTTCTGCATTGATTTTTATTTTATTTTATTTTTTATTTTTAAAAACTGAGGACAATTTTATTTTCAAGTTTGGGGGTGGTTTGTTTTATTATTTTGGTGTGTTGTAATTTTGGTGTGTTTTGATTGATTTGGATATTTGCCTTAATTTTTTTTTATAATATATATATATATATATATATATATATGATTTCTAGATCTGGCCAAAACACCAATAAATTAGCTATATACAAGCTTCTAAATCGTTTTAACCGGTAAAAAAATTTTTTTTTTGTATATTCCAAAATTTTTGAGCCTTAATCTCTCTTTCCAAGCCTTGTAATTATCATATAAAATCGAGTCATTCGTTACCTTCAGAAAATAAGAATCAATTGGTTGATGAAAAATAAAACTGAAATTTACTTAATTTGTGGAGTTTTTGATTTTTCATGCTTAACTAAAAAATGATTTTCTGCAAAAATTCTATTCCCTAAAAAAAAAAGGAGTCATTGGTGAAAAGAGCTACACGTAATCAAAAAACGGTGAGAAAGCTAACACCTAAAAAAATAAATGACGAAAAGCGAAGTGTTGAGCAACAGAATTTGCTAATTTTGGAAGTCTTTAATTTTGCGAAAAATAAAGGACTAACCATTGTTGGTGCGTAGCTGCCGTCTCAGAAAAATTGGTGAAAAGAGCTACACGTTAGCAAATAACGGTGTGAAAGCTATCACCTTTTTACAAAAAAAAAAAGGAAAAAATAATGAGATAGAAATTGTGTTAGTGAAAAGAGCTACACGTTAGCAAATAACGGTGTGAAAGCTATCACTAAAAGGGATGTAGTTTATGAGCAGATTTGAATTAATTAGTAGCTGAATTTCAATACACTCAATTTTGTGAAAATCACAATATTTGATGACGCCAATAAAATTCTTCTTCATATTGAGTCGAAAAATAAACGAGTGATCGAGAGCAACCATTAAAAGGAGTTGTGTGTATCACGAGTGGGAAAGAAATAATCAACCTATTGGGGGGAAACCTTACATTTTGGAATTACAAAATAAAAACTGTGTTTTAACTTCAAAAACATTAGTAGATTTATTTTGAATCTTGATTCATTCCTATCTATTGTATAAAGCTGGTTGTTGTTTATTAATGGCATTTTGATCTCCTTTTCTCTTTTTATATTTTAATTTATGTGTGTATTAATTTTCTTATTTTTGTTTTATTTTTATTTTTTTTATTTTTGGAGTGTGAATAATAAAAAGTCTTGCTCGGGACTAGCAAGAATTCAAGTTTGGGGGTGTGATAAGTGTCAGTTTTGTACACTTATCCATGGTTTGTATCGATAAAATTCACCCATAATTGAGCTAGTCTACTCGTTTTTTGCTTTTAATTTATTAGTTTTAATAATTTTATTTTTATCGGATGATGATCGGATTAAATAACTGAATTACTCAAGAAACAACATGTTTAATAAATATTCTCTTTATTGAATTTTGATATATTCATGTTGTAGGGCTTTTCGAGACGAATTCGGCAGTCTTTCCGGATTCAAAATCAGAGTTATATATCAAAAGTTATCATCCGAAGAAGATCTGGGGCAAAAACGCAAAGTCTGAGAAATTCTGGGCTGAAAACGTAACTATCAAAGCTTCAAATGAGCAAATTTACGAAGCCAAGTTATGGCCGTAAGTCACCCTAGTTACGGCCGTAACTCCTGAATGTTACGGCCGTAACTCTTGACAGATTGCTATGATTTGTCTAATTTTTTATACTTTTTGTGTATTATTGAGGGGATGGCTGGCATTGATCCGATCTAATGTAATAATGCTGGAGTTTTGGAGCTATTAGATGACTTTAGGTGTATAAATAGACCCCTTAGATCCTTCATCATTCATCATTCATCTTATAATTTTCCATTTTTTGTAAACTTTTCTTTTTGTGTGAAGAACACACTTGTGTTCTTGAGTGATCTTTGTAAGTGTGGTATAACATATGTTGTTCAGAGAGTTTATTGTTTCTATCTCCTTTATCTACTAAGGGAGTTAGGATCAATTCTTTCTCTTGATTCAACTAATAATGACCACACAAGCTTGTAATATGTGTAATAAACCCTTCATGGGCTAAGTAATCTTTAGTTGGGATTATAAACAAGGTTAGTCATGTTATTTATGTTTGTATAAAGATCTATTGTGAATTACTTATTATTGTGTGTGATTTTCATTGTTTTAACAATCTTTATTTATTTGGCCAATAAATGACGATATTTATGGTCTTCATATGTTTCGAAAGAGAATATGTTTGATTAGATCAAATGATCTTCACTCTAAGTTGTTCTAGGGTATAGAAATATACCCCTAGTCCTTAGATGATTCTTTGAGTTATTTTCATAAATCCTAATGCTATGTATTGAATCCGATCAACATAGAAATATAGTGGATTGATTCAATATGTAAGGGGCGTTTTATAGTTCGAAAGAGAAACCGTCTTTTTAAGGAAAATCGAATCTACACAACATAATAAGTAAATTCATCTTATGATCTCCTATACATCTTTTATAACTAATGACGAACTAAGTTTGTAATCCCAACTATTTCATTTTATCGATAATCAATCTATTATTATTGCTATCTTTTTATTTCCTTATAATATTAGAACTATTTTTGCAATTTCTTTGCAATTATTAAACCAAACTTTTTAATTGTGTGTTTCACTTATAATAGTATCTATAAAAATAGACTAATAGTGTATAATTCAAATTATAACCAAACTTCCTTGTGGGATCGATAAACCGGACTCAAAAAGTCCACTTTACTACTTGATACGATATCGTGCACTTGCGATAGTTACACTAAAAGCGTGTCAGACTTCTTCCCGGTCTCTCTCTCCACTGAGGCATGAAACTGTTTAAAAACATCTAAAACTTGATCTTTGGTCTTTAAGGTGTATGACCACACCTTTCTCGAATGATCATCGATGAATGTAACAAAGTATCGGCAACAACCAAGCGTCCTAGTCTTCATAGGACCACAAACATTGGAATGTATAAGATCAAGAATATTTTCCTTCCGTGAAGGAGTGTGACTCTTAAAAGTGACTCTCCTTTGCTTCCCGGCTAGACAGTGAGAGCACCTTTTAAGATGTACGTCGTGAACACCAGATATCACCTCCTTCTTTGATAATAGTGACATCCCTTTCTCGGTCATGTGACCGAGCCTCTTATGCCATAGCTCGGTCATGTCATTATAGTCAACTGTGTTCACGGCACTAATCGTGACCTTTGGAAGTATCACGTACATTTTCCCTGTCTTCTCTCCTCTTCCGACAATCAAGGAAACTCAAGTGAGTTTCCACAATCCCTCACCAAAACCACTACAATAGCCATCATCATCGAGTAAAATCACATTTAGCCTCATATCCGGAACATGTTTCACATTACGTAAAACAAGTTCCACACTAGTGTCGAACCTCAAGTGTACGTCTCCTACTCCAACAACCTTAGATAACCCATCGTTACCCATCTTGACTATCCTATAGTCACCCGGAGTATAAGAGGAATAGAAATCCCTACGTGACGCAACATAACATGTAGCTCCGCTGTCATCCACCCAGCTCGACTCATCTCTGGCAAGGTTCACCATGTCATAATCGCAATAGAAAAAGAACTCCTCGATAGTAGTATTTACTTCGGCTTTTTCATTACTCCCACTCTCCTTCTTTTGAGTGTTTTCTCTGCCTTGGAGATTTTCCTTCTTTAGTTGTCGGCAAAATTTCTTCGTATGCCCTTTCTTACCACAATGGTAGCATTCAATATTAGCATACGTCCCTCTAGAATTACTTTTTTGTGGCCCTCTATTACTCGGACCTCTACTTTGACCTCTCCCACATCTTTCGGTAACAAGAACATCCGACTGTGATGAAGATCACTGTGACTTTCTTAGGACCTCCTCGTTCAGCATGTTCCCCTTCGCAAGTTCCCTCGAAATGATACCATCCGGGGCAGAGTTAGACAACGACGTACGAAACATCTCCCAAGTATCCGGTAATATGCCCAACAACCACAAAGCTTGAACCTCCTCTTCGAATTTAACGCCCATTCCTGCAAGTTGATTAATGATACCTTGGAATGCATTCAAATGATCCGATAGAGGAGTCCCATATCGATATTTTAGGTTCATCATTTGTTTAATGAGGAATAGCTTATTATTCCCCGTCTTCCGAGCATACAATTGCTCGAGCTTGTGCCACAATTTTCGAACGTCCTTTTCTCCACTAATATGATTCAACACATTATCATCAACCCATTGTCGAATATAGCCACACATTTGGCGATGAAAAATAGCCCAATTCGGGTCGGACTTGCCTTCCGGTTTGTCTTTGCTAAAGACCGGTAGATAATAATCATTCACATATAGGAGGTCTTCCATCTTGCCCTTCCATACACGGTAGTTCGAACCATTCAAATTCACCATTCTACTTGTATTGGCTTCCATCTTACAATTGAGACAATACAACCACGAAACAAAAATCCCTGGGCTCCGATACCACTTTGTTGGGAAAAACCGACAATATCGTCACAATGAAAAATGCAGAACCTCATTTGACAACTTTCCCAATCTTCAATTGTAACTTTGAGGTTACCGACGAGAAGATTAAATCAGTTAAAACTCGACAAACAATACAAATGATATAAAAAATGTAGGATTTATTTCCGAAATATAGGCCTTCTCAGAGTCGACTGGACTCCGGGATGCGGCACAACACATCCGGGACGCGGCACACCACTATTGGCCGAGCTCCTCCACCTACTGTACTCCGGGCTGCGGCCCCTGCCCCTCCTGTTGTGCTGCAAAAACTGTCCGGCCTCTGTACTACGGGTCGCGGCCCCCTGAGACTTCCTGGGCAGATTTTTTGAAGTGTGCCGCGGCACACACCATCCGGGCCGCGACACCCGAAGTCAACTCTGCGTTTTGGAGTTCTTTTTGCAGCATTTGGGCTGCATTTTTCATTATTCCATCACCCACCTTGAGAGCACAATAGAGAGAGAGATACAAGAGAGAAAAGAAAGTGAGAAATACTTGTTCGATTTCCCGGAGGTGTATCAATCGGATCGTCGTGATATTTTGAAAAGAGCTTGGTAGCGATTGGACAAATCTTTTCACCGGAGTAAATCGAGGGTTTGAGTCCGGAAGTTTGGGTATTTTTGTTAGCTTTTTGTGTAAGCTATTTATGGTGTTTTTTTTCTCGATCTTGTTTTTATTGTTGTATTCCAAATACTTGAAGATCGTTTATTACCAAGTATTTGAAGATTGTTGTTGTATACCTCTAGCTTGTACTAGGGACGAATTGTTCATTGTGTATTGGTGATAGTGGATTTAAGCGGCTTCGGTCCCGTGGTTTTTACTCTCATCTTGAGGGGTTTTCCACGCTGAAAAATTGTGTCTCGTTGTTTATCATTTTTGAATATTATTTGTATTGTTTATCGAGTTGTAATTGATTTACACGGTAACCTCGAAGTTACAATTGAAGATTGGGGAAATTGTCAAACAAGTTTCCGCATTCCGTTGTGACGTTATTTGTATCGTTTTTTCCAACAAAGTAGTATCGGAGCCACAAGATTTTTTGTTTCATGGTTATATTATCTCAATTGTAAGATGGAAGTCAATACAAGTAGAATGGTGAATTTGAATGGTTCAAACTACCACGTATGGAAAGGCAAGATGGAAGACCTTCTATATGTGAAGGATTATTATCTACCGGTCTTTAGCAAAGACAAATCAGAAGGAAAGTCCGACGCGGAGTGGACTATTTTGCATCTCCAAGTTTGCGGATATATTCAACAATGGGTTGATGATAATGTGTTGAATCATATTAGTGGATAAAAGGACGCGCGAGAATTATGGCACAAGCTCGAGCAATTGTACTCGGAAGATGGGGAATAATAAGTTATTCCTCATTAAACAAATGATGAACCTAAAATATCGATATGGGACTCCTCTGTCGGATCATTTGATTACATTTCAAGGCATCATTAATCAACTTGCGGGAATGGGCATTAAATTCGAAGAGGAGGTTCAAGCTTTGTGGTTATTAGGCACATTGCCGGATACTTGGGAGACGTTTTGTACGTCGTTGTCTAACTCTGCCCCTGATGGTGTCATTTTGATGCAACTTGCGAAGGGGAACATGATGAACGAGGAGGTCTGAAGAAAGTCACAGGAATCTTCATCATAGTCGGATGTTCTAGTTACGGAAATATGAGGGAGAGGTCAAAGTAGAGGTCCGAGTAATAGAGGGCCACAAAGAAGTAATCCCCGGGGGAAGTATACCAATGTTGAATGCTACCATTATGGTAAGAAAGGGCATACAAAGAAATTTTGCCGACAATTAAAGAAGGAAAATCACCAAGGAAGAGAAAACTATCAAAAGAAAGAGAGCGGGAGTAATTAAAAATCCGAAGTAAATACTACTACCGAAGAATTCTTTATTTGTTGCGATTATGATATGGTGAACCTTGCCAGAGATGATTCGAGTTGGGTGGTCTATAGTGGAGCTACGTGTCATGTTACATCACGTAGGGATTTTTATTCCTCTTATACTCCGGGTGACTATGGGATAGTCAAGATGGGTAACAATGGGTTATCCAAGATTATTGGAGTGGGAGACGTCCACTTGAGGTTCGACAGCGATGTGGAATTTATTTTATGGATTGTGAAACATGTTCCGGATATGAGGCTAAATGTGATGTCTGTTGGCTTACTCGATGATGATGGCTATCATAGCGGTTTTGGCAAGGGAGTGTGGAAACTCACTCGAGGTTCTTTAATTGTCGGAAAAGGAGAAAAAATAGGGAAACTGTACGTGACACTTCCAAAGGTCACGAATAATGCCATGGACACAATTGAAAATAATGACATAACCGAGCTATGGCATAAGAGTCTCGGTCACATGAGCGAGAAAATGATGGCGCTACTGTCAAAGAAGGAGGTGCTATCCGGGGTTCACGATGTACATCTTAAAAGGTGCTCTCACTGTCTCTCCGGGAAGCAAAGGAGAGTCACTTTTAAGAGCCATACTCCTTCACGGAAGTAAAATGTTCTTGATCTTATTCATTCCGATGTTTGTGGTCATATGAAGGCTAGGACACTTGGTGGTTGCCTATATTTTGTCACATTCATCGACGATCACTCGAGGAAGGTGTGGGCATACACCTTAAAGACCAAAGATCAAGTGTTGGATGTTTTTAAATAGTTTCATGCCTCGGTGGAGAGAGAGACCGGGAAGAAGTTGAAGTGTATTCGGACGGATAATGGTGGAGAATATACTGGGACTTTTGATGAGTATTTCCGAGAGCAAGGGATCCGACCTCAAAAGACGCCACCGAAGACTCCGCAACTTAATGGCTTGACGGAGAGGATGAACCGGACTTTGGTCGAGAGAGCTCGATGTATGCTCTCACATGCCGGATTACCAAAGTCATTTTGGGAAGAAGCTTTGAACACGGCGGTTCACGTGATTAATTTAACGATGTGTGTTCTTTTGAAATTTGATGTCCCGGACAAAGTGTGGAGCGGTAAAGATATTTCATATAGCCACTTACGGGTTTTCGGATGTAAAGCATTTGTACACATTCCGAAAGATGAAAGGTCGAAGTTTGATTCCAAGATGAAGCCATGTATTTTTATTGGTTACGGGCTTGATGAGTTCGGGTATAGATTGTATGACCTGCTGACTAAGAAACTTGTTCAGTCGAGAGATGTTGTTTTTGTTGAAGATCAAACGATGAAGGATGTTGAGAATGGAGAGTCGTCTCCAAAACATGATTATGATCTTATTGATTTGGACCTCGTTCCTCCACAACATGTTGAGACACCCGGTGGAGATGATGGCCAAAATAATGAACAACATGATGCCGGTGACAATGATGAGTTAGTACAAGATGACACCGATGGAGTTCATCCCGATATACCCGTGACGAACATGCCATCTTTAGTTCCACATAGACGGTCGATGAGGGACCGTCATCCCTCCACTCGTTATTCAGCCGATGAGTATGTTCTACTCACCGATAAGGGAGAGCCCGAATATTTTGAGGAGGCTATGTAGGATGAGAACAAGAAGGAGTGGATGGATGCCATGCAATACGAGATGAGTTCCTTGCATGAGAACAATACATACGAGTTGGTGAAGTTGCCGAAGGGCAAGAGAGCTTCGAGAAATAAATGGGTGTATAAGGTGAAGTCGTAGGAGCATACTTCATTGCCCCGATACAAAGCTAGACTCATAGTCAAGGGCTTTAGTCAAAAGAAAGGCATTGATTTTGACGAGATTTTTTCTCTGGTTGTGAAGATAGGATCGATTCATTTGGTCCTTGGTATAGCGGCGAGTCTTGACCTTGAGATTGAGCAAATGGATGTCAAGACGGCATTTCTTCATGGAGACATTGACAAAGAAATATATATGAAGCAACCTAAAGGGTTTCAGGTTAAGGGAAAAGAGGATTATGTTTGTAGACTCCGAAAGAGTCTATATGGCTTGAAGCAAGCACCACGGCAATGGTATAAAAAGTTTGAGTCGGTTATGGGGGAGCAAGGCTACCGGAAGACGACCCTGGACCATTGCTTGTTTTTCAATAAATTTGGAGATGATGATTTTATTATCTTATTGCTTTATGTGGATGACATGTTGATCGTTGGCAAGAATGCCAAAAGGATTGCCAACTTGAAGAAAGAGTTGAATAAGTCTTTTGCCATGAAAGACTTGGGGGCCGCTAAACAGATTCTTGGGATAAGAATCACTCGGGATAGAGCAGCCCGAAAATTACACATGTCACAAGAGCAATATATCGAGAAGGTGCTTAAACGCTTCAACATGGACAAAGCTAAAGTTGTTAGTTCGCCTCTTACTAACAATTTTAAATTAACGGGCAAGGATTGCCCTACGACGAAGGAAGAGAATGAGGAAATGGATAAAGTTCCTTTTGCCTCTGCAGTTGGGAGTTTGATGTATGCCATGGTATGTACGAGGTCCGACATTGCTCATGGCGTGGGAGTGGTGAGCCGTTTTCTATCGAATCCGGGAAAGAAGCATTGGGAAGCCGTAAAGTGGATATTTAGATATTTACGGAGTACATCCAAATTGGGGATTACATTTGGAAATGGAAAAGAAATGCTTGTTGGTTATTGCGATTCGGATATGGCAGGTGACGAAGATAACCGAAAATCCACTTCCGGTTATTAGATGACTTTTGCAGTGGGATTCATGTCATGGCAATCGAGATTGCAAAAGTGTGTTGCCTTGTCTACAATGGAGGCCGAGTATATTGCCCGTCGGGCCGTGACCCCCTCCTGTTGTGCTGCAAAAACTGTCTGGCCTCTGTACTACGGGCCACAGCCCCCTGTCCTCCGGGCCGCGGCCCCCTGAGACTTCCTGGGCAGATTTTTTGAAGTGTGCCGCGGCAGACGCCATCCGGGTCGCGGTACCCGAAGTCAACTCTGGGTTTTGGAGTTCCTTTTAGCAGCATTTGGGATGCATTTTTCATTATTCCATCACCCACCTTGAGAGCACAATAGAGAGAGATACAAGAGAGAAAAGAAAGTGAGAAATACTTGTTCGATTTCCCGGAGGTGTATCGATCGGATCGTCATGATATTTTGACAAGAACTTGGTAGCGATTGGGCAAATCTTTTCACCGGAGTAGATCGAGGGTTTGAGTCCGAAAGTTCGGGTATTTTTGTTAACTTTTTGTATAAGCTATTTACGGTGTTTCTTTTTCTCGATCTTTTTATTAATGTTCTATTCCATATACTTGAAGATCGTTTATTACTAAGCATTTAAAGATTATTGTTGTATACCTCTAGTTTGTACTAGGGACGAATTGTTCATTGTGTATTGGTGATAGTTGATTTATGCGGCTTCGGTCCCGTAGTTTTTACTCTCGTCTTGAGGGGTTTTCCACGTTAAAAAATTATGTCTCGTTCAACCGTTCAATGATCGTAGCTAACAGCACTACGTACACAACTACGTGTCTATAATCAAGCCTCAGACTGCCCCTGACTGGCCTTCAACTTCGACCACTGGCTCGGCCCGCGACCCTTCACCAGTTTCCGGAGCTGCCTCCCCGTCCTCCGGAGCGTTTGGATGAACAAGGTTTGCTGGAGTCGGGTACCAGCTCAGATCTACGCTGATTTCCGCGAGATCCAAGATCGGCACGGAGAAAGCAGGATGGATAGGATACTCCAACGCATATGCCTTGAAGTTTTCGGCCAGAGGGCCGACCTCCAGCCCTCCCTTCTTAGCAGCACGGAGCGAGTCAGCGAACGCCATGTAATAGGCAAACTCGCTGACGAACTCCACGTTGAGAAAGGGATCGGCCTCAGTCGCCTCCAGCTTCCCTTTCAACTCCGCAACCGCCTGTTGCGCACCATGAAGCTCGGTCTCCTTAGTGTCCGTCTCTCCCCTCGACGACGCCAGCTCGCTAGTCAGCCGAGCGACAGTCATCTTCACATGATCAGCCTCCTTCTGAGCAGCCGCGTGAGAATGATGGGCATCTGTCACCTGATCCCAGAAACGGTCGACCGTCGCCCGGGCTCGCTCGAAATCCTGTCTCGCCAGCTCAAGTTCATGACTTGCCCGCTTAGCTGCATCTAAAGAGTCCTTCTCTATAGCCACGATCCTGTCAGCGAACTCGGCGTTCTGTTTCCGAGTGGCCTCGAGGTCTGCCTGGAGACGGGAAGTAGAAGGACGCCCTTTGAATTCTTGCACAGCCTGGGCAGCCATCGTCGCCGCTTGGAGAGAGAGAGCGAAAGCAGCCTGCATTGTACTCCTGGATCGCTGGCGAGCGATGGCATCTAAGTCGGTCATCCGGGCCTTCGGCAAAGAAGAAACGGCCCGGTTGACGTATAGCGGAACATCACAGGCCTAGCGAGGAGATCGGCTCGCCAGGAAATCCAATACCAGCGGCGGGCAAGCTGGGTTAGTGCTACGGATCCTACATCAAACAACAAAAAGTTAGCACATCTCCCACACAAGTAACGAAACTCAGCAGACAAGCAAAGTCTACCTCTCGGCCTTCTCAGGGTCGCGACCAAAGTACGGTTTCCCGCGAGGGGTCTCGACCTCGGCGATCGCCATTTCTCGCAAGAAAGCCGCAGAAGGCGTAGTCTCATCAGCCGGGGGGACCATGATGAGCAGAGGCGCGGCGATCGGCACCTCACCAGCAGGGGCAGAAACTGGAGGTTCCCCCGACCTCTGTCGCTTGCGGTTCGATCGGAGTCCTTCCTCCCGAACCTCCTCCTCCGCCACGATCGGCTCTACGCGAGGCCCAACCTCCGGAATAAGAGGTAGCGCCACCGGAGGAACCCGAGATGACTTCTTCTGGCGAAGACGACTCAGAACTCTGGGATTCGACATGGCTATCTCCGCTGGAGGCTCCAAGAAATGAGGAAAGCGAACCTCTGCAATAAGAAACAATTGAACAACGGTTAGACACACTCTCCAAGCAGGACGATCGCCAAGAAAATGGAGATCGTAGAAACTCATACCTGGGACCGAAAGATGTCACGGGAAATGGAATAGCCGAGCAGACAGCCAATGGCTCTCTTTATTAATCCGGCGAGCGTCTAAGTCGTCATCCGGAAGACTTCGTATCCGCTCCCAAACAACCAGAAAATCGAAAGATAGCTCGTCGGTCATCGGAATATGGAAACCTGCAAGAGGAAGACCAAATTAGATCAGTTCAGAATATGTCCGAACAAAGGGAATGTCAAAACCCTTACTCGGATTCCTCTCCCGAAAGCTAGTGGGGATATCTAGCTCGCCCGTCGGGTTATCGCTCGCTGATGCCTTCCATGCACCGCCGACCCAGAACCACTTCGCCGGATCGCCCCGCACCTTGTTCGGGACCCCTGGGATCACCCGACCGGATCGGCCTTCAATATGATAGCCTCCGATCGACCCCTTCTGAGCCGTCAGCTTGAACAGGTGGTTCATCTCCAATGGTGAAGGAAGGCGGTACAGTCGGTGACCGTCGAACAAGGTGAGAGCACAGACGATCTTGAGCCAGGCGTTCGGCATTAACTGAAGCGGCGCCACGTTCCAAGCAACGAGAAAATGGGAGACGGCAAACGACAAAGGGAACCACAGCCCGCCTCCATAATCGCCTCATTCACGGTGACCAGACCCTCCGGGGGTTGTTCGGCTCGCTCATTCTCCGCCGGCGCGAAAAGATCCACATATGAAGGGACATGATACCTCGCCCTCCAGACGGCCAGGTCCTTCCTGGTCACTGAGCTCCTGATTTGGCCGAGGGACCATGGAGAACGCTGCGCGGCCCGAAACAATAACCGCTTCGCCGACTGATAAGGGTGGGCGATCGAGTACTCCTGGTAATTGAACTTGGGGCACGGACCGGCCAACCTCACCATGATGTCTGCAAAGGCCAAATAGGCTTAGCCAAAAGCACTATGCTGCTCCCAATACGCCTTCACCACCGAATCTCTCTCCGCCAACGAACGTTTTTGCTCAGCCGTTGCCTCCCTAGCGGCGTCGGCCTCATTAAATAGCGCCTCGACTTCCACAGGATCAATACCGGCACGGATGGACTCGGCGGCCGTCTCCATATGGAATCCCATGGAGGGTACTTCCCGGACATTAGAAGTCCCAACGAGGGAGGAGGTGCCCATTCCAGACGATGAATATACTCCAAACATTTTCGAAAAGAAGAGGAGAAAAGGAGTGTTTTCTTACCAAGGATTGAATCGATCGACGATCGGCAATCAAAGCTTTAGAGAATTCGTCGGCAATATTCTTCTTCTCCGATAAAAGCGCATAAGAGTCTTAAACACTGTAACCCGGCGCCTTTTTATAGGAGATGGCAGGGACTTCCATGCAATTAAGGAGAATCTCAGGGGTCGGAGTGCAACCGTCGCAATTAATGCCTTCCTTGAAACCCGCGTACGCGTCGTTTCAAGGACACGCCAGACGAGGAGTCATAACTAACCATCGGTCTCCCCCAACAGGAACCCGACACGTACCCTGGAGACTTTTCCACGACTGCTATCATTCCCCGCTCATTTCAGCGACCGACCAGGTCGTCCAAGTTCAAAACCAATCCGCTCAACGACGATTGCCAGTTCCGTAAAATGCCGAGTAACTCGTCAAAGTTCAGCGATCGCCAGTAGAACCACCTCACCCCACGTTTCCAACATTGGAGCGAGCTGGGGGGCAATTGTTGTGCGGCGGTTTATACGCCTCGACAGCGATCGGATTAAGGGCCGAGCGATCGAGTCCACGACCAAATGAGCTATGACGAACTTGTCAAAGCGAAGGTAGCAGTCCGTCTTCGAGTATCTAGCGATTGACTCCCAAGGTGATCGCCCTTTGGCACCTAGCGATCGACTCTGGTGCCCGATTTAGGACGATCGTCCTGGGCTACGAACAAGACCTTCGTCCGTCAAAGTCTGCGATGACTGGATCTCAAAGAAAGCGCCCATGTGCAGATCCGCGAAAGGCGCCGCAGAACATGGATCGTTGACCACAGCCTGTCACAACCTTCTCACCTACCGACAGACCCAACGAAAGGTACAATGTGGGACCTCCCGGGACAGCGACTCAAAACGCGTGCAGACTTCTCATTGGTCCGCACAACTGGCTGCCAGCAGCAGCCGCGGACTTTAAGGAGACCAACCCATGTGATAAAGATGATCGCCCGCTTATTATAATACAGCAGCGGCGATCGCCCAGCAACTCCCAGGTCTATAAATAGAGAACCTCCAGTAACTGGAGAAAGGTTCCGAAAAACATTCACAAAGGTTCGCAATTCAGTTGGCAACCACATTCAGAATATGTCACACTTTCAGGCTCTCGGCTTCCTCTCTTGAATCTACCTCAGGATTTCTCTCTCAGCACCTCTCATACAGAAGACAGTCGACAGAGGCAAGAACTCCTTACAGTACAGATTGGAAGAGACTCGCAAGCCCAGGAGCTTAGACAGACAGCTAATAAACGCTGTGAGAGACCGTCGATTTCTCACAGTCATCACAGCACCCCATCGTTGTTACAAGAACTCACAGAGCATCATATCTGGTTCTTCCGGCAATCTTCACGCTCAATAGCTAAGATAACTAGGGTCTTTACACTCATTGTAATTGTACTGTAACGTTAATATTTGTACTCCAAAGTATTTGTATTAATAATATCTCGCGAGAGTATTCAAGCCCGGGACTAACAACCCCGGCATATCTTGTGTTATTTACTTTTCCCACGGAAGTGCTCTCGTACTTTGTTTGCTACTCGACCATTCCAGTAATATCTATCTCCGGATAATATTTTGGGTAGCAACAGAGAGTACCGGTGTGATTACGCAAAAGGCACCGGGTACATATACTGGAGGCAGTATGAGCATGTACGATCATGCTCATTCCATGGTACGTCTAAATTCTGTCAACGTTTTATTATATAATATATGTTGTCTTCAATTATGTGTCATCATCAATATTGTTAATGTTTTATGTTAACGCATAGGCGAGTGATGCTGCGTCGGAAATATACCAAAGACCGGCGTGTGAGAGGGAGAGACCGGTAGAGGACCCAGTGTTTAATCCTTTGGCCTTCATGAAGACTCACATCACCAATGTAAAAGAAACGGAAAAACATCAAAAGAAAAAAAAAGAAAATTGGTGAGGGCAGCAGCGAGGCGCAACCGGAGGAGGGAGAAGCTGAGTCGGGAGTCTTTACTCCCAAATGGATAGATGCCCGAAGTGCAGAACAATATGTAAGTTTATCTATATATTTTTTCACTTGTATTTCGATTACGTCCCTAATTTGTAAACTGTGTATCTTGTTCACTTTTTGTGTAAATATTACTTGGAACAGGACCGATACTATAAGCTTGTTGAGGCATTGCGTTTCCCAAACCCCCCTCAGGAAGATGAATTTTACCTGAACTTGTGAGCTCAGGTGAGTGGCGGAGTTAGATAGGATGGAAGGGTGAGGGGAATTTCAAAGGGGATCATCATAAATGAAGTCATCGACCAACCCACAAGTCGTCCTGTTGTTGACTCACGAGCATTATAAATAGTTGAAGATCTTGTGGAAGCATTGGAGACCGAAGAGAAGAAGAATGAGGCCTTTCAGAAATCTAAAAACAGGGGCACTCTTTATGATGAGAGTACCGGTATGATTACGAAAAAAAGCACCGGGTACATATACTGGAGGCAGTATAAGCATGTACGATCATGCTCATTTCATGGTACGTATAAATTCTGTCAACGTTTTATTATATAATATATGTTGTCTTCAATTATGTGTCATCATCAATATTGTTAATGTTTTATGTTAACAGATAGGCGAGTGATGCTGCGTCGGAAATATACCAAAGACCGGCGTGTGAGAGGGAGAGACCGTTAGAGGACCCAGTGTTTAATCCTTTGGCCTTCATGAAGACTCACATCACCAATGTGAAGGAAATGGAAAAACATCAAAAGAAAAAAAAAAGAAAATTGGTGAGGGCAGCAGCGAGGCGCAACCGGAGTGGGGAGAAGCTGAGTCGGGAGAAGCTGAGTCGGGAGTCTTTACTCCCAAATGGATAGATGCCCGAAGTGCAGAACAATACATAAGTTTGGCTTTATATTTGTTCACTTGTATTTCGATTATGTCCCTAATTTGTAAACTGTGTATCTTGTTCACTTTTTGTGTAAATATGACTTGGAACAGGACCGATACTATAAGCTCGTTGAGGCATTGCATTTCCCAAACCCCCCTCCGGAAGATGAATTTTACCCGAACTTGTGGGCTCAGGCGGGTGGCGGAGTTAGACAGGGTGGAAGGGTGAGGGGAATTTCAAAGTGGATCATCATAAATGAAGTCATCGACCAACCCACAAGTCATCGTATTGTTGACTCACGAGCATCATTACGACCTGTCGAGGTCGATCGGTCTTTGGAGGCTACCATCGAGGCGCTAAAAAAAGATAACGAGGAGATGAAGAAGGATAGAGAGGAGATGAAGAAGTTGAGAGAGAAGATGGAGTCGAAATTTTCAAAGATGAGTAAACTCATGTTGAGATTACTCAAAGGAAAGAAGAAGGTAGATTCCTCATCATCTCGAGGGAACGGTGAGGATGATGACTCCGACGACTTTGATGAGGATGAGTTGATGCGATCGTTATCTGACGACTAGCATGTTAGGTTTATGTTTTGATGATCATATTTGTAATATTTTACGTATATTTTGATTTTGATATGTATAAAATGTTATTGTTGCATGGTGTTTAATATGTTGCTTTGTTGGTTTGGTTACAATGTTGTTTGTTGTTGTGTTGGTTTATTGGTTCGGTTGATGGTGTGTTGTGTTTATTATTCATATGCTTTTTTTGTGATGTATTGATTATGATGGTGTATTGATGGTTACAATGTTGTTTGTTGTTTGTTGATGTATTGATAGTGTATTGTTTATGATGGTTTGGTTACAATGTTTGTTGTATATTACAATGTTGTTTATGATGGTGTATTGAAACATTCCTATTGTTTGGTTGTTTTGTTCATCTGCTTCTGTTGCTGTTTTGTTCATCTGCTGGCTGTTGCTGTTGCTGTCACAAAAAATGGGAACAGAGTATTAGCGTCACATATATGTGACGCTGATATAGAGTTAAGGCGTCACATATGTGACACCATTGTTAATAAATAAAGAAGGCGTAAGGCGTCACATATGTGACGTCAACACAAATTAAAAAGAAAAGTGCAGTAAAAAACATAGCTCAGTGGCGGGCGGAGGATTCGAACCCGCGCCTATTGATGCATCGAGCGGCATGTTGCCACTGAGCTATGTTTTTCATTCATTAATTATAGTACATAAATATTATATGTACTTACTAAGTAAAATATTTTTATTTATTTGTTATTTGAATTAATTAAATATCCTAAATAAAAAAAAGTTTGCCATTAAATTATCCAATATATTTTATTTAATTATTTATTATATCCTTTTACTATATTTCATACTTATGTTTAATTTATCTTTCGAATTAAATCAATTTCCAAAATATTTAAGCATAAATAAATATAATGTAATTTAAGTTCTTAATGTTAATAAATTCCTTTCAGTATAATTATTAAATATAATTTAAAATTTATTATTTATAGTATTTAATATTTAAACCAATACAAATTTATATATTTTAAAAAATCAACTATCACATATTGGCGTCAGATATGTGATGCTAAAGTTTTATTCTTTGGCGTCACATATGTGACACCGTTAAAGGAAAAATATTTTTTTTAAAAAATTCGATTATCACATATTGGTGTCACATATGTGACGGTAAAGAATAAAACTTTAGCGTCACATATGTGATGCTAATATGTGGAATAAAATAAAAAAAAATTACAGAACGGCGTCACATATGTGACGCCTTTGTTTAAAAGGTGTTGACTATTTTAACCTAATTTTAAGGCGCCACGTATGTGACGCTTTTGTTTATTTTTTTATCGCTTTTATTTTTTTAACTTCACTTTTTCGGATGAAGCTAAAGATGTGGACCTATTACATGTCTTTTTTAGTAGCGTGGGTTTCTCGGAAACTGAAAAAAGAAGAGAGAACAATGCAGACCCGTTTACAACATTTGAGACCCGATCTCGCATCTGCAACTTCATCACCCCATCACTGTCCAGTCATCCGTTGCAGTTCAATCCCCCGCCGTCCAGACACCACAGTCCGCTTGTGTCTTGTAGCAGAAGTTTTGTTGGAGGAAGGCGCTCACTCGCAGTAGTGAGATTTTGGGACCAAATATTTGCCGGACTGAATTCCAATCTTGATACAGTTGATTTGCACATAAGACTTATTGGGCTTGGGCCTAATTCTATTGGACTGTGATTTGGCTTCTGGTTTTGTTGAGTTTTGTCAAGTATGGACCTGAGTAATTAGCGGGCAGCTGGGACTACAGGTGGGCAAAAAAACCGAAACCGAAACTGAAACCGAAAAAAAAAAACTGAAACCGAAACCGGTCAAAACCGGTTTTTGACCAAAACCGGTTCGGGTTGTCGCAAAACCGGTGGTTTCTACCCGGTTTTGCATTTATCCGTTAGAAACCGGTCCAAACCGGTTTTTAGTGTAACCGGTTTCTAAAACCGGGTTGAAAAAACCGGTTTCAAACCGGTTTTTGCATGTAGCCGTTAGGTTCCGTTTTTTTCAAAAATGTGACCGTTTTTTGTGTCTTTTTTTACCATTTTGCCATCCCTAAACCAACTATAAATACCCTATTTGTGTTTTGGTTTAGTCACAATACTCAAACACTCTTCAAGTACTAAAAAAATTACAAAATTCTCGTTTCTCTCAATTAAAATGGCAACTCAATCTTCTTCCGCTTCCGAATGCACTCGAGATTGTTGAAGTTATAGAAACAACTCGAAACCAAAAATTTGGTGTAATTTCAACCTTGTGAGGTTGTCGGATGGGCAACTTAAGGCTCATTGTAAACATTGCGGTAAGTTTTGAAACATGAATCCAACACGACGTTGAAGATGCATACCGAGCAAGTATTGCGAAGGACTCAAATCCGTTCGGGCCGGTCAAGCATCTATGTCACGAGAGGGCGGTCTTTTTGCATACGAGGCGGAGCGGTGCCGACAACAATTTGCAAGCTACGTGATTCAAGAAGGTTTGCCGTTCAACCACTTCGATAACCCTCGATTGACTAAGGTGATTCAAAATACTCTTCAACCGCGATATAAACAAGTAAGTCGTGCTATTCTTAGACGTGATTGTATTAAATTATGGAAAAAGGCTAAAATAGAACTAGTAAACGGTTTTGCAAACTTAAATACAAATATAAACTTAACAATCGATGTTTGGTCGGCACCTCATGGTTTGCCCGGTTCATACCTTTGTGTTACCGCACATTGGATTGATCCCGATACATGGCTAATGATGAAGCGTACGATTGCTTTTGAAAATTTTGATTACCCTCACACGGGTCAAAATTTATTTCATATGTTACAAAATGTAATAAATAACTTTAACTTACAAGAAAAAGTTTTTTCGATCTCATTTGATAACGCGTCTAATAATACAAACGCGGTAAAAAAATTAATATTAACATATAAACCGCCTTCGAAGGATATTTTTTATCATAGTCGATGTGTTGCACACATTATAAATTTGGTTGTTCAAGACGGATTAGCGGTACCCGAAATAAGTTTGGTAAAAGACGCTTTTAAAAAAATGTTACAAGATATATTTTGTTCAAGTAAAGCTAGATATAAACAATATATGAAATTGTGTAAGGACACGAATTCTATTTTTTTAACCCCTAATTGGGACGTTCCTACAAGATGGAATTCGACTTATAAAATGTTTTGTTGTGGTTTACGCCAACGTGATACTTTACAACTTTTTCATGATGAACTTGTGAATAGGACGAGTAGGGTTACATCATTTACGTCGGAACAATGGGATATAGTTAGAAAAATAAGCGAATTGCTCAATGTTTTTAAAAACGCAACAACTTTATTATCGGGTGTTTATTATCCCACGAGTCATTTGGTACTTAATCAAATTTATTTAATGTGTTCAAAATTAAGCGACTACGAATTAAGTGGTGATTTATATGAAAAAATGGTTTCGCCCATGAAAGAAAAACTAAGAAAATATTTTAAAGAAATGCCAATGGTAATTACTTGTTCCGCTGCCTTGAACCCATGTATGAATATTAGCGGGGTGGAACTACTTATCGACAAAATCTCTATTGATTTAGAGTTGCATAACGAAAATGTTTTCTATTCAAGAGACGCAAAAGCCATTTTTAACAAAAATTTTAAAGACTTATTCGGGGTTTATTTTAAAAAGTATGGTTCAAGAAATGATTCTTCAAGTTCGTTTTCATCATCATTTTCTACTTCTACTAGCGCGGATCCCATGCTTAACTTATATAATAGTTTAAGAGAAGAAAACACTAAACGGGCTAGGGGTGAGGGTGATCAATCATCGACTAGCGAATATGGGAGATATATTGGAACCGATTTTTTATCGACTATGGGACCCCATGAATTCGCAAATTTTGATCTTTTGGCTTGGTGGAAAGGAAGGGAGACTCAATTTCCCGTTCTAACCGCTATGGCCCGAGATTTACTAACCGTCCAAGCTTCTACGGTAGCTTCGGAATCCGCCTTTTCTCTTAGTGGTAGGGTATTATCTATACGAAGAACAAGACTCACACCGCATCATTGGAGATGTGTATTTGCTTGAAGGATCACTTGGACGCATCCGAGCGTATACAACACACTCAAAGTCTTGAAGGAGAACTTGACATTGAACAAGAAATACACGATATCGAGGTGGAAGAAGGTTTTGCAATCTCACTCTCCGATGAAGAAATTGCTCTCGATGAAGCTTCGCGAAATTTCAGAAGAAGATATCACTCGATGAATAAAAATTTATGTTTTAAATTTTAAATGTTTGAATAATAGTTGATGTTGTTATGAGTTTATTTAATAAAAGTTTATGTTTTAAATTCTAAATGTTTGAATAAAAGTTGATGTTGTAATGAGTTTATTTAATAAAAGTTTATGTTTTAAATTCTAAATGTTTGAATAATAGTTGATGTTGTAATGAGTTTATTTAATAAAAGTTTATGTTTTAAATTCTAAATGTTTGAATAAAAGTTGATGTTGTAATGAGTTTATTTAATAAAAGTTTATATTTAATGTATAATGGGTTTATTTAATAAGAATATATTATTTTTTTATTTTTATTTTTTTTAAAAAAACCGGTTTTAACCGGTTTTTCCTACCCGAACCGGTCACAAACCGACCCAAACCGGTTAGTATAGGGTCGAGTTTTTACACTCCCCAACCCAACCCGACCCGAACCGGTTTGGTCAAAAAACCGGTTTTTAGACTACGACCAAAAACCGGTTCGGTTATACAACCCGAACCGGTTTGAAAAAAAAAAACGAAATGTACACCTCTAGCTGGGACCATTGTGATTTTGGGCATTTTGGTTTTGCAAACATTTTCTAAGGCCTGTTTGGTTGAAGTTTTAATGCTTCAATTAGGGACAGTTTGGCTCAGATTAAATACAAACTTATTTTCTGAGTGTGTCGAGTTGTTGTACTAGGGATGAGACCCATGAGAGCTAAACATTCGTGTTCAATTCGTGATATAAAATATGCCTTGTACAAGACTCTGAATAATCTTATGTACCAATCACTTGTTGCTTCATGTGGACCAATCACAATATGTACATACAAGATGAACTTTTCTTATTATTGGAAGTATTGGTCGTGCCAGAAGTACAACACCCCGATTATGAGGTAAGATTAGAAGCTGCTTCTTGCCTTAGTGAAATAATTAGAATCACCATTCCTGATACTCCATGTGATGAAAATACATTAGATGCTATCATGCTTCGAGGATACGTGATACATTTAGGGCTCGTTTGTTAAGTTGTATGTGATAAAGCTTGATAAGATTGACTGAGATTTCTTATACAATATAAGAAATTAATATCACATTTGGTACGATGTATTAAATTCTCTGTAAAATATAGATATCATGGTAGTTTATTGAATTTATTAGTTGCAGTATTGTTAATATCACCTAATACCACCTCTTAGGTGGGATACATAATACCAAAAATCAGTATTATTTATACGGACCCGAATTTTATCAAGAGCCCTATACTTTATAACAAACAAGATATAAAAGTGTATTAGATATATTATACACCTTAATCACACATAGCAAACAAGCCCTTACGGTATTACATAAAAGAGGAGAACTATTCTTGAAGAAACGGCTAATTACAAATAGGGGTGGCAAATCGTGCGGGTCGGGTCGTTATCGGGTTGACCTGATAACAACTCGACCTGTTAAGGTCAAACCCGAACACGACCTGATAAGGATTCCCTAAATCCGAACACGAACCCAACCTGCTAAGGTCAAACCCGAACACGACCCGGACACGACATGAACACGATAAAAACACGATTGGATTCGTGTTGACCCGACACGATAGCAACACGATAACGACACGACACGTTTGTTGTTGCCCAAAATATTTATCCGAAGATTAATACTGCTGGATGACGGACAACAAACAACAATTGCGGGAGCACTTCCGAGAGAATATGAATAACACAAGATTTGCCGGGTTTGTTAGGCCCGGGCTTGAATGCTCTCGCGAGATGTTATTAATACAAATATTCGTGGATACAAGTATTAATCAGAGAAATCTAAATACAATGAGTGTAAAAAGACTCTGTTAATCCGGCTCTTGAGCGAAGCTTGGTGTTCTTCGTCCCCGCCGATAATCTGCTGGATGAGATGGGCCGGGAGTGTAACATCCCCAAAACCGTATGGGAATATTACACGCCGTAGACCCTTTCCACAAGGATCTACCAGGCTAAACATCCATAAACAACCAAATGCTTGCCCGACCAGGGTCAAACAATGAAATGATACAGACCGATATGGTCACTTACACGTGAATACACAGACCGATGAGGTCACACAACCCAATCGATAAAACTGACTTAAATAACATTACCCACACAGGGGTCGAAATACAATACAGCGGAAGACTGAAATCAACTCTGACAACACAACAAAAATCAAAATAACTCTCGACTCATGATTAGTATCGCAGCTCGTCATCCTCTTGTGCCAATCCCGTGTTGCTCCCCGAACTGCATGTACCGACGCAAGCAGACATCCACCCCCGACTCGGGGTTAGTAAAACTCCACCGCTTTTACTAGTGCAAGTATCAAATCATACGAAATGTAACAAGCAATTAATAATCGTGATCAAATATAATAATCAAGTATCAAATATTCCTGGAGGTTTTCACAAGAGAAGATAAGCTATGAAGCATTCGAAAATAAGATTATCATCTCGGGAATTTTAAATTTCAAAACCTTAAGACCTCAAGTCCCGATTCACAAAACCTTTCGAAAAACTTAAGGGCCTTAACCCAAACTTGTTTCATAATTCAATTTACAATACAAACATTTCCATAAATCTCGTGGGGCTCGGCCCAACATTCTTTCTTAAAACTTTTCCTGTAAAAACTTTGATTTGAAAAGTATCATGCTCATGACACCGTGATCCACTGTCACGTGTCTCCGTAGGTTCAACAACCCGCACGGACTACATCACGCACAATTAAACAAACATAATCAATTCCGACACCTTGATCCACTGTCACGTGTCTCCGTAGGTTCAACAACCCACACGGACTATTAACCAAACATAACCAATTCCGACACTGTGATCCACTATCACGTGTCTCCGTAGGCATAACAACTCGCACGGACTATATCAATCACAACAATCACACACACAGTCCTGACACCGTAGTCCACTGCCACGTGTCACCGTAAGCCCCGTCGAGCTCACCCGGTTGGACGCACTGTGTCCGAAACTCATGGTCCACTGCCATGCGTTATCGTAGGCCTCGTCGGATCAAAGACGATTGGACCTCAGTACCTCACTAAGTTCTGATCCCGTAGTCCACTGCCACGAATCCTCGTAGGTCCCGTCGAACCAACACGAGTGAACTTAGCAGTCACACACATATTCACATTCACATTACATACAACAACGAGCACAATTAATCAATCACCTTGATCACCACAAAATCGTACATTGCACGCAAATAACACAACCTCGACACTCGCAACAACTATCATCAATCAACGACATTTAACCAACATAACACACATTCGGTACACAATACATTGTACAACCAAGTGTACAACCATCCCATATGTACGTCGCATTCCCGCACAAATGGCACAACGCCTAACACGTATACTGATATAACACTATTATCACAAAGCCTTCAAATTGCGGAAAACACAACCAACTCAAACGGAACATATTTACGAAGGCAAGCGAAGTCATTATACATCTCATACGTAATTACTAGTCGCAAGATACAAGTCGTATAGTAAGATACTTGCCTTAATAACCGCTACCGAACGCTCCGAAGAACACGGTTCGACATCGAAGCTCGAACCCCAAGGAAGGCAACGAGCGGAAGGGTTCCGACTCGAGTTCTTCACAAGAATTCGCTCCTAAGTCACAACGATGTCAATTCAATCACAATTCTACGAAAACGTATGGAACTTCCCAAGTTCTACTCATTGAAGCATTTTATCGGACACCTTGAGGGCATAGTCCAATTCAATCGATTATTCAAGGTAATACTCAAATTCGTTTCACAAAACTTCAGGGGTAATGAATGATTTCGAGTATACAACCATGTTCTAACAATAATCTAAACTAAAACGAATCAAATCGGCCAAAACATCAAGAAACCTCAAAAATTCCCAAAACCAAGAGTTTAGGTGTTCTTACCTTCGATTCGGTGGAATATGATGTTAATCCATGAATCAAACTTCCAAAACGTGTTGTTCTATGATTCTCTTACTCAAATCCATCCATTTATGTCAAGAATCGCGAAGGAACGAAGGAAAAATGAGAAATGGCGGATAACTCACCCGTGCCATTAAATAGCCGACCAGATTGTGTGCCGCGCACAGACAAGTGTGCCGCGCCCAGTGGCCACCAAAAACGCCCAGGAATCAGCTTAGTGCCGCGGCACACTGAGGTGCCGCGCACACGGCATGCCCCTTCAACACCAAAAAGGCACACCGTGCGCCTCGCTATTTCGACCATAACTCCTTCGTCCGGACTCCGATTGACTCACCGTTTGAACCATTGGAAAGCTAACTTGATTCTTTATAATATTGAAAAGATTCAGAATTTTTGGAGTTTCCAAGAATTTATGGTGATTTTTACAAAGCCGAACTCATACTTAGAAAAGTCGTTTAGTAATCCTGAACTCCACAAAACGACACCGAAACCCGAACCTGAATACGAACCGAAGATACGGTTACGAAGTACTCACAAAGACGAATCTAAGAGCTAGTAGAACACACAATTCCGGCCACCCGAAGGCTCGAAATTCGACAACGGAAGGTAATTACCCCAAACTTTGGGAAATTACGAAAATGGCCCAAATGCCCGAAAATCACCATACGACAACGAATAATCAAACCGAAGCTCACAACACGTATACCAACGTTAAATGAACTTACGAAAAACCCCAAACGATAGTTTCGAACGAGATTCGCAAGAACCAAACTCAAGCGCGGAAAAGTCGCTAAAAAGCACGGAACTCAACAAAGCAGCACCGAAACGAACTCGGATGACAAAAAGTGCAGAATTAAATATACTCCGAATGACGAAACGGTCAAAAGCGAGTTTTCGAAACGGACCTCCGCCGAAAAATGAAAATTACCGGAAATCCGAAATTGCGGATATTACAGGGAGAAGTAAGACCGAATGATAGCTGTTGCCAAGAGTTGGAGATTAGCCAAGTGTTATGTATTTTGCTTCTGTATGGTATGAAATGCGAGAATGCAGAGAGAGAATCCAAGTGCAGGCTGCCTTCTTTATATAGGGGTTGAGGTGCCTTGTTCCCTAGTGGGCGATCGCCTTTCGGCCATTAATGTAATGGGGCGATCGTCCTAAAGGGCACATGGGCTGCCTGCCAAAAGTCTAAGGCTACAACACTGCCACCGTGTGCGGTCCAATGAGGAGCCAAAGACGCGTCCTGGCATCACACAGAGGTCCCACTTTGTTACTTTCAATGACTTTGTCGAGGGAAAGGTAGGTGACAGGCTGTGGTCACCAGTCTTGTCCGTCAGCTCCTTTCGCAGGTCTGCGGCCCTGTTGGTAGGTGAGGTAGGTGACAGGTTTGTCAGCGCCTTTTGTGGATCTGCACGTGGGTGTTGTCCTGTGGCTCGGCCTTGGCCGACTGGATGGCCATCGGCCCAGATCGTCATGATGCGGTCGTCTCTAGCTGGACACCGAGGATCGTTCTCGGCCAGTCACTGAAGGTCGGCATTGGTCGGTCACCAAGGGTCGGTCGGCAAAGCGCTGAGAGATGATCGTCCATAAGTCGGTCGCCAGAAGTCGGTCGCCAAGGGTCGGTCGGCAAAGCGCTGAGAAAGGTCGGTCACCAAGGGTCGATCGGCAGATGCCGAGAGAGGGTCGCCCGATTGTTGATCGCCAGGAGTCGGTCGCCGAGTATCGAGAGGCGATCGTCTTGATGTCGATCGCTCGGCACCGGGATTCGTCCTGGGACCTTCGGTTGGCCAGTCTAGCATGTCCGCTGGGTTAAGGCTCGGTCGCCTGGTCGCTGATCGGCAGATCTGCCTTGGCCGCTCGGCAGTAAGTCGGTCGCCCGTCCTCCTAGGCGATCGCCGGTCGGAAGGTGTTAATTCTTGACACAACAACGTTAAAAACCTGTTTCAACACGATAACAACCTGATAACCTATAAATACTAACAAAAAATGATAAAAAAAACAATAAAAATTATAAACCTCAACTAAAAGTCTAAAAGAAATAAATTATTAAAAAATTATTTATTAAATATTTTGTTTTTTAATAAATATTTATTAAAAAAATTAATTATAACGGGTTACCTGAACCCGACCCGAACCCAACCCGAACCCGACCCAAAATTATCGTGTCCTTATTGGGTCAACCTGATAAGAACCCGAACCCAATAAGGCTTGACACTAACCCATTAATTCCGTGTCGGTCCGTGTCGTATTTTCGTGCCGTGCCGAAAATTGCTAGCCCTAATTACAAATATGGCCTGATTATATTGGATCTAAAATTTGATCAATTAATTATTAAGATGTTCCAGTATTTTCTCACTTGCATAAAGGATTATCATGTGTTGACGTCTGATTTGGTCAACGTCACGTGTGCTGATCTGGACGAATGGATCGAAGCCACGTAGAAAATAATAAACAAGATGGAAGATATGTGATCACTAAATTTTATTAATGACCTTTAAAAGGCGTAGAGCCGAGCAGAATGATGTGTGCCGGTCTATCCAGTTTGCTTGTTAATTACAAGTCTTACTTTTTCTTGTTTTATCTCTCTTACTCTCTCTATATCTTTTTTTTTCTCTCTTTTTCCAAAAGTCCTTTATTGTACATTCTCCTGTCATATATATAGGCAACGTCAGCCATTCGTGAGATGACAGCAGGAAGATTGAGGTGAACATGCTGATGACATTTGTCACAATGAGGATGACTTCTCGACATGTGTCACCTTCTTAAGTGTGCTTTGGGAAGGGATGTGACAGCTCTCTTTCACTGTCTTGTCTGCCTGTTCTTCGGGCTTTTGGCTATACTTATCTGTTACGACCGACAATGGGGTCGGTCCTCGAGCTTCCCGCTACTCTGGTCGGTCTTATTTATGATTATGGTTCGGAGCGTATTCATATAGGGTCTGCTCGGTCCTTCTGGTCCGGATTCCGGGTCGGCTCTAATGTCTCTGCCTGGTCCGGTTTTTTGTGGGTCCGAGAGACGATCGGGTCTATGACCGGTTCGGCTCCAGGATCTGCTCGGCCATTCGGCTGCCTGGAGCGCTTAGTTGGATGCCAAGGTGGATCGACTACCAACAAGGGCCCCCGAGTCCAGGGTCGTGCCGGGTTGGCCGGTGCTGGAATCGTTTCAGATTGAGGTCGATCCGATTTGGGGGTGGATAAGATCTCTTGAAGGGACATATCTTTGAGAGTCGCGTCGATTTGACTTCGGGATCTCCAAGAGTCATAGTGAGGGGGACGCGTGGCGGGACGTAATTCGTCGTGGTGTCTCACGCGTCTTTGATCTTCGTGACGATTATGAATCGTCGCTTCGTGTGTATTCGTATTTAATGCCCATGTTTCATCTTATAAATATAGAGAGCCTTCTTCCCCATTGCTTCCTTCGCCATTTTTGCGTGTTGTTGCAGAGAAAGATCTTTTCCGGCAATTTTTCTTCTTCTCCGATTTCACAGATTTTCCCGGTAAGCTTGCTTTTCCTCCTCTTTTTTCCTATTTTATGATGTCGGAGCGGAGGGATACGGCGGAGGAGTTGATTGCGTCTCCGGACCGCACAGGAGTGGCGGATCTGTCGATAGGTGATGCTCCCGTTGGCTGGAGCGATGAGGATGGCGGCGAGGTCGCAAGATCGCCGGATTCTGGAGATGCAGATTCTGGAGACGTGGAGGTGGCGACGCTGTTGACGGCGGTTGGTGAGACTCGGGCCTGGGTTCGGCCTCGGCCGTCTCCTTTTGTTGAGGCGGAATGGGATTCGGCCTCGATACGCAGCACGGTCACCGATGGGCAGTTGAAGGCTTGGCGGGGGCGATTTAAGATACCCGCGGTGGTGCGGATGTTTGTTCCGGACCCAGAGGAGAGACCCCACACCCCTCCTGTTGGCTGCACGGCGGTGTATTACCGCTCCCTGTTGTCCGGGCTGAGGTTTCCTCTTCCGTTGGTACTCTCCCGGTGGTTGAGGCAGTGGGACCTTTGTATTGCCCAAATTCATCCGAATTCTTGGGCTCGGATGGTGGGTCTTTTGATTCTTTTTAGTCAGCGTGGATGGACCGAGCCCAGTTTTGAAGAGATTAACTGTCTCTTCCTATGGAGGTCGGTCGGTCGATCTGGTTCTGGCTGGTTTTACTTGACAGCCCGGCATGCGATGTATAGAGAATTGGTGGATGTGCCGGAGACCATACATAGTTGGAAAGAACAGTGGTTCTATGTAGGGGGGCTGTGGATGAGCTCGGTTGATGAGTGGGAACCTGGCGTAATAGACGCCGAGCTTCGGGTCCCAGAACACTTCATTGCTAAAATGAGTAAGTGTTGTGTTCTTTATCGCTGTTCATTTTTTGTCTAACGCTCATAATTTATTGTTTGTGCAGAACGTATCCCGGCTTCTGAGACCTCTTCCTTGTTTGACGACCGGGTTGAACAGCTCTTGGACCTTCCTGTTGATCGGAGGAAGTCATACCTTCTGGTTACTGAGGATAATCTTTGGGCGGCGGGACTTTGATCAACTAACCCGAGCAGAATGTCTTCGTCAGGTAGCTCCATTTTCTTTTTCTTCTTCTTTTTTTTTTTTTTTTTTTTAACATATCTTCCTTATCCAGTCCCTAGGGGCAGGAGTTCGTCGGGACGGAAAGAGACGCCTGCGCAGCGGGTGGCGAGGCTGGCTGCCGAGGCCGCCGAGCGTAGGGAGCGCGCGGGCAAGCGGAAGAGAGTAGAGGCCGGGCCTGAGGATAGCGTGACCAGGGCCGAGGGTTTTCCCATTCCTGAGATTGTTGTGCCCGCCCCGAGCCCTATACGGACAGGCCGGGCGAAGGGTAAGGAGCCCGTGATTGATTTGGAGGGCCACTATCTCCCTGTGAATAAGGAACGGGAAGAACCTTGTGCCCAGATGAAAGGGCGGCGACCGCGCTGGTTCCTCGACTACGTCCGGGTAGCCACCCCAACCGCCGAGATGCTCGACCGGGTCCCCCCATCGGTGGTTGAGTCCAGCTATGTCCCCATTTTGGGTTGGACGCCGAAAATGGAGATGGTGACCAACGACATGGATCCGGATGAGCAGATCCATTTTGGAAATGCTATTTTGGGCCGGGCGTTGTGCACCTATGTGAAGGCCGCTGGGGAGCTGACGGCCTTGGCTGGAAAACACAAAAAGGCAGAGGCCGATCTCAAGGCCTTACGGGAGGAGCACCATCTCTGCCCTTCGCTTATCAAGTCTTTGGAGGAGGAGATGGCTTCTCTGAAGGGTGAGATGGAGCTTCTGGAGAGCCGGGCCTTTGAGGCCAATATGTGGAAAGGGAAGGCTGACGAGATGGCCACGGCGGCTGAGAAGGCGCAAAAACGGTGCCTGGATATCAGGGCCGAGTACGAGGCCCATTTGCAAAGTGCTAAGGTCCATCTTGAGCAATTGACCGAGCGGGTCCAGACTTGTGAATCTGCGGGTTATGCCAGGGGCCTTGCCGACGGGGCGGCTGCTTTTCAGAAGACACCCGACTACGAGGAATTGATCAACCTTAACTATGTCTCCACTTGTTATGAGATATTGGATCTCATGAAGGAAGGGAAGACCGTTGAGGAGGTCCAGGCCTACGTAAAGTCTCAGGCGGCCGACCTGAAGGTTGAAACTCTCGGAGATGATGAGCCGAAGGCCGCCGAAGTTGTCGAAGATCCGGTGGTGATCCCGTCTGGCGAAGGTGAAGGACAGTCTTCTCAGGCGACCGATCAGGAGGACAAGGCCGAGTAGATTTTTTTGTTTTATTCCATGTATGGCCCGCGTGCCGTTTTTCCTTGATTTCTTTTGTATTCTGATATGGAACGGCTTTATTTTGAATGAATGAAATCTTTTTATGGTCTTTGTTGCTTTTTTCTGTGTTTGGGCCCGGTTGGTCTGACCGCCGTCTTTTCTGTTCACCCTTTGTTGATTGTGCCGGACGGGCTGGTCTATCGAGGTGCCGAGGCGAACTTGGACTTGTAGTGCCGGGTGGACCGGTCTTATGAGATGTCGAGGCGAGCTCGGACTTTTAGTGCCGTATGGGCCGGTCTTATGAGGTGCCGAGGCGAACTCGGACTTTTAGTGCCGAATGGGCCGGTCTTATGAGATGCCGAGGCGAACTCGGACTTTTAGTGCCGGATGGACCGGTCTTTTGAGGTGCCGAGGCGAACTCGGACTTTTAGTGCCGGATGGGCCGGTCTTATGAGATGCCGAGGCAAATTCGGACTTTTAGTGCCGGGTGGACCGGTCTTTTGAGGTGCCGAGGCGAACTCGGACTTTTAGTGCCGGATGGGCCGGTCTTATGAGATGCCGAGGCGAACTCGGACTTTTAGTGCCGGATGGACCGGTCTTTTGAGGTGCCGAGGCGAACTCGGACTTGTAGTGCCGGATGGACCGGTCTTTTGAGGTGCCGAGGCGAACTCGGACTTTTAGTGCCAGATGGGCCGGTCTTATGAGGTGCCGAGGCGAACTCGGACTTTTAGTGCCGGATGGGCCGGTCTTATGAGATGCCGAGGCGAACTCGGACTTTTAGTGCCGGATGGACCGGTCTTTTGAGGTGCCGAGGCGAACTCGGACTTGTAGTGACGGATGGACCGGTCTTTTGAGGTGCCGAGGCGAACCCGGACTTTTAGTGCCGGATGGGCCGGTCTTATGAGGTGCCGAGGCGAACTCGGACTTTTAGTGCCGGATGGGCCGGTCTTATGAGATGCCGAGGCGAACTCGGACTTTTAGTGCCGGATGGACCGGTCTTTTGAGGTGCCGAGGCGAACTCGGACTTTTAGTGCCGGATGGGCCGGTCTTATGAGATGCCGAGGCAAATTCGGACTTTTAGTGCCGGGTGGACCGGTCTTTTGAGGTGCCGAGGCGAACTCGGACTTTTAGTGCCGGATGGGCCGGCCTTATGAGATGCCGAGGCGAACTCGGACTTTTAGTGCCGGATGGACCGGTCTTTTGAGGTGCCTAGACGAACTCGGTCTTATAGTGCCGGAGGAGCCGGTCATTCGAGGTGCCGAGACGAGCTCGGTCTTATAGTGCCGGAGGAGCCGGTCATTCGAGGTGCCGAGACGAACTCGGTCTTATAGTGCCGGAGGAGCCGGCCATTCGAGGTGCCGAGACGAGCTCGGTCTTATAGTGCCGGAGGAGCCGGTCATTCGAGGTGCCGAGACGAGCTCGGTCTTATAGTGCCGGAGGAGCCGGTCATTCGAGGTGCCGAGACGAGCTCGGTCTTATAGTGCCGGAGGAGCCGGTCATTCGAGGTGCCGAGACGAGCTCGATCTTATAGTGCCGGAGGAGCCGGTCATTCGAGGTGCCGAGACGAGCTCGGTCTTACAGCGCCGGAGGAGCCGGTCATTCGAGGTGCCGAGACGAGCTCGGTCTTATAGCGCATTTGATTCAGAGATGAAATAGAGTTGAATTTTATTGATTATACCTTCATGGCACTCAACGAATGAATTAATCCTTGGTCATTCATATATTCTAGCTAGCAAACTCCGTTCTGATGGGCTTTGTTACTTCCGTACGACCCTTGTTACTTGGATTCAGGAGGTCCCAGATCGGGCCCCAACGCTCGTTTAATAATGAGGTCTTCGACCTGGAAGCTTCGATGATGAACCTCAAGGGCTTTTTAGAAGATGTTTCGCCTTTTTGCTCGGCTCTATTCTTGGGCGACGAGGTCCGGGCTTTTAGGGTCATATTGACCTTGTTCTTTGAAATGAATTCTCCGGTGGGCGTGTTCCAATCTCGACCGGGGTCATCGCCTAAGTGCCGGGGGATACGAAGATATTTCTCAAGTGGCGGGCCGATGCATTGCCAAGTCTTCAGAGAGTTCTTCAGGCCGTGACCCTTTGCGCTTTTCGAGGCGGGCCTTGAGGTACTGTTTCATAATTGCATTAATCGCCTCGACTTGTCCGTTGGGAGGTGAATCGTGTGACATGGATAAACCGCTTCGTATATGGAGGTCGTCGCAGAACGCCTGAGATTCTTTTTTGCCATTGTGGTTATATCGGATATGACGGACTAAGGGGTCCTGAGTGATTTTCATATAAGAGTGTTTACTTTTTGTTCGGTCATTCGCGCAAAGTGGTTCGGCCCCTACCCGCTTTTTGCAAATTAACCGATCGCGATGAGTGGGTACTGTTACCCCAACTTCCTCTTCTAGGTGGGGGGCCCGAACCGAGCCAAGGGATTTGACCAATCCGGGCTTTCTGTTCCGCTTTATAGTTGGCGGCTGGTCGAGCAGAACAAACGCTGGCCGGGGCCAGCGAGGGCCATCCCTGCACTTGTGTTCAGGGGGCTAGTATGGGTACATGGACCAGCCCTGCCGGGGCGCATCCGGGCTCGGCGTCAGGCAGGCCGGACGTCAGACCGCGTTTTCCGATCAAGCGAGGGCGGTGCGAATTGCAACGAGATTCTCCTTGGGTCAGCCGTTGCAGGATTGTTGGTGACTCGGTCGGCCGGGCCCCTCTTTTCTTATAGAGGTTATTCCTTTGCTCATTTCAGTTCTACTAATATTTTCCACTTTCTGCAGCTTTTTCATCACTTCGAGTTTTGAGTTTCGTCGTTGGCATCCTAACGGCCGCTGCTCGGGTGATTATGCGGAAAACTCTTTAGGTTCCGATGTTTCCTTCTGATCTCAACCTAATTTTTTGCCTGAGCGGACCGAGTTTTCTTGCCTGTATCTTAACAGATTACTTTTACTTCGACTTCCAATTCACTTGTAAGTGCCGACGCTGCTTCTCTAACACATGGCTCAATACTTGGAGGCGTTTTCGTTAGCTGGTCCAGTGCCATCCGGATTACCAGGACCTTCGCGGGTGTTAATGGGAATTCCGAAAACGCTTGCAGATGTTGCAGTGTATGTTGATTGCAACTTTAATTTGAAAAATACAAGGGGATTCTTTGGGTAATTTTTCTAGAGCTTTAAACTATGCTCGATATCCCCTTGAGTTATGACCTTCAAAGAGGTCAGTTGAGTTGGGCAGGAGCTCATGGTCACGATGGCTCCTGTGCTTTCAACTCCTTGTTACGATGATTCCTATGCTTTCAACTCACGATTACGATGATCCCTATGCTTTCATCTCACCATCCCTTGGTGGGGGTGGTTATTCCCGGATGAACGCAAGGTGTGCCAAAGTGCCCCGCCAACTGGAATGAATTTCCCTCTTTTGTGGCGGGCTGATTATAATTAGAATTTGTAGTCATAGCTTGAGCGACTCGCTCAAGCTCCCGGAGGTTCAGGCCCCGGCCCTCCTTCTAGCGCCAATCTGTTGACGTCTGATTTGGTCAACGTCACGTGTGCTGATCTGGACGAATGGATCGAAGCCACGTAGAAAATAATAAACAAGATGGAAGATATGTGATCACTAAATTTTATTAATGACCTTTAAAAGGCGTAGAGCCGAGCAGAATGATGTGTGCCGGTCTATCCAGTTTGCTTGTTAATTACAAGTCTTACTTTTTCTTGTTTTATCTCTCTTTCTCTCTATATATCTTTTTTTTTCTCTCTTTTTCCAAAAGTCCTTTTATTGTACATTCTCCTGGCATATATATAGGCAACGTCAGCCATTCGTGAGATGACAGCAGGAAGATTGAGGTGAACATGCTGATGACATTTGTCACAATGAGGGTGACTTCTTCGACATGTGTCACCTTCTTAAGTGTGCTTTGGGAAGGGATGTGACAGCTCTCTTTCACTGTCCTGTCTGCCTGTTCTTTGGGCTTTTGGCTATACTTATCTGTTACGACCGACAATGGGGTCGGTCCTCGAGCTTCCCGCTACTCTGGTCGGTCTTATTTATGATTATGGTTCGGAGCGTATTCATATAGGGTCTGCTCGGTCCTTCTGGTCCGGATTCCGGGTCGGCTCTAATGTCTCTGCCCGGTCTGGTTTTTTGTGGGTCCGAGAGACGATCGGGTCTATGACCGGTTCGGCTCCAGGATCTGCTCGGCCGTTCGGCTGCCTGGAGCGCTTAGGTGGATGCCAAGGTGGATCGACTACCAACATCATGGAGATGTTATCTTTGGATATTTGGATAATTATGAGTGAAATTCTTCAAAAAATCGAAGGGAGAGGTTGCAAGTCTTGTTGGAGCCAGTTTTAAAAGTTATGAAGGGAAATTTTAATCTTACTTCAACGATATCGGCCGAAACAATGTGCCTTAATTGTAGTGAGTTGATCGATCCATGTCTGCTTGAAGCGCCTGTGATTCTTGAGAAGCTTCCGATAGAAGCTCACATTGCGTTGGTAAAGAATGACATGGATTATTTATGTGAGACCCCATTATTTTGTATGTAGATTAGGTTATTAATTTTTAATAAATAAAATAAAGTTTACAACATTTCATTATCGAATAAAATTAGTTCTTACCTTATGTATAGTCACATTAGCTAAATAAATTCTATAAGTTCAACAACCTAATTATTTTTATTACTTCAATTTAATAAATAAAAATAATAATATCATATAAGTTTAATTAACTTAAATTTTTAATAAAATTAAATTTATTAGCTAAATGGGTGATTTAATCTAATAGTATAACTTAATTAGTGGGCTTATTATTAAAATTTGAACTTAAATGCATTATGGGATTATGACCACCTAAATAATGAACGACATATCACCTAAAATACTACACCTAGCCCAAAACACTCATGACCCAACCCAACTTAAACTTATTAGCTAATGCTTAATAAATACAACTAAAATACACCATACATGTATAAATACAAGAAAAAAAAATCTGCCTACATAATTAAAACAGAGGAGACTTGTGTTGTCATAATTTCAAGCTTGTTCCAAGACACTTGCACCCTTACATGCAAGCCTTGATCACACCTCCACCTTAACACCTCACCTATAAATACTTTCTCCTTGTAAACTCCTCCCATTTCACAACACACAGAAAAAAAATATGCACCTAAGAGAGAGAGAGAGGGCTGAAGTGAGGAGAGAAGACACAAAAAAAATCGAGAGGAAGAAGAAGAAGAAAGAGGAGGAAAATAAATGTAATGAGTCAACCTTAGAACTTGGTGTATTTTTTTTTTCTATTATTCTAAACTTAGAAATAAACTAATCATCCTTGAACTCTTCCTTATATTGTGATTGTATTGTGTATATGTGTTGTGATTATATGTCCACCATGCGTTGATATGACGGGAATCATCATGGGAATCTATAGCTATGTGCGCTGGATCGTTGGACAGGTAGTTCCACCATGCGTTGGTCCGACGGGATCATCATGGGAATCTATAGATGTGTGCGTTGTATCGTTGGAATGCCATCAGTATGTTGAGACTGTTCTAATATGATATGTGTTGCGGTTATTTCTCGTAGGAGAAAACTTGTTATGATGATTGTTGATTACATCATTGTTGTATAATTATTGTACTTGTAATAGCATCGTTGTGCTAACCCCTTCGGGGGTGAACATTTATTTATGTTCAGGATCCAGGAGAGCAGGGAAACAACCACTGGAGTTGCATGACGACGAGGGTGCAGAGTGATATTCCGGCCAGGCTTATTTATCTGTTGTTTGTATCGTTTTAATAAGTACTCGAGTGCGTAGTCGTTTATGATGATTTGGATTTGGTGATGTATTAATACTTTTCCGTTGAACATTCGTACTTTCAGTATTGGTCAGAACTGTTGTACCTTATTTCCGTTATTTTCATACGTTGGTATCTATTAATGTCTTTTTAGTTCTTCAGCCTTGTAAATTCTTATGTAAAGGATTTACGGCGCTGTAATATTCCTGAATATATTGGGGGTGTTACAGTAGATCCTCACGGAGAGGGTCTACGACACTGTAATATTCCCATATAGATTGGGTGTGTTATAGAATATGTTATCGGAGCTTAGGTTGTGGAAACCTAGGCCGTCGGGTCAAGTCGTGTATTGTCGAGTCTCTTGTCGGAATATGTCTGATTGAGTCGTGTCGCGACGTGTCGTCCGTGATGTCGGTCATGATTAGTATCAAGGTGCAGCCATCATCTTCGTGCGATCTGTAGATGTAAGTCTCCCTACTATATGTCGTGCCTCGTGTTATACGAGCTTGTGTGATTCTGTGTTATGAGGTGGAGTTTAAATGTGAATTGTGAATATGTGACCTACGCTTATTTGATTCTCGTATTGTGCTGGAGTGAAGAGTGGTGCCGATGTATATATCTTTGTATAAATTGTTTTTACAGGAGTAATGACTTTGATATTTTAAGGCTTCGAATGTTTTTGGGGAGTCACATAATTTATTTTAAAACATCCTCCAAGGGAGAAATTTTTTTGGATTTTCGTATGATGACCTCAAGGCCGAAATTTTTTGAGTATTCAAACTATTGATATTTCATTTTCATCTTGTACTATAATTTTTCGAAACATGATTTTTAAGCTCAAATGAGGTCTACCAAACTTACTCAAGACATGACTATCGCTTTTAACTTTCGGTTTCATGATTGTCTGTAAGGAGGTATGTGGTGATGACATTGCTGTTTGGGCAATAGTGCTCAGAATTGTGATTAAGGTGGTGGTGTGTGTAACACCCCTGATATATTCAGGAATATTACAGCGCCGTAAATTCTTTACGTAAGAATTTACAAGGATAAGAATACAACAAAAACATAATTAAAGAAGGATAACAAACGGAAGTTAATTATTACATCACCAGTTCACAAAGTATGAAACCAAATCCTCAACTGAATGAAAGTATCAAATACAACAAGACAACAAGCGTACTCGAGTACTTATTAAAAAAATACTGAGACTCGACAAAATATTCTGGCCAGAACATCACTCTGCACCTTCGTCGTCATGCAGCTCTAGTGGTTGTTTCCCCGCCCTCCTGATTCCTGAACATAAAAAAATCTTCACCCCCGAAGGGGTTAGCACAACGAAGCTAGTACAAGTACGATAATTATACCATAACAGGATATTCAACATCTCACGAAGAATAATGTTAACAACACAAATGACAATAACCACGAGCCTCTTCCTACGAGAAGACTACCAAATATCATACACAAATGTTAATCACAACATGACATCACAACATACATATGGTAATTCCAATGATCCAGCGTTCACTGCATAGATCCCAAGATGATCCCGTCGGACCAACACGAGGTGGAAAAACCTGTTCGATGATCCAACGCATGCTAGCATAGATCCCAAGATGATCCCGTCGGACCAACACGAGGTGGACATATGTTGCGATATTTCTTACACGCAAGTGCACGTTATCGTTTACAAGTAATAAAGTGATGAGTGAGTATCGTTCCCACGAGGACTGAATCACTAACTACCGATTTTTGTGTATTCTAGTTTTATTCGAACAATCGAATTTAGGTTTTGCAATTAATTACTAAAAGAATTATTAAAAGACTAAACAGTAGAAAACGATAGCTTGAAGAAAGGGAATCAAATGATGAATAAGTCTAAGATTCTGAATCCACCTCGGTTTATCCGAATTTACTCTCGATTATCTGAAGTAATAATTTTTCCAATTTATTGAAGGCGGAGATTGCTAATATATTCTACCGCCTCTCCCGAGGTCACTAGATTTTTCTAAAGGCGAATAACGCACTCTATCCCTAGGTGAATTAATTCGTCAATAGGCAAAAAGCATAAAATCTCCAAAAGGCCACGTAGTTCCTATGAGTATATTCCTATCTCACAGAATAAAACGGTCCTCACCAATAGTTCCTCACCAATTCTCCTCTCCCGATTCGAATTGAATGATTAAAACAATACAACTATTGGCCAGATAATTGAAAGCATTAAACACGATTGGGAAAACTCAACAAAAAGGTAATTAATTAGATAATCTCAAGCAAATCCGTCAAAACGTAGGTTTCATCAAAATCCTAGATTAGGGTTTTAGCCTGACATGCTAATAAATGAAAATACAGAATTAATGAATGAAAGCATTAAAATCAAATGCAGATGAAGCTCGGATTCCTCCGTTCTTAGGATTCCGACCTCTGCTCTAGAAGTCTTCTCGCTCTTCCTCTTCTGCCGTCTCCAAGATTTTCTGATTCCCAGCTCAAGATCAAAAGATTCCAGATTAGGGTCTTAAACCCTTATTTATAGCTTTGCACAGTCTCCAAATCGCGTCCGTGTGAGTAGGTCGAGAATCAAGCTCAAACGTCCAAATCGCGCGGAGCATACAAAACCGCCTAGTGTGCCGCGGCTCACTAACTGTGCCACGGCACATGGCCTTCACTGATGCACAGGCGCCATTTGATTCATCCGTGCCGCGGCTCACTGATCAGGCCGCGCACGCAGTACGCTTTACTCGTGCTTCTTGGTTGCCTTCTGTGCCGCGGCCCACTTGCCTTGTGCCGCGGCTCACAGCCAAAATTTGCCGTTTTCGCCCGTTTCGCCTCGTTTTAGCTTCCGGACTCCAATCTCCTGACAATCATACAAAATTAAGGCATTAAGAGTTCATTTAAGCAAATTCACTCTCCAAAATAATACAAAATAATGATAAATAAGCGTATAAAAACACGCCTAACAAATACCCCCAAACTTAAGCCTTTGCTTGTCCTCAAGCAAAAAGAATTAATTTCAACAAAAGAATGTCGTGAATACTCGTGCAACTCATAGTGCTCTACCTAATCAATACTATCCTGAAATTCTCTCTCAATAATACGAGTATCGTAATAGCGAGCTACACTCAGAACACTGATTCTACAAAGTAACCAAGTTCAGTCCTAATTACTCGTTCATGAAGAAATTCCAGCTCAAAGATTAACAAACATGAATCAAATCGACCGTCAATATGAAAGGCTAAAATAAACAAGCTAGTTTGCCCCGTTCCACAGTCTAATGGCAAAATTTTCACGAGTTTCATACAAATAATCCTCGGACAGTATTCCCTTATATATATATGCTCAAGAAATTGATTCGAGTTGACTACTAGGTTCGGATCTCGGGATGTTTCATCGGGATAATCCTAGTGTGGAACTTCCATTCTCATGTATTGGGAAACCGTTTGACGTAAAAGACACTCATGAGGCACATGGATGCTTCTAGTTACTAAGTTCCCTTCTACATCGGAGAAACAACTCGAATATATAATTCAAGCATGTCCGAATCAAGGGTGCTGTTTTACGCGAGAGTAAACAACAAGTCACGCGAATTCCCCCGGTTACTAGGCTCCCTATCATTGGCACATGCGAAATTTCTAAATCACTAGTCTAATCAGGGTCGTCGTTTTACGCGAGAGTAAACAACGGGTCACGTGAATACCCCCGGTTACTAGACTTCCCATCATAGAACAAATATAATCTCGACTATTGGGAAAAACTGACCGACTCTAAACTCAATCTAAATGCCAATACGACTTATGTGACTGGACGACTAGCTAACCGAAAAATGTAACCAAACGTATCGACGGTGATTTTAAAACAAGTATGTATCCTCTCTTATCCGCCAAGACCTCTACAATCATGAAAAAAAATTCGGACCTAAATGAATATTAAGCAGAAACAGAAATCACTGACTGCAACTCGACTAAAACTCGACCGTTTCTTCAGAGAGAAATACAGTGTCGTAACATCAGTATCACACAAATAGAAGCACGAAAAATTCACGAATAGAGTCAAATCAAGACAAGCAAGGCTATCGAAAAAAAATAACGCAAAGTAATGAAAAGTGCAACAAAATCAGTACAGCAATGAATGTAGCAACATAAAGTAAACCCCCCCCAAACTTAGGACGTACATTGACCTCAATGGACAAAATATAATAAGCAGTAGAATAAGAAGGTCAAGTACTCCCCTCCAGTCCTCTCACGAGCTGGTACCGGCATCATCTGGTGAGGAGGGTGGTGTGGCTGGCCGGGCGGGTGCAATAAATGGCCCGTCTGGATACATGATATGGGCCGTCCATGCGGCAAGGTGCTCCTGATGGTATCGCCTCGCCGCGACGCCGCCTCGTCGGTTGGCCGGCTGGCTCGCTCGCATCTCAGCTCTGACGGCAGCAATAACGCTCTCTCGCTCCGTCCGCTGCTCCTCTCGCATGGCAGCCAGCATACTCTCCCTCTCTCTCCTTATCTCATCTCTCTCTCTCCTCATCTCATCTCTCATATCCTCTCTCTCTCTCCTCGTCTCCTCTCTCTCTCTCTCCTCATATCCTCCCTCAGCTCGTCGAACATCGCCTGCAATCTCTCTCTATCGGGCGGCGGGCCGGCATCTCCATGTGTCAGCAAAAGAGGCTCGGGGGACCCCTCGTGGGCCTCATCTAGTAGAAATCCTCTCCCCCGAGCATGCGCCGGCGCTCCTCCCCACTGATCAAAATGTGAGATGATGCGGTGGTCGATCGGGGCCTGGGGAGCAAGCATCGGCTCGTCGTCTGACCACGTCAGCCCCGACTGCCGGCACAGAGCACAGATAAGAGAGGGTTGCTTCAACCCCGTCTTGGCCCCTCCCTGAATGCACTGGAATATAGAACGGACCAAAAGAGGGGCCACATCAAAACGCAGCCCGGATGTGATAGCATATAGTGTCCGGGCGCGGGAGAGAAAGACAGTGCGTATCTGAGATGTGGGGTCTATACGGGCGCAAATAAAATATAGCCAGGCACGCCCGAGCCGACTGAGGCACGAGCTCTTGAAATGGAAAGTGGAAGAACCCGGTGCGCGCTGCTCCCAGTCAGAGTCGGGCTGCGCAATAGTCTCGAGCAAAGCCTCCTTCGTGAGGCTAGTCATAACTCGGTCATAGGCCGTCTCATGTACCACCGGAAGCCCAAACAACCTCCGAATAGCAGCTGTGGAAAAATCAACTGTAACACCTCGGACATCGACCTGAGTCCGAGTGTCTGACTGCTGCAACATCTGGCCTGCTCGAATATGCTTTAATAGCACGCTGGCATAGAACTCCTGCACTATCGATATCACCGCTGGCTCGGGGGGTGCAGAAAATCGGGCCTACCCCATCTCATCTATCATCGTAAGAAATTCCCCGTCTTGGGGGGCTGGAGTAAATCCCCTCTCCGGGATAAGAGGTCGCGGCCGAATCTTCTCATTGAAGATTTTGTGGATCTCAGGGTCGGAAAACTGGTGCCCCTCCGACTCGGCGCGGCTACGAGAGGTTTCCCCTCGAGTGGGGGATGACTGGGTCCTGGCCCTCTTGTTCAACTTTTTAGTCCTAGCCATAGTGATCCCTGAAAAAGATTTAAACACCGAAGGTTACTTACTCAAACAATAACGAGAATAATCATCACTCGGCTAAGGATATCCGGCCGTAAATCAGAAATTTTTACGAGATAGCACAACCGTGAGAGAAAAATGAAATTGAACCATAACGTTTAAACTAGACGTACGGGTTGGGGTTGCTGTAATTCCAGAACAAATACGTTGCACAAAGATTCAAAATATTGCCTTAACAAAGAAAATTTTCATTTAGACATTTCATCGAACACCTAATGGACAAGAGTTTACTTGAAGAATAAACATGGCAATAGCTCGATTCAATCCCCAAGAACAAAAACACAAATCATTCACCATAAAAACTACATACTCAATTCATTCATAATCAAAAATAACCATCAAAATCGATCAAAAGTTCATATTTCCCAATCTTAATAAGACTTTGAAAACTAACCACATAATCAATATATCATGAATAAAAACATCTCATTACGCAAGTCATTAAGCAATTAATACAAATGATTGAGAATTACCTTGATTAGCCTTGAGAGATGCAAGAAGAAAGCAAGAGCAAGGAGTGTATCGGCCGATTGTTTGTGCAGAGGGAAGAGGGGAAAGGAAATGTACCTGGGTTACCGGCCGAATGCGTGTTATAAGCTACCTGGGCCTTTCAAATTCCGCATGGTGTGCCGCGGCACAGCTAAAGTGAGCCGCGGCACCGAGTACAGTCCCTTTATACCTGTTCGCATGTTTTGTCGTGTGCCGCGGCTCAGTTTTCGTGTGCCGCGGCGCAGGGCTTAGGTGTGCCGCGGCTCAGTATTGTTGTGCCGCGGCACAAAGTACAGTTTGTTTAGCCCTCCCTTTCGATCTGTGTGTGCCGCGGCTCACAATACTTGTGCCGCGGCTCAGTAATGAATTTCTCCCCTGGGATTTTCCTGCACAGAATTTTGAGAAGAACACGTCAAAAGCGAGAGGTAGAAGCAAATTAAAGCACAAAATGATGAAAAATAAAAATCAAGAATGCAAGAAAAATATAGAAACGCAAAAATCTACAACTACAAACTCGGGTTGCCTCCCGAGAAGCGCTAAGTTTATAGTCTTCAGCCGGACCTATTAAAAAAAATCAGTTCGCTTTTCGCAAACTCCATTTGATCTCCGCCCCGTTCATCGAGCCGTTAATATGGTTTTTAAAATTATGACCATTGGTCGTTAACGATTCGACTTTCGGTTCGGACATCGAATGTTGTTTGCGGAAAGGTTTTGACGAGAACAACTTTCCGAAACACCCGTTTTTCTCATGACTAGATGTCCGCTGGGCTTCCGGCTTATTCCCCTCTTTCACGAACGCACTTAAGACTGCAGCAGACTTTTCCGAGTGTGGCTGGTCAGATGGCGATGATTTCATGTTCACATGCTTGAGAAATGCGACTCTTTCTACATCTTTCTCAGAAGTCGGACCATCTGAAAATGAGTCTTTCGAGCGACGATGTCTTCGGTGTTTCTCTTTTGCAACGGCCTCCACACTTTCACTTTGTGAGCTTTTATCAACACCTCCCGGCCATGAAAAGGATTTGAATACTTGGAACGTAACATGCTCGTCTTGGACCCGCAGAGTTAATTCTCCTTTTTCCACGTCTATAAGAGTTCTGCCGGTCGCTAAAAATGGTCGTCCCAAGATGATCGGGATATCTTCGTCTTCCTCCATGTCGAGAACAATAAAATCCGCTGGGAAGATAAATTTATCCACTTTTACTAGCACGTCCTCAATCACTCCCCTCGGATACTTAATGGATCGATCTGCTAATTGCAAGGAGACCGTCGTCGGCTTTGCTTCTCCAATTCCCAGCTTCTTGAAAATAGACAAAGGCATGAGGTTAATACTAGCACCGAGATCGCACAATGCCTTGTTAAAAGAAAGATTCCCCATGGTGCACGGTATGTTGAAACTTCCCGTATCTTTCAATTTTGGTGGAAGCTTCTTTTGAAGAATCGCGCTGCATTCCTCCGTTAAGGCGACAGTTTCAAACTCCTCGAGTTTTCTTTTCTTTGACAATATCTCTTTCATGAATTTAACGTAGCTCGGCATTTGTTCCAATGCATCGGCAAATGGAATGTTAATATGAAGCTTTTTGAACACGTCAAGGAACTTAGAGAATTGTTTGTCCGCCTTTTTCTGCTGTAGTCTCTGCGGAAACGGGACGGATGGCACATATGCCTTCGAGTTACCCGGAAACGTTATCGAAGGTCTCCAATCTTGTGACTCCTCTGTCGCTAAATTATCCTTCTCCTCAATTTCACTCCTCTTTTCACACCTCTCGGGCTGGTCCAACACCTCCTTCCCGCTTCTCAAACTGATCGCATTTAGACTCTCTCTAGGATTTGTCTCGGTTGTACTTGGCAATGCTCCCTCCGGGCGGGCTGTCAACACATTAGCAATTTGGCCTAGCTGGACTTCCAAGTTGCGAATGGAAGCGGAATGATTCTGCAATGTCGCTTCAGTACGGGTCATGAATTGACTCGTATTCGCTGCCAATTTCGCAAGTGCTTCCTCGAGAGAAAGTTTTGGAGCGGGAGGGGGCTGCTGTTGGTTCTGAGCGAACGGGGGCTGGTTTGAGTTCTGTCCGTTTTCTCCACGAAAAGTTGGGATGATTATGCCACCCCGGATTATACGTGTTGGAGTACGGATTATTTTGCCGGTTTCCGTTTCCTACAAACTGAGCTTGTTCAATTTGGGGCTGCTCGAATTGATTTCTGACTTGACACTCCGCGCTAGGGTGGGATCCGTTACACCAATTGCAAGTCTCAATAGTAACGGGGGAAGGTGCATGCGAAAATGCTTGGAGTTGCTGCGTTAATGTTGCGACTTGGGCTGACAATGTAGATATCGGGTCATTACTCGAAATTTCCAAAACTCGTTTCAGCGTTACTCTTTCAGATGGCCATTGATATGCATTTACGGCCATAACTTCCAACAACGAGTGTGCCTCGGCCATAGTCTTTCCCATCAAAGCCCCACCGACGGCTGCATCCACGAGAGTGCGTGTAGAGGCACTCAAACCATTGTAGAACGTCTGAATTTGAAGCCAGTCTGGAAGGCCATGATGTGGGCATCTTCGTAACAAATCTTTGTATCGCTCCCATGCCTCGTGGAGTGATTCCATATCATACTGACCGAAAGTGGTGATCTCGTTTCTTAATCTCGCCGTCTTAGAAGGTGGGAAGAATTTAGCAAGGAAGGCTTGCGCTAACTCTGCCCATGTTGTGATCGACCCCAGCGGTAAAGAATTCAGCCAAAATTTCGCTTTATCCCTCAAAGAGAAAGGGAAAAGCCGTAATCGGATAGCATCATCGGTGACACCATTATTCTTGAACGTGTCACAAATCTCAAGAAAAGAAGCAATATGTGCATTTGGGTCGTCATTCGACAATCCACAAAATTGGCTCGCCTGCACCATCTGAATGATCGCAGGCTTGATCTCAAAATTGTTCGCCTGGATAGTGGGACGCCGGATCCCCGAAAAGTTAGCATTAATCTGCGGCATGGCATAGTCTCGAAGTGCCATTTCCGGTTGAGCTTGCTGCACAATATTATTTCCTCCTTGAATTTCGATATTCTCGGCCATGTTCACCGTCGTCTGTAACTCTCGTTTCTCCTTCTTGTTCCTTCTAAGAGTGCGCTCGAGCTCGGTATCCAAAGGTAGTAGGCCTTCGTTACCGAGTTTTCTCATGCACTACGCGAAAGATCCTGAAAGTAAAAACAAATAAATAAATAAAATAAAATGCACGAAAATAAGTAAATAAAAACGTTCAAACTAAGACTAGAAATACTGAAATCGATATTAGCAAAATTTCAGTCCCCGACAACGGCACCAAAAACTTGTTGCGATATTTCTTACACGCAAGTGCACGTTATCGTTTACAAGTAATAAAGTGATGAGTGAGTATCGTTCCCACGAGGACTGAATCACTAACTACCGATTTTTGTGAATTCTAGTTTTATTCGAACAATCGAATTTGGGTTTTGCAATTAATTACTAAAAGAATTATTAAAAGACTAAACAGTAGAAAACGATAGCTTGAAGAAAGGGAATCAAATGATGAATAAGTCTAGGATTCTGAATCCACCTCGGTTTATCCGAATTTACTCTCGATTATCTGAAGTAATAATTTTCCCAATTTATTGAAGGCGGAGATTGCTAATATATTCTACCGCCTCTCCCGAGGTCACTAGATTTTTCTAAAGGCGAATAACGCACTCTATCCATAGGTGAATTAATTCATCAATAGGCAAAAAGCATAAAATCTCCAAAAGGCCACGTAGTTCCTATGAGTATATTCCTATCTCACAGAATAAAACGGTCCTCACCAATAGTTCCTCACCAGTTCTCCTCTCCCGATTCGAATTGAATGATTAAAACAATACAACTATTGGCCAGATAATTGAAAGCATTAAACACGATTGGGAAAACTCAACAAAAAGGTAATTAATTAGATAATCTCAAGCAAATCCGTCAAAACGTAGGTTTCATCAAAATCCTAGATTAGGGTTTTAGCCTGACATGCTAATAAATGAAAATACAGAATTAATGAATGAAAGCATTAAAATCAAATGCAGATGAAGCTCGGATTCCTCCGTTCTTCGGCTTCCGCCCTCTGCTCTTGAAGTCTTCTGCTTCTCTTCCTCTTCTGCCGTCTCTCCAAGATTTTCTGATTCCCAGCTCAAGATCAAAAGATTCCAGATTAGGGTCTTAAACCCTTATTTATAGCTTTGCACAGTCTCCAAATCGCGTCCGTGTGAGTAGGTCGAGAACTGGCTTCGAAACGGTCCAAATCCGCGCGGAGCATACAAAAACCGCCTAGTGTGCCGCGGCTCACTCAATCTGTGCCACGGCACATGGCCTTCAGCTGGATGCCTGGGCGCCATTTGATTCATCTGTGCCGCGGCTCACCTGGACTGTGCCGCGGCACAGAGTACAGTTTACTCTGTGCTTGCTGGTTGCCTTCCTGTGCCGCGGCCCACTTGCCTTGTGCCGCGGCTCACAGCCAAAATTTTCTGTTTTCGCCCGTTTCGCCTCGTTTTAGCTTCCGGACTCCAATCTCCTGACAATCATACAAAATTAAGGCATTAAGAGTTCATTTAAGCAAATTCACTCTCTAAAATAATACAAAATAATGATAAATAAGCGTATAAAAACACGCCTAACAACATACAACAACGACACATATGCACGACAATATGTATAACATCAATACATAAAATAATTAAAGTACTTGCCTCAAATTGATGACAAGGATAAAACTTCGACGGATAGTAATACACTCTAAGGTTGCCCCCATCGATCAATCACGTTGCAAAGCTCGGACCTTAAACAAAAGAAATAGTATAGGGTTTATCTTACGACATATAACTAACGTACGAACATCTAACATCCTAACCTATAGCCGAAAGTTGTCAACATGATATCCTGCCTGATGTCTTCATAACGTACGTTACATACCCAACGCAACGTACATTAAGTCTGTTCGTTAGCGTATGTAAGATCCAAAGCCTAATGTATGTTAATCATGTATTTGACAATTCTCTTCTATGGTCAGACGACTAACTCACCTGATGATATAACGTACGTAATGCATGATGCTTAACATACGTTATACTCACAAATACATTACTCATGCGAAAAATGAATGATCCTACAGTGTTTGATGTCTTCGAATTTCCAGGATAAACATGCCATCATAATACTTTACTCCAATCTTGATTATCAATCATCAAATGTAGTATGGAAAATCTATGGTTGTTATCCATATCATCACTACCTTCAAACTATCATCATGAAGATCGGCTAAACGATACATCTCTACAAGATATAACAAAACCTCAATGTTTATCCTTCTAAGTTCATCTAGCAAAAGTGATATCAATACCAAGTCTACGATCACTACGAATATACCATCCAATGCAGATTATCAATCTCAGAACACTCCTCCTATTTGTTCATCATAACAAGATTCGAACTATAATGCTCTTAACAATGGTAACTAAAGCCTAAACATTCCAACTTCCAAAAACATGATGTTCGGTTAAATAAGTCATCTATGGAAGTTATTAATCTCGGTATTATGTTCATAACATCCTTAAGAATACGAGTTTGAGTTTGGAAAGTATCAACATACCTTAATGTAGAAGACAATGATGAACACTTGACGAAAATCCAACACCGGAAGCTTGAGTACCAATCCAAGGCGTTTCTAATCCTCAATGATCGAGTATAGATGATATATAGGTGTTAAAGTATCAAAGGTAGCTCTCTGGTGTAATACCCGGTTGAAATTCATGTCATTTCAAATCTCCTCATTGTTCAAATTGTGTTTTGTTGGGCGAACCCTTGTAATCATTGCTTGAAACCACCGTTTTGGGGTTTCCGTACTTCCATTTCGTGTTATTGTTTCCCAGATATTGAGTCCTATTGCTTTTATTCTCTTCCCGGATCATTTTTCATCATTTTAGGACCCAAGGGGGGTGTGGGCCGCGGCACAAGGAGTGTGCGCCGCGGCACACCCATTTTCCAGACCTGGCCGAGCAGTCTGTACCTTGTGCCGCGGCACATGCCGGCCGGGCCGCGGCACACTGCCGAGCCCTGGGAGCAGTTTTTGGGCCTATGCCGCGGCACACTTCGGTTGAGCCGCGGCACACAATGCAGTTAACTGTATAATTACGTTTTTTTGAGCGAGATCAGCTCATTTATTCCTTCTTCTTCAACACATACGAGAGAAAGAGCTTGAGGAGAGAAACTTGGCATCATCCATCACTTGAGGGTTTGATTTTCTTCATTTCCTTTCGATCGTGAAGCCCGGATAGTCGATCTAACGCGTATTCTTCTGATCATAGTGCTTGGATCTTCAAGAGGTAATTTCTTCAACATCTTGGATTTCGATTTTCGTTTTGAGTAATGATGTTTTGGATGTTAAGATCATGGTGTACGAAGTGATATACGCATGATTATGGGCATGTTTGATTATTCATTGGATTATTGAAGGATTATTCAAAAACACTTTGAGTATTGTGTTGGATTTTGGGGTTTTTCGTAGATTCGTCCGATTTATCCGATTTGAAGCTTGAGAACCTTGAGATTATGATGTATCTATACCGTATGCATGTTTTTCCTACGATTTTACGGATTGGATTGTGCCGTTTTCGGACTTGTGGGAGTTTGGGCGATTTTCCAACCTCTAGTTGTTTATCCGTGTATTTTCATGAATCGTAGACCAGGTTCGGGAATTTCTTCATGTAATTTGAGTATGGATAATTGATTATCATATTTCTTGCGAATCGTTTAGGTGCCGGAAGCGCGTTCTTGGACCTACCGAACTCATACCGTTTTTCCGTTCCTTTTCTCGATGTCTCAAAGGAAAGTATATATTTATGATTGTACGTTCTCGACTTTGAAAGTAAGATATATGTTTGGAATAATTATTTATATCCACTCCGGGATGGGACGAAGGGTCCTCTGAGGGTTTCGTAGCCTCTGGTGCGATTCCATGGATAATATGAATTAACCACTCCGGGACGGGCCGACGGGTCCTCTGAGGGTTCCGTAGCCTCTGGTGCGGTTCCACGGTTGATCATGTATGTATCGATGCGGTGCTATGAGATTTAGTTATTCCGGAATACTAGTCTTGAATTGATGAATTGACGCTTACATTTACTTTATTGTCGAGAAGTATTGTGTTTCATACTTAATATACTTGCACTAGCTATTCGAGGCTAACCCCTTTATGGGGGAAATACTTTTTATGTATTTCAGGTTCCAGGAGAGCGGACAGGCCGGTATCGGGTCGGCATGAAGATGGTGGGCAAGTGTGATACTGTGTCTTTCCTCCGGTTATGTTTTGAGTTTCCATTCAGTGTTGTTGTACTGGAATGGTTATTAAATACTCGAGTATTGTTTTCCATCTTCCTTGATGTTCCGGCCTGTGTTTGCCGAGGTATTGATTTGTGTTGTGATGTCTTTGGATACATTGGTTATGTTTTGAATATCCTTTGTATTGTTCTTCATTCCACTGTATGTAGACCTTCTCGGTCAAAATCTATAGTTCCGCGTAAGTTTAGCCTTGTGGGTCCCACAGAGGGGCTTACGGCGCTGTAATATTCCCTGAATAACTTGGGGGTGTTACAGAATATGGTATCAGAGCTTAGGTCTATGGATACCTAGGATGTCGGTCTTTTGGGTTGAATGAGTCGTCATTTGTCCACAGTATCACTACTCTGCCATCATCACAGTGCGACCGGTACTTGTAAGACCTCTTACTCTTCTGGTGTTTCCTTATTTGTTATGCTTCTTTTTATTGGTATTCTTGAGAATCGATCACCTTAATGACGTGCGATTGAACTGTACTTGCGTGCCTTGTGTGTTCTTCAGTATGTCAGCTGGTAGGGGCCGTGGCCGTGGTCGTGGCCGTGGACGAGGAAGAGGTCGTGGCGCGGCCGTTTCCATCAGTTCAGTTGCGGGGTCGACCAACCCCAGTTTGTCGAACTCGGTGCATCCTGACACCGAAAGTCAACACGACCAGTCGAATGGCCAGGGGAACAACACGGACGTTGGATTTGCGAATGCACTTCAACAATTGGCTACTCAGATGACTATTTTAGCCCAAACTGTTCAGCTGAATAATCCGAACCCGAACACGGATGCCTTGTTTCAGAATGTAATCCGCATGCACCCTCCACAGTTTGGTGGTGCCACAGACCCGTTAGGTTGGGAAGATTGGCTAGCGGAATTGGAAAAGATTTTCGAGGCGGTTGATTGCCCCGAAGTGAGAAAAGTACTGATTGCTCAGTATTTCCTCACTAAGGAGGCCGCTACCTGGTGGAAGGTCATCAAGGGTCATCAAGCCACAGGATCGTATTGCCATGTGGGATGAATTTAAGGAGCTTTTGGAGGCCGAGTTTTGTCCTTGGCCGGTGCGAGAGGGCCAAATCCGAGCCTTTTTCGAGGCTAAACCACAAGATATTCCCGTTTCGCTGGCGATCGTGGAGTACAACCAACAATTGATCCATGTAAAGGATCAAGTGTGTAACGAGCGTGATAAGATCCGTTATTTTGGTATGCGAATGAATTTGGACTTACGGCGGTACATGGCCGGATTTGCTTGTACCACACTGGAAGAGTATCAGGACAGAGCTTTAGCCCATGATATGTTGAGCCCCGACAATGATACCGTTGAAGAACCGAAGAAGCAGAAATTCGCGGGAAATTTTTCTAACTCCAAGAGTGGCAACTTTCAGAGGCCACAGACGACTAACCGTTCTGCCGGACATCGTCCCGTTCTAATAAAGGAAAGAGGGGTTACCGTCCTACTCCGGGTACCACAAATCGCACGGTGACTTTCTATAATTGTGGCCGTTCAGGCCACGTTAATTTGGAATGCCACTTTCCACCATTGAAGTGTCGCACATGCGGACAGATGGGACATAGAGCGGCTTATTGTTCCGAGCCGAATCAGACTTTGGACACTCGGGCTTCTGCCCCAGCACCACTTGATCAAAGTATGAATCAACGACAATCTTTTGGTCAACCTCAGCAGAATTTCGGCAGGGGCCGGGGACGGGGTCAGAACGCTGGAGGGGGGAACTCTAGCATCGGTTCGGTACAGCCACGAGTTTATGAGATGTGTCGAACAGACGAACCCGACGCGGCGGTGGCTTCAGGTACCATTCATATTTTATCTTATCCAGTCCGTGTACTTTTTGATACGGGTGCTACACATTCTTTTATTTCTTTGGAGTGTGTACGCCGTTTGAATATAACTTGTTTGTCTGCTTGCAATCCCTTCATCGTGAAACTGCCTAGCGGGGATAGAATTATGGGGAACCGGGAGATTAGAGATTTTCCGGTGATTATATCCGGTATGGAATGGTTGTCGAATCTGATTGTAGTTGATATGGAAGGCGAGGACGTGATCCTCGGCGAGGATTGGCTTGATAGTCACCAAGCGATTATGAATTACCGTACCAAGGTTATCACCATGATGACTAAAGATGGATCTGAGTACTCACTTTTGGGACGTAAGTCGGGCCAATCCAAGTTACTTATCAGTGCCATGAAGGCCGTAAAACTTTTGAATAAAGGTTGTACGGGCTATTGGTGTTATGCCTTGAAAACGGAAGGAAATGAAGTCGATTTCTCTTCGATTCCGGTTGTTAATGAGTATCCCGATGTTTTTCCGGATGACCTCCCGGGATTACCGCCAGATCGAGAGATAGAATTTACCGTAGACTTAGAGCCAGATGCGGCTCCGATTTCTAAAGCACCTTATCGGATGGCACCTTCCGAGAAGCAGGAATTGAAGACTCAGTTGGGAGAACTTCTGGAAAAAGGGTACATAAGACCGAGCGCTTCGCCTTGGGGCGCGCCTGTTCTTTTCGTGGGGAAGAAGGATGGTTCACTACGTTTTTGCATCGACTACCGTGAGCTGAACAAAGTAACCATCAAGAACAAATATCCTTTGCCTCGTATAGATGATTTATTTGATCAATTGCAAGGGGCTGCAGTTTTCTCGAAGATTGATTTAAGATCCGGGTATTATCAACTCAGGGTGATGGAGTCCGACGTTCCGAAGACGGTGTTTTGGACGAGATATGGGCATTATGAATTTGTAGTTATGCCTTTTGGGTTGACAAATGCGCCGACAGTATTCATGCAATTAATGAATAAGATATTCATCGAGTACCTCGACAGGTGTGTAGTCGTCTTTATTGACGACATCTTGATCTATTCTCGAGATAAGGAGGAACATGCCCGACACTTGCGTTTGATTTTGGACATTTTGAGAACCGAGCACCTCTATGCAAAATTCTCGAAATGTGAGTTTTGGTTGGAAGAAGTTATGTTTCTCGGCCATGTGATTTCGGCCGAAGGGGTTCGTGTAGACCCACAGAAGATTGAGGCAGTGCTAGATTGGGCACCGCCTAAAAATGTTAAGGAAGTTCATAGCTTTTTGGGCCTTCTTTGGTATTAATCGGTTTGTCGAGGGTTCTCGAAACTCGCTCGGCCGCTACGAAATTACTCGAGAAGACCAAAAGTTTATTTAGACGGATGAGAGACAATGAACTTGATGAGCGAAGAGACGATTGACTTCAGCGCCGATTTTAACTTTACCGCATGGTAGCGAGGGCTTTGCAGTTTATAGTGACGCTTCGGGTCAAGGCCTGGGCTGAGTACTTATGCAGCATGATAAGACGATAGCTTTTGCGTCACGACAATTAAAGCCTTATGAGATGAATTATCCTACTCACGATTTAGAGTTGGCCGCAATTGTCTTCGCACTCAAGATTTGGCGGCATTATTTGTATGGTTCACCGTGCCGGATTTATACCGATCACAAGAGCCTGAAGTATATTTTCAGTCAGAAGGAGCTGAATATGAGACAGAGATGTTGGTTAGAGTTGATAAAGGATTATGATTTGGAAATTCTTTACCACCCCAGAAAAGCCAATGTCGTTGCGAATGCTTTGAGCCGCAAATCGGCATCTCTTCAAATGCTCGAGGTTCTTACATCGCAGACAAAAATTCGTCAAGATTTATTGGAGCAAGGGATAGAAGTTTGGCTTCAGCGAGTACAGGGACAGTTGTGTACTCTCGAAATTACTTCGTCCTTGGTTGATGACATCAAAGGGAAGCAGTGGAGTGACCCGATGATCTCTCAACTGAAGGAAGATGTAATTAAAGGAAAAGCTCCTGGCTTTATGGTTCACGAGGATAGTATTCTGAGATTTCAGGGCAGGCTTTGTGTTCCGAATGATTTAGAGTTGAGGCAGAGAATTCTCCGAGAAGCTCATGCTACGCCTTACTCATTCCACCCCGGTACGAGTAAGATGTACAAAGATTTGAAGCGCAATTTTTGGTGGAATAACATGAAGAAAGATGTTACGGAGTTTGTACTATGGTGCTTGACGTGTCAACAAGTCAAGATCGAACATCAACGACCAGCGGGGTTGTTGAAACCGCTTCCCATTCCCGAGTGGAAGTGGGAAGACATCTCTATGGATTTCATCACCGGTATGCCAAGAACTCGGGCCGGAATGAATATGATTTGGGTAATTGTCGATCGGTTGACCAAGTCTGCACACTTATTGGGTATTAAGGATACTTGGGGACCGGATAGACTGGCTCGAACCTTTATTGCTGAGATCGTGAGGTTACACGGTGCCCCCAAGACCATTGTTTCTGATCGAGACGGCCGTTTCGTATCGCATTTTTGGCAGGCCGTTCATCAGGCTCTGGGTACGGAGTTGAGACTGAGCACTTCCTTTCATCCTCAGTAGGACGGTCAGACAGAGAGGACAATTCAGACGTTGGAAGATATGTTGCGGGCTTGTGCCTTAGATTGGAGTAATGATTGGGAGCTTCACTTACCGTTGATCGAGTTTGCTTACAATAATAGTTGGCATGCGTCGATCAAAATGGCACCCTTCGAGGCACTCTATGGTAGGCGATGTAGGTCGCCATTATGTTGGGATGAGGCTTCTGAGCTAGTTGGGACGGAGTCGGATATGTTGATGGAGACTAAGGAAAATATTTTTATTATCCGGGACCGATTGTTGGCTGCCCAGAGTCGTCAGAAATCTTATGCTGATACTCGTCGTCGACCCTTGGAGTTTGAGGTGGGGGATCATGTCTTGCTCAAGGTATCGCCGACCAGAGGAGTTTTCCGCTTCGGGAAAAAGGGGAAACTTAGTCCGAGGTATATCGGACCCTTCGAGATTTTGGACAGAGTTGGAGATTTAGCTTATCGCTTGGCGTTGCCTCCAGCTTTGAGTCACGTCCACAGTGTTTTTCATGTGTCTCAGTTGAGAAAGTAAGTACCGGATCCGAGCCACATTATCGACTACAGTGAGATTGACGTAGCCGAGGATATTACCTTTCCGGAGAAACCCGTGAAGATCCTTGAGCGTCGCGAGAAATAACTTCGGCATAAGACCATTCCACTGGTTAAAGTGCAATGGTCGCGGCATGGAGTCGAGGAGGAGACTTGGGAGACGGAAGAGAAGATGCGAGTGGAATACCCCGAACTATTTATTTCTTAAGTTTCGGGACGAAACTTCTTTTTAGAGGGGGAGAATGTAATACCCGGTTGAAATTCATGTCCTTTCAAATCTCCTCATTGTTCAAATTGTGTTTTGTTGGGCAAACCCTTGTAATCATTGCTTGAAACCACCGTTTTGGGGTTTACGTACTTTCATTTTGTGTTATTGTTTCCCAGATATTGAGTCTTATTGCTTTTATTCTCTTCTCGGATCATTTTTCATCATTTTAGGACCCAAGGGGGGTGTGGGCCGCGGCACAACGAGTGTGCGCCGCGGCACACCCATTTTCCAGACTGCCGAGCGGCGATCAGCCTTGTGCCGCGGCACATGCCCGGCCGCGGCACACCGCCGAGCCACAGGAGCGATTTTGGGCTGCGCGGCACACTTCGGTTGAGCCGCGGCACACAATGCAGTTAACTGTATAATTACGTTTTTTTGAGCGAGATCAGCTCATTTATTCCTTCTTCTTCAACACATACGAGAGAAAGAGCTTGAGGAGAGAAACTTGGCATCATCCATCACTTGAGGGTTTGATTTTCTTCATTTCCTTTCGATCGTGAAGCCCAGATAGTCGATCTAACGCGTATTCTTCTGATCATAGTGCTTGGATCTTCAAGAGGTAATTTCTTCAACATCTTGGATTTCGATTTTCGTTTTGAGTAATGATGTTTTGGATGTTAAGATCATGGTGTACGAAGTGATATACGCATGATTATGGGCATGTTTGATTATTCATTGGATTATTGAAGGATTATTCAAAAACACTTTGAGTATTGTGTTGGATTTTGGGGTTTTTCGTAGATTCGTCCGATTTATCCGATTTGAAGCTTGAGAACCTTGAGATTATGATGTATCTATACCGTATGCATGTTTTTCCTACGATTTTACGGATTGAATTGTGCCGTTTTCGGACTTGTGGGAGTTTGGGCGATTTTCCAACCTCTAGTTGTTTATTCGTGTATTTTCATGAATCGTAGACGGGGTTTGGGAATTTCTTCATGTAATTTGAGTATGGATAATTGATTATCATATTTCTTGCGAATCGTTTAGGTGCCGGAAGCGCGTTCTTGGACCTACCGAACTCATACCGTTTTTCCGTTCCTTTTCTCGATGTCTCAAAGGAAAGTATATATTTATGATTGTACGTTCTCGACTTTGAAAGTAAGATATATGTTTGGAATAATTATTTATATCCACTCCGGGATGGGACGAAGGGTCCTCTGAGGGTTTCGTAGCCTCTGGTGCGATTCCATGGATAATATGAATTAACCACTCCGGGACGGGCCGACGGGTCCTCTGAGGGTTCCGTAGCCTCTGGTGCGGTTCCACGGTTGATCATGTATGTATCGATGCGGTGCTATGAGATTTAGTTATTCCGGAATACTAGTCTTGAATTGATGAATTGACGCTTACATTTACTTTATTGTCGAGAAGTATTGTGTTTCATACTTAATATACTTGCACTAGCTATTCGAGGCTAACCCCTTTATGGGGGAAATACTTTTTATGTATTTCAGGTTCCAGGAGAGCGGACAGGCCGGTATCGGGTTGGCATGAAGATGGTGGGCAAGTGTGATACTGTGTCTTTCCTCCGGTTATGTTTTGAGTTTCCATTCAGTGTTGTTGTACTGGAATGGTTATTAAATACTCGAGTATTGTTTTCCATCTTCCTTGATGTTCCGGCCTGTGTTTGCCGAGGTATTGATTTGTGTTGTGATGTCTTTGGATACATTGGTCATATTTTGAATATCCTTTGTATTGTTCTTCATTCCACTGTATGTAGACCTTCTCGGTCAAAATCTATAGTTCCGCGTATGTTTAGCCTTGTGGGTCCCACGGAGGGGCTTACGGCGCTGTAATATTCCCTGAATAACTTGGGGGTGTTACATGTGGACTAGAAGGAAACGAAAGGGAAGTGAAAAGAAACGAGGCAAAATGAAATGGGGTGCTGTCCTATTTATACTATCTTAAGCTTTATGTACGTTAGCCTTAGTGTTTAAGGTACATTATGCACTTAGCATACGCTATCAACTATCCTTAGCGTACGTTATCATCCAATGATATCTTACTGACACGTTCCTGTTCTCTCTTACATACGCTACATCAACACCGTTACATACGTAATCAACCATACTTAGCGTACGCTATTACATCACTTAGCGTACGTTAATTCCCGTTGACCCAAAACTATCCAGGTTCATGCCGCGAGAATCTTTATCTGGTCCCTCCACCAAGTGGCCCATGTGCTCGCCGTCTTGTTCAATTATTAATGGCCTTACGTACGCTATGCCTTGTACATAGCATACGCTATCTGTGGCTCGTAACGTATATACGCTTACTAGCTAGCATACATTATGACGTAGTTGCATGTATAAAGTTACAAGGTTGACATGATCATGCATGCGAATACGAATACGGAAAAGATCATACTTCGATTATTGATATCACAAATTCGAATAATACAAGGTTCAAATACGGACAAAAATACTCAATAATTTATTCGGACATTATAGTGTGAATGTTAAGTCGTTCTATATGCACTCGTTGTAATAGCACTCTTTACTAAGATGTGGGATTTCAGTTTTGGGTGTTAATTATATTTTGATGGTTGGTTGTGTGATATTGTAATTATGTGAACCGATGGCGTTTGGATTTGTATGTTGTTATTTATTCGTAACCTTTTGGTACTAATACTGTTTGGGATGTGTTCACAATTATGTTACTGAATCAGAACAGTTAGCACACGCTAAATGTGAGGAACAGTTAGCACACGCTAAATGTGAGGCTAGCGCGCGCTAATGCGACATGAGTAGCTCACGAAAATCATTGTTGTGGCGCGCGTTAAGTAAACTGGGCAGAAGCTATGGAACTGCACTTTTAGTCATTAGGACTAACTTCTGCAGTCGTATAACCGATCACCTGTGACTGTATTATATTGTGATGTCTGATGATGACAATTGTTGTGTGTGATTATGTATTATGATTTCCGTTGCGCTAGGTGGTTAACCTTCGTTTCAGTGCCGAGGGGCAGAGGTCGTAGTCATAACCGTGGTATAGATGGCCATGGGGATCAGACGCGGGACTAAGAGAATGTTGTCGGGAATGATATTGGTATTGGTGTTGCTACTATATTTCAACAAGTAGCAACACAGATGACTCATTTGACCCAGATGGTTCAATGTAACACTGATGCGACTCGGAGCATTGGTGCAAACCAATGGCTTTGAGAAGTGGTTCGTATGAATCCCCCTTGATTCGCTGGTGCTGCGGATGCATTGGGCTGGGATGGTTGGGTTTTTTAGTTGGGAAAGATATTCGAGGCAGTTGATTGTCCCGAAGAGCGGAAGCTGCCTATCGCTCAGTACCTTCTTGACAAAGATGTCGCTAATTGGTGAGAAGCTGTTAAACCTCGTGATCGTGTTTTCACGTGGGCGGAGTTCCAGGAATTTATGGAAGCCGAGTTTGGCCCGAAACCGATCAGAGATCAGAAGATTCATGATTTTTATTTGGCAGAACCGCGGGATATATCGGTGTCGCAAGCTATCATCGACTATAGCAAACAACTCGGCTATGTGCGAGATCAAGTGAGGACTGAAGAAGATAAGATCCGTCATTTTGATATGCGGATGAAGCCAGAGATTCGCCAGTATATGGTGGGTTTCACTTGCATCACGTTGAGAGATTATCAGAATCGAGCCTTAGCCTACGAGCTAGCTTCGTTATCATCGGAACATGTGCCCGAGTCGAAGAAATAGAGGAAGTCTGATGATCTTATGGTCAGTATAGGAGTTGGGGATTCTATATAACACCATGGTATTTCAGCCGTGAATCTTCATCGTTCGATGAGTGGAACTGAGAGTTCCAAGTTGTCAGCTTTGACTCCTGGTAAGGCCAGAAGGTGTTTCAACTATAATGTGCCGGGGCATGTGCGTGCACATTGTCCTTCCCCGCCAGTAACGTGTTAAAAGTGCGGACACTAGGGACACATAATTCAGTTTTACGAGTTGGTTACCGAGTCTTTCGAGGCACGGACTCCAGCACCGATATCAGGATCGACTTTGAGAATTCCCTGAAAGGTGTAGTCAGCCAGTTGCTTGCTATGTCATTTCCTTGTTTCGTTGTTTTAAATTTTGGGGACAAACTTCTTTTATTTGAAGTGGATCGTAATACCCGAATTTTTAAACTTCTGTATTTTCTATTCTACCGACTCGTTTGTGTTCATTGATACTTTTTGAACATGTTCTGTTCTTCGGTTTTTGTCATTCGAACGAGTTATGATATTGTTTTGGATTAATCCGTTTATCGTTATGACTTTTCCAAGTTCGGTTCGACTCTCGTGAGCCATATGCGAAATGAACGTCTTGTAGTTCTTACAAGTTCATTTAATGTCTTGAGTTGAGGTGTGAACTTCGGAGTTGTTGTTCGATCGTTGTCGTTCGATCATTGTTATTCGAACGTTGTCGTTCGATCGGTGTTGTTTGATCGCTGTTATCTGAACATTGTTATTGTTAGATCTCATATTGTGATTATTTAGCGTCTGGGACACTTCGTAATTTTCCAGAGTTTCAACTGATTGTCTTCATATGTGATCTTCCAAACCTCTAAGGCTATCGGAATTATATACTTGTTCAGCGTTAGACTCGCGTTTTGATCGTTGTACTGCTCGAATTTATCAACTGTATTGATTCATGTTTGTTGTTTTTCGTAAACACTTTTGCATAGCGAATCGGACCACAGAAGCTTTTGTACGCTATCAGTAGTAGATAACATATGTTATCTAGGGTCACCTTGGGTTTATTGTTTCTTATTTTAAGTTTCGGGATGAAACTTATTTTTAGTGGAGTAGAGTGTAATACCCAGGATTTTAGCGCCCGAACATCTTGAATAATTTACCGATTCAAGCGGATATGTGGTGCCTGTGTTTATGTGATTGTTTGTCGTGCTTCATTATTTGTTCGTTTTCATTCGGATCGTTGTTGCGTTGGGTTTTGGTGCGATCCTACTGCCTGTGCAGTAGGTATAGCGCACGCTATGTAGCTTTATAGTGCGCGCTACTGGCGTATAATTAGCGCACGCTATCGTATGTTTTAGCGCACGCTACCTGGAAGGTGCAGAACTGTTCAGAAGCTACTGGAATGGACTTGTGACCCGTTAGCACACGCTATGGATATCGGCTAGCGCACGCTAACAGCGCGTAGGGCAGAATGTGCTAGAAGGATTTACCCGTTAGCGCATGCTAATATAAATAATGGACAACGGCCTCTTTCTTACTTCATTTCTCATTTCCTTCATTTTTATTCGTCGGGAGAAGTTCGTAAGGCGATTTGGGGGGATCTTCAGCATCAAACTTCATCTTGGTGAGTCTTTTTCACGTTAGCAACATCATCTCACTTGTCTTCCTTCCGGATCAATGTATTTTCTTCTTAGAAACCTAGTTTCATTGAATTTGGGGTTTTTTCCATGGTTTCGTGATTTTTACCTGATCTCATCCAAACGGATATGCATTCTTGTTGTTTTGGTTGTAAACCTTGTAATAAAAACGCGTTCAATGATTTCGTTCACCCGAAGTAATATTTCAATTTTCTTGGAACAAACCCTTGGACCCTTGCTGTTCTTAGTGTCGATTTGGATTTTTAATCTTGTTGATTCGTGGTGGTGCTATTCTCGTAGTCTTCGTGGGGATGTCGGGTTCTTGGTTGTTCTTGGAAGTTCAGAGGCTGCTCAACCGTATCCGTTCGTTGTTCTGTTGCTCGTGGTTTCGAGGCAAGTATCTTGCCCATACACTTCGTATTTCGTGGATGTAATAGTTGGCAATTGACTATGTGTGCAATTTGAATGTTTTTAATGAACTTTCAAAAGAATCGGTATATTCTCGATAAAGGTTTTCTTCAAATCAACCAGTGTGTTTGTGAACGAATATGTCGTTCTGAGAATTTGTATTAGTGTTGTATATTGAAATGCCTTGTTTTCGTGTGGTACCGTTGTGTGCGACTATATCGCTAGTGGACTTCAAGTTATATCCTTTCGGTAAGGGGTGTGTGTGGATATGTGTGCTTATTGATGATTATCTGATGTCGTGTGATGTTTGTTGTGACTCCTTGTAAGGAGTTAGTTTCGTTTGGCATTGTTGGAAAGTATTCCTTCTTGTGGTATGTGGTTGTTGTAAAGTGATGTTCTGCTGGGTAGGGTTTGTTGAACCTCCGGGATCCGTCCTTGTTAGTACGGATCGAGTGTGACCATAGGGTTACCCAAACCGGGTATGTCTTGTGGAGACTCCGAGGTTCGTGTCTTGTTAGCACGATGCCAGAATAACTTATGGTTGAGGTTTGGTTGTGTAACGTACGTGTCATGGGTTATCCAAACCGGGTATTTCTCTAGGAGGCTCCGAGGTTCGTGTCTTGCTAGCACGATGCCAGGGTAACTATGAACATATTTTATGGTTATGTTGCAGAGCTGTAGCCTCTGAGTTGTTGTGTGACAGTTGTTATGGTGATGTGTGGTATCCTGTATTTTTCCCATTGGGTTATTCACTCGAGTGTGTTCTGTGGGAGCATCCGAGGTTCGTGGATTGCTAGCACGTAATGCGAATAATACCTGGGAGTATGTTGATGTGGATGATTGGGTCGTGGACCCCGTATTTTGTGATCGGATTTGTATTTTGGAAAATAATTGTTGGGTTGTGTCCCTAAGTAGTTTTCGATAAGTTGAGGATCCTTCAATCCCAAATATTTTCTAAACTCGAGAGATCTTAAAATGCTTTAACAGATGTATATTGGTTTCATTCCTACCTTTCATGGTTCGAACTGTTTTACTGAAGTGAATTATCTCGGGAAGTGTTTTGTTACGTTTAACTGGTTGGCTGTTCATGATTATTATGTTCTCGGAGTATGTTGTGTATGGCTCGTATTTGCACTTTATACTTGCACTAGCAAAATAGTGGAGTTTTGCTAACCCCCGAGTAATCGGGGGGTGGATGTCTATATTGCGTCCAGGTACATACAGGTCCTTGGGGAGATAAACACAGGACCGTTACGAAGGATGATGGTAGGCAAATGATACTAATCACATGAAGGCCAGCTCTGGGTGCAGTTAGTCGGAGTTTGTTGTATTGTCCTTTCCGTAGTCGTATTTTCTGTTATATTAGTTTGCGAGTGTATTTGACCCTTGCATGAGTGTGAGTCTTGAAAAAGATGTGTATATGTAACTTGTATGTTTGTGGTAAAAGACCAAATCGGTCTAATGGTTCGTTATTTAGCCATGACGGCATGTAATGTAATGTCTTGCTTCTGTATTTAGCCTGGTAGATCCTCATGGAGAGGGTCTACGGTACTGTAATATTCCCGAGTGGATTGGGAGTGTTACACTATGAGTGAAAGCACACGTCATATTCATCATTTATAACCCATGCGTTGTGGTGACGCACTTTGGCACATGAGCATGTGGATGATAAAGGTTTTTCATTGTTAACACAATTCAGTTAACAAAATCACTAAAAAAACAGTTTTACCGATGCCAAACGCCGTTGGTGTTGTTACCCAAAATATTATCCGGAGATAGTATTGCTGGAATGATCGAGTAACAAACAAATGCGAGAAAACTTCCGTGGGAAAATAAATAATACAAGATTTGCCGGGGTTGTTAATCCCGGGCTTGAATGCTCTCGCGAGAAGTTATTAATAAATATACTGTGGGGTACAAATATTAATGTTAGAATCTATTACAATGAGTGTAAAGACTTCTAGTTATCTAAGCTGTACAGCGTGTAGATTGCCGGAAGAACCAGATATGAAGATCTGTGAGTTCTTGCTTGAGATGTATTATATGTGTGTATGAATATCACTGTGAATATGTAACTAATTTCCAGATGAGTCTATGATTCTCTCTCTGTATGTTTTGCACTTGTATTCACGGTAAAAATGACAGCCTGATTTTATGAAGATAATCGCGTGATCCCTGGACACTGTTGTGAGCCTCCTATTTATAGGAGACATAGCTGCTGGGACCTCTCCGGCGATCGCGGGCGACCGCCGTTTTCTATATTATAATAAGATGGCCGATCGTCCCGTCACGTGAGGCTGTTTCCTTAAAGTTTGAGGCTGTTGCTGGCAGCCAGTTGTGCGAGCCAATGGGAAGCCTGCACGCGTCCTGAGTCGCTGTCCGGGAGGTCCCACTTTGCACCTTTCGGCGGGCCTGTCGGTAGGTGAGGTAGGTGACAGGCTGGGGTCAAAGGTCCTATCTGTCGGTGCCATTTGTGGGCCTGCACGTGGGTCACCGTCCAAGATTCGGTCTTCGACGACTTTGACGGATGCTGGATTTATACGTGGCACGAGGCGACCGTCTCTGGTTGGACATCAAAGACGATCGCCAGGTACCAAAAGACGATCGTCGGATACCGAAAGACGATCGCCGTGTGTGCCGACCTCTGGCTGTTTGCCCAGAGTATGTCTTCTATGGTTGGCTCTCAGATCATAATGCCGATTGCCACCGAGGCGTATTAATCGCCGCACAACAATTGCCCCCCAGCTCGGCTCGATGTTGAAAAACACGGGGTGAGGTGGCACTGTTGGCGATCACCATTGCTTTAGATGATCAGACGATCTACTTTCGAATTTGGACGATCTCCTTTAGCGCTGGGAGCAGCGGGAAATGAAGGCGGGCTCGCGAAACATTGCAAGGACACGCATCGCGTTTCTATTGAGGGAGTCCGACGGTCTGTCAGACTTTGTCGTCGGGCGTGCCCTCGAAAAGACGCGTACGCGGGATTTCGAGGGCTGCATTTAATGTGTCCCCCCGACGGTTGCACTCCAACCCTCGGGATTTCGCCTATTTGCAAAGAGACCCCTGCTCCCGCCTATAAAAGAGGCTAGGGCTACTTCATTTCTACTCTTCACGCACCCTTGTCTTCTTGCTGAGACTCTGCAGAAATTTCTGAAGCTTCTTGTGCCGATCGTCCTCTTTTCTTTAGGTACGAAAACCAATCTTCTTTTTTTCTTTACTTTTTACGAACATGTCTAGAGGATCCAAAACCTTCGAGACCGGAAGTACCTCCGCCGCCTCCGCTTCGCCGGACCGGGAGGAGATTCCCGTGGGACTCCATATGGAAACGGTCGTTGAGGCTATTCGTGCGGGGATTGCACCCGCAGAACTCGAGGAGCTTTTCAATGAGGCCGAAGTGGCGAGATCTGCGGCGACGGCGGAGCAAGGGGGTTCGCCAGTGGATGAAGATGAACTGGTGCGGTTGTCTTGGGAACGGGACAGCGTTTTCAGCCCTGCTCACATGGAATTTGCTAAGCTTATGGAGGGGATTGCCGGACCCTGTCCAGAATTTGATTTCAAAGCCTACTCCGCCGCTCATCCTTACAAACATGTGAAGCGGACGGTGTTTTGGGCCGCCGACCCGTCTCAGTGGACTCTCGGTAAGATTCGGAGTTCGGCAACCCGGAAAGACTTGAGCCGCTGGAGGGCCAAATATCATATTCCTTCTGACGTGTCACTGCACGTGCCCTCCGAGAATGAACGTGCCGACCAGCCTCCTGAGGGTATGGTCGCCATTAATGAAATGACCCTGGCGGCCGGGCTGCGGTTTCCCTTGCCGTTCGCTGTCTCGTATCTGCTGGTCGCCTGGAATTTGGCACCTCTTCAGTTGACATCGAATGCCTGGCTGCAGATTATCAGTACATTGACGTTGTTCGGCGGTCACAGGCTGTTTTGTTTGCCTTCTGCGCTGGAGATGAATTATCTTTTTAAGTTGACTGTGCAGAAGGGATCGATCGGCAGCTACCATATCCAAGGTCGCCTGGGTAGGGTGGTCCTTGGGGTGCCGAACAAGGCTCGGGGCGACCTGGCAAAGTGGTGCTGGGTCGGCGGTGCATGGAGATCGGCATCGGGCGATAATCCGGAGGAAGAATTGGATATCCCCACCAATTTTCGGGAGAGGAATCCGAGTAAGGGTTTTAACTCTCTCTTTATTTGGATACTCCTTGAACTGATCTAATTTGTCTCTCTTTTTACAGGATTCCCTATTCCAGCGATCGACGATCTCCCCTTCGATTTCTTGATCGTCTGGGAGCGGATTCGCGCACTGCCGGATTCCTATATAGACGTTCACTCAGTCAGCCTCGAACGTCACCGGTTGGGAGCTCGACTGTTTCGCTACCCTCGCCACTTGAAGGTCCTAGGTACTACTTTTTATTCACTCTTTCCTGCGTGACGGTCGTCTCCAAGAGTTTGCAATGTCTAAGTAGGTGTCTAATTTGTTAGAGTTTGTTCTTTGGCAGATATTCATTTTCCCCGTTTCGCCGAGCCACCACAAGAGATCGCCATGTCTAACCCTGGTCTCATCGGTCGCCTTCACTTGGGAAAGAAGACGGGTCGCATTGCTGCGACGTCGTCTCGTCCTGCCCCTGTGGTGAGGCCCGCTGTGGTGCCGGTCGCCGAGCCGGAGATTCAAGAGGAGGAACAACTTCAACGCAACCACAAGAGGCGGAGGCCGGAGGGGTCCCTGCCGACAGCTGAGGCGGACTTAGCTATCTTGGAGCCGCCGATCGCCGCTCCCCCCATTTCTTCCGTTCCGATGGTGGAGGGGTCTGGTCCTAGGCCCTCGGCGTCCGGCTCTAGGTCATCGGCCGGCTTCTTGAAAAAGGTGGCGATCGCTGAAGCTGAAACTTCTCGGGGCAAGCCATATTTTGGCCGCGATCCCGAACTGGTTAACAGGTAATATCGGGTTGATCTTTCCGTGTTGGAAAATTTAGTTAGGTATCTTCTAACTCTTTTGTCTCTTTTGTTTGCGTTGCAGGGTTCGTCTTGCTGATCCGGACGTCTCGCCGATGGTGCTGGATTTCCTGGCGAGCAAGTCTCCGCAGAAGTCTCTCGACGTCCCTACTTACGTCCAGAAGGCCATCACCTCTCTGCCCAAGGCTTGGACGACTGATCTCGACCAGGAGAAGGAGGCTCGCCGGATGCACGCGGCCTCGCAGGAGGAGACTGTTGACTCAAAATGTATTTTGATGATTATTCCATTCAAAACATTTAATTAGATCAATCTCAGATTGATATTATATTGAAGGAGCTAAATAGTGTTAGCGCACGCTACCCATATCATAGTAGCGCACGCTATCGAGAAATGCATGTCTGATCGATCAAATTTGACCAGTGAAGTCACCTGATGGATAGCGCACACAAGTCATTCAATATTAGCGCACGCTAAGTAACTACAGTTAGCGCACGCTATACAATCAATATTAACGCACGCTATCGCATCATTCCAGAGGACAGTGAGGTTTGGAAGGAAATTGGAAATGGTTTTTGCGCACGCTACAAATATCTACTTACGTATGCTAATACAAGGATTTAGCACACGTTATTACTCACTACTTGCGCACGCTACCGATATCACGGTCAGTAGTCCAGTAGCCACTGGACTCAAAATCTCAAGGACTTTACGTATGCTACACAGGGTAACGTACGTTACTGAAAGAAATATTTAGCGCACGCTAAGATATAAGCATTAGCGCACGCTAAAAGGAGTCAGCATCTTACCGTTGGATTTTCTACCGTTGGAAGGCAAGGGTCAATGAAGATCCGTGAAATCTGGAAAAGTTGGATTTAATTAATACTAGTGCACGCTATGCATACTTGCTAGCGCACGCTAAGCTCAAATCTAGCCGTTGGATAAAGAGACGTTGGGGAGACAAACCAACATTTTCAAAGTCAAGATTGAAGATTTGTTGACCAGCCGATAACGCACGCTACGGATACATGACTAGCGCACGCTAGCCATACAATTTTACCGTTGCAACAGTCTTTGTGACCGTTCAGAGAAGCCAAGTCAAGATCGATAGCGCACACTAGTAGACATTATTAGCGCACGCTAATAATACGTTTTTCAGTATTTGAAGGATGGCTCTCACCTATAAATACCCATAAGACTTGGGTATCAAACACACAACTTCAAGCATACAAGCATACAAGCATTATTGAGCTCAAATCGCTACTGATTACTATATTATAAGTTGTGAGAAAGAAAGATACAAGAGTGATTTTCTTTGTAATATCTATTATTCTTTGTATTCTTTCATTTGATTGTAAGTGTTGCATCACTTACACTTGAGCGTAAAAGAAACGAATCAAGAGTCACTAATCCGGTGTTATTAGGATCTTTGATCCGGCATTGTTAGGATTATATTCCCATATTCGTATAGTGAGGATTATCTAGTTCCTATAGAACAAGAGATATACAAAAGTTTATATTGAGAGAGAGGTTGAGCTTGGACCGATAGAAGACAAGTGATTGTAACAGTTGTGTACTCGGACCGATCGAGGACGAGTCAAGTTTGTGGTTGTTCTTGAGCCAATAGAAAAAGAAAGTCGGAGAGAGGACGTAGGCAAGTTGCCGAACCTCTATAAATCTTTGAGTCTTTATTTTCCGCACTATTTTTCATTTATTCGCAAGAAATTTTGTTATTCCGCATTACCACTATTCAACCCCCCTTCTAGTGGTAAATTTATCTCTTCAGTTGGTATCGGAGCGGGCCTCTTTTTAAAGGGTTAACCACCTAAGGGAAAAAGATCCGCAAATGGCACTTCTTGGCCAAATCGAAGGAAATGCTCTCAACCGTCCTCCCTTCTTCGACGGTTCCAATTTCATGACATGGAAAAAGAAAATGGCTATCTTCGTTCAAGCCTATGACACTGAAATTTGGAAAGTCATTGCTCTCGGTCCGAAGCTTGCAAAGAAGGAGGATGGATCATTGAAAAAGTTCGACGAATTCAATGATGAAGATTGGAGGAACACACACGTCAACTCACGAGCTACTCAACTCCTCTATTGCACTCTTAATCCCGAAGAACTCAATAGGATATCGTCCTACGAAAGCGTAAAGGAAATTTGGGAAATTCTCGAAGTCACTCATGAGGGAACCACCCAAGTCAAGGAGACCAAAATTAATATGCTACTCCATGACTACGAACTTTTCTCCATGAAAGACGAGAAAACGATCACAAATATGTTGGATCGATTTTCGGCTATAACCAATGGTCTTGCATCCTTCGGAAAGCTTATATCGAGCATCGACAAAGCCAATAAAATTCTTCGATCGTTGCCATGAGAATGGGATGCTACGGTCACCGCAATCATGGAGTCCAAAGATCTCAACAAGCTCAAGTTTAGTGCCCTCATTGGGTCACTTATCAATTATGAGATCGTTCTCAAGTCTAGAGGCACCAAACTAAAGCCTCGGGAAAGAGTAGTCGCATTCAATGTTGATAGCGACGTTGAGGAAGATGTTCCCGAAGATGAAGACGACGAGGAACTTGCTCTCTACGCCAAGAACTTTAGAAGGTATAAGAGCCTAATCCAAAAGAGGCGAAGTTTTCTTGGTCGGGATGGCAAACCGGAGCAAAAGAAGAGTGGCTATACTCCCATAAAGAAGTTCGACAATAATTTTCGGAAATGTGGTCAAGCCGGTCACTATGCCAAAGAATGCCGAGGATCCTCTTCAAAACCTCAAATGGAAAGATTCAAAAAGAAGGAGGTCCTAATCGCTTCTTGGAGTGATGACGAGGAGGAGATTGAAAGATCTCTAGACGCAAATCTAGCATTCATGGCACTCGACTCCAAAAGCAATATCAAGGTAAGCTCTAAACTCAATGATGACGAATATGACTCTTTCGATTTTTGTGATTCACAAGACGTTCATCATGATGACGAGTTATTAAGTGCATTTGAATCCTTGAACACGGAGTATGACGAAATGGTTAAATTAAACATATCTTTAAAGAGGAAAATAAAATCTCTAGAACTTGAAAATTTCTCTCTTCAAAATAAAGGCAAAACCATTGAGATCGATCATACCTTATGCCTTGAAAAGGAAAATGTTTTGAAAATCGAGTTGACGAAAACTCAAAAGGAGCTAAAATATATTTTGAACAAATTTACTCTCGGAAACGAGAAATTCGAAAGGCTTCTATCTATTAAAAAATCGCCCTTACTAAAACACGGTCTTGGTTTCGACCCTTTTAAACGGGAACAATCCCTTATCAACCTTGACAAAATAAAGAAAACTGAAACCGAAAACTCAAAAGATCCTTCCAAACAAGTTGATAATGCAAATGTTCGCTCAAAGTCGAGAACCATCAAAGTTAAACAAATATGGGTTCCTAAAGGGACAATTGTTCCAAATGCTATAAGCATAGTTAACTTTGGAGGACCCAAATGGGCTTGGGTACCAAAACAACCGAGAAATTCTATTTTTGTAGGTACCGGCACCAAGGAAAAGCAAGTGGTACATTGATAGCGGATGCTCAAGGCACATGTGCGGCTCCGAGGACTTATTTGAAGACCTCGAATATCAAGAACAAGGACATGTGACCTTTGGGGATAATCAAAAGGGAAAAATCAAAGGCATCGGCAAAGTCGGTAAGGAACCTTCTCCTTCTATCAACAAAGTATTGTTTGTTGAAGGTTTGCATCATAATCTTCTTAGCGTTTCGCAACTTTGCGATGAAGGTTTTAAAATTCTATTTTAGCAAACGTATTGCACGGCATTTAGAATAATAAAATTGCTTTCATTGGTTTGAGATGTGGAAATATCTATATTGTTGATCTTAACGATAAAAGTTCATTCAATGAAAAATGTCTTATTACTTTGGATGATAATGCATATCTATGGCATCGAAAATTGGGGCATACTTCTTTACCTATTATTTCTATTCTATCTAGACACGACCTTGTTCATGGATTTCCCAAACTCAAGTTTGATAGAAAGCATTTGTGTGAATCATGCATAAAAAGGAAACACACTCGAGAATATTTTAAACCAAAATTCGAGGTCCACTAGTCGCGTTCTTGAACTTGTGCATATATGGATTTGATTGGACCATCTAGACATGTTAGTTTAAATGGTAAGCTTTACACTTTGGTTATTGTTGATGATTTCTCTCGATTTACTTGGGTTAGATTTTTAGCACATAAGGATGATGCATTTTCCGAGTTTTCTAAATGGTGTCGTTTGGTATCAAATGAGAAAAATCTCTCCATAATCTCTATTCGCACCGATCACGGAGGTGAATTTGATTGCACTCCGTTTGAACTTTTATGTGATAAATACGGTATTAATCATAACTTTTCGGCTCCTAGAACGCCTCAACAAAATGGAGTTGTTGAAAGGAAAAATCGATCTTTGGAAGAAATGTCGAGGACTATGCTTAATGAATACTCTCTTCCACGATACTTTTGGGCCGAAGCAATCTTTATGGCATGCTATGTGATTAACCGGGTTCATGTTCGTAGAACTCAACTTAAGACCCCGTATGAATTATGGACGGGCAAAAAGCCCAATACTGCTTATTTTCATCCTTTTGGTTGCAATGTATTTATTTTGAACAATGGCAATGATAACTTAGGCAAGTTTGATGCTAAATCCGACTCCGGAATATTTCTTGGTTATTATACTAATAGCAAAGCATATCGCGTGTATAATATTAGAATGAATAAAGTTGAAGAGTCCATACATGTTAAATTCAATGATATGATCTCACCCCCGAGAAAGGTAGAATACTTTGATGATGCAGGTACCTTTCCGGACCCCTCTCCCGAAGTGAAGAAAATTTTGGAAATCGAAACGAACACAATTGTTGATTTACCAAAAGATTGGAGGCACATCAAAGACCATCCAAAGGATCTCGTGATTGGAAACATTGAATACGGTGTTCAAACCCGAAGGAGAACCACCGAATTTATGGCTCATTGTGCTTTTGTATCCGAAATATCCGAAGCTCTCGATGATGAAAGTTGGGTGATGGCAATGCAAGAGGAGCTTGTGCAATTTATGCACAATAATGTATGGAATTTAGTTCCCGTTCCTAAAGATAAAACAATTATCGGAACTAAATGGGTGCATAAAATTAAGAGTGACGAAGACGGTTATCCAATTCGAAATAAATCTCGTTTGGTCGCTCAAGGGTATAATCAAGAGGAAGGTCTTGATTACGAAGAAAGTTTTGCTCCCGTGGCTCGACTCAAAGCCATTCGCTTGTTATGTGCATTTGCCGCCCATAAAAAGATCAAACTATTTCAAATGGATGTGAAAAGTGCATTCTTGAATGGGTACATTCAAGAAGAAGTCTACGTCAAGCAACCTCCCGGTTTTGAAGATCATCAATTTCCGGATCATGTCTACAAGCTCAACAAGGCACTCTACGGGTTGAAGCAAGCACCCCGAGCATGGTATAATCGTTTAAGTCAATTTTTAATTGCAAATGATTACAAAAGAGGCAAAGTCGATAATACCTTGTTTGTTAAAATATTGAATAATGATATACTTGTTTGCCAAATCTACGTTGATGACATTGTATTTGGAGCTACTAATGAATCTTTGTGCCAAGATTTTTCTAATCTTATGAAAGGAGAGTTCGATATGAGTATGATGGGAGAATTAACATTCTTCCTCGGGCTTCAAATCAAGCAATGCGAAGATGGAATCTTTATCCATCAAACGAAGTACTCAGACGACCTCCTCAAGAAATTCAAAATGGAAAGTAGCAAGATGATATCTACGCCAATGTCTTCATCATTAAAGCTTGAAAAATATGAAAATGGCAAATTCGTAGATCAAAAATTATATCGAGGTATGATCGGATCTTTGTTATATTTGACTGCATCTAGGCCAGATATAATATTTGCTACATGTTTATGTGCTCGATTCCAAGCTAATCCCAAGGAATCACATTTAACTGCTTGTAAACGCATTTTTCGCTACTTGAAAGGGACTATCGGACTAGGTCTATGGTACCCTTCTTGCTTGGATTTTAATTTAATTGCATATAGTGACGCCGATTTCGGCGGATGTAAAATTGACAAAAAGAGTACTAGTGGTACATGTCATTTTGTTGGATCATGTTTAATATTTTGGGGAAGTAAAAAGCAAACCAGTGTAGCATTGTCTACAGCTGAGGCCGAATATGTCGTTGCAGGGAGCGCCTGTGCTCAAGTGTTATGGATTAAAAATCAACTCCGTGACTACGGCATATATTTTGAAAATACCCCTATCCTATGTGATAACACTAGTGCAATTAATCTGAGTAAAAATCCTGTGTTGCATAGTAGAACTAAACATATAGATATTAGACATCATTTTCTACGCGATCATGTTCAAAAAAAGGATATCTGTTTAATTTTTGTCGGGACGAAGGACCAACTTACTGACATTTTTACAAAACCTCTTCCCGAAGAATCATTTAATTCCATTCGTTTACAACTTGGTATGGGACATATAGACAATTTTTGAAATAAGTTTTCTACTCAAGAAATCAATATCCTTGATTCACGTCATTCGCTAGCGCGTGCTAGCTTCACTTTCTTAACGCGCGCTAAAAACTGATTTCGATAGCGTACGCTAACCTTACTGCCTTGCATACGCTAATTAAAAACTTTTCAAATTTCATTTCAGCTACTGGACTGTCCAGTAAACTTCCCATTTCTACCTAACGTACGCTAACTTTTTGTGTCTAGCGTACGCTAACTAAAAATCCGTTGACTATATATATTCCGTACGACCCAGAAATACTTTCACACTTTTTCTAACGCACGCAAACGTAAGAAATTCCCTTCCAGCGAAAAACCCTAGCCGCAAATCCGAACCAATACTTCGATTTTCTTCCTCAAAACTTCGATTTTCTTCAAAATGTCTAGCAAGGGAAGAAAAACCATGGAGAAAACCTACAAACACCCTCGCAATAACGAATATGACGCGACCCGTTTCGTCTCCTACGTTGCATCGAAGGTGTTCTTCGATATCCTACCTCAGGAGAGTCTGACCGATTGCTATTTCTTCAATTTCAGCAGCCTTGAACGGGTTAAGGTTAGTATCGCGATTTCTTTGAGGCGCTAGGAATAGCATGGTTTGTTGAGTGCAAAGAGATTATTTACCCTGCGTGTGTCCGTGAGTTTTATGAAAATCTGCACCTGGGTGATAGTGGTGGTAATGGAGGATTAGTGCTTGGTAGCCTAGTGAATGGAACTGTGGTGAAGATTTCTTCGGAAATACTTCACGAGTTATTTGGCTTATCGAAATACGGATATGATTGTTGTGGGAAAACCATTGCCGAAGAATCTCCTGTGTCCGAGAGAGATATTGCTGATTTTTTATGTTCGAAAACGATCATCGAAGTCACGGATGACGTCTTCGAGAATAAGGATTTCGGTATCCACATTCGCTTGTTGTTGGCCGCTCTAACAAAGTGTTTAATGCCAAAAGTTAATACCCAACACAAGCTCGTAGACGTTGATAAGAATGTGGTGTATCGGGTGTTGAAGGATGATAGAGTGGATTTCACTGGTATTGTGTTAAGCTGGATGAAAGCGAAAAGGGATTCTTTTCGGTCGAAAAATTACATGTCGAGGACTCGGAAATCTGGACTTCCTTTTGGTTCAATTCTCATGGTGATTTTTCGGCATTTTCGCGTCGACTTGTCTAATGAGGCACCCGTTCCGGTGTCTCGGGGACACGAAATAAGCGACCTAACCCTCAAGGCCATGCATTATGTTGAGACATTCAATCGAGGTTGGGTATTGTTTCCGTATCTCCGAGATGATGATCAAGTACCGAAGGGGACGCGGATGCCAACATCGGTCGAGCGTGTGACGCACCGAGGACCCCATACGCTTAGGGAGATGCAATCCAAATCATTTGTTCGTCATCCGAAGATGAAAGGGAAGCGCCCGATGAGAGACGTTGTCTCGGAGGAAGAAGAGAGCGATCTTTGCGCTCGGATGCGGAGCATCGAGACCTCTCAGCTGGAAATACGAGAGGATGTTCGGTCCCTTCGCACGGAAGTCGGGTCTCTTCGCTCGGAAGTCGGGGAAGTTCGTGAGCTGATCTCCGATTTCATCCGTTACACACACCCGTCGTTTCCTTTCCCATCGTCCTCTTCCGATCATGCACCTTAAAATTTAGGATTTTGATGCTTGGTTGTAGAATCTTATTATTCGAATGATCTTTATGTCTCATGTCATGAAAACTTTATGTATTGATTGAACTCTATCTTAATGATATTCGCATTTCACTTCATTTGGTATTTGTTGTTTACGTGTATTGTTATTTACGTAATTTCGCTTTGGTTAATGGCATTTTCGTTGGTATTTGTTAAAAATGCAACAATTCAGGGGGAGTTCCTTTTTGTTTATGTCAAAAAGGGGGAGAATACTCCAAAAATCGAGATATACTAATATATCGAACAAGTTACCTTGATTCGAATCATTTAAAATGTTTTTGCAGGTATAAATTAAATGTTTTGACATCATCAAAAAGGGGGAGATTGTTGACTCAAAATGTATTTTGATGATTATTCCATTCAAAACATTTAATTAGATCAATCTCAGATCGATATTATATTGAAGGAGCTAAATAGTGTTAGCGCACGCTACCCATATCATAGTAGCGCACGCTATCGAGAAATGCATGTACAGCCCAGTCAGTCAGCTGCAGCCAAGTGAAGTCACTTGATGGATAGCGCACGCAAGTCATTCAATATTAGCGCACGCTAAGTAACTACAGTTAGCGCACGCTATACAATCAATATTAACGCACGCTATCGCATCATTCCAGAGGACAGTGAGGTTTGGAAGGAAATTGGAAATGGTTTTTGCGCACGCTACAAACATCTACTTACGTATGCTAATACAAGGATTTAGCGCACGTAATTACTCACTACTTGCGCACGCTACCGATATCACGGTCAGTAGTCCAGTAGCCACTGGACTCAAAATCTCAAGGACTTTACGTACGCTACACAGGGTAACGTATGTTACTGAAAGAAATATTTAGCGCACGCTAAGATATAAGCATTAGCGCACGCTAAAAGGAGTCAGCATCTTACCGTTGGATTTTCTACCGTTGAAAGGCAAGGGTCAATGAAGATCCGTGAAATCTGGAAAAGTTGGATTTAATTAATACTAGCGCACGCTATGCATACTTGCTAGCGCACGCTAAGCTCAAATCTAGCCGTTGGATAAAGAGACGTTGGGGAGACAAACCAACATTTTCAAAGTCAAGATTGAAGACATGTTGACCAGCCGATAACGCACGCTACGGATACATGACTAGCGCACGCTAGCCATACAATTTTACCGTTGCAACAGTCTTTGTGACCGTTCAGAGAAGCCAAGTCAAGATCGATAGCGCACGCTAGTAGACATTATTAGCGCACGCTAATAATATGTTTTTCAGTATTTGAAGGATGGCTCTCACCTATAAATACCCATAAGACTTGGGTATCAAACACACAACTTCAAGCATACAAGCATACAAGCATTCTTGAGCTCAAATCGCTACTGATTACTATATTATAAGTTGTGAGAAAGAAAGATACAAGAGTGATTTTCTTTGTAATATCTATTATTCTTTGTATTCTTTTATTTGATTGTAAGTGTTTCATCACTTACACTTGAGCGTAAAAGAAACGAATCAAGAGTCACTAATCCGGTGTTATTAGGATCTTTGATATGGCATTGTTAGGCTTATACTCCTATATTCGTATAGTGAGGATTATCTAGTTCCTATAGAACACTAGATATACAAAAGTTTATATTGAGAGAGAGGTTGAGCTTGGACCGATAGAAGACAAGCGATTGTAACGGTTGTGTACTCGGACCGATCGAAGACGAGTCAAGTTTGTGGTTGTTCTTGAGCCAATAGAAAAAGAAAGTCGGAGAGAGGACGTAGGCAAGTTGCCGAACCTCTATAAATCTTTGAGTCTTTATTTTCCGCACTATTTTTCATTTATTCGCAAGCAATTTTGTTATTCCGCATTACCACTATTCAACCCCCCTTCTAGTGGTAAATTTATCTCTTCAGAGACGGCCAGGCTGAAGGCGACGGTGGATCGGCTCAACCACGAGCTGGAGTCGGCGAAGGGAGAGCTGGAGAAGGCTAAGGGGGAAACGGCCGCTAAGGTGGTCGAACTGGCAGAAGATGAGAAGACGACCACTGAGCTGAGGGGGCAGCTGAAGGGGATCGAGACCGATCCCTACCTCAATGTGGCCCTCGTCGGCGAGTTTGCCTATTATTTGGCCTATGCCGACGCTGCCCGAGCCGCCAAAAAGGTAGGGATCGAGATTGGTCCTTTGATGGAGAGCTTTAAGGCCTATGCACTCGAGCACCCTTTGCATCCGGAGTTTTCCCTGCCGATCCTTGACCTCGTCGACTTGGGGATCGACTTGAGTTGGTATCTTTTTCCGGATAAACTCATTCATCCTGAGGCCAAAGGGGGAGCGCATGCCGATACGCCTCCTGGGGGCGAAGACCAGCCGAAGGGGCCCTGAGTGACTTCTTTGTTTTCTTTCACTTGTAATTATTTGCTCTTTCTTTGTATTGCCTTCGGGCTTCATTTTGTATGAACTCCTTGTCATGAATAAAATACTCCCTTTTTGTATCTGTGTCTTTACATGTACGATCGCCTTTGAATATTTGCATGTGAATTTTTTCGAGTATGTGTATGATTGATTCCGATGTCTTATTCATCCGACCGATTGTTTGAATGTATCGACATGTTTTGGAAATTCTTACTTGTAAATATTGTTGAACAATTTCGATCGTCTTGCGCGTGTCTGAACGAAGCCGATCGAGTACGGCTCCTTCTTTCTGATCGCATTTAGGATTAGCTCCCCTTCTCTGCCCCTTGTTTTTATTTACTTATTATAAGTAAGGGAACAAAAATAGTATATTTGGTGAGCTATTTTCAGTTTTTGCCGACTCTGAGGAATCGTGCACAGTCGCGGAGTACGATGGACCGATCTCCACAACTGTGTCTTTGTGTGCGAGGGATATTCCCGCGACTCACTTTATTGTTAGGGTCCTCCGTTAGGCTGCGCCCACCTTGTATTTAAACAAAAGGTGGGCGGTCTTGGTCTGGAGGAGTCCTTGCACGAGGCGTCTGTAATACCCGTGATTTCGATTTCCGGTAATTTCTTTTTTTTCAGTGGAAGTCCATTTTGACGACTCGCTCATGACCGTTTCGTTATTCTGAGAATGATTAATTCTACACTTTTTGACATCCGAGTTCGTTTCGGTGCCGTTTTATTGAGTTCCGTGTTCTTAAGCGACTTTTTCAAGTATGAGTTCGATTTTGTAAAATCATCATAAATTCTTGGAAACTCCCAAAATTCTGAATCTTTGTAATATTATATAGCATCAAGTTAGCTTCCAAATGGTTCAAACGGTGAGTTAATCGGAGTCCGGACGAAGGATTTATGGTCGAAATAGCTAAGACTGCACGATGTGCCTTTTTGGTGTTGGAGTTGACTGTACCGCGTGCCGCGGCACACTTCGGCTGGGCCGCAACACTAAGCCAGTGCTGGGCAGTTTTTTTTGGCCATGGGCCACGGCACACTTGTCCTGTGCCGCGGCACACAGGGCAGATTAGCCTATTTCTGCGGATTTTGTGAGATGAATGCTCATTTCATCTCTTCCTTCATTCCTCCTTCTCTTGGGCGATCTTGTGGGCGATTTTGGGCGGTTCATATTCTTCAAGTTCTTGGTATGGATTAACAACACCACCAATTGTTCTTCATCATTAATCCAAGGTAAATTTTTTTGAAACCTTACTTTTGGGTGAATTGGGGGTTCTTGTTTGTTTTGTCCAATTTAACTGTAATAACTTAGATTTGTGATGTATTGATGATTAATTCGATGTATTCTATCATTTCCCTTGTTATTCCATCGTTGGATCGTATCGATTAGTTGTTTGGGTCGAGTTCTTGATCGACGCCTTGAAGATGTCCGGTAAAATGTCTTAGAGGGGTTTTCGGGCGTTCTACGATTATTCTTCCTCGTATGATCGATGATTTATTGATTATATGTTGTGAGGGTCGAGTTTCTTGCGAAGAAACCAAGTTGAACCCTTCCGTTCGTTGTCGTTTTCCTTTTCGAAAGCATCGGGCGTCTCGAAGCTTTCCGGTTGAGCCGTGTTCGTCGGGATACTTTCGTGCCGATTTCGAGGCAAGTACCTTGTCCATACAATTCTTGTTTTGTGGATATGATAATTAGTGATCGTCTAAATGTGTTTGTTTGGTCGTTTGAATTGAACTTTCAAAATATTCGATTTAGCCTTGTTAAAGGCTTGCTTTCAAAATGCGTTGTGTTTTGTGAATAGTGTGGTTTATGAATGACTATGTGAATTCTATGGATATGTTTGGTGTTGATGTTGCACTTGGTATTGCGTGTGGACGTATATTATTTCATTTCGGTGCATTGTGGTTTGACGTGGTGCTTTGCTAAGTGTTTGATGCCTCTGAGTGAATTGTTTGGATATCTTTGTTGTATTGTGCTATATATGTGATTGTGTGGATGTGGGCGGGGCCTACGGTGGCACATGACATGTGATCGTGTGGCCAGGATGCAACAAGTGATTGATCCAACCATGAGAGCCTAAGAAAAACTACGGTGGCACATGGCATGTGATCATGTGGCCAGGATGCAACAAGTGATTGATCCAACCGTGAGCGCCAAAGTTAATCTACGGTGGCACATGGCATGCGATCATGTGGCCAGGATGCAACAAGTGATTGATCCAACTGTGAGATGTTGTGATTTGTTTAGCTAGCCAACTCGGGAGGGTCCTTCGAGGCCTCGGGCGGGATCAATGGTATTACCCTGTTCCCAAGGCGATGCATGTGTGTGATTTGTTTCGTGGATTTTATGTCCATCGAGGACACGTGATGTTGGGCTCTGGCCCTGTGAATTGTTGTCGGTTTTCTATTTGTGAAAACAAAACCTTTGGGCTGTGACCCCTGTTGATTTTGGAAAGATAAGGATTTGATAATCCTAAATTGTTTCTATTAAAACTCTCGATGGCATTTTAAACTGTTTCATAAATTGTTTCCACTTAATTGTGGTCTTTCGGTTTAGGAATGTTTTACCCAAACTTTTGCCTCGGGAAGTACTTTTCGTTACTTTTGGATTTTTGAGGATTCCTGGTTATTGCTATTCGTGGAATGTAAATTGTATGGCTCGTATTTGCACTTTTTTCTTGCACTAGCAAAACAGTGGAGTTTTGCTAACCCCCGAGTATTCGGGGGGTGGATGTCTGTTTTTGCATTCAGGTTTGGGAGCATAACACAGGGTCGGCACGAAGGATGATGAAAGATGAACGATACTAATCACACGAGGACCCGTTAATGTCGTATTGGTCTAGTTGTATTTTCTTTTCCACTGCAGTATCTTTTCCCCGTTGTACGGGAGTTTATTGTATTTCGACCCCTGCATGGGCTGGTATTGTAATCGAGTTGTATGCTTTATTGAAAGTCCAAATCGGTCTACTGAGTCATTTTAGCCTTAAAGTCATTGTTGATATGTTTAATGATGTTACTAGCCTGGTAGATCCTTGAGGAAAGGTTCTACGGCGTGTAATATCCCTGAGCGGATTGGGGGTGTTACATAAATGGTATCGGAGCTTAGGTTGTGGAAACCTAGGCTGTCGGGTCAGTGGTGTTTGTTGAGTTTTTGTCTCGTCGGATTTTGTCTGACTAAGTTGTGTCGCGACGCGTCGTCTGAGTTTGTTGGTCGTGATTAGTATCGTGGGCGATCATCATCTTCGTGCGACTTGTGGATGTAAGTCTTCCTTCTTTGTGTTGTGCCTCGTGTGACACGAGCAATTTTTTTTTATGATCATTTGTTAAGTGACGGAATCCTCTTATGGATTTTGATTTCTTGATACGTGACTACTTGACTCTCATATTTCGTTCGTATGAGGAGTATTGTTGCTGGACTGTGCATGTCTAACTGTATTTCTTTTATCCACAGCCTGAGTTTTTTCAAATGGCTTTCGGCTTTATGCCAACTGAGTTTGATTTCGAAAACCGATTCCCTTAACCGAGTTTTTGGCCTTGATTGTCTTGACGGTAGTTGGTGTTTTCAAATGATTTTGTGAGTTTTGGAAAATACTACCGTCATCGGCCTTCTTGTCGTTTTTGTAAATAGTTTTTAGCTTGGTGGGTTCCGACGCGGGACCCACGGCGCTATAAAGTTTTGTGTAATTACCTTAAATTTTTGGGCATTCTAGCCCATTGAATTATTTTCGAAAACCTTGAGTATCTTAGAAAATAAATTTCGAGACGTACGTTTAAAATGAATTATTTTCTCGTGGTACATCCAAGGTGCCACAATATGTTTCCAAATTCTTCTACCTCGAGGACCAAAATGTTTTGAGATATTTTCAATGTTTTAGAAACACTTTTACTTAGACCCGAGGGTCGAATATTCTGAAAATTTTTCACTAAGAGAAAGTGTCCTCATTTTTATCAAACGCAAGATGATTTTCAAAGTCTCGATAACAATATTTGCACTACTTTTTGTAAAGTGATACTCAAGATCAACTGGTGTTTACAAACTATTTTCAAAAGGTGGTTTTCATTTTTAAAACCCATCATTTCGTGCTTGTGGTCGGAGAAGGTGGGTATGATGTTGGTATTGTTGTTAGGGTGTTAGCCCTCCGAATTGTGATTGAATTGGTAGTGTGAACGTTGAGTCGTTCGCCACGCATATGTTTTGTTAGCCCTTCGTGGGAGGTGTGATGACGATCTTTGATGTTGCCATTTCGTGGTGGCTTGCGTGTTATCGCACCTGTGTGAGCTGTTAAAGCTTGGGTTTGTACGTTTGGGTTGTTTCATGATGTTTGTAATTATGTGCTGGTTATTGTTCGGACCGTTGAGGTCGCCGAACGATACCGTCGTTGCTGTAGTGTTTGTGTGTGTGTATTACTTTATGATGGTAATCGTTGTATACGGTATGTGTTATGATTCTTCGTTGTGCTGAGTTGGCATCTCCGCTATGTTGTTTTGCGACGTTATGCCCCATTGTATCTAGCATTTGTATTTTCGGTATGCCGAGTCGAGGCGTTTCAACCGTGATGTGCCGGGGCATGCACGTGTAAATTGTGCTTCTCGTCAGTAACGCGTTTCAAGTGCGGACTCGAGGGACACCGAATTCAGTTTTGCGAATTGGCTACCGAGACTTTCGGAGTTCGCGCTTCAGCACAGTCATCGGAATCGGATTTGAGAGGCCTTTGAAGGATGTTTCTGTCAGTTGCTTGTTGTGTTGTCACCTGGATTTCGTGTTGTGAGTTTCGGGAACAACATTTCTTTTAGAAGGGGTCGAACATAATACCTGTATTATTTTTGGCTTCTGCATTTTCTCTTTCTCAATTTTATCAACTCGCTGGTATTCGTTGATACTTACTGAACTTGTTCTGTATTTCGGTTTCATCGATCGGACGAGCTGTGATCTTGTTTTGGGTCAATCTGGTTATCGCTGTGACTTTTCCGAGTTCGGTTCGATTCTTGTGAACCTTGTTCGGATGTAACATCTCTTGGTTCTACTAGTTCTTTTATTCGAAGTGGATCGGATTTTGAACTTCTGTATTTTCGACTCTGTCGACTCATTTATGTTCGTTAACATTTTCTGAGCTTGCCCTATCCCTTGCTTTTATTGATCGAACGAGTGTGGTGTTTCGAAATTACTCGTTTGTCGTTGTGACTTTTCAATTGCTATTCCCTTTCCTATGGATCTTATGTGAATCACATCTTGTTGTTTCCACCGGATCAAATATTGTCTCGAGCCGAGACGTGAACCTGGGAGTTGTTGTTTGAATTTTATTGTTCTTCGTGATTCGAACATGATTGTTCGATTTTTGTTGTCTCGACCGTTGTGGTTCGATCGTTTGATTGTTCGGTTTTTGTTGATCTCATTTCGTGATTGTTGAACATTCAGACTCCTTCCTAATTTCCTTATATTCGAGAAATTTGTCTCGTTTTCGATCTTCCAACCCTTGGGCGGTGGAATTCCGTATTTCTTCAGCGATTGGCTCGCATTTTGATTGATGTACCGCTGGGGTGGTCAATCATATTGATTTTCGTTCGTTGTGTTTTGTGATTGTTCGGATAATCGACTTGGTTGTATTATCTGTTTGATGACGCTTGTCACTTGTTGGTTTAATTATGTCTCTATCGGTGACGTTGTGTTGGTCGTCGTGGAGCGTGTTTTCACGCCGTATGTTCCTTTGCGTTTCTTGCAGCGTTTCGCCGTCGGGCATGAGTTTTCGGTTTTTGGGTATCTCGTCGAGTTTTCTTGACAGTGGATATTGCTTCTCCCTACTTATTTTAAGTTTCGGGACGAAACTTCTTTTAAGGAGGGTAGAATGTAATACCCGTGATTTCGATTTCCGGTAATTTCTTTTTTTCAGCGGAAGTCCATTTTGACGACTCGTTCATGACCTTTTCGTTATTCTGAGAATGATTAATTCTACACTTTTTGACATCCGAGTTCGTTTCGGTGCCGTTTTATTGAGTTCCGTGTTCTTAAGCGACTTTTTCAAGTATGAGTTCGATTTTGTAAAATCATCATAAATTCTTTGAAACTCCAAAAATTCTGAATCTTTTCAATATTATAGAGCATCAAGTTAACTTCCCAATGGTTCAAACGGTGAGTTAATCGGAGTCCGAACGAAGGAGTTATGGTCGAAATAGCTAAGACTGCACGATGTGCCTTTTTGGTGTTGGAGTGGACTGTACCGCGTGCCGCGGCACACTTTGGCTGGGCCGTGGCACTAAACCAGTGTTGGGCAGTTTTTTTTGGCCGTGGGCCGCGGCACTCTTGTCCTGTGCCGCGGCACACAGGGCAGATTAGCCTATTTCTGCGGATTTTGTGAGATGAATGCTCATTTCATCTCTTCCTTCATTCCTCCTTCTCTTGGGCGATCTTGTGGGCGATTTTTGGGCGGTTCGGCATCATCAATCCCAGAGAACTTCATATTCTTCAAGTTCTTGGTATGGATTAACAACACCACCAATTGTTCTTCATCATTAATCCAAGGTAAATTTTTTTGAAACCTTACTTTTGGGTGAATTGGGGGTTTTTGTTCGTTTTGTCCGATTTAACCGTAATAACTTATATTTGTGATGTATTGATGATTAATTAGAAGTATTCTATTATTTCCCTTGTTATTCCATGGCTGGATCGTATCGATTCGTTGTTTGGGTCGAGTTTTGATCGACGCCTTGAAGGTGTTCGGTAAAATGTCTTAGAGGGGTTTTCGGGCGTTCTACGATTATTCTTCCTCGTATGATCGATGATTTATTGATTATATGTTGTTAGGATCGAGTTTCTTGCGAAGAAACCAAGTTGAACCCTTCCGTTCGTTGTTGTTTTCCTTTTCGAAAGCATCGGGCATCTCGAAGCTTTCCAGTTGAGCCGTGTTCGTCGGGATACTTGCGTGCAGATTTCGAGGCAAGTACCTTGTCCATACAATTCTTGTTTTGCGGATACGATAATTAGTGATCATCTAAATGTGTTTGTTTGGTCATTTGAATTGAACTTTCAAAAGATTCGATTTAGCCTTGTTAAAGGCTTGCTTTCAAAACGCGTTGTGTTTTGTGAATAGTGTGGTTTATGAATGACTATGTGAATTCTATGGATATGTTTGGTGTTGATGTTGCACTTGGTATTGCGTGTGGACGTATATTATTTCATTTCGGTGCATTATGGTTTGACGTGGTGCTTTGCTAAGTGTTTGATGCCTCTGAGTGAATTGTTTGGATATCTTTGTTGTATTGTGCTATATATGTGATTGTGTGGATGTGGGCGGGGCCTACGGTGGCACATGGCATGTGATCATGTGTCCAGGATGCAACAAGCGATTGATCCAACCGTGAGAGCCTAAGAAAAACTACGGTGGCACATGGCACGTGATCATGTGGCCAGGATGCAACAAGTGATTGATCCAATCGTGAGCGCCAAAGTTAATCTACGGTGACACATGGCATGCGATCATGTGGCCAGGATGCAACAAGTGATTGATCCAACCGTGAGATGTTGTGATTGTTAGCTAGCCAGCTCGGGAGGGTCCTTCGAGGTCTCCGGCAGGATCAATGGTATTACCCTGTTCCCAAGGCGATGCATGTGTGTGATTTGTTTTGTGGATTTTATGTCCGTCGAGGACACGTGATGTTGGGCTCTGGCCCTGTGAATTGTTGTCGGTTTTCTATTTGTGAAAACAAAACCTTTGGGCTGTGACCCCTGTTGATTTTGGAAAGATAAGGATTTGATAATCCTAAATTGTTTCTATTAAAACTCTCGATGGCATTTTAAACTGTTTCATAAATTGTTTCCCCTTAATTGTGGTCTTTCGGTTTCGGAATGTTTTACCCAAACTTTTGCCTCGGGAAGTACTTTTCGTTACTTTTGGATTTTTGAGGATTCCTGGTTATTGCTATTCGTGGAATGTGAATTGTATGGCTCGTATTTGCACTTTGTTCTTGCACTAGCAAAACAGTGGAGTTTTGCTAACCCCCGAGTATTCGGGGGGTGGATGTCTGTTTTTGCATTCAGGTTTGGGAGCATAACACAGGGTCGGCATGAAGGATGATGAAATATGAACGATACTAATCACACGAGGACCCGTTGATGTCGTATTGGTCTAGTTGTATTTTCTTTTCCGCTGCAGTATCTTCTCCCCGTTGTACGGGAGTTTATTGTATTTCGACCCCTGCGTGGGCTGGTATTGTAATCGAGTTCTATGCTTTATTGAAAGGCCAAATCGGTCTACTGAGTCATTTTAGACTTAAAGGCATTGTCGATATGTTTAATGATGTTACTAGCCTGGTAGATCCTTGAGGAAAGGTTCTACGGCGTATAATATCCCTGAGCGGATTGGGGGTGTTACAGAGTCGTCGGTTTATTCGACTCCACGTCCGTGGATTGTTAGCTCTGCTTCCACCTCGGCCCGCCATGAAGATGGCGACCCTCGACGGTGTACGTTGAGACGGGGGTAGTGGCACGTCGCATTGTCCGGGTTCACCACGTTAGATGATGAACCTTTGAGGGCGGGCGATCGTTTCCACTGATTAGTTTTGGAGGGCCCTCGGACTATGCCGGCCTCGTATTTAAATGAAGGGCGGGCGATCTTAGCCCAAAGGGACATTGCATGGCCGAAGTAGTCGGTTCCATCGACTTCCAGGACCAGGGATGCACTCCTCTACCTCGGATCGTCATGTTAGATGGCGACCCTCGATGGTACACGATATGCCTGGTGGGACGATCGTTAGAATAGATGGGATAGGAAGAAATCTCATTATATTCCTTGTACATTGGGCAGTTGAAACTGAATACAAAGTTTTCACTGGTAGTATTTTTTTCAGATGCACGGCGTTCCATGGATATTGGTCCGGAGTACCGTCAGGGTGTTCAAGTTCATAGGCTCCCTTAGTTAGCCACTTAGATATCCTGAAGGGGCCTTCCCAGTTCGGACCAAAGACACCTGTGTGGGTCTGGATATTTTTGAGGACGAGATGGCCCACTTGAAAACGTCTTTCCTTGACCTTCGAATTTTAGAACTTCTTGGATCTCCTTTTGTGGATAGTGTTCTTCATTTCTGAGGTCAGTCGTCGTTCTTCGAGCATGTCGAGGTCGATCCGTCGGGCCACATCATTGTCGGTCGTCATCTCTTGTTCGGTTCGATGGCTGAGGACGGCGATCTCCGAGGGGATCACCGCTTCTGTTCCGAAGGCGAGGGCAAATGGGGTTTCGCCGGTTGAATTACGGGTCGTCGTTCGATAAGACCACAAAACGTCTGGGAGTTCGTTCGCCCATCGTCCTTGCCTGGACTATAGCCGTGCTTTAATCGTGTGTTTGAGGATTTTGTTCACGACTTCTACCTGCCCGTTCGTCTGAGGGTGGTAGGGGGCTGAGAACAATCTCTTTATTCCCCACTTCTCGCAGAATTACATGACTTCTAAGCCGTCGAACTGCTTTCCGTTGTCGGAGATGATGGTATGGGGTAGACCGAATCGGCATATGATGTTTTTCCAGATGAACTTGATTACTTGCTCTTGGCCGATCTTGTTTAGCGGTTCGGCTTCAGCCCATTTGGTGAAGTAGTCGACCCCTACGATGGCAAACTTACACCCCCCTGGCGCCGTCGGCAAGGGACCTATAAGGTCGATGCCCCATTGGGCGAAAGGCCATGGGATATACATTGAAGTGAGCTGCTCGGGGGAGAGTTTGATGTTTGGTCCCATTACTTGACACCTATGACACGATCTGCCATAGGCGATCGCATCCTTCTGAAGTGACGGCTCGAAAAAACCTTGCCTGGTTGTTTTATGGATGAGAGCTCGTCCGCCAACATGGTTTCCACAGATCCCGTCATGGATTTCGGCTAAAACGAGCCGACCTTCCTCTGGCATAATACACTTGAGGAGGGGAAGGCTGAAAGCTCGCTTGTAAAGCCGGTCGTCCAATAAGGTGTATCTGGTCGCACGGAGCTGCAGTTGGCGAGCTTTGATACGGTCGTCAGGGACCGTTCCATCTTTTAAGTATTTGATGAACGGAGTCATCCAGTTCTCCTCGACAGCGGCGACTATGGTAACCAGGTTTCTGTCGATCGCCGGCCTTGCTGATTTTGTAATTTGGATATTAGAGAAGTCGGCTACTCCATCTGACGATGCTAGCTTGGAGAGGGCATCGGCCTGGGAGTTGTGCTCTCTCGGGACTTGTTCGATTAGCACTTCCTCAAATTTCGTGCATATTTCGGCGACCAGCTCTTGGTATTTGACCATCTGTTCGCCGCGCGCCTCATATTCTCCTTTGACTTGGTTCACGACCAAGAGGGAGTCCATGAAGATATGGAGGCGACGAACATCTAGGGCGAGGGCTAGATCGAGCCCGCCTACCAAGGCTTCGTATTCGTCTTCATTGTTGGTTGCGCGAAACCCGAAACGCACGGCATTTGTGAAACTTTGTCCATCGGGACTGATGAGGACAATCCCAGCCCCTACTCGCGAGTTGGTCGCCGATCCATCCACGTATAGCTTCCAGGTCGGTCGGCCGATCTGGGTCGGACTGTGAGGGAATGTTAATTCCACCACGAAGTCTGCCAGAGCTTGACCTTTGATCGCTGTGCGAGGAGCATACGTGATACCGTATTGAGCGATCTCCAGTAACCACTTGAGGAGTCGCCCGTTGGTGTCTGGTCGGTGTAGAACTTGCCTTAGAGGGAGAGTCGTCAGAACCTCCACTTGATGTTCGAAGAAGTAAGCCCTTAGCTTGCGAACACTCATGACTAGAGCGTAGGCGATCTTCTCCAATAGAGTATAACGTGTCTCAGCATCGTGGAGCGCTTGACTAACATAGTAGATCGGAAAGTGGACTTGTCCCTCCGCTCGCACCAAAATGGCACTCAGTGCGACCTCCGAGGCTGCTAGGTAAAGGAATAATTTCTCACCGGGGATAGGCTTTGCCAGGATCTGGGGGTTAGATAGGTATTCCTTGATTTTGGTGAACGGTACCTGACTCTCCTTCGTCCATGCGAACTTCTTGTTCTTTATGGTCGCAAAGAAAGGCTTGCTTTTATCACCGAGTCAAGATATGAAACGGTTGAGGGCGGCTAGACAACCTGTGAGGCGTTGCACCTGCTTGACGTTCCGTGGTTCCTGCATGTCGAGGATCGCCTGAATCTTGGTGGGGTTCACCTCGATCCCCCTTTTGCTCACGATGTGCCCCAGGAATTTTCCGGAGCCGACCCCGAAGTTGCATTTCTTGGGGTTCAATTTCATATTGAACTTCTCGAGGATGGCGAATGTCTCGGCGAGGTCATTGAGGTGGTCTTCCTTCTTGAGGCTTTTGACCACGATGTCGTCAATGTAGACCTCCATGGTCTTGCCGATCTGATTGGCGAACATTCCGTTGACTAGACGCTGGTAGGTTGCCCCCACATTCTTCAGGCCGAACGGCATTCTGACCCAAAAGTATATGTCTTTTTCCGTGTGGAAAGATGTGTGTTTTATGTCTTTCTCTGCCATTGGGATTTGATGGTATCCGGCGAAGGCATCCATGAACGACATCATTTCGCAGCCTGCAGTACTATCGACCAAGTGATCGATATGGGGCATCGGAAAGTGATCTTTTGGACATGCCGCGTTGAGGTCGGTGAAGTCGATGCATAATCTCCAGGAGCCAGTTGGCTTTTTGACGAGCACCGCGTTGGCGACCCACTGTGGTTCATCTGTAGCTACTCCGATTAATTTGTTGTTGAGTAACTTTTGGACTTCCATATCGAGCGCTGCGTACTTCTCAGGACCGAATTTCCTACGTTTCTGGTGAACAGGCTTCCTTGCTGGGTCGATCTTTAGATAGTGGCAAGCGTGTTCAGGACTTATGCCGACCATATCTTGATGCGACCAGGCAAAGACTCCGATGTTCTTACGTAGTAAATTGATCAGGTCCTCTTTTATTTCGCGATCGATGCTCGTGCCGATCTGTACTTCCCACTCCGGGCGAGCCGGATCTAACGTTACACTTTCCAACTCTTTGACGGGGGCAGTCGCCTCTTGTTTGGAAAGATTTCCGAACTCTATCCTAGGATCGATGTTGAGATTTGGCTCGAAACCCATTCTTGGCTCGATGTCGTCCGTTAATCGATGTGAGATGGCATCCTCTGAGTCGGGTTGGCACGATGTGCTTGGCTCGTCGATCTCCATGGGTTGATCGTCGATCGTTTCAATGTTACACATATCATGGGAAGTATTGAAAGCAGTAACGACATAGGAGTAATTCAAGCATTTCTTTGCCATTAGCTGATCTCCTTTTACAGTACCGACCGTCCCATCGGCAGTGGGGAATTTGATACAGTAAAAGAAAGATGAGGCGACCGCCTCAAAGGTTTCTAGAAAGGGGCGACCTAGGAACCCATTACAGATGCTGGGCCTATCTATGATTACAAATTAAGTTCCTAGTAATCCTAACCTTGGGATCGTAAAAGCATATTAGCTCGACAGAGAGCTTGATCCTTCCGTAGGCTTGGACAGTGCTGTCGCCGAACCCTTGGAGTACGGTGCCAAATGGCTTGATGAACTTGGTCAAGTTGCCGATCTGGTCCAGGGCGGATTTGAATATGATGTTGCAGAAACTCCCATTGTCGACCAGCACGCGATCGACCATCTTCCCAAGGATACAAGCAGAGATCACCAGTACATCTTCTTTGGGGCATTGCACTCCCTCCCTGTCCTTGTTGGAGAAGGTGATGAGCGCGTCTTTAGAGATGGTCGGCTCTGTAGGTACCACGACATGGACCCCGGCGAGCGCCCTCAGTTCGGCCTTTCACTTCCTGTTTGACATGGTGGAAACTGGGGACAGGCCCCCGAGGTTTCCACCTCCAGCCTGAAGCATATTGATCCGACCGCCAGGGTTGATCGGAGGAATCGATTTATCAGAGTACTCTGGCTCATGCTCGATCCTGGCGACCGGATTGGGAGGGGTTCTTTCGTTTTGTCGGTGCTCGCGCCCTCCGGTCCTTTCTGTCCTCGGTTCTGGCTTGGTGACCAAGTTGTCCAATTTGCCTTCCTCAAACAATCGCCAGAGTTGTCTGAGGAGGTCGCGACACTGGCTGGTGTTGTGGCCGGGACTCTTGTGATAGGCACAGAATTTGCTGCGGTCTAGATGACCGTGGTCCCTTATTGGCTTTGGTTTGGAAATCCACTCGCGCCCCTTGATTGCGTTGAAGATGTGGGCCGGAGATAAGTTGAGGTTGTGGAGAAGGTGGACCTCTACATCCTCGAAGGCTTTGAACTCACCATGCGGCTTGGCGACCGCCTTTCTGGGCTTGGCGACCGCCTTCTTCTGGACGTGGGACGGCGCCTTTCCTTCTCCGGTAGATCCCTCGCCTAAGCGGAGGGAGAGCATCCTTTGCCTGGCCAAGAAATCGGCGGCTCTGACGCGGACGACCGAGTAGGTCGGGGGGATGTCCTTTTTGAGGTGCCTGAATATGGGTGAGTGGCTGCAGAATCCCCCCCAGGACTGAGTAGAGAGTGAGCTCGTAGCTGATGGGCTCGCTGGTGAGGACTATTTCGTCTACCCGGTCGATGTAATCCTCATCTGATTCATCCTTCCCCTGCCTGATTTTCATCATGCGGTGGGGGCCTTCTGGGCAAGCGACTTTGACGGCGAAGTACGACGTAAAGTCGTTCGCCAGCTTCTCGAACCAGTTGATTGAGCGAGGTGGTAGTGAGATGTACCACCTGTAGGCGAGGTCGCCCAGAGTTAACGGGAAAATTCGACACTTCGTCGCATCTGATGCTCCGCATCCGGTCATGTAGATCTGGAATTTGCTCAAGTGGGTCTCCAGATCTGATCTCCCCTCATATAGAGGTGATTGCGGGGGAGCGATCTTTGGTTGAACTGGGGCGAGCTCGATCTGAACCGCGAGTGGTTCACTTGGCCCAGCGATCGATCTCCTGGCGCCTGCCCCAGTTTCCAGGAGCGTTTTTATCTCGTCGAGCTGGCGCTGCATGGCGGCTATCGCCATCGCCTGACTGCTCGCTGATTGGCTCCCGGAGCGCGAGCCAAGGCGATCGTGCACAGATCCCCTGGCTCCATGGACGATGAGCTCCCTGCCAGTGGGTTCATTTCTTGGGCGAGCGGGGGCTCGCTGACCGGCTTTTCTCCTGGGAGTCGGATATGCCGAACTCCTGGTAAAGGATTCGGACTCCGATGTCTCCCGACTAGGGCCTGAGTGCCCGGGTCACCACGACGGATCGCTCCCTAGGCGGCTGAAGACGGAATCGTCCCGCCTCACGAGAGCCTTCTCCTACGGCTCGGGGCTTTCTGTTGATTTCTCAACATAGATCCCCTTAAGCTTCCGCTTGCCTGCCCGGCGGATGGCCGATGGAGTGATGGTGGGCGAGTCGCATGCCCTCCGTTGCTCCCTGAGGATGGCTATAGCCTCCTCAATCTGTTTCGCGGTCTGGAACTGATCGAGTGAGAGGCTAAAACCGTCCCTCGGGGGCGGGAGTGAGAGCCTGGCGTCACCGCGGTCGCCTTCTGCCGTGGGCTGGGATTCGGTCCGAGCCGGAATGAGATTTCCGGCAGATCTCAGGGTGGCTCTCTTGGAGGTCGTAGCAGACGTCATTTTTCTGAAGGCTTTTCTGTTGAAGAACAGTGAGTGTTTCTTCAAGTATATGTCCGGAGAACAGTGAGTGTTCTTCGAGACGGTAGGAATAAAAATGAAGGTTTAGAAATGCCCTTCTTCTAGTGCCAATTGTTGTTACCCAAAATATTATCCGGAGATAGTATTGCTGGAATGATCGAGTAACAAACAAATGCGAGAACACTTCCGTGGGAAAATAAATAACACAAGATTTGCCGGGGTTGTTAATCCCGGGCTTGAATCCTCTCGCGAGATGTTATTAATAAATATACTGTGGGGTACAAATATTAATGTTAGAATCTATTACAATGAGTGTAAAGACTTCTAGTTATCTAAGCTGTAGAGCGTGTAGATTGCCGGAAGAACCAGATATGAAGATCTGTGAGTTCTTGCTTGAGATGTATTATATGTGTGTGTGAATATCACTGTGAATATGTAAGTAATTGCGAGATGAGTCTATGATTCTCTCTCTGTATGTTTTGAACTTGTATTCATGGTAAAAATGACAGCCTAGTTTTATGAAGATAATCGCGTGATACCTGGACACTGTTGTGAGCCTCCTATTTATAGGAGACAAAGCTGCTGGGACCTCTCCGGCGATCGCGGGCGACCGCCGTTTTCTATATTATAATAAGATGGCCGATCGTCCCGTCACGTGAGGCTGTTCCCTTAAAGTCTGAGGCTGCTGCTGGCATCCAGTTGTGCGAGCCAATGGGAAGCCTGCACGCGTCCTGAGTCGCTATCCGGGAGGTCCCACTTTGCACCTTTCGGTGGGCCTGTCGGTAAGTGAGGTAGGTGACAGGCTGGGGTCAAAGGTCCTATCTGTCGACGCCCTTTGTGGGCCTGCACGTGGGTCACCGTCCAAGATTCGGTCTTCGACGACTTTGACAGATACTGGATTTATACGTGGCACGAGGCGACCGTCTCTGGTTGGACATCAAAGACGATCGCCAGGTACCAAAAGACGATCGTCGGATACCGAAAGACGATCGCCGGGTGTGCCGACCTCTGGGTGTTTGCCTAGAGTATGTCTTCTATGGTTGGCTCTCAGATCATAATGCCGATCGCCACCGAGGCGTATTAATCGCCGCACAACAGTTGGTAAAACAAAAAATGCGTCGGTAATTGATTTACCGATGCCATTACGGATGACAATCCGTCGTTAGAAAAATGCTCGACGGTAATTTTTACCGACGCCTCTATTTACCGTCACCATTTTTGGCGTTGTTAAATTAAAAATAAAAAAATCTAAAAATTCGTGTCGATCGATGCGGGTCACGCCCGGCTCAGCAGTCCGGCTCAAAGCGGTCGTGTCCGATCTTCATTCAGTTTTAAATGGCTGAGTGAGATTTTGGTATATAAACAACACAATCACTACTGTTTTTCCGATGTGGGATAGTGTAAACAAATTTACCGACGCAATTTCGCCGTCGTTAATTATGAAAAAAATAATAAAAAATTACCAACACCAAAATGGCATCGGTAAATGGCATCGGTAAACGGTATCATTAATTGTGAAAAAATAAAAAAAATAATAAAAAAATTTAAACATTAAGAACGGCTTACGGCGTTGGTAATGGCGTCGGTAAATCTGGCGTGAATAAGTCCGCAAACTGGCCATCGACAATGGCGTCGGTAAATTAATTAAATAATGGGCGTCAGTAATGGCATCGGTAAATTATAAATTTAACAACGGAGGGTACGGGCGTCGGTAAATGGCATCTGTAAAAACTATTTTTTTGTAGTGAATACATACTGTTACACTCGTAACTAAGCATTTGATTGATGATAGGTATTGGTGAATATGACATGTTACCCATGATACATAACCGTAACTACTGGTCTTGGGAATCCAACAAAACCGCCACTATGCACCTGTTAGGAGTATGCCCTCGAATGCCACTCAGAGGATGTTGAGTGAGGGCATTGTACTTGTTATTATGAAATCATTATCAGAAGGCAATTGTATGTTTTTTTATTTACTGGTAGTCACTGCATATATATATATATATGTATATATAGAAACTAGTCCGTGTATCTGAGAGCAAAGCATTTCACTCTTTATTGGATAAGGGGGTCGGCACTGGAAAGGTTTATGGCTCAAATACTTAATCATTCGCAAGTCGATGAAACTTGATTGGGCGTTAAGTTTATGTGAAGACTTGTATGACGTGTTCTTTTATTTGAAGATTGTCTGTCGAACACTAATGGTTAGTGGGAGTACATGTTATAGGTATGCTAATGAGATTAGTATACTCGAACCGACTCACCCTCGATTCGTCACACGGATTCACTCCGGGACAGTCAATGACAGAATCGAAAGGTTGTGATAGGTATTCGTGAATCTTCGACTTGAGGATTTAGTAGGGATGTGCTTGTGACGTTAAGATTTGTTGGAGCAATATCGGTATAAGCGTCGTTCTGCGGAAGCGTAAATATAAAGTGCGGAAATAAACGACACAAGGATTTATAGAGGTTCGGACAAACGTGCCTATGTCCTCTCTCGTTATCTTTTTCTATAGGCTTAAAATATAAACCTCTGCACCTCTCTTCTATCGGTCGAGGGATTACTGTTACAAGCTCGTCTGCTATCGGTCCGAGTAAAACCGTTCTCTAGTCTTTTTGTCCGTCCAAGTTAAACCGTTTTCCTTTTCTATTGGACAAGGAATCAACCACTCTAGCTTTCTATCGGTACTAGATAAACCTCACTAAGATAGCGATTGCGATTCTAAAAATGTCGGATCCTTGATCCTAATAATACCGAATCCAATCGTATCTTTTCTTTTACCTCTCGTGTATATGTTGAATGCATAAACACTCAAACTAACAATATAAGCTCAATCACAACAACACTAATGTGTATAACAATATATGATTACTGAATCGTTTGCTTGAAGTTGTTGTAGGATGAATACCATTTGAAGTGGTATTTATAGCCATTTCTCTTCCAACTAGCCATTAGCCTCCTGTGCCTTCATTACGTACGCTATCACTCCAATATTACGTACGCTAGCGATATTACGTACGTTAACCTCTACTGGTTACATACGTTAGCTTCTTCATAAAACAGATCAGTGGCCTTCATCTTCTATGTTACGTACGTTAGCCATTCTCCATTACGTACATTAACATTTGTCAATATATCTGTTGCTCGCTGACCTATGCCATGACGTAATCTCCAACGTTCATCTTGTCTGAATTCTGATACACTTGGTTACGTACGTTAACGCCTTTCATATTACGTACGCTATAGTCATCCCCTTACGTACGCTATGCTACGTTCGTTACGTACGTTATGCATGATCTGAACAGCTTTTTGCGACTTCAATTCCTTCAATGATTTGCTTCGCCTTTTTGTTGTTTTGCTTTGTTTAGCAACTTTAATCATCAAAACACTGTTAATGAATGTATGGAATAAATATTCCAACAATCTCCCCCCTTTTGATGATTACAAAACAACACTTGAATTGGATAAAACCTGCAAAATAGAAATATATATATTTGTACATTTCAAAGTTTTCGGCTTTGATCGTTTCGTTAGTTTCACCCATTTTCTTTTTCTGTCATTTTCGACTTCTTCGTTTCTCAATTTTCAACTCCTTTGTTTCTCCCTCTTTTTGTATGATTTCTTTTTCTCCTTTTCGACTTCTTCGTTTTTTATTATTTTCTCCTCATTTTTACTTTTTATTTTTCCCGTCATTCTTTCATGATGCTTTTTATCCGATTCTACTCCTTCTCCCCCTTTTTGTATTCAGCAAAAAGTGTAAAAAATATACCAATTGAATATAAATATGCATGATACCAATTGATGAATATATGATAAAATATGCATGAATAGTGATGGAGTTATACCCGTTAAAAAAATTACTCCCCCTGAAAAAATATCCGTTAAAAAAATTACTTTTTGGGGATCCAACCTATAGTTGGTTTTTCTTTTGAAACATAGACGATATTCGAGATGATGGTTCCTTTAGGAATCCAAATTTTCTTAACTTTAATCCTCCGTCTTGGGGTTTTGTAATTTGAAATATGGTGCCCGATTTTCAAATATTTTTCACAATGGGGTATCTTGAAATTTACGGATTCATTTTTAGAACGTGGTTTGAATCCTAACCCCTGTTTATTCAAAGTGTATTTTTGAACCGAGAGCATATTTTCAAATTTTTCATTTCTGAGAGAGAATTTCTTCGTTAAATTTTTGAGCTCGGTTTGAACTTTAACAAGATCATCCTTTAAAATATTTTCATTCTCAACACATTTAGAATGATCGATCTCAATAAATTTTCCCTTTTCGAGAATTTTGAAATTTTCAATTTCCAATGTTTTATATTTAGATTTAAGGGATTTAATTTCACTTAAAGCATTTTGATAGTCTGTATGTAATAACTCGAATGCTTCAAAAAGTTCATCGTAAGAATTACTTACTTGGCTTTCGACGTCGCTATCGTCGAACGAACTCTGGGCCATGAATGCAAGGTTATTTTAATCAATGAAATCATCATCAATATCTTCGTCACTCCTTGTTGCAATTAAAACCTCTTTGGGTTTTACACGACAATTCTTTGCAAAGTGGCCTGGTTTACCACTATTCGACAAGTATTGTCGAATTTCTTAGATTCGCCCTTTTGGATGTCCTGATTCCTCCAGTTTAATAAGGGTTGTAACTTATTAATATTTTTGGCATAATATGCCGATTCTTCGTCGCTTTCGTCCATCGGCATTTCTTCCTTTCTAGACATCTTAGCCTTCATGATTATCGATCTTTCCTTCGGCTTTGGTTTGGCATTCCGAGATTTTAGAACAATATCGTAGTTGATAAGTGAACCAACTAGAGCACTAATCAAGATTATTTAAATCTTTAGATTCCATTATTGCCTTCACCGTACCGTCCCATTCTCGAGGTAGTGATCGGAGAATCTTCTTTACTTTCTCACTACTCGAAAGTGGTTTTCCAAAACATGACAATCTATTTGTGATGACCGGAAATCGGTCGAGCATGATCGTGATGGATTCATCGTCCTTCATTTGAAATAGTTCGTATTCGTGAAGGAGCATATTTATTTTCGACTCCTTGACTTGAGACGTACCTTCGTGTCTTACCTAAAGCATTTTCCAAATTTCTTTGGCACTATCACACGATGATATCCGGTTGTGTTCTTCCGGATTTAAGGCACAATATAGGAGTTGAGTTGCCTTACAATTGTAATGGTCATTTTTCCAATCGGAATCGTCATATTCTACGAAAATTTTAAGTGTACCATTGGAATTCATCGGAATTTTAAGACAAATCACTTTCCAAAGCTCGATGTCATATGCTTGGATGAATATTGACATCTTTTTCTTCCACGTCATGAAATTTGAGCCATCGAAGAATGGTGGTCGGTTAAGAGCAAGGCCTTCGACTGGAGCAATTTGGAACGCCATTTGGATCGACTCCTCGGATGTTAAGCTACTTATTGGAGGTACCTCTCCGATACCAATTGTTGGAGCAATATTGGTATAAGCGCCGTTGTGCGGTAGCGTAAATATAAAGTGCAAAAATCAAACGACACAAGAATTTATAGAGGTTCGTCCAAACGTACTTACGTCCTCTCTCGTTATCTTTTTCTATAGGCTTAAGATATAAACCTCTGCACCTCTCTTCTATCGGTCGAGGGATTACCGTTACAAGCTCGTCTTCTATCGGTCCGAGTAAAACCATTCTCTTACTTGTCTTTTTGTCGGTCCAAGTTAAACTGTTTTCCTTTTCTATTGGATTCTATCGGTACTAGATAAACCTCACTAAGATAGCGATTGTGATTCTAACAATGCCGGATCCTTGATCCTAATAACACCGAATCCAATCATATCTTTTTTTTACCTCTCGTGTATGTGTTAAATGTATAAACACTCAAACTAACAATATAAGCTCAATATCCAACAACAATAATGTGTATAACAATATATGATTACTGAATCGTTTGATTGAAGTTGTTGTAGGATGAATACCATTTGAAGTGGTATTTATAGCCATTTCTCTTCCAACTAGCCGTTAGCCTCATGTGCCTTCATTACGCACGCTATCACTCCAATATTACGTACGCTAGCGATATTACATATGTTAACCTCTACTGGTTACGTACGTTAGCTTCTTCATAAAACAGATCAGTGGCCTACGTCTTCTATGTTACGTACGTTAGCCATTATCCATTGCGTACGTTAACATTTGTCAACATATCCGTTGCTCGCTGACCTATGCCATGACGTCATCTCCAACGTTCATCTTGTTTGAATTCTGATACAATTGGTTACGTACGTTAACGCCTTTCATATTACGTACGCTATAGTCGTCCCCTTGCGTACGCTATGCTACGTTCGTTATGTACGTTATGCATGATCTGAACAGCTTTTTGCGACTTCAATTCCTTCGATGATTTGCTTAGCCTTTTTGTTGTTTTGCTTTGTTTAGCAACTTTAATCATCAAAACACTATTAATGAATGTATGGAATAAATATTCCAACAATATTTTCATTAGAGTAGTTCGACCCAGAAAACCGGAAGGCGGGGGTCAACCTCGACGTGCGTCTTGACGGGCAAGTAGCAGGTTCTACTGAATACCAAGATAGAATTTTTTTTCTCCTGTTAGTGAACGGGTCATATGTCCTATGCGGTTATTGGCAGATGAGAACATAAGTCTTTGACCAAAGTATTGGAGCTAGTTGTATTGGATACACGAGAGCTCAATGATCTCGATTTGCATTAACTCATGCATAACGTCAAGTACAGATAAGGTTTGACTGACTGTGACCCTATAAATTGATCGGAACATTTGAAAGAAGGGTTTATCCGTATACTGGTATTCATGACAGAAAAGTTTTGGAATGATCCCCTTCATTCGTTCCCAGTTAGGGTACAGTGTAGGCCGCCAGGCTAGCTAGGTGGTGCTACTACTCTTTGGTTCCTCCCATTGCTAACTGAGACGGACCTACCGAGTCGTGCAATAGGATTGACGACGGAATGAATCGAGCTTATTCTCTCTTATAAATATTAGATATTGGATATCTAATTTATTGGACATTTGATGTCTAATTAATTTTGGGATATTGGATGTCTAAATTAATTTATTGGATAAATTAATTTACGGCCTAATGAATTAATAATAATACTAGGTGATTAATTTAATTCATGAATATAATTATTTATTGGAGAAATTAATTATGTTACTTTATATTTGATATGATTAATTAATTGATATAAATACATCGGAACGGAATGGAGTTTATCTGATTGGACTTTCGGGAGTCCAAAACGAATCGAATTCGTCCGTTTCTTCTAGATGCCCCCCTCCCCCCACCTTCCTCCCATCTTCATTGGTCTTTGTCTTCACCTTAATTGGTGGAAGACCAAGAATGATATGATGGTTGGTGAGATATTATTTTGATAAAATAAATAAAGGTGTAGAATAAAGATGTGAAGACTTCTCTAGATTACACATTGAAACACATGGTTCATTTGAGAGAGAGAGAGAGAGAGATAGAGATAGATAGAGAGAGAGAGAGAGAGAGATAGAGAGAGAGAGAGAGAGAGCTTCTCCAAGTCTTCATCTTCATCTTCATTTTTCTTGAGTTTTTCTTGGAGAAAAATCGAGAGATAATTGAGAGATAGTGAGTTATACACTTAGAATGTTATAATCACATTTGAAAGTTTATATCACTTAATTCTAGCCCTAACCTTGGAGGTTAATTGGGTGGTCGTCGTTCCTATTATTTCTCCAGCGCGTGGCAAGTAGAGACGCGGTTTTTTTGGCGTTGGATCATCCAAGAGCTTGACGAATCATATTCGTGGGGAAGATCACCTAAAGCTTAGGGAATCGCATACGTAGAGTACATCCTTTAATCAATGGACTACAAGGGTATGATTTCGAATCTTACGTTGTTTCATTTTATATTCGTATATACGTAGCTTGATCGATCCTCTTAAGGGATTCAGATCGAATTAGATTCGTATATTGCTTCCGCTGCGCCTTTATTTTAGGCATCGAATCCCAACAGTGGTATCGGAGCTTAGGTCTTGCGATCGTATATATGATATTTAGTATTTGGAATGCTTGATTAGATGGTGAATGATTTGGAATCATTTATAGTCATAATCGTGGTGTATGTTTGTTCGTTCGTTGTAGTTATATTTTCGTAAATTTATGTCTAAATATAAATCTTTAATTTCTGGAAAATTTGATTTATATTGAAGATATGAGAGTTGGTAAATATTGATATTGGATATTCAGTTGAATATCAAGTCCCGGATCGTCGTTGGACGGTTTTCGGATGAATGTTGGGTTCTGGCCAGGTGACCCGACCATGTCATTTTTAACACGGGCCATGTCTGAGTCTCTAGACGGGTAACCCAACTGTGTCTAGTGACATGGGCCGTGTCAGCTCACAGTTTCGTCCCGGGCTCGATTTTTCGTGTGTTCTAGAAAATTAATCTCCCGTATGTTAAATTGGATTTAATATGAATAAAATGATTTATGGTATTTCATTTTATAAGAGAAAATTGATAAATTGGAATACTTATGGATGACCGAATTATTTTGAGCAGTTTCATATTACCAATTGTGTGAATTGATTGGATCAATTCTATTTATAGTTGGTTATATATATTAGTTGGATCGATATATTTATATGGAATCCATTTATTTAGTATTTATTGGATGAATGCTTTTGAATGGGGATGTGGTTCATGGACCTAGTTTTGAATCGTTCGGTTTTATTCGATTGTGTTGTAAAGGCCGTTTTGAGCCTATTTTATTTTACTAAAAATATTTGTATTTAGAACGCAATTTTTCAAATGTAAAATTTATATGTATTGACGAAGACCGGAGGAAGATCCGTTCGAGAAGACGAAGATTCAAGACCGAAGACTTGTAATTAGATTACGATGTTTTTGTTCTAGGAACGGGCCATGAACTACATGTTGGTAGTAACTAGGTTGTGAATGTTTTATTCATATGGTATGAATGCAACAAACGCGCTTAAATGAATTAATGTGCAAAGTGTAACATTGATCGCGAAAATTCTCCCACGACAAATTATTAAGTTTAAAAGGTTTCAAGGTTTTCCTTCCCTCCATCGAGCTTTTGGAAAATTGAAATCCAAACCGGATGTGCTATGCTTTCGAGTTATCAGGGTAGTCGTTCGGGGAGGATCGATAAATTACAGAGAGCGCATTGGATGCCTTCGGTTGGAGCAAATTTTATCCCTAGAAACCTGTTCGGTTGGCGGATATGATTCAATCGTGAAACTGATTTGCGTCGATGGTATAAACTTAACTTGTTCACGAACCATAGAAACCGTATAGGTTGAGGGTAGTGAACAAGGGAAAAAAGAAGATCGAATCATCCATTAGATGGGTTGGTGTTGGACACAACTTTATGAAGATTAATAGACTATAAACCTGTTCGGTTGCCCTCTATTAAAATTTATAAAGAACTCGATCACCACTATGATGTATGGTGAACAAATACTTCTGTATTTTACATGCGAGTGTGTTATTCCGATAAAATAGTGAGAGCTGGGTTAAAAGAATAGAAAACACCTTAATTCTATACTCAGATCATAATTGAACGAGTCACTAATTAATCTATCATACTTAATGCAGACAAACATAACTCTCAATATGACAATGAACTCGCTCGCTATACTACTTGAAAAGAACACCTTAATTGGCCCTAACTTTGTGGACTGGCTCCACAATCTGATGATAGTCCTCAGTCTAGAGGCACTGAGATACGTCTTGGAGGCGGACATTCCGGCGCCTCCGGTGCGGACTAGAGCCAACCAGGAAGAAATTGAAAACCACGAAAAGTGGGTTAAGGATGACATAAAAGTCTGTGCCTATATGATGGCTTCTATGTCTAATGAGCTTCAGAGAGCTCATGAGAAAATGACTTCTGCTAGGCAGATTTTATCTCACTTAACCGAGCTTTATGGTGAGCAGAGTCAAACTGCTAGATATGAGATATCCAAGCAACTGTTCAGTGCTAGGATGAAAGAAGGTGAGAAGGTTGGGGACCACATCCTCAAAATGAACTCTATGATCGAGATATTGGAGGCTCTTGATTTTAAGATGGATACTTCTCTTCAGACCGACCTTATCCTACAGTCTCTTCCGGATTTTTTCTCACAGTTTGTTATGAATTTCAACTGCAATGAGATTACTTGCAATTTACCAGGGTTTTGAACAAACTCATAACCGCTCAGTCTCAGATGAAGACTCTTCGGATGAAGGAGTATGCCCTTGTGATTTCTTCTGGACCTCGGAGGTCTAAGAATAAGAAGAAAAGGACCAAGAAGCAGACGGGACCACAAATCAAGGACCTTAAAGGTAAGGGCAAGACCCTAATGGTTCCCAACAGCAAGAAGAATAAGGACGAATGTCTCAAATGCGGTGAGCTGGGCCACTGGGCAAGAGACTTCCGATTTTTCATGGCACTTCAGGTACAGAACTTTTAGTTTTGGAAATAAATTGTTCTGCTACTGTATCTTCTACTTCAAGGATACTGGATTCAGGTGCTAGTTCTCACATTTGTATCGTGAATCAGGATCTGGAACAAAGTAGGAAGCTTGGAGCTGGGGAAGTGATGATTATTGTCGGAAGCGGGCATAGTGTCAAAGCAATTGACATAGGATCACTTCTACCACAGATATTAACTATAAACAATTATCTGTGACTCCCCAGGACCGTCACACAGTTTAGTTCGACATATGAGAGTGATACCACATCTCATAGTCTCATCCACCGCAAAGTAGCGTGGGAGATAAAAAAACTCAAATACTCAATTTCCCAAAAAAAATCCCCAAGAGAGAGGAATTGAAAAATGAGAACTTTAATAAAATCTTACGTGGGTACTCGGTCTTATGTTTGCTTTAATCCTTGAAAATCATGATACACATGGCTTCTCTCCATAGCGTGCATATCTCGTCATGAGCAACATATTTTCCTATATGCACGTAAAACATAAACATGGTAAGATTCATAAGTGTACAAATCAAGGAACAAATGAATCATTAATCAGAAAAAGATGGAGAGTTGAGAAATGCCCAGACAAAGGGCTACTGGGCTCGATAATCGGACAAAAAAGGACTCGGGCGCGGTAGTGCAGCAGCTCGTTATTGGATGAAGTCGGATCTCCAAATTTCTTTGTAAAAATATACTTCTGTTCGGCGACAATTTCAGTAAGCAATATTACTCAGAATCCGATCTCCATCATTGCATATATAGATATTTGTGTTGGAAATTTGCTGTCAAAATTCACACTGATCTGATGGTTAAAAAATCGGATAACATGATTTTGGTACGAATGCGTTGTGCAGAAAATTTACGCACGGAAATTCTCGTCGCTCATTTTTTTCAATTTTGATAGATTTTATCTCGACTGCACCTGATGAGGTCCGGCCTGGAGGAGGTCGATCGACGCCACTAGGTTTTCAAACAGTGAATATCACGTGGGTAAAGCCGTTGGACAATCCGGCAGTGCTTCGATCAGATCCGGTCGCAGCTTTAGGCAACAGTCAACTGGACGATCCGGGCTGGACTGATCACGATGGAGATAGGTTGGATCGGGCGCGGGAGGCGGGTTTTTCATAGTGCAGGCGGTCGGGGCTGGAACTCAGTTGGATCGGGTCGGATCTCCCTTTTTGTGTAACAATCTGCTTCTGTTCGCGTACAGTTTCGTCGAGAAATATTGTTCCGAATCAGATCTTTACCATTGAACTTTTAGTTCTGTATATCATTAACATGCTGTCAAAATTTCAGGCTGATCCGACGGTTAACGAAGCAGAAAAAGCAATTTCGCGCGGTCTCGCAGTGCAGAAAATTGACGCGCGAAAATCGTGATTTTTTTGGAATTTCGAAAATTCATAGAGGAAGAAAAATTCTGCTGTTAGAGCAACGTGTTGATAACATATTTCATGAAAATTAGTAAAGAAATAGGTGAAAACAAAAGATGTAAAGTATGTATTGATAACATTGATAGAGAAGTCTTTATATAGGTTTTACAATGAGACTCATTCCATACATAGGATTTCCTTACAATGAAAGATATCAAGTAGATCCTACTATAAGGATCTAGAATCCCTACCATCTATAATACATATCTAATCAGTATTAGGTAAGACACATCACGGGAATAATAATTCCCGGAACATGTTCTTCTTTTCATATTTTTTATTTTTTATTTTATTTTAGTATAGTTAAAAGTTAAAAAAAATTAATTTGTTATTATTAAAATTAATACCTTTTTATATTTTTTTTATCTAATTTTTAAATAAATTATTAGAAAATAAGATAAACGGTAAACATAATATTAAAACGATTGACAAATACAAACAATATAAGAACATTGAAATTCAAACACTATTTAATTATATTAATTGTCCATCGTATCTATATGCTCGTATCCTTACTCCATATGGATCAATCAATCATCTATGATGTTCAGTTACATATTCCACCATGATAATAGCATTGGTATTACATGGTAGTCAAAGTGCAAAAAAATGAACAAAATGATATCGTTAACCAATATAATTGCTATATGTTGACGTTCGTGAAATAGAATTGGAACAGGCCCTATATGACAAGTGTGTAAAACAAGTATTACTAAGATCAGTAAATGTATGCAGCACAATATTGTGTAGAATGACAACCCCCACATAATATCCATCCAAATCCATTATGGTGCCGGAGATTCGAAGATATTTAATGCACATAGATGGCAATACATAATTCAAGAAAAATGATCCTAAAATTCCTTATTTTGTTCAACTTCATAATAAAGGTCTACGCTAACCTGATTCCAACCTTCTTCCGAGTTAAAGATTTGCGCTGCTATTGCACTATATCCACAATTTTCATCCCCGAGAACATAAGTTTGTATGGGTAATGTGACTCCAATAAGTGATATCTAGAAAATAGTGAATAATATCATATGTTAATTATGCGCTTTTTATTGCATTCATATGAGCACATTATATTAATTTTTTATCTATTTGAATCATGGATGCAATTTACTTCACCAGACAGAATTCATTAATTATTTCAGGTATTTAGGATCTTTTGAGTTAGAAGAGTTGTTTGGGCCAGCAAACGGGTGACCCAATGAAAGTCCAATTATCAAGCTGCAGCGACCTATACAGGGTGACTTAGTGTCACCTCTTCGGACCCAGTAAATAATTTAGACACGATCCTAATGGCCCAAAGCAAGAATAGTGGCTGCATACGCGCTGCTGGAGAAGGGATCATTGTAACACCCCCAGACCATCTTTAGGTTGTTACACCCTCTAGACCCTTTTTGCAAGGATCCGCCAGGCAAATACAGGACAACTCAAATCATAATTGACCAACAAGATCAATCTATAAAATAAATCAATAAACAAAGTACAATGACAATATCTGGCAACACGTGTGTATATTCGATAAACAATACTACAATACATCACATACCCATGTAAGGATAGAACATGACAATGGAAGGAAAATACAACATGACAATAATGACACTACCTACTCTTTTGTGATTAGCATCACGATGTTTTATCATCTTCTATGTTGATCCTGTAAACGGTCTCAAACCTGAGTACCTGAATACATAAAAGGCATCTATTCCCAAACTTGGGGGTCAGCAAATGAGAATTTTTCTAGTATAAGTATTCAAGTTATACAAACTACATTCGAAGATAAACAGGCAATTCACTTCGCAACAACAGACAAACCAATCATTAAAATAATCTTAGTAAAACTTCGAGATATATTCGCTTAAATCAGAAACGTTCCAAACCATTTTAGTTCTTATAAATCTTTGAAATAAATTTTTTGAAAGACACTTTTGAAATCTCAGAGTAGTTTTATCGAAACTACAAACCATAGATCATATACATACCGCTTTATTCGAGTGTCATTCTATCCAACTACGAATGACCTATATGTAATGCATCTCAACATCGAGAACAAAAATTATGATATTCAGTATATATTACATTTAATCATTAAAACAAGATCGTCATCATTCACATCACTCGGAGGTAGTTCCCGTGATAGACCCCTTAGCACAGATTCCCCGAGGTCCCATCGAACTGTCACGTGGGAAAACCACGTCCGCGATTAGGGCAGGTCCCCAAGGTCCCGTCGAACCGTCGTCGAGGTGGACATCTCACAACATAATACATAGTTAACATTTTTACACTTCATCATGTCTCGAATGTTAATTATAATACATATGGTCAAGGCATTTGCCATTCATCATGTCTCGAATGTTAATTATAATACATATGGTCAAGGCACTTGCTAGAGATGGCAACATTATTCGACCCATATTCCCAACCAAAGAATAATAATTATGATCAATAAAACTAACATTAGTTGTCCAATGGTCCACCAATAATTACCAAGTCCATAAAATTAACTCAAAGTCAATGCAATAATTTTACAATAATTATTTACACGAATCATTAACACAAGTTCACAGTTATGGCTTAAAGCCAACACAATTATTAGACAATGCAATTACAATATATTTCAAACAACATAAATCCTACACAACCGGACCACACATAGTCATCAATTAACACAATCACGTAAATATGACAACACAAAATGTAACAAGCATATTTATATTCAATAACAGGGCCGGTCCTGAGTTTTCGGATGTCCTGGGCGAGGCGATAAAAAAATGCCCCTCGTAAGCGAACAACACACTATTTTTTTAGAAATTTGTAACCTCGGCATGTTACACCGCTCATCCTCACACCAATTTTTATTAGTAAACAAATGTTACGGTATAAGATATAAACTTCGAATTACAATTTCAAAATACAACACTTAAAACGATGTTGTCGCTTGTATCTTGAGAAAAAACAAATATCATAATCAAAATTCGCTAAAATAATATCACCATATCATGAAAAATAAATATCATAATCAACCGTAAATGAAAATAATCTTATGAATTCTAACTATATAAAATTAATAACATAGTCAGCACATACTCTAAGATATTAATATGTAATGTAATAAATTGATACGATTGAGTTTTTTACATCTTTAATCCATATTACACATGAGAATAATGGTGAATTTATATATTCTACGATTAATTTGCAAAGAATTGGATTTTACAAGTAAAGAAGCACACAACTCAAGAAGCACACAAGTGAAATTTTGGGAAAAAGTAAAAATATAAAACAAATACGTTTTATTACAATAATCTTTAAGAAAACTTTTTTTCCATTGGTTACATGTTAACCCCCTTACCTACGTGGGTAATCCTACACAACACCTTAAATAAATATTATTTTTTTATTTTGTCTTTCTCTTTCCTCAATGTATCATCTAATATAAACAATTCTAATTAGAGTACTTGCCTCGGTTCGAACACAAGAATAAAACTTCCGCGAATATCAAAATACTCGAAGGTCGTCCCCTTCGATCAATCACGTTGCTAAGCTCGAACCTTAACAAAAGAAATAATATAGAATTCATCTCAAGTCGAACGAACATCTAACAATCCAAATTACGGTCGGAAGTTCTTAAAATATAATCTGTCTGGCATGCTTAACGCACACTACGTATCCTATCTAGCGTACATTAAGGCTACTCGTTAGCACACGCAATTATACGCAGCCTAGCGTACGCTAACCATGCACGGTCAGTACCTCACTGATCAGCCGACTGACTCGCCTGATGACATAACGTACGTTACGTACCAAACGTAGCGTACGCTAACTTATGCCCGATAGCGCGCGTTAATCTACATATCTTAGCGTGCGCTAAACGTGCATGGCAGTTCACTACTGGGCAACAGACTTGTTCTAACGGTGATGAAACTTATGAATTCCTCAGTGATTAACATACGTTATCCGTCTACATGTCATGTTCATAAACTTATGAATGATCTTACGGATTCAAAAATCTTTGAATTCAAGAAAATGAATATCATCACAACTCTTATATCCAACTTGCTTATCATTCTCATGTGAAGTTCGTGATCTCAGGTTGATGTACTAGATCCCATTATCATTTATACAATAAGACTTCATCTTGAAGGTGAACTGACAATTCCAACTACGATGTTTCAGCAACGATATTATAAGCATAATCATTCCCACTTCTAAACATGATGTTTGTTGAATAATTCACTAATGAAACTCAATTATCTTGATAGCATGATTCATCTAACTCTTCAGAACACGAATCTAAGGCTGGACGAAGAATTAACATACCTTACTATGAAGATGACACTGAGTCGAAAAGGTAGAATCCAGCTCCGGTTGTTTGTATGCCAATCCAAGGTGTTTCTCCAATTCAACAATAAATCACAAGTAACATCCAATCTTTAATGAATTAAGTAGAGGTGGTCTAAGTGTTTAAGGAAGATATAATGCTCTCTAGTCTCTCAAGAACGAAGGATACTCGAAGGAAATGAGAAGGAAATGGAGTGATGTTCCTTATATAATGTTTCTGCACACTAGCTGATTAGCACACGCTATCATACTTCCATTAGCGCACGCTAAATAAGAGTTGACTCCAAAACTGTCCAGTTCCGCCCGCGGGAATCTTATCCGGACCCATGTCCGGCTGGCGCATGTGCTAGCCGTCTAGCTCAATAATTGACTGCCTAGCGCACGCAATTCTTCATTCGTAGTGTGCGCTAGTTGTAGCCCGATAACGCATGTTAAGCTACATTCTTAGCGTGCGCTATCACGAGTTTGCATGAGAAATTTTGCATGTTTTTATACTTATGTATAAGGATACAAATGTGAGAAATATCATACTTCAATTATCGAGATCACAATTCCGAATAATACAGGGTTCAAATACAGATGAAATACACAATAATAAATCTGGATATTACATACTCTACTACTAAAAAGGAGTTTCGTCCCAAAACTCAAGACGAAAATAACTCTGGATATATGGACTTCATGATATCTTCTATTTCCCATGTGGATTCTTCCACTCCGTGGCATGACCACTGAACTTTGACCAAAATGATTGGTTTGTTCCTCAACTGCTTAACTCGATTCTCGAGTATCTTGACTGGTCTTTCTTCAAACGTTCCATCCTGAGCGACTTCGATCTCACCGAAATCAATGACATGACTAGGATCTGGTATATATCTCCATAACTGGGATACGTGGAACACGTTATGAACATGGCTCAACGACGGCGGTAATGCCAATCTTTATGCCAACTCTCCAACTCTCTCAAGGATCTCGAATGATCCGATATATCTCAGACTCAGCTTTCCCTTCCTTCCAAAATGAAAGATTCCCCGAATAGGAGAAACCTTTAAAAGTACGTGGTCTCCATTACTGAACTCCAATGGGTGGCGGCGTACGTCTGCATAAGATTTCTATCGACTCTGGGCGGTCAACAGCCTTTCACGAATCAAGGCTATCTTCTCTCGTGTCTGTACGATCAACTCTGGTTCTGTCCCGATCAAGTCTGATGAATCATCCCAACATAGGGGAGATCTGCATCTCCTCCCGTATAATGCCTCAAACGGTGCCATCTTAATGGAAGCATGCCAACTATTGTTGTAGGCAAATTCAATCAACGGTAGATGAACTTCCCAATCGTTTGACCAATATAAGGCACAGGCCCTCAACATGTCTTCCACTGTTTGAATGGTCCTCTCGGATTGTCCGTCTGTCTGCGGGTGATAAGCTGTACTGAAGTTCAATTCGATCCCCAAGGCCTTATGAACTACTTTCCAAAAATGCGATACAAAGCGACTGTCTCGCTCAGAAATAATGGTCTTCGGCGTACCATGCAGTCGGACTATCTCTGAAACAAATACTCGTGCCAACCTCTCTGGTCTCCACGTATCCTTAATGCCTAGGAAATGAACTGATTTGGTTAAACGATCAACTATCACCCAAATCATGTTCATTCCTATCTTGGTTCTCGGCATACTAGTAATAAAGTACATCGATATATTCTCCTACTTCCATTCAGGAATCGGGAGCGGCTTCAACATCCCGACAGGTCGTTGATGTTCGATCTTAACCTGCTGACAAGTCAAGCATTTCGAAATATAGTCCGCTACATCTTTCTTCATGTTGCGCCACCAAAAATTCTGCTTCAAGTCTTTGTACATCTTACTATGGCCCGGGTGGATAGAATAGGGCGAACTGTGAGATTCCTTCATAATCGTCTATTTCAGAACATCGACATCAAGAATGCAGAGTCGGTTCTGAAATCTCAAAACTCCATCATCATGAATTACGAATCAGGGGGCCTTCCCCTTAATCACTTCATCACGTAACCGAATCATCAAAGGATCATCTGTCTGCTTAGATTTGATTTCCTCGATTAACGATGAAGTTACTTCCATCACGCACAGTTGTCCTTGGACTCTATGTAACCACACTTCAATTCCTTCTCGAATCATCTCTCGTTGAATGCTGAGCTGAGAGGTTAGAGTCTCCAGCATCTTGATAGAAACAGGCTTGCGGCTAAGTGCATCGGCCACTACATTCGCTTTGCCTGGATGATAAAGAATCTCCAAGTCATAATCCTTAATAATTTCCAGCCATCTCCTTCGCCGCATGTTCAACTCTTTCTGACTGAAGATATATTTGAGACTCTTGTAATCCGTAAAGATCTGACAGTGAGTCCCGAACAGGTAATGCCTCCAGATTTTCAAAGCAAAAACTACTGCTGCTAACTCCAAATCATGCGTTGGGTAATTCACTTCATGAGGTTTCAGCTGTCATGACGCATAAGCGATCACCTTATCATTCTGCATCAATACACATCCGAGTCCTTGATTTGAAGCATCACTGTAAACTATGAATCCTCCAGTCCACTGTGGAAGTGTTAAAATCGGTGTTGTCGTCAATCTCTTCTTCAA